>OX459034.1:48510907-49710907 GCA_949775005.1 Orthosia gothica | reverse complement strand
CTATAGACATTGCTAACATTTTTGCGGCAAAATTTGACAACAGTAAAGGTGTAAACATTGGTATTCCGGAACTGGCTAAGAGGCATCTAATTGAAAATACTGACAGAGTTGATAAGTGTATGGCTTTTAACCTCGTCATGCCGAAAGAGATTTATAAAATGGTAAAGGGTATGGATAGTAAAAAGTCATTTGGACACGATGAAATACCGCTGAGCGTAATCAAAGATAATATAGATATACTGGCATACCCAATATCTGAAATAATAAACCACTGCGTAAATGAGGGAGTTTTTCCTGACCAATTTAAGTTAGCCAGAGTACTACCACTATTTAAGAAAGGTGCTAAAACAGATCCAAGCAATTACAGGCCCATTTCATTGTTACCGGTTCTATCCAAACTTTTTGAAAAAGTTATCAAAACTAGGCTTGTAAGACATTTGAGTAGTCTAAAAATAATAGACCGTAATCAGTTTGGATACCAAAAAAGTAAAGGGACACTGGATGCTATAGACTCGTTAGTTAATAACGTTGTGAATAAGCTGAACAATAAACTTAAAGTTGCTGGCTTATTCCTGGATTTAAGTTCTGCGTTTGATACTGTAGATCATTGCATTCTAATGGATAAGTTAGAGCATTATGGTATAAGAGGAAATGTTTTAAAGCTTTTTAGTTCTTATTTGACCAACAGGAAACAATACGTCGAAATAAAATCACTTCTCGAAGGTGTGGAAGAAATTCATAAATCCAAATCATTTATCGTAACTAGAGGTGTTCCGCAGGGTTCGGTGTTGGGCCCTATTTTATTTATATTATTTCTTAACGATCTAACTGAATACATCAAAAACATTATACCTGATGCAGACTTGATAATATTTGCTGACGATACGAGTGTTGTTATAGCTGCTGATGATATGGAGAACTTAAAGTGTAAATTAAACGTATTAATAGCTGCTTGTGAAAGCTGGTTTTCTATTAATAATCTTAAATTGAATGTAAGTAAAACAAAGTGTATGATATTTAGATCTACAGTTAGGAACAAAGCTTTAACAAACTTAGAATCCTTAGGCAGGAAAATTGATACAGTAGAAAGCCTAAAATTTTTGGGGGTTCAAATAGATTCTTTGCTTAATTGGAAGCCGGAACTAGATTCAATTACAAATACAATAAGCAGTTCGTGTTATGCGATCAGATCACTGAGGGATTTTTTGTCAATTGCCCAACTTCGTACCGTCTATTTTGCTCTAGTTGAATCTAAACTTAGATACAGCATTAAATTTTGGGGCAATAGCTATAAATATAATATTAAGGCAGCCTTTACTATACAAAAGCGAGCATTAAGAACCATGCTTCGTTTAAACCAGACAGAATCATGTAAGGAGTATTTTAGTAAACATAGAATTTTAACAGTACCGTGTCTTTATATTTTAGTTCTCCTTACTCATTTAAACAAAAACCTAAACGAGTTTGAAACAGACGAAGAAAGAAAAACTAGAGTAGATACTCGCAGAAAAGATCTTCCTACTATTCTGCAGCCAAAGCTTAATGTTGTCAAACACTCGTCACGCGTGCAGTCTGTCAATCTGTTTAACAAATTGCCAGCGGAATTAAAGAATATTCAGAATGTGAACATATTTAAAAATAAGCTCAGGGCTTTGTTAATGAATAAAGCCTATTATAGCATTGACGAATTTTGTAATGACAAAGACCTAAAAACTAGTTACTTTTGACTTTGTTAGAAATGTTTTTTTTTTTTTTTTGTTTGTTGTTTGTTTGGTTTTGTACTTAATATTTGACATTGAATTGTATTTTTGTAGCTTTTTGCAAGGGAGTCAATAAGATTTTTTTTTTTTTTTTGTAATTTAGTATATTTTTATTTTTTTTATTTTATTTGGATTTTCGTTCTAATTTCGATGATGGGCGACGAACGAGGTTACTTGCGATGTAATTGTTGATGTTGCTTCTTTTTATGTACCAACTGTGCAAATATTTCGACACAAATGTATTTTTTGTTATGAAATAAATAACTTGAACTTAAATAACTTGAACTTGAACTTGTAGCAGAGCTAACCTAACCTTGTAGCAGAGCTAACCTAACCTTGTAGCAGAGCTTACCTAACCTTGTAGCAGAGCTAACGTAACCTTGTAGCAGAGCTAACCTAACCTTGTAGCAGTGCTTTTTTTTTTGTTCCGGGGTGGAAAATCCTCATCGGATGTCCTCCGCCCTGGGGGGCGGAGGGGTCTGTCAGACTCGTACTGACTAAAAACCACCCCGGTGTTCCATCTCACACTTACGCTGGGGGTCGCGGGCACAATGATACTTCCGCAACCCTCGGCTAGTGCCGGCCCGCCTGTGCAGGCCACGGTCTCGGGTTGGAGGGGGAGTGAGGTGTTTGACTCCCCCGCGACGTTTAAGAGGGGCGCGCGTGGAACACTACGCGCCGCCACCTCGGGTCCTGATGTGTGTGGGGCGACGGACGTCCCCGAGTCCGCCACCCCTGGACCCATTTAGGGGGGCTGGAAGAGGGCGTTGTCCGCCCTCCGCTGACGCCCAGCGCGTCTGCTGCGGATCGGGTTAGCAGATGAAATCTCCCTCTCCCTCTCCGCAGCCTCCTTCTGCGAGACGACTGTTTCGCAGAAAGATACCACCGCGTCCCAGGACTCCCCGCTGCCGACCATAGACTCGACTACGGCCGGCAGTGACAGGTCACTGCCTACTTCAGAGATGAGGGCACGGCGTGGCTCCTCCCAAGCGGCACACTCTGCCAGCGTATGCCGCGCCGTGTCCTCCCACCAGTCGACGCAGTGGTGAAATCGGGCGTCCGGCTCCCTGTTTATGCGACACAGGTACTTCCCGAAGCAACCATGCCCCGAGAGCACCTGCGTCACCCGAAACGACAAGGAGCCGCCGTGCCTCCTCCCGAGCCAGCGCTCGAGCTCTGGCCGGACCGCCACGATGGTAACGAGGCCGGCGGTAGGGCGTAATAGCCTGTCCCGCCATTCCGCCACCAGAACCTCGCGGAGCTGAGACTGACGCAACTCCATATGTCCATCAGCCCTTCGCCCCGCGCCCGCGCTTCCTCGCGCCACCGGTAAAGTGACGCGAGTACCTTTGCCTCCAGGTCCCAGGGCGGGGATCCGGCCAGTACGCAAACCGCCTCGTAGAAGATCGTGCGATACCCCCTGATGACTCTGACGGCCATCGCTCTCTGCAGTTTCCGCAGAACAGCGATGCTGCCGGCCGTCAGGTCAGTCGCCCAAATCGGGGCCCCATACAGGGCCATCGATCGCACGATCTCCACGTAGAGCCGCCTACAGGCGGCGCTCGGGCCCCCCAGATTGGGAAGCAACGATGACGATTGACGTAACAGAGCTAATCTAACCTAACCTTGTATCAGAGCTGACCTAACCTTGTATCAGAGCTGACCTAACCTTGTATCAGAGCTAACCTAACCTTATAGCGTATCAGAGCATTGCTGGCATGCTACTGCAGCATTGCTCTGGCATAGGTCTTTCTATACTCGGACCAATCCCCGCTGGAGGTATGATTAGACTAAGTACAGTGAAAGAATAAAACAAGAAATTGTTATAAATTCATTTAATTCATATTGTCTTTGTATAAAAAGTTGCTTAATAAAAATTTTGCTAACGTACATAACTATTATGGCAGATAATATAATACATAATTATCATAATCATCACACGAATACAGCATAATTTTATATGTTATCTTTAATTCAGCAAATGTGTATAGTACCCAGATTTCGCTGATTAAATACAAGTCCCATGTCAAAGAGGGTAAGTCTTTTGCCATAAAACTGGCACATATCCAGACTCTCAAATTCCAGATCAGAACCCAAGACCTCGTGCTCAGCAGTAGCGCTTGCGATCACTAAACTAACGAGGCAGTTTCAATTAATAAAACTTAAATAATATAAGACCCATTAAAATTCAGGAGTTGGGTTTATGACGTCATTTCTAGGTACCTAGGCTTGACGTCACACGAAATTTCAACACACGTATCACAGTATTTTTTTGTTTACGTGACACAAGTAAAAATGCCTGTAAATTAAAACGCATCAAAATTCAGAAGTTGGGTTTATGACGTCACTTCTAAGTAACTAAGCGTGTCGTTAAACGAAATTTCAACACACTGTAGGTATCACAGTAATTTTTAATTTACGTGACAAAAGTAAAAATACCTGTACCCCATTGATGTATTAAAAAGAGGAAGATACGTTACGCGCTAACATGGCGATCAGAAAACCTGGGCGCGGCGCACGACTACATGCACCGAAACTCACACATCTGTGTTCAGTGTCATCACCAGTCCCAAACCTACAGTTACCGATAAACAAGGACAGAGATATGAGACGGCGCTGTAGTGCAAGCGAAATCGCGTTAGCCGCCGAATGTTGGCCGAATCACCGAATGTTTACTATTATGAATGAAATGACATTGCAATATGTGCGTATCGTGTCTCTCACGCATGTTTGCAATATCTATCTCGCTCTCACAAATATGGCGAAGCAAACATTAATTAAATATTATTGTAATTTTCAACAAATAAACCTTTTTAACTGTACTTACGAGTGGTAAGTGATCCCATGTGACTTATTTTTCTTCCTGGTATTATTTAAACACTGTTTTGCTACACAAGAAGTCATTTTGATGCGTATTTATGGCAAAAAAAACATAAAAACACTGAAATTCATGAGCTATGTGATCAACAATGTGCCGTGCGCGACTGAGTACCCGCTACGGGCATTCAATTAGATTAGTAGGACCAAGCGCTGTGAGCAGTCCCGTATCTTCCTCTTTTTAATACATCAATGCTGTACCCTATTCGCTGGAGCAAAAAATAAATGTTAAACAAACCATAGAAAAGGTTTTTACAGTGTCTCCTTTGCTGTCACTAAAATCAAATATAAAAAAAATATGACAAGAAGATGTTTATTTCCAAAAACACACATGTACAAAATGTCAAATATTTAATTTATTATTTCCTTAACTGTATTTTACAGCAATATCAATATATTTAACGTATAAATAAAACAATTTGTATTGTTAAAATCAAAACCAGTAGCCGACATTAAAAAGCATCTCGAAAGCCTGGAACCTGGTTCGGAACTATTACGATAAAAAATTAAAGAGTACTACAAAAGTGACAACCCTGCGTTGTAAGGTTGTATTTCTTAAATTAGTCGGATTATAAACGATTGAAATTTGTTTGTTTACCTTTTATTTTCTGCTCTAGCGAATAGACTATAAAGGTCCAATATTTTTTGGTAATCTGACGGACTAAATAGAATTTTCCAGGAATCCGTCCTATTGTTACAGCTTGTTAATTTCTATGGGTGAACGGCTGTATGTAATGCTGGTACTATACTTGGCATATTTGTAAACATATTTTCTGCAAATCTCTATTAGAAAATTGAACTTTATTTCAACAGCAGTAAGTTTCGTTTTGCATTGCCAAAATTACGGGGTAGTACCAGAGCACAGACATAAATCTAACTAGATAACGCAAGTCCCTCCATCTGTATGAAAACCAAGCGTGCCACTTTTTCACAAACAATTTAAAAACAAATTTACTTACCAATGAAAGAAAACATTTCCAATGCATCGGCCAACTTTTTCTATACAGTCTTTACAGCTCAATATGGCATAAAAAGGCATTTTTCTAGATTTCGTTTGATTTCCGGTGCCGATAATGCTAAATGAAAAGCTCAGATTACGATCATCGGTCGTAACTTTAGTCCGTTTTCTGACACGCGAAGTACATACAATCGCGTCATCTAGTTAGATTTATATCTGTGTGCCAGAGCATTAAGTTTTGACACCTCCCAAACCTTAGACAATATTTTGAGCAATTCCTAAAGGTTGTATATGAACTATGTTTAAGTTGCCGCCAATGTTCTGTTGGAAGTACTGCATACGGTTCGCCAGTTCGATGCCCGGGTAAGGCTCTTCTTTTTTCACTGGTTGGACGGCGCGTGGAGGCTGTGGAATACGAAAGATTTACTTTAGGTGATATTCCTTTAATTTTAATGTAATTTTTACTAATAACTTGGTACTGATGTGTTGTTATCGGATATCCGAAATAAAAATCTATCCGTAGCCGTAACCGAATCCGATATAAAAGTCACGGATAATTTCGGATAGTGACGGAGTCTAAATAAGACACGACACACTATCGGCTAATATACTTGCATGTTTGTTTATTATATAAATATCCGTAACCGAAACTATCCGAAACTGACGGATAATCCGAAATAATTTTATATCCGAAACCGGTATAATATTACTGATATATTCAAATTCAAGTTCATTTATTTCGGATAACTTGATCCATACAGTTCGATTGATAAAAACATAAAAATAAAAATACAATAAAAAAAAATAAAAAAAAATTATATCCATAACATCCCTGGTGTGTACCATTACACGGGGTGAATGGGAACAAAACTTTGATTAGGATAACTGTGATACCACTTTATTGGTTTCAAACAAAGCAACTTTTTAAAATATTTAACATATTGGAGTACCCACTAAAATGCTGCAAACAATTTTTAAATAACGTGAAAATTCCCGGCAATTCCCTTCAAAGTTGTGTTTCTATTCACCCCTACGTTCCTATTCTCTCCGTTTGACGGTACTGTGGGATGTTTAAAGGTGTATTATGAGGTGTTTGGGGGTGTAGTGTGTTTATTTGGAGTATACTTTAAGGGTCGTTTGATTATGAAGTGTAGGGTGTATTTGTGCAATTGCTGAGTTACTTCTACGCGTGTGTGTGGGAGTGTCTGTAAGATATTCTTGTGTATTGTGAGGTGTTTGGGGGTGTAGTGTGGTTATTTGGAGTATACTTTAAGGGTCGTTTGATTATGAAGTGTAGGGTGTATTTGTGCAATTGCTGAGTTACTTCTAAGCGTGTGTGTGGGAGTGTCTATAAGATACTCTTGTGTATTGTGAGGTGTTTGGGGGTGTAGTGTGGTTATTTGGAGTATACTTTAAGGGTCGTTTGATTATGAAGTGTAGGGTGTATTTGTGCAATTGCTGAGTTACTTCTACGCGTGTGTGTGGGAGTGTCTATAAGATACTCTTGTGTATTGTGAGGTGTTTGGGGGTGTAGTGTGGTTATTTGGAGTATACTTTAAGGGTCGTTTGATTATGAAGTGTAGGGTGTATTTGTGCAATTGCTGAGTTACTTCTACGCGTGTGTGTGGGAGTGTCTATAAGATACTCTTGTGTATTGTGAGGTGTTTGGGGGTGTAGTGTGGTTATTTGGAGTATACTTTAAGGGTCGTTTGATTATGAAGTGTAGGGTGTATTTGTGCAATTGCTGAGTTACTTCTAAGCGTGTGTGTGGGAGTGTCTATAAGATACTCTTGTGTATTGTGAGGTGTTTGGGGGTGTAGTGTGGTTATTTGGAGTATACTTTAAGGGTCGTTTGATTATGAAGTGTAGGGTGTATTTGTGCAATTGCTGAGTTACTTCTAAGCGTGTGTGTGGGAGTGTCTATAATATACTCTTGTGTATTGTGAGGTGTTTGGGGGTGTAGTGTGGTTATTTGGAGTATACTTTAAGGGTCGTTTGATTATGAAGTGTAGGGTGTATTTGTGCAATTGCTGAGTTACTTCTAAGCGTGTGTGTGGGAGTGTCTATAAGATACTGTTACAAGATAGGGCAGCGCCATCTAGTGATGAGTAGAAGAACTAAGTAGTAACTAGTGGCGCCATCTAGTATCGAATAGCGGAACTACTGTTCTCGAAAGTTCGTGTCGTGTAGAATTTTCCAGAATGTTCGAACCGAACATTCTGGAAGTTTCTAGTCGCTTCGAGAACGATGAGTTCCAAAGTCGATTGTTCTGGAAGATTCTCGAAGTACCTAGAAGAGTATGGAACGTTCTAGAAACATCTTCCGGGCTATATAAAGAGCGGTCGGGTTCGTCGTGGGTCAGTTTCGATTGAGAAGCGATACAGAGCGATCAAAGCGGAAAATAGTGCGAAGTAATAGAATTGTTTAAGAAGTGTTTTTGTAATAAACAGTGATTAATTGAAGTCTGCTGTTTAAATAATTTATCCCTGAACCCCAGCTCGTAACAAATTGGTGTCAGAAGTGCGGGATAAATTATGCCGGTTCTACCGAGGGAAGAAACGGAAGGGATGCGCACCAGGAGTCAGCGCCAGCAAGACGTAGACCAAAGGCGCATTGGAGACGCTCCCTCACCGTCATCAGGTGGACATGGAGATTCCGCGGCTGCAGCGGAACCAGCTCAATCGTCGGCGTCGCCTGACTTAGCCGCCCTTATGGCATTCATGCAAGAGCAGGCTCGCCGTCAGGAGGAGCAAGCTCGCCGCATGAAGGAGCAGATGCAGCGCGACAAGGAGGAGCAAGCTCGCCGCTTAGAGGAGCAGCTGCAGCGTGACAAGGAAGAGCAGGCTCGCCGTCAGGAGGAGCAGGCTCGCCGTCAGGAGGAGCAATCTCGCCGCTTAGAGGAGCAGCTGCAGCGTGACAAGGAAGAGCAGGCTCGCCGTCAGGAGGAGCAGCTCTTGGTGATTAAGGACCTCCGCACAGCCATCGGTAAGGAGATGAAAGAATTTAAGGACCAGGTCCAGCAGCAGGAGATCCGCATCGCTGAGTTAGAAAAGATTGTTCGTGGGCTCAAATCTGGAGGAGGGGCCGTGGCAGCTACGATAGTTGCGCCCTCACCGGTTGGTTTTAAAGTGCCACCATTTGACGGCTCTTCGTCATGGTCTGCCTACAAGATACAGTTCGAGGCCGTCATGAAATCAAATAGGTGGACCAAAGAACAGGCTTTGACTGCTCTAACCTTGGGTCTTCGCGACCAGGCTTTGACTGTGTTAGAGGCACTTGGACAGGACCATGGTAGAACAAGACATGGTAATCTCCTCCCGTGACAGCTGGGTCACGTGATTGGCCTAAGACTACGTCATCAATTGCGTTGCGGTTCTCAAACTTTTGTTGTGGGGAAAAAGATAAAATAATACAATAAGTACAAATGTTTTATAATTCTTAATAAATCGTCATATTTGATACTTTTTGTTTTTATTGACTTTGCCTTCTTTTGATTGATTGCATTTTAGCATTTTTATTTAGTTCGGAACGAAAACTCACAAAACTTGACTTGACTAAAATAAGTCAAAAACTAATTAGGTTAGGTTAAGTTCGGGCGTAAAGACGTATTGACACAACTATGCCTTAAATTATGTAATTTACAACGCGTATACAAATTAAATAATAAATTAATAAAAGGCACATACAAGTTATTTTAGGTGAAGTTAGTTACAATATTGAAGCCACGCATATGATAGCGTCTCTTCATTGGGAAAAGAAAATAAATATTACACCGCCTTTTATACTGCTGTTTTTACAGTTTACGGAACAATTAACAATTTTTCTTGTGTATCTTTCAAAGTCTTAGAGCATTTAACCTATGGAGACGGCAAGCCGCGAATCACTGAACAAATTTTTCTGCCACTTTCTGCGGGAGGCGAGGAAAACACATACAGCACACTACAAAAAAATGACAATCACTCACAGATACATGCATCCTATTGCTACAAACGCACACAAAAAAATTATTAACCACACAATCAAAAAACACACACACATTGACAAATTTGTGTGTATCTACGCAATATTCCCATGACAACAGATACAAATTGCTAGTGATGTGATACAAATAATGACTGGAAATTCATTTTAATGCATGAATGAATGAGCAAAATGTTAATTCGTTTTATTTTTGTTATACTAAATAATAATAAACTTGAGTAATTAATAAACTACGTAGGTAGGTAAGAAAGGTAGGAGAATTTAAGATACACTAAAAAAAGAACGATTGAATTTATTTTTAGTCAATAATATCAACCGGATAGACTTTTATTTGACACTTTTTTATGTAACACTTTAACACGTCAGTTTTTCGTTTGTTTTGAACTATTTGAGTACGGTGTTTCCTAGCTAAGCTTGTTTGATATCTTATATAGGAAAACATACGTGTATTGTTTCATAGCCATAATTTAGTTCATATACATGTCTCAATGATCACGCCTAGAGGCAATCACTGATTTTTAAAATGTACCAGTTTATTATATACATGTCGAACACATTTCTGTGGATCAACTTTTTTGGTTAAAAAGGATAAACGAACATTTGAGTATTTTTAACATTCGCAATTGTATATGGCTTCAAATTGATGTGCAGTGGGGTTGTCATTGTAACTACCATGGCTGCGATAGTCTCCTCTCGATAGAGGTATCAAACAAAAATCTAAATCGCTTCATCTGTTTAGGAGCTATGATGCCACAGACAGACACACCTCTTTTTCCGTCGGGGATTAAAAAATGATTGAAAACTCACTAACGAAACGAACAAACTTACTTTTTATTAGCCTAAAACTTGAAAAGAAAAGAATTTAAATCTATTCTCATAGACATTTATAAATGATATATTTTTTTAGTTCAACCTGACTTGTCCAGAAACAAACACAAACAAAATTATTTTGATACTGAACATACTGATTCAAAAAAATCATTTAATTTATCAATAATTCATTCACGTTGTCCCAGCACTATGCACATCGCTACCCTGTCAGCCTTTCTTAGTTCTTAAATAAAACTATGTTGATGTATAATTTATACTTATATGTGGTAGGAAAAACCATGGCTTCGCAAATTGAAAGTGGCAGCTCGCTTTTTGCAAAGAGGAAACCGCACAATTAACCATTTTTTCGGAGAACTTACTTGCGACACAATACACCTTCAACTGTCCATTTCCAGACACAATAGAAATTACCATTGTTCTAATCCGATTCTGTCATATGGCCAAGCGACTTTGGCAGAGGGGTACGCTCAGCTATGCCATCTCCATAGGTTAAATGCTCTAAGTTCAAAGTTCACGGGTTCATCACAAATGTTTGGGAGCCACAGTATTTTTCTCACCGAGCGAAACAACGCTATAGGTGTGAGTGACACGACAATAGCGATGAAATGGCTAGTTGTCAGTATGACACTTGTCAATTCGATGTGTTGCCACTGTGTGTTTTTGAAATACCCGAGCAAAATGCATTGTTTATCTTAACAAAGCAATTATGAACTAATAATTCAAAATATAAATTAATTTAATACTAAAATATATATGACATAGATGAACATAGATGAATCACATAAGTTACTAAATAGTTAAGCTAGTTAGTAATTTATTTTATTTTCATTAACTACATGAGAAAGTACCTAAATTTTCTAAAAAGGACAATCAATGGTAACACTTATCGTGACGTAGGCTTAGGCCATCCCGGGAAGAGAATACCAGGCGAAGTATACGGAGTATGTTATTATACCATGGACAGGACCTTACTTTTGAGAAGCTTCTGGAAGCATTGGAAGCTAGATACGGCGACGCGCACCTGGAACATGTGTTTCGCGCCCAGCTGAAGGACCGATCGCAACGTGTTGGTGAAACCTTACAGCAGTGGGCTCTGGAGGTGGAAAAGCTGGTCCGGAAGGCTTACCAGTCCTCACCTGTGCTGATCGACGGGAATCTCGTACAGGCATTCACGGATGGAATCCGCGATCTGGAGGTTAGGGCTGCCGTAAGGCTAGGCCATTTTAAGAACCTTAAGAACGCCCTAGCCTACGCTTTGGAAGTGGAAGCTGTACGACAGGACGATCGAGCTCACCGCATAAGGGATGTTGTGACTTCACCCCGGTGCTATAGCTGTGGAGAGAGAGGCCACATCCAGTTGAGCTGCCCAAAGCGAAGGAGTCGCCATTGTGGAAATCAGTCACCAGCATCAGGAAAACCAGTAGATGGCAGGACTAAGTGGCGGATGGTGACCGGTGAGGAAAGAGCCCCAAGGAACTCGATCTCGCAAATTGTGTGTGAGCCACAATTATGTGAAGGGAACAGAACACCACACGATGATGTAGATGCTCTCTCGCGTAGGTTGTGTTCCGATCAATGTAAGCCCTGTAGCAGGCAAGAGGCTGAGCACGTAACATTTGTGAGGGTGTTGAGGACGGATCTTAGCGAAGATTGGAAAGCAACCTTGCAGAGCGCTCAACAAGAAGACAGAGACCTAAAACCGATCCTTGAATGGAAGAAATCAGGTGCTCCTAGGCCTCACTGGAGTGATGTCGCAGCAACCAGTTCCATCACCAAGAGTTATTGGGCACAGTGGGAAAGCTTGGTTATCCAGGATGGAGTTCTGTGCCGGAAATGGGAGAACGCTCGCGGTGACCAGTGTCATCTACAAATGGTCGTACCTAAAGTTAAGGTGCCGGAGATCCTACAGCTCTACCACAATGGATGTTCAGGGGGTCACATTGAAGTTAAGAGGACTTTAATCAAGATCCGAGAACGATTTTACTGGATCCATTGTCGAGAGGACGTTGAGGAATGGTGCCGCAAATGTACAAGTTGTGCGGCTGTGAAAGGACCACAAACTCGTAGCAGAGGGGCACTAAAGGTTTACAATGTTGGTGCACCATGGGAACGTATAGCATTAGATGTTGCTGGGCCATTTCCGGAAAGCCAAAGCGGGAACAAGTACTTCTTGGTCGTCATGGACTACTTCACAAAATGGCCGGAAGTGTTTGCAATCCCCAATCAAGAAGCGGTTACGGTGGCTGATAAGTTAGTTCACGAAGTGTTTTGTCGGTTTGGGGTACCCCTGGAAATTCACAGTGATCAAGGCCGGAACTTCGAGTCAGAAGTTTTCAAAGAGACGTGTCGTGTGATGGGTGCTCACAAAACCAGAACTACTGCTTATCATCCGCAATCAGACGGGATGGTTGAACGATTCAACCAATCGCTGGAGAGGTATCTGGCAAAAGTTGTGGAAACCAGACAGAAGGATTGGGACAAACACATTCAACCATTTCTCCTGGCATATCGGAGTGCTGTTCATGAAAGTACAGCAGTAACACCAGCTTTTGCTAATTTCGGAAGAGAACTTCGATTACCTGCAGATCTAATCACCGGTACCCCACCTGATTCTCCACGCAATGTAACAGATTACGCGAATGAACTACGGAATAAGATGAATGATGTATATGAGCACATCAGACAGACAGGTCAGCAGATGTCTGATAGGATGAAGACTCGCTACGATCGGAAGGCGAACAATAAGGGCTTCGATGAAGGATCTCTGGTATGGTTACATAACCCGGTACGCAGCAAAGGAAAATCGCCTAAATTGCAAGCCAAATGGGATGGACCATATCGCGTAGTTACCAAGATCAATGACGTCACCTACCGAATTCAAAAGGGACCACGAGGTGCATCGAAGGTCATTCATGTGGATCGGTTGGCCCGTTATCATGGGTCTAACAATGCTCGGGACGAGCATGTCTAAGAAGGAGGCAATGTTACAAGATAGGGCAGCGCCATCTAGTGATGAGTAGAAGAACTAAGTAGTAACTAGTGGCGCCATCTAGTATCGAATAGCGGAACTACTGTTCTCGAAAGTTCGTGTCGTGTAGAATTTTCCAGAATGTTCGAACCGAACATTCTGGAAGTTTCTAGTCGCTTCGAGAACGATGAGTTCCAAAGTCGATTGTTCTGGAAGATTCTCGAAGTACCTAGAAGAGTATGGAACGTTCTAGAAACATCTTCCGGGCTATATAAAGAGCGGTCGGGTTCGTCGTGGGTCAGTTTCGATTGAGAAGCGATACAGAGCGATCAAAGCGGAAAATAGTGCGAAGTAATAGAATTGTTTAAGAAGTGTTTTTGTAATAAACAGTGATTAATTGAAGTCTGCTGTTTAAATAATTTATCCCTGAACCCCAGCTCGTAACAATACTCTTGTGTATTGTGAGGTGTTTGGGGGTGTAGTGTGGTTATTTGGAGTATACTTTAAGGGTGGTTTGATTATGAAGTGTAGGGTGTATTTGTGCAATTGCTGAGTTACTTCTACGCGTGTGTGTGGGAGTGTCTATAAGATACTCTTGTGTATTGTGAGGTGTTTGGGGGTGTAGTGTGGTTATTTGGAGTATACTTTAAGGGTCGTTTGATTATGAAGTGTAGGGTGTATTTGTGCAATTGCTGAGTTACTTCTAAGCGTGTGTGTGGGAGTGTCTATAAGATACTCTTGTGTATTGTGAGGTGTTTGGGGGTGTAGTGTGGTTATTTGGAGTATACTTTAAGGGTCGTTTGATTATGAAGTGTAGGGTGTATTTGTGCAATTGCTGAGTTACTTCTAAGCGTGTGTGTGGGAGTGTCTATAAGATACTCTTGTGTATTGTGAGGTGTTTGGGGGTGTAGTGTGGTTATTTGGAGTATACTTTAAGGGTCGTTTGATTATGAAGTGTAGGGTGTATTTGTGCAATTGCTGAGTTACTTCTACGCGTGTGTGTGGGAGTGTCTGTAAGATATTCTTGTGTATTGTGAGGTGTTTGGGGGTGTAGTGTGGTTATTTGGAGTATACTTTAAGGGTCGTTTGATTATGAAGTGTAGGGTGTATTTGTGCAATTGCTGAGTTACTTCTAAGCGTGTGTGTGGGAGTGTCTATAAGATACTCTTGTGTATTGTGAGGTGTTTGGGGGTGTGGTGTGGTTATTTGGAGTATACTTTAAGGGTCGTTTGATTATGAAGTGTAGGGTGTATTTGTGCAATTGCTGAGTTACTTCTAAGCGTGTGTGTGGGAGTGTCTATAAGATACTCTTGTGTATTATGAGGTGTTTGGGGGTGTAGTGTGGTTATTTGGAGTATACTTTAAGGGTCGTTTGATTATGAAGTGTAGGGTGTATTTGTGCAATTGCTGAGTTACTTCTACGCGTGTGTGTGGGAGTGTCTATAAGATACTCTTGTGTATTGTGAGGTGTTTGGGGGTGTGGTGTGGTTATTTGGAGTATACTTTAAGGGTCGTTTGATTATGAAGTGTAGGGTGTATTTGTGCAATTGCTGAGTTACTTCTAAGCGTGTGTGTGGGAGTGTCTATAAGATACTCTTGTGTATTATGAGGTGTTTGGGGGTGTAGTGTGGTTATTTGGAGTATACTTTAAGGGTTGTTTGATTATGAAGTGTAGGGTGTATTTGTGCAATTGCTGAGTTACTTCTACGCGTGTGTGTGGGAGTGTCTGTAAGATATTCTTGTGTATTGTGAGCTGTTTGGGGGTGTAGTGTGGTTATTTGGAGTATACTTTAAGGGTCGTTTGATTATGAAGTGTAGGGTGTATTTGTGCAATTGCTGAGTTACTTCCAAGCGTGAGTGTCTATATTCTTAGCTTCCTCACCTTATTTTTCTTATTGTTTTCGTGCATCATCTTCATATGCTTGTAAATACTCGTCTGCCACATGAACGTGGCAGGGCACAGCTTACATTTGTAGATCTTACTGCTGGAACGCTTCGTGTGCATCGCCCACACGTGGCCTTTTAGGCGTTTTACTGTCTGTAACGAAAAACAATCTAACATTGAAAAAAATAAGTTTTATTAAAACAAGCTTTTATACAAAAAAAAAAAAAATTAAAAAATCAAAAAGCCCGACTGCTTGAAAAGCGAACTAAAAAGACTTAAACTAGAAGAAAATCATGCTGTGCAGTCGGAGGATACATCTGCTTTTGGTCAGCCATCTCGCGAATATGTATAGTTTTTTATTTATAACTTTTTAGTTATTTTTTTTTGGAATTAGTTACATATAAGTGTTACATATTTTTGAAATCAACTCTTAAAACCCTTTATTTTGATACCCCACACGTTGGGTATAGAAAAAAAAAACACCCACCATATTATTCTTTTGAAAATAGGGGCGACTCTTTGTCGCCCACTTACCCACAGTTTCCCAGCTCAAAATTATCATTGTCAAGCATTCGTTATCTGCTGTGATTGGCTGTTGAAAATTCATTCAACCAATCACAGCAGATAACGCGTGCTTGACAATTTGTCACATTAATTCACCGATAATTCTGAGCTGGGAAACTGGGGGTTAGTATTTCAGTAAGCCATATCCAGTTTTTTACACCTTTCATTTGAATTTATTTTCGCTCATTCAAATACTATCCTAACTTAATTTACACATTCGTGCTGTATGTCGCTAAGGAGTTCGGTTGTATGTTCCATATCTTGAAAACTGCTGAATCAATTTTGGTGACACTTGCTCTGTTCCCTAAGTTAAAAAGTATGATAACGATCCGATAAGTAGTTTCGGCGAAATGCGTGGACAAACATACATACACTTATCAAATTTGGCACCCGTGTTTAGAAGCCCATACAAAGTAATATATGTGAATATTGTGCAATGCGAACAGTATTACATACATACCTACGTGTCAAATTTATTCCCCCCGCAAATTTTCAGATCAATGAGACACTGGGAAGTGAGTCAAATTTTATTTGCAAGATTTGATTACAGAAACCACACAGCTAGGTGACACTAAATAAAAGAAAGAAATAAAGATAAAATATTAATTTGTGACCCGCACAGGAGACAAGAGAATAACAAATAGAATAAATTATTCGTGGTGGCCTAGTGGCTAAGGGGACATTCAAGTATTACTTAAGCAGCAAAGGAGGGTTGGAAGGCCACTTTGGTTCACTGTTGTTTCACCAAAACACCATTGAGATTTTTTTTTGTTTACGACTAGGCAACTATGGTATATGGTATAACTATGGTATGACGTTAAACTACAAAAAATGCGTATACGTATATGCGCAAAAAAAATGATTGTAACTGTCACCCGCACCATGCTACAGCGCAAAGAGTGTACTTATTTTAATAATATCTTCTTCCGCCAATGTTTTAATTGTGTAATGTTAAACACTCACTTTACAAACATTTACTTGGCAAATACTTCTCTTTACAAATGTTTCGGATGATATTTAATCATTTATACAATTTTCATTTAATATTTAGATTATTTAGGAAAAACCACTTTTATACTAAATAGCATTTTAAAATTCATTTTCTAAACCAGTTACAAAGTGATCATAACGGTATTTTTTTGCATAATGTTATTGAACTTTAAAGCTGTTTCTGCATCGTCTCCGGCGCTACGGGTAGTGCAACCCATTCGCCCTTACGTAACAAAGGATAGGCACACATGCTTTGTTACAGCGGGCGGGGGTTGCTCTTCCTTCGCGCCGCCGGTTTTCATATACACTCTAAGGGTAGTAGCCAAAAGACTAAGTAAGGTCGGACTGCCCCAATTCGGTGTTGGAACACATTCGATTTATTTATCCACGAAGAGGACTACAAGAGGAACGGAATTAATGACACGTCATATTACTTAGACAAAGTACCTATAGATGGAGCCATGGCGTGGCCGCACATGAAACAACAATAACACTTTGGCTTTTACAGCCTAGAACACTTCAACCCACCATCGCACTGACACTTATAATCTATAAATAACCCAACTCCTTGTCTCAATAAACACTTAATCCCGTGAAATCACAAAAAAAAACAAACACGACCGAGTTAGTTTGTCAAACCTGCCATGATACTCGTATTAGCGTTTGACAAACAACGAAAACCGGCCATGGTCACAAAGACAAAAAATAATCTTTTGTCCTTATTATTTACATGGGGCTGCCAATTAGCGATCTCGCTCTATCAATCAAGCTCATTTTAATGCTAAATCTATAGGTACTTTATCTAAGTCATATTAGGTCACCGACACACAAAATGGCGGCAAACGTTCCGTTTCACGATCGTACAAATAATAAGTCAATATGTAAAACTTTTTTATTTCAAACGTTGTTGATGGCAAGTATCAATGAGACTCTTTCAATTCATATGTAATTTCTAAGTTTATCTTTGGTATCGCTGACAACAGTGTGAAGGAAAACATCATGAGGAAACCGGACTTATAATTGGTTTATTATAAGTTTGTGCTCCATTGTTGTAATAGGGATGTTGACAAAATAGTAGTTTATGCAATGGTCATATAATAGGGGTTATTAAAACACGAGCGTGGGTTTATCACATGAGGCGAAGCCGAATATGATAATATTAATACGCGAGTGTTTTAATACCTAATTATATGCCGTTGCATACACTATTTTATCTTCACTCATACAGTTCAAATAAAATAAAAGTGGAAAATATGCAGTATGGCGGGCAATTTAGATTCTCATTGCACCATGACTGTCAATTTCAATGAGCTCAGCGCCAATAAAAATTTAAAAGTAAAAGTGTGCTCTAAAAATTAAAAAGTTATTTTATGATGCAGTTGTTTGAAAATCGAAAATGTTGAACTGAATGGTTTTTTTTTTAAATTTACCTATCCACGAATATAAAGTACGTGTTTATGCAATATTTTTTGAATTCATATTTGGATCATTACGTTGTGAGTGTAGATAAAATATTTTTAGTCCTGCAGGTAGATTAATAAAAAATATTGGACACGTATTTTTACTTTTACCACGTAAACAGAAAATAACGACGATACAGTGCGTTGAAATATCATGTCAAATCAAATCAATCAAATCAATCATTTATTCGCATAGAATGTAGGTATTGTACAATAAAGTTGTTATAAAATATAGTGATCCGGGTACATTCTGCTCGAGTTTAGGCATGCAAAATTCAACAATAATATCATCATCAATGAGCTTATGGGTAAAAATTATGAAATAGTGTCAATTAAGGTATCAATAAATTATTCTAACAAGTCCAGAAGTGTATCAAATAATGTCAATAATATTAAAATCATGAGATGTCACACATAGGATCATTCAAAAAATCACTTATCGAATAATAACATTTCTGTATCAAAAAAGCCTTCAGTTTATTCTTAAATTGTCGAAGGGTGTCACTTTTTATGCTGTCCGGTAGTTTATTAAATATTGACGTCACGGTGTGCAACACTTTATACTGACAAAGTGACGTCACAAGCCCCCACTCCTGAACTTTGATGCGCATTATGTTTGTCAATTTTATTTATTTGATAATGCAAAAAAATACTTCTCCAATATTATTAGATAATCTCACTGACGGACTAAATAGAATTATCATTTTTCTACCCAGGAAAAGTCCCTATTGCAAAGCGTTCCAGTGCGAGGATAAACGTATATAAATTGCTTACCCTGTATGACTTGCCGCATATCTCACAAAGATGTTCACCCTCCGCTTCTTTTTTCTTTCCTTCGTGTATATTGTTGACGTGAGCCACTAATATTTTAGCCGTTTTGAATGCCTGGAAGAGAAATAACATTTTCATATTATTGTTTAGGGATGATTCGCTCCCGTCAACCAATCTAGTTTTTTTTCGTACTAAATGTAGCCTAAGTCCTTCCTCAGGATGCCATCTATCCCCTTGCCAAAGAACAATGGCAGGTGCCCATACATTGTTTAAGCTGAGATTAAATTTCTATGTAATTTAATGAAAAATTTCTGGTTTAACTCAGGGTGTTGTTCTGAAATAGTTTGTGCAAGAATTTTTGTTCGAGAATGTCGAAAATAATAGATATTCAGTCATAAACTTTTGTACGTTATGTCTGGGTAATTTTAAGTAAAAGGGCAATATCGCATTAGTATTTCCCTTACGTAGTTATTTCAGCATGAAATGTATAATATAATACTCTTTGGAAAGAGTATATTTATTTAAACTAAGCGGCTTTGACGTGTATCAAAAGGTCGTCGTCAACAACCAAGCTATATTTTTTTTGACTTGGGTACTAGGTCTTTTTGCCAATCATTAATTGAAAATAATTCATTTATTTCTACTGCACTACAATATTCTTACCTACCTGCAAGGAACATTTACACTTAGACATAAACTGTATTGTTAACTCATTTACTGCGATAAATACAATAATGATATTATTACTTAATATAGTTACTACTTGTCACTTAGCTGATAAAATATATAATGGCAACACTAAGCTAAATAAATTAACTAAAAAGTCAAATAACTTTTTATTTATTATGTTTTTTTTTTATCTGTTTTGAACCAGCCCGATTTATACTCTAAAAAACGTAGACAATTAATAGAATGTCTTTCGTATATAACTCACTTTCAGACGCTGAAATTTAAGTCAGCTAAGATTTCGCCATTGTTCTTTCATTGAATTCCGATCAGTGGTTTAGGCGTGAAAAGGTAACAGACAGACAGACAGAGTTACTTTCGACGTTATAATATTATTATGGATAAAATTTACAAAGATAAAATAATCATAGGACTAGGATCAGGTTTGTGACATCTAAATGAAAAGTGTACTAAAATATGATGTCACGTGTTTTTTTAAAATGTGAAATGAAAATTTGAAGACTGTAGCTCCAACCATTATTGGCTGTAAAAACTGTGTGACACGAGCGTGACAGCAATATGGCTCCGTTTGGACGGTTTACGGAACCCTAAAAAACTGTTCTGCCCATGTAAATGAACAACTTTCTCCAAGGAAATCCTAAAAAATTATCAAAAAAAAAAAATTGTGTCGCCCATACAAATTTTGGTCAGCTGCCGAAAACTTTGTATGAAAACATTTTGACATGTGAATTTCCTAGGACTTCCTCGGAGAAAGTTGGTAATTTACATGGACAGAAACAGTTTTTAACCACCTCCCAAAAGGAGGAGGTTCTCAATTCGGATGTTTATACTTTTTTCAAGAAAAAAAAAATCCCCCTCCTTTTTGGGGAGTGGGTTAAAAAGTGCGAAATAAAAAACTTTTTACCAAAAAATACAACCGGCTTCAAAAAAAAACACTACAAAGAGAAAAATAACTTCAATTTCGGAAGGCGGTGTCAAAAACTGGGCAGTCGGTTAAAAAGTGCGAAATAAAAAACATTTTACCAAAAAATACAACCGGCTTCCAAAAAAAAAACACTACAAAGAGAAAAATAACTTCAATTTCGGAAGGCGGTGTCAAAAACTGGGCAGTCGATTAAAAAGTGCGAAATAAAAAACTTTTTACCAAAAAATACAACCGGCTTCCAAAAAAAAAACACTACAAAGAGAAAAATAACTTCAATTTCGGAAGGCGGTGTCAAAAACTGGGCAGTCGATTAAAAAGTGCGAAATAAAAAACTTTTTACCAAAAAATACAACCGGCTTCCAAAAAAAAAACACTACAAAGAGAAAAATAACTTCAATTTCGGAAGGCGGCGTCAAAAACTGGGCAGTCGGTTAAAAAGTGCGAAATAAAAAACTTTTTACCAAAAAATACAACCCGCTTCCAAAAAAAAAAAAACACTGCAAAGAGAAAAACAACTTCAATTTCGGAAGGCGGTGTCAAAAACTGGGCAGTCGGTTAAAAAGTGCGAAATAAAAAACTTTTTCCAAAAAATACAACCGGCTTCCAAAAAAAAAACACTACAAAGAGAAAAATAACTTCAATTTCGGCAGGCGGTGTTCCTGTTTTGCTTGTTTGTTGTTGTTGTTTTTGTTGTTGTGTTTGTTGTTCATCAAGGACTCGTCGAACTTCATTCCCTCGACGCTTTTACGGTCGCCACAGTAATTCTGGCTTTCAGGAGTTGCAGTGGTTGGTAAAAAAACTCAATACGTACCTTAAAACAGAAACTGCATTGGTATTTGATTCTCTTCAAGTGATCCCAGTCAATATGGTCAGTGAGACACCATTTTGTAGCAAATTTCTTCCCGCAGTAGTTGCATTCATGTCTGTAAACACATGAATAAGACGTACAGTTCCCTAATCTGACATGACAGATGGACCAAGAAAATAGATATGCTTCATGAACTTAATACTTTTTTTTATTTTTTTATTAACATATATACAATTGAATATTCTAAAAACAAAAACAAGCCTATATACAAATACAAAAGGGACACGGAAAAGGCCTCATTGTGCATCAAAGAATCCGTCCACATCGATGTCAATGGGAAACGTGCCCAGAACGCTGGCAGCATTGCCACGTTGGATGGCAATGCTGATTCTCTGGCCGAAGAAAAGGCCAGCCCTCTGGTCACGTGAGGAGTCGACGAGCTTTGTACTAATTTCTCGAAATCTCCTGGATGGATTATTTTATAAATATTTTACAATGCATGTCCTCGAAAAGAGCGGTTTTCCAAGCAGCCAAACTGTGCGGAAAGTGTCACTTTTTTTCACTAGTGCTTTTTACTTTCCTGTACTTTTTGAATTTTTAACTCCAACGTCAGCCCGACGCATAGAGTTTTTATTATTTGAGAAAAGTTTTAAAAATTTGTTATGTACAGATTATCATTCATATAAAAGGTAAAATAAAACTAATACTTTATTTTAGGCGATTTTAATTACTCTAGATTTTGATTTTGATCAATAAATTAATTCTAAATATTCATTAAATATGTTTGGCAGAACGTATATTTTGCTCGTGCCTTATTGCGTTACGATGTGACAGCTATTCGCACATGCGCAGTAGATATGCCCGAGGAACTATTAGTTAATCTGTGGATATGCTGAACGCGCTTGAATAAGCCCGCCATTTTATTAATTTAATTTTATTAATTTATTTATTTCCTCGCACAATGCATAGTAAAATGTTGTATGATACACGTACGTAAGATGATTTCCGACTCGTGTCGATTTATCCACTCACTCGCTTCGCTCGCTCGTAAATAAAAATGACACTCATCGGAAATCACCTACCTTCCGCACTTGTAGCATAAATAACTATTGTCACACACATCTAATGAGCCCAAATACGATACTATCTTGTCTGGTTGAGGAGTTGCTATGGCCACCTGCCGGGTCCATCATGAGACCAGCTGCATAGTACCACTGGGTCTCATTGCTAACAAAGAAAATTTGGTTCAAATAAATCTCACTAGCGGGCGCCACATGTACACACAATTCAATAGAATTATCTGTAACATGAGCATACAAATTGTATGTACTTGTTTAATCAACTCCCCTTAGTACAAAATTATGGAATATTGGGCTCTTAATTCACATTTGAAGATTATTTGAACGGATCATTTAAAATTGATGGCAATAGATGGCGCATTTTTTAATTTCTGAGGCATTCCACTCGATTGTTAAAATTTGCATTGTAACACATTTTGGTGCACAAAAACAGTAAAAACGTGCAAAAAAATACTAGGAAACGAACCTTCACTGTATTTAAAGAAACAAATATTCACGAACCTAGTAAAACCTTTTATTTGCAAGTAGCTGCTAACACCATCTATTGCCGTGAAACGGGATCGAAGGCGATTGATGTACTTACAGAAATATCAGATGAAAAACGCTAGTTACGTCGGCACGGTTTCTTTGTATGGGATGAGGCATCTGTATGCTAGTATTATATTATCTGTGATAGTACCATATTATTTCAATGTTTCCCAAGTTATATAAGTAGCTGTAAGATGATTAAGCCAAGTTTCAACTTAATCATCTGGAAGTGCTTGAAAAATGGATTACTAGTTGACGGACGCACATGCGAAAGCAAAGTTTAATAAGCGTATGAGTTCAGGGGTTTCTTGTGACGTCACTTGTGAGTACAAAGTGTACTAAAACGTGACGTCACGCGAAAATTGCAACGCACTGTTAATTTTGGAACGAAGTTTCTTATCGCGCGTTGCGAAAGGGGGCGGAAAAAAACCGGTCAAGTGCGAGTTGGACTCGCGCACGAAGGGTTCCTTACCATAATCGCAAAAAAAACGGCTCATAATCACGATTGTTGTATGGGAGCCCCACTTAAATATTTATTTTATTCTGTTTTTAGTATTTGTTGTTATAGCGGCAACAGAAATACATCATCTGTGAAAATTTCAACTGTCTAGCTATCACGGTTCATGAGATAGAGCCTGGTGACAGACAGACGGACCGCGGAGTCTCAGTAATAGGGTCCCGTTTTTACCCTTTTGGTACGGAACCCTAAAAATTAAGACCAAAAGTTGTAGCGACACTTTTTGCTATAGTTGTAAGCCAAAAAAAACAATAAAATAATGTTATGTTATTATTATTTGTATAGAGAGGTAGATATCAGGGGTAACATGCTGGCGCGTAGATTTTCTCATTGCTCTGATCTAGTAAAAAATACTCTTTTTAAGGCCTTCTGTCAGAGCTTTTAAACAGGTAATCTATGGGTCAACTACACCAAGCGTTCGCTGGATGTCCTGCGCGTGCAATATAATAATGCTTTTAGGATGTTGTTGCGGCTGCCCCGTTTCTGCAGCGCATCGGCAATGTTTGCTGAGACCCACACAGATGGCTTCCAAGCCATAATGCGCAAAAAAACTGCGTCGCTGCTGAGCAGAGTGCGGAATAGTCGCAACTATATCCTGAGAGCTGTGGCTGAGAGCTATACTCCAGATATCCGACATTTTGTGCGGAGAGTGATTAGTTAGGAAACATATGTTCCTGGCTAGTCATCCTCGGGAGGCAGTGTTTATAACGTAGACTTTAAATCTAAATTAAACTAAACTTTAAATGATACTAACACTAGAATTTAAGCTTTTTTGTAATACTAACCCAATATGGATCTCTGTTGTCCGAAATAAACGCATTTGAATTTGAATTATGTATTATTATACAATATTGTTTTATTTTTTTTATGACGTGTACGGAATACTAGACAGACAGAGTGCATATATATATATGTCGGGTTTAGTCAATAGTACGGACGTCAAAACAAATCGCAAGCACGCCAAAGCAAGAACAACTATCGCTATCGCTTTGGCGCGCTTTCTCTAACCACTTGCGTGGTGGGGAAAGTAGAATATGGCAGTTGAGTACTGACAGCCTTAGAGCTAACACGTCGTAGAATCAGTGTCGATCCGTAATATTAGTAAGCAAGATTGTAACTGAGTTGTGACTATTTAAATAAACCCAGTGTATCGAATAACTTCTGTGATTTCATTTGCACGATTGTACCCAACGACCTGCCCACACACGATGTCTTAATCTAAGGGAATAACACATCCTGACTGCCCGATGGTTTGCATCTATCGGCCAGCCTTGATGCGACATATACCAGGCCCCTCAGAAAGTATTGCGAAAAAAAGTTTTTATATATGGGAGACTGGCCAGTTATAATGTTTTTCGAAAATATGATTATTTATAAGTAAAAATAAGTAAGTTCCAATTTCAAAATTTCCCTCCACATTTTTTGCGAGTTAATTCAAAGTATTGTGTCTCACTGAAATATGGATCTGCGCCGGGAACATTTTAGAGCTATGATTTTATACGATTTCAAGTGTCGCCTGAAACCGGATGAATCGTACGATAGACTTTAAATGGCATTCATGGATGAAGGCCCTTCCAAGGCAACCGTGTATCGTTGGTATAACGAATTCAAGCGCGGTCGACCAACTTTGGGGGATGACGAAAGAAGCGGTCGCCCTTTGACGGCTGTTACCGAAGAAAACGTGCTAGCAGTGAAAAATTTAATCCAAGACAATAGGCGAATTACATATCAGGAGATTCAACACATATTGAAGATTGGATCGGGAAGCGTTCACGAGATTCTACACAGCCATCTTCGCGTGAGGAGGATAGTATCACGCTGGGTGCCGCACAACCTCACCGATGCTCAGAAGCAGGCCCGGGTGGAATGGTGCCGTGATATGCTTAACAAATTTGAAGCAGGCTCGTCTCGGCGTGTTTACGACATCGTTACAGGTGATGAGTCCTGGATTTATCAATACGACCCAGAAACCAAGCGCCAGTCGACTGTTTGGGTGTTTCAAAATGAGCCAACGCCTACCAAAGTGAAGCGATCTAGAAGCGGGGGTAAGATTTTGATCGCTAGCTTTTTTAATTTGACTGGCCACTTGGTATCAATTCCCTTACGGGATCAAAGAAGCATTAATGCCGAATGGTATACTACCAAATGTTTGCCAGAAGTTTTCTCTGTTATAAGCAACAAGCGACCAAACACAGGGCTCCGCGGGCTACTGCTCCACCACGACAATGCACCTGCGCACACCGCACTCAAAACGAGGGACTTCCTGGACAGCACGCCAGTCAAACTCCTGGGTCACCCTCCTTACAGCCCTGATCTAGCACCGTGTGACTTCTTTTTATTCCCAAAAATAAAAAATCAGCTCAAAGGGATACAATTTTCGTCGCCGGAAGATGCGCTGGCTGCGTTCGAGCAGGCGGTAAACGAGGTGTCTGCGGCGGACTGGAAAAAGTGTTTTGAAAACTGGTTTAGGCGCATGAATCTTTGTATAGAGGCTGGTGGAAAGTACTTTGAAAAGATTTAATAAAAATATATGTACGTATAGAACAATTTTTTTTAGTTTCGCAAAACTTTCTGAGTGTCCCACGTATATGGATATTTTTTATTATTTATTACGTACAATTTTTTTTTTTAATTTTTTTTTTTTACTCTCCATCACCAATATCCGGAACTTGTGCAGAAACACTGTCCGGATTCATAATTGTTATTATTATTTATTACGTACAATATTTTTTTTTATGACGTGTACGAAAGAATAGACAGACAGAGTGCATATATATGTGTGTGTGTGTGTATGTATGTATATGTACAATATTTTTTTTGCTTTATTTATTTCAATAGCGAATCAACTAAAACTTCGTTCCATCCGGGTGTTATCCCTTGTTTTTTTTATTCGACGGTCGCATACATATTTTTTAGTCAATTTGGCGGATATGTTCGTATCATTTTAGGATACTCATGAGGAAACTTACAAATACTCTTGCGAATATTTTAAATGAAACTTTGCAGATATTTTCAGATACTTTAACCAGATAGTTTTGGTAACGTATGTGAATATTTTACTTGGTTTTTGCTTATTTACCGATACTTTTTTTCGAATATTTTTAGGCAACTTGACAGATATTTCTAGAACTTGTTCAGATATTAACGGACAGTTTTACGGATATTTAGGAAACATAAAATTTATAGATATAGGTCTACCAGAATCTCATGGCAAAAAGGGAAATAAAAATTTGTTGTATGCAATACTGGGGAAATTGGATCAAACGATCTTGATACTGTTTAATTTTTATTTATGTCTTAATATTAATGAACATGAGGTACCTATATTATAGTAGTCACAACGAATCTTTGTGTCTTTGAACTTGGTCCTGCCAACCATTGCGTAAGAAACAGTTTGTCATCGAGTATACTGCATAGAGTAAGCGAGATAGGACGATGACAAAAAAGACAAAAGATATTTATTTCAACTGGGCCACCAAGCGGCACTTTTGAATGTCACAATTTAAATTTACATGGAATAAAAGTTGATTCTACCGTGCATTCGGAAAGTAGCTTGTTATGGAGAAGAATGCACAAGAAACTCCGTAAGCTTATGTGACATACATAAGCGAGTGAAAGAGACAGTTATACAATGCTATCTTCACCTTCAACATTGACACAAAAATTGCTACTGCGCGGGGTCTTGCAACCAATTCAGAGACACAAAGATCCACTGTGAGTATTATAGGTATGTGTATGAATAATGTTGTTATACATCGTATTCTTAACATAGGAAAAATAAATCAATTGAATATTAATTTATGTACTAATTTATTATTTAGCATTTAAATCATACTAATAACTTAAAACCTCATTCAGAACTAGAAAACTAGAATACGATTCCATGAACTCCACTGGCATTTCAAAAACTTGTATCTTTGTAGTATTATGTCATCTCTCTCCATCAAAATGGTTCTTTTTCATTGGCATTTAACATATTCAAAACCAATCTCTTTATGTATAAAGTCTGTAAAAAAAAAAAATGAATCATGTTACTTGTCATTCATCATCATCAGTCTATATATTTTTTTTATGTAAGTTTTATGGCCTGGTTGCTAGGACCTTTTAGCCACGTCTTTGGAAAGAGTTTTGGATCTTATATTTATTCTTTAGTATGCATTAGAATGCGGATGTAACAGATTCTAATGTTTTTTGGAGTATTTGGTAGCAAATTGTATCGAGTCAGTCTTCCCAGTAAGCTTTGCAGAGGCAGTCAATACTACAATAAAATACACCGCTCCACTATCCCCAGATCGCTTTTGTCAATGATTTTACAAATTGTCCAGTTGCGGAGACAGTTGAGATACAAAACTACACCAATAATATATCACAATATCCACTAGGAATCAATTTGCAAATAATATTAACAGCCACTGAACTTCACTCGACAAAAGCCCGCCAAAAACTCCCGTCTATATACACGTTCCACTGCAGGGCGCAGATTATTACTTAATATTTTTCTTACGTCAAAGATTCTCAATCTCCGTTAAAATCAATATCTTGTCGAAGAATTAGTAACAGTTACATTACTGTTGCCATTTCCTTCCGGCCATTATTCGATGTGCCCTGACCTACGATTTACCATATAATAGTAATGGAAAGAAATTAAATTTAAGTAAGAAAAATATAAATTAAACTAAAAGTATCAAAACAAGTCAGTCCAACTTACCGGTCCACTCTACGACGCACTTTAAAATCAAAGATTGAGTTTGATTTACGCCTTCTTCTTCCCTTATTTTATGATACACATTGAAAACAATATGTCTCGCATGAGATCGAAGTGGGTTTTTCGACATTTTCACAAAAATAACAAACTTTCAAGATAATATCAAAAAATTTCAGCAGCGGTTGACACATCAAGTACTTTGATTCGACAGGTGACAATTGACATTGCCATATGAAAATCACAATTTAAAAAAAATAAAAAATGCCATGAGATTCTGGTACACCTATACTCGTGCGGATATTTTCGGATGTTTTAAGCAACTTGGCGGATTTTATCAGCATTATTTCAGTAACTTTAGCGGATTTATACTTTTACCGATATTTTCGTAACATTTTCGGATACTACTGCGAATATCTTCAAATAGTGTTGCGAATATTTTTTAGGCAACTTGGCGGATATTTTCAGAAACTTATTCGGAACTTTTCAGTATTTTTTGGAGATATTTAAGAAATATTTTCAGATGCTCAAGCCGACCTATTAGGATACTCTTGCGGATATCTTAGATAGTGTAGCGAATAATTTTTAGATAACTTGGCGGATATTTTCAGATACTTACCAAGATATTTTCGGTAACTTTGGCGGATGTTGAAGAAACTTTTTTAGATAGTCGTGCGGATATTTTCGGATACTTGCGGATATTTTTAGGCACTAGAGAACTACTAACTGGTAAGTATCCTGCGAGACGTGCTTCTTACTGAGCCTCATATGGTTGTTGTAGCAGTCTCTGCTGGCGAAGGTCTTGCTGCAAGCGCGGCACTCGTGCAGGTTGCCCTGCTCTCGCTCGCGATGGTTGCGCGAGTGTCGCGCGAGGTTGCGCTTCCATTGGAACAGTTTGCCGCAGATCGGGCACGGGTACGTTAGGCCGTCGTGGATTACACTGAAGTGAAAAATCTTGGTTTAGTAGAAAACTGGTGTTGTGGTGGCCTCATAGGCTAAGACCTCGTCTCTCGTGTTAGAGTTCGTGTGTTCAAAACCGGGCAAGTATCAATGTGAGATTTTTTTTTGTGTTTTGTTTATCCTGGATGTCACTAACAACGGTAAAGGAAAATATCGTAAGGTAACCTGGACTTATAGTTAACTAGCACATCGCCCGCGATTTCGTTCGCGTGAAGGTTGAACTTCCAAAAATCCTTTCTTAGTGCTCCGTAGGGGAGATCATAAGCAGAAGCCCTGTACAGTAAAATTCTTCAAAAATCTTAAACTCCCCTAAATCGTCTTTTACGAGTAGTTTCGAAAAACTGATAATGAAAACCTTTACCTTTTAGATATACCTTTCAAAGCCCAAAAACGGTGCATTAGGACTATGTTTAGATTGGACTCAACTGAAAGTTGTAAGCCTTACTTTAAAAAAATTAAAATATTGACTCTGCCATGTACGTGGGACACTCAGAAAGTTTTGCGAAACTAAAAAAAATTGTTCTATACGTACATATATTTTTATTAAATCTTTTCAAAGTACTTTCCACCAGCCTCTATACAAAGATTCATGCGCCTAAACCAGTTTTCAAAACACTTTTTCCAGTCCGCCGCAGACACCTCGTTTACAGCCTGCTCGAACGCAGCCAGCGCATCTTCCGGCGACGAAAATTGTATCCCTTTGAGCTGATTTTTTATTTTTGGGAATAAAAAGAAGTCACACGGTGCTAGATCAGGGCTGTAAGGAGGGTGACCCAGGAGTTTGACTGGCGTGCTGTCCAGGAAGTCCCTCGTTTTGAGTGCGGTGTGCGCAGGTGCATTGTCGTGGTGGAGCAGTAGCCCGCGGAGCCCTGTGTTTGGTCGCTTGTTGCTTATAACAGAGAAAACTTCTGGCAAACATTTGGTAGTATACCATTCGGCATTAATGCTTCTTTGATCCCGTAAGGGAATTGATACCAAGTGGCCAGTCAAATTAAAAAAGCTAGCGATCAAAATCTTACCCCCGCTTCTAGATCGCTTCACTTTGGTAGGCGTTGGCTCATTTTGAAACACCCAAACAGTCGACTGGCGCTTGGTTTCTGGGTCGTATTGATAAATCCAGGACTCATCACCTGTAACGATGTCGTAAACACGCCGAGACGAGCCTGCTTCAAATTTGTTAAGCATATCACGGCACCATTCCACCCGGGCCTGCTTCTGAGCATCGGTGAGGTTGTGCGGCACCCAGCGTGATACTATCCTCCTCACGCGAAGATGGCTGTGTAGAATCTCGTGAACGCTTCCCGATCCAATCTTCAATATGTGTTGAATCTCCTGATATGTAATTCGCCTATTGTCTTGGATTAAATTTTTCACTGCTAGCACGTTTTCTTCGGTAACAGCCGTCAAAGGGCGACCGCTTCTTTCGTCATCCCCCAAAGTTGGTCGACCGCGCTTGAATTCGTTATACCAACGATACACGGTTGCCTTGGAAGGGCCTTCATCCATGAATGCCATTTGAAGTCTATCGTACGATTCATCCGGTTTCAGGCGACACTTGAAATCGTATAAAATCATAGCTCTAAAATATTCCCGGCGCAGATCCATATTTCAGTGAGACACAATACTTTGAATTAACTCGCAAAAAATGTGGAGGGAAATTTTGAAATTGGAACTTACTTATTTTTACTTATAAATAATCATATTTTCGAGAAACATTATAACTGGCCAGTCTCCCATATATAAAAACTTTTTTTCGCAATACTTTCTGAGGGGCCTGGTATTTATATATTAGAAATTGTCATGTTTGTTAAATCTAATCGACAATTATTTCCACGGCAATCAGAAGTAGTTAATCGTAACAGACGTGACGATACAATTCTCTGTTTACATAGATCAAAAACCGCATTGATGCACAAAAGTGTTTTCTGCATGGCTCCTAAAATATACAACAATCTTCCAAAAAGTTGAAAGGAAGAGAATGCCTGTATATTAAAAAAGAAATTAAAGTTCCATCTTGAAGGGAAAGCATACTATAGTATAATAGAGTTCCTTAATGATAAAATTGAATACCATATAAGTACCTACCTAGCAAAGTTATCGATGCATCTTTGGCCTATTTAGCAGTGTAGTGTAGTGAACTGAACTGATAAGTACCGTTACATGTTGCAGTTTACTTTCATCTTTTTATTATTAAACATGATTACTATATTTTTAGAGGCATATATTTGTCATTTTTTCGAAGTGACATTCAAATGCACAATTATTATAATCGTATTTTGTATTGTAGGACATTTTTAATTCCATTGAAATTTAAATGTGACATTCTAAAGTGATTATTTTGTTATTATTCTGCTAATTTATTATTCTGATATCTTGACAAATGTATTTTTTTTTTTAATTTTTAATTTGACATTCTAGAATGATTATTTTGATATGATTTATTAATTTGACATATTTTTATATAAATATATATATATTTATCTGACATTCTAGAATGGTAATTTAGACTTGCATTATTTTATTGACATTTACACATATTTTATTATTATTGCATTTGATAATCTAGAATAATTATTTTGAACTGTATTATTTATCAATATTTGCATGCCATTGCCCAAGGCAAAGGTTTTTTTGATTTGAATTGTAAGATTTTAATTTGTTCTTAATATTATTATGAATTATAATACTTAATAATTATAGTACTTATTAATATTTGCATGCTATTATTTAAGGCTAACATGACGCTCTGTATCTTTTTTTAAACATCTCTTACATATTGACAATTTGTTGTGTGTACTGTACTCATGTTTGAGCAAATAAAGATTGAATTTGAATTTTAAATTTGAATTTACTATTTACTTAAGTTAGTATTTATGCCAAGTTTCTATTTTACAAACTGTAAAAATTGCATACAAACTTAACCCTTTTTATACCCGTTTAGGGGTTTAATTTCCTAAAACCAATATAGGCTCCGAAACTACTGGACCCATTTAAAAAATTCTTTCACCTATGGAAGCTATATTATGACCGAGTAACATAAGCTATAATTTTGAAGGGAGCGAAGCCGCGGGTGTCAGCTAGTGGTTTATAAAGAATACTCACACGTGTGCTCTATAACTCTTCTTCGAATGGAACACTTTATCGCATCCCTTGCACGGTATGAACAGCTTCTCTTTAGGCTTGTCGTCTTTATTCTGGGGCAGGATTCTGTGGACAACATTATAGTTTTGATTTAAAATCGCATAAGCAGAATATTCATCTAAAGGCCGATTTTTCAATAGTCTGCTAACTTTTAACCGAGGAATAAAAATGGCGGTTTGATCAAATCTCCTAGAGTTGATTAAAAAAGTACATTAAATTTTTATGTTCTATTCCAATAGTTCAAATCGGTGCATATCACGCCATCTAGTGAGATTTATTTGAACCAAATGTTCATTCTTAATGCTGGGACCCCGTGGTATTACTAACTGCGTTATGGAGGTTAAATAGGCAGTCACAGTCCAAGGATAAAACAAAGATAAAAAGAAAGAAAAAGAAAGAAAGAAAAGAAAGAAAAGAAAGAAAAGAAAGAAAAGAAAGAAAAGAAAGAAAAGAAAGAAAAGAAAGAAAAGAAAGAAAAGAAATAAAAGAAAGAAAAGAAAGAAAAGAAAGAAAAGAAAGAAAAGAAAGAAAAGAAAGAAAAGAAAGAAAAGAAAGAAAAGAAAGAAAAGAAAGAAAAGAAAGAAAAGAAAGAAAAGAAAGAAAAGAAAGAAAAGAAAGAAAAGAAAGAAAAGAAAGAAAAGAAAGAAAAGAAAATAAGGACATGAAAGACAAGAAAGAAAAGAAAGTAAAGAAAGAAAAGAAAGAAAAGATAGAAAAGAAAGAAAAGAAAGAGAAGAAAGAAAAGAATGTACAGAATGAAAAGAAAGAATAGAAATAAAGAAAAGAAAGAAAAGGCTGTACAGAATGAAAAGAAAGAATAGAAATAAAGAAAAGAATGTACAGAATGAAAAGAAAGAATAGAAATAAAGAAAAGAAAGAAAAGGCTGTACAGAATGAAAAGAAAGAATAGAAATAAAGAAAAGAATGTACAGAATGAAAAGAAAGAATAGAAATAAAGAAAAGCAAGAAAAGAAAGAAATCCTGGTACTCAGCTCCATCCGGTTAGACTGGAACCGACCGCAACATAGAAGAAAGCAGAAATATGATGATGATGTACTTACTTGAGATGATACTTCAGCGTCATCTTGTTAGCAAATACTTTGCCACAGCAGTCGCACTGTGGTCTCTCTTGACGACAAACGCCACGGTGGTAGGTTAGCTTCGATTTTGTACTAGAACAAAAGATAAATATAGATACGTCACGAATAGTACATTGTGATACAAGGGTGGAAACACAGAACAGAGAAAGACAGTAGAAGTCGCTTAGCGGTTCATTAGTATTGGAGCCAGCGTACCCAAACTCACACATTTAAAGGTTAATTTTATTTCGTAACACTAAGAAACCTGTGGTGTGATTGGTAGTTTAAAAGTAGGAAATATATCAATCGTCGCTTGTTTGAAAATAAACCACAACTTTATGATCATAGAGTTGTTTATTGACTACTCTTTTTAGGTATTTATTACTTTTGCTGTTCAAAGCGCACACTGAATAGTTTAATGAGCAAGTTACGCTACCCGCCGCTAGATGTCACTATAATAAATGCATTCAATTTAAAGCTGTATTTCGTTACATATAAGAATTATATTTGCGTAATGAGGTGATTACAATTCGTCGTCTTCTAGGGATGTACTCTGTCGTTGAATTATTTATTGACATTCCGTTTTACTTTCAAATGCAATACAATCAACAGCTAGATTCGATAAATATTATTATGTTTGATATCATCTGTGATATATAAATGATGGCTACACTCGTACTATGTTTAGCTTGACTAAACTTACTTTGATGAAATATTGCTATATAGGTAGAAAATAAGCCTTCCAATTTTTTAACGTAAAGCGATAATCGCACGATGATTGTACAATCTCTGCGCAAATATTGCTTATTGCTGTTTCATACGTAATAAGCCTGCTGAACACACAAATGGGTATGAAACTTTGTAAGCTTATGAGAAAAGGGTGAGTGTTAAGTGAGTATAAGTTTGAAGGTAATTTAGTCTGATTTTATGTTGGGTGTAAACTTAAAGGTAGAAGTCTGTTTTGTGGTTAAGTGTAAATTAGGATTTCGGAGATCTTCGATTCTGTTTTGTTTTTTTCTGAATGTAGTCATTTGTTTGCTTCGTGTCGGAACGTGTTCTCGAAAATGGAAAAAACGAAGTGCGAGCCGTTATTAAATACCTGTTTAAAAAAAAATACAATGCAAGAGATTCATTGCGATTTGGTGGCAACATTAGGAGAGTCTGCTCCGCCGTATTCCACAGTCGCAAGGTGGGCTTCTCAATTTCGAGTAGGGAGAACGAGCACGGAAGACGAGCATCGTTGCGGCCGTCCATCACCCGTCGACCCATCGACACCCATCGACGTCAGTCACCCAAGAAAATGTTGCGAAAGTCGAGAAAATTGTATTGAGCGATCAAAGAGTTACCATCCGATACTTAATTCAAGAAACGGACATTTCATATGGAAGTATTCAATCCATATAAGTTTTTTAACTGCCATGGTCACTAACACTAACATTAACATTCGAAACGGGAACTCGCAACAAACAGTAAACATGGAAAATATCCCGTTTCGAATGTTAATGTTAGTATTCAATCCATATTGAAACAATCTTTGAATATGAGCAAAGTCTACGCAAGATGGGCTCAAAATCGACTTGACATTTCGGACATATTGTTGGACAAGTTACAAGAAGATTCCGAAAACTTTTTATCTCGTTTTGTAACAATGGACGAAACATGGGTCCATCATTTTGATCCCGAGACAAAACAGCAATTTTTGCAATGGAAACGGCCATCATCACCGACCCCGAAGAAGTTTCGTGTCGTGGCATCGGCTGGCAAGGTTATGGCCTCAATATTTTGGGACTCAGAAGTGATATTGTTGATTGATTACCTGGAAAGTGGAACCACTATTACAGGTCAATATTATGCAGCTTTAATTCCCAAGTTGAGGGATGCCATCAAAGTGAAAAGGAGAGGGAAACATCGAAGGGGCGTGCTGTTTCATCACGACAACGCACAGGCCGGCAGTTGCGATGGCTGCCATTGAGCAAGCTGGCCTCGAATTGGATGACCACCCCCCTTATTCACCAGATCTGGCTGCTAGCGATTTTTATCTGTTCCCCAAATTGAAAAAATACTTAAGGGGAAACAGGTACGAAGACGATAACAAGGTGATGGATGCCGTGGAGAACTTTTTGCAGGACCAAGACAAAACTTTTTTTCTGAAAGGGATTGAAGCCTTGGAGGAATAGTTATTTATGCTACAAGTGCGGAAGGTAGGTGATTTCCGATGAGTGGATAAATCGACACGAGTCGGAAATCATCTTACGTACGTGTATCACACAACATTTTACTATGCATTGTGCGAGGAAATAAATAAATTAATAAAATGGAGGGCTTATTCAAGCGCGTTCAGCATAGCCACAGATTAACTAATAGTTCCTCGGGCATATCTACTGCGCATGTGCGAATAGCTGTCACATCGTAACGCAATAAGGCACGAGCAAAATATACGTTCTGCCAAACATATTTAATGAATATTTAAAATTAATTTATTGATCAAAATCTAAATCTAGAGTAATTAAAAACGCCTAAAATGAAGTATTAGTTTTATTTTACCTTTTATATGAATGATAATCTGTACATAAATAATTTTTAAAACTTTTCTCAAATAATAAAAACTCTATGCATCGGGCTGACGTTGGAGTTAAAAATTTAAAAAAGTACAGGAAAGTAAAAAGCACTAGTGAAAAAAAGTGACACTTTCCGCACAGTTTGGCTGCTGGGAAAACCGCTCTTTTCGAGGACATGCATTGTAAAATAAATTATTAAGTTATCAATAGTCATTATATTCTATCTCATTCTCACTACTTTTTGATCCCTCCTCGTAATTAATTTACTTACCTAAAACTAGTTCCACAAGTGCTACACACATGCGCATCCCCGCTCGGCGCGTGACTCGCGACGTGTTTCAACATCCGTCTCTTCAGCGTAGTGTTGAAACCACACTCTCTACATCTATACCCTTGTAGATGTAACGCTTTGTGAGCGGCTACGTTATCTTTAGTTAGAAAATAGGCTTGGCATATTGAGCATTGGTGGCAGTCTTCGCTTTTCTGGAAATAAAAATATACAAGTGAAAGGAGAATGAATGCCCATTTTGTAAGGGAACTTGGGCCCCTTCGAAAAAATGGTTGTATCTTGATGAATTTGGTTGTTTATTGTAGAAAAACATGTTATTTTCATAATTAGAAAACATTTTTCATTTATTTTGCGGGGTTCACGAGATATAACGATTTTTCTGTTCTTGAAATGAACTCTTATTACAATGCAATAAGGTGCATACAAATGTCCAAGTGAAGGAACCTGATCTGTTGTTGTCTGTACATATAAAGTAAAGGACACAGATGAAAAATAACACAAAATATAAATCCTATTTTTGTATAATATTGAAATCGCAGACACGATACCTCATAACGGGCCTGTGTATGGGCAATCTCCTTTCTGAGGCATCCACACGATTTTTTTAATTTGTTTTGTACCACATTTTGGTACAATGAAACTGTAAAAACCGGCCAAGTGCGAGTTGGACTCGCGCACGAAAGGTTCCGTTCCATTATCGCAAAAAACGGCACAAAAGTCACGTTTGTTGTATGAGATACACTTAAATATTTATTTTATTCTGTTTTTAGTATTTATTGTTAAAGCGGCAACATACATACATCATTTGTGAAAACTTCAACTGTCTAGCTATCACGGTTCATGAGATACAGCCTGGTGACAAACGCGTTTTTACCCTTTGGGTACGAGAACCCTAATAATTGTCGGGGGTTTTGGAAATTTTTAATATTTACTTGTTTACAAAAATCATCAAAATATCAAGGCAAAAGGATTTTTTTTCAAGGGTCCCAAGTTCCCTTACAAAATTATGCGATATCTTTTCCAACTTTATTTCAAATGGTATTTAGATGGAAACTTACCGGTTGATGTTTCCCATGCTGATGGTCATACATCAGTTTCTCTGTGTTGAAGGCAATGATACAATCATCGCATCTGAAGACAGAAAAAATACGATTAAGTTTAGGCGCAGATATTCCTCAGTAGCTGATTTTATAATGAGAATCACATCTAAACGGGTAGTCGTTATTTTTTGGAAAAAAATATATGTTACATACATTGATGTATTAAAAGAGGAAGATGCGTTACGCACTAACATGGCGATCAGAAAACCTGGGCTCGGCGCACAACTACATGCAGCGAAACTCACACATCTGTGTTCAGTGTCATCACCAGTCCCAACCCTACAGTTACCGATAGACATGGACAGAGATAGGAGACGCCGCTGTAGTGCGAGCGATATCGCGTTAGCCGCCGAATGTTGGCCGAATTACCGAATGTTTACTATTATGAATGAAATGACATTGCAATATGTGCGTATCGTGTCTCTCACGCATGTTTGTAATATCTATCTCGCTCTCACAAATATGGCGAAGCAAACATTAAATATTATTGTAATTTTCAACAAATTAACCTTTTTAACTGTACTTACGAGTGGTAAGTGATCCCGCGTGACTTATTTTTCTTCCTGGTATTATTTAAACACTGTTTAGCTACACAAGAAGTCATTTTGGTGCGTATTTATTGCAAAAAAACATAAAAACACTGAAATTAATGTGTGATTAACAATGTGCCGTGTGCGCGACTGAGTATCCGCTACGGGCATGCACTTAGATTAGTAGGACCAAGCGCTGTAAGCAGTCCCGTATCTTCCTCTTTTTAATACATCAATGGTTACATAAGACCATTTTCTTAATAATTTGATCTATGAAAATTTTGAGTTTTATTCGTATAACATAGTGTAATTAATTTGTAAAGACGTCGTCGGCGTCGACTAACGCCAACGACCTTGAGGGAACAAAACGCGTACTTGTTTCATACCCGCGCGACCCAAAATTTAGTAGTTTTTTTGTATTTTACTTATTATTCTATGACTTTAAAATCTTTTTAACAAAAAATCAAACCGACTTTCAAAACAAAACACTACAAAGCGAAAAATAACTTTCTTTTCCGAAGTAGGTGTCTTTTGTACCCATTGTTTTCCGTTATTCAACACCGACTTCGGAAAAGAAAGTTATTTTCCGCTTTGTAGTGTTTTGTTTTGGAAGTTGATTTGATTTTTTGTTAAAAAAAAAATATTTTTCGCTTTTTAGTTTAGGAGGTACCTCCAATTAACATGGAAATCAGTTATAGCCAAAGTACATCTTATGAACATTCCAATAAGCCCAAACACGACTTAGATACGTGGCCATTGTGGTCTTCTTCATCAGCTCCACTTCACCAAATGATACTTTCTGAGTGCAAACAATTGCATTGTTGATGAAAATACCAAAATGGATATATGTATGCCTATAATATTTGAGGAGATGCCTCGATTTCTCTAAGATCCCATCATCAGATCCTGGTTTCCTTATCATGGCACCACCCTTGGGATATCTCCTTTCCAACAAAAAAAAGAATCATCAAAATTGGTTCATAAACGACGAAGTTATCCGCGAACACACATAAAATAAATATACGTTCGGATTGTTAAACCTGGAGGAAGTTTCTCAATTCGACCGTATATATATTTTTACATACCGTTTATATTTTGGGAAGTCGGTTAAAAATAAAAGCCTCCGATCAAAATGTAGATAATTAAATTGTCTTTGAGATGGTGACAAGTACATTAAAATACGGTTTTGGTGCAAATGTCGTTTTTTTGTCCGTGTTAGACATAACTTTACAAATTAATTATACTATGTTATACGAATAAAACTCTAAATTTTCTTAGATCAAATTATTAAGAAAATGGTCTAATATAACATATATTTTACCAAAAAATTACGACCAGCCGTTTAGACGTGATTCTCATTTTAAAATCAGCCTGCTAGTTATCGAACTAAATTTATTTCACAACTAGCTGTTGATCGCGACTTCGTCCGCGTCAAACTCATTTTTTTTAAGTTTTTTATAGTCCCATTGGGACTGTAAATTTTACCGTGATAAAAAGCCTATGTTATTCCTTATATCATCAGGCTATCTACCAGTGAAAGTTTCGTCAAAATCGGTCCAGCCGTTTCGGGGATTACCCGGAACAAACAGAGAGACAGACAGATAGACAAAAATCTATATATAATAAAATAAAAAAGAGTGTCTGTTTGTAATATTGAAATAACCGTTTTTTAGTACATGTATATGAATGAAAAAACGGTACCTACATACACCAAAATAACATTTTTTACAATTTTTGTCTGTCTGTTTGTTCCGGCTAATCTCTGAAATGGCTGGACCGATTTAAAAAATTCTTTCACCTATGGAAAGCTACATTATTCCCGAGTAACATAGGCTATAATTTTGACGGGAGCGAAGCCGCGGGGGTCAGCTAGTAAAAAATAAATGCGTATTTGTTATTAGAAAAAAAAAAAAAAAGAATATTTGTTATTAGTACCGTACTTTTACATGCATTCTTCTTTATTTTGATATTACATACAGACACTTCAATTTTATTTGTATGTATGTATAGAAATATCGTGCTCTTTTTGTTTTAGAACCTAATTTAATTTGAAACAAAAATATAATACGACTTTGTACGGGCAATAGCTCCGCACACTGAGATGTAGAATGTAGATGGACGAATCACACGTGATGTGTACAGGAAATAAAATCACTGCTATGTGTCCGTTAATGATTGACAGTTTATTAGGCAAAACAATAAATTATATAATACCTAAAGTAGGTGAGTTGTGGCGGGCGTAATAGCCTAGTCAGCGAATGTACATAAATAATCGGTGAATTAGCGACTGCTTGTTCAGGTAAAAACTAAAACAAGTTATATCATGTGGCGATGCTCGTACAGACTTTGTGTCTCTGAAGTTCTCTCTGCCAACCATTGCACAAGAAACAGTTTGTCATCGAGTATACTGCACACAGTAAGCGAGATAGGACGATGCGACAAACGTAAGAGAGTGGAAGAGGCAGTTATACAATGCTATCTTCACCTTCAACATTGACACAAAAAATAGCTACTGCGCAGGGTCGTGCAGCCGTGATACCCCACACGATGGGTTTGGAAGAAAAAAAAAATTTTGGACCCCACAATATGGCGCCCAAAATACGCCATTTTTCTATTGTCCAATTTTAATGAGCAAGTGACACTCGCAGGGTTAAGACGAATCGGTTGACGCAAGAACCATCAAAATGGGCCAACGCGTTTGGTCTCTTAGAACGCCAGATAGGAACAAACATACATACATACATAGACTGACAAACACATTGCCCTCCTTCGGCAGTCGGATAAAAATTAAATGCGACAACTGACCTATACTTAAGCTTCTGAAACTCCTTGCTGTTCAGGTCTTCAATCCTGGTACCCCACATTTCATCTTTACTCATAGTGTACAGTTCTACCAATTCTTCTGGCAGGTTCTTCAATTTTCTGCTCTTCTTCTGAGGGTTTTTGTCCTTCTTCGTCTTCTGGCGTTTTGGGGAGTCCACCTGTGAAAGAAGAGAGGTAACGTCATGCCCGTGTTCCATAAAGACAAGTGTAGATTAAATTAGAAGACGGGAAGAGTATCGAAATCTTCTTCTTTGTTTGGGGTCTTTAAGTCAAGAGTGAATAGGTTACTTCTAGGCAAGCGTGCTTCACCGTCGACCACATCATCGCTTACCATCAGGCGAGGTAGTGGTCAAAAGCGAGCCTATTGATAATAAAAAGAAATAAAAAAAATCTATCATGTCATCTGCCTAGCCTTTTCCCAACTATGTTGGGGTCGGCTTCCAGTCTAACCGGATTTTAGCTGAGTACCAGTGTTTTACATGGAGCGACTGCCTATCTGACCTCCACAACCCAGTAACTGGGTAACACGGTACCCCTTGGCTAGACTGGTGTCAGATCTCAAGCTTCTGACTATTCGTAACGACTGTCAAAGATCTTCAAAATGACAGCCGGGACCAACGGCTTAACGTGCTTTCCGAGGCACGGAGGAAACTCGGTATGTTGAAATGGTCACCCATCCACGGACCGACCTCGTCAAGCGTTGCTTAACCTTAAAGATCGACCCGTGCGGCTGTTATTAAGCCACGAGCTCCTATAAAAAAAAACCAAATTTACATACGATAAAAATCTTAATCCATACTAATATTATAAAAGCGAAATTAACCCCCGTCTGTCTGTCTGCTGAACTGATTTAGATGAACTTTGGCATAGACATAGTAAACCTTGGGAAGGACATAGGATAGTTAATATTCTTCTTTGCTTTGTCCATGTTTTTATTTAGAGTTTGCTGGGGAAGAAGTTGAACTGTCGAGGCGCTGCTCAGTGAACCAAGTCGAACACAGGAGCTGACCCTCTTCCAGGGTCCTCCCATCCAGTCGCCAGCTGGCACGGTGGAGCATACCGGGATTTTTCGCGAGTTGGCGGGGCAGTCTTTCGCACGTGGCTGGCGTGCTACTTGGGCCCCCTACTGACTGCGGTCGGCCAACGGCTGGCACAGTGCTTCGGATCCCGCTACCCTCCAAAATGAGTTACCCGGCAAGTTTTGCCCAGAGACCAAGACCGGTTCTGAACAGCGCAACTAACTGTGTGATTGTGACCGTCTTGTGTGTTCAAACTCTTTGCGCACTTACGCAATACGGCTGCAGTTCATTCTACATCCTATGTAATAAGGGGCCAGCCATAGTCATCAACGAGAAATCCCATCCATACTAATATTATAAATGTGAAAGTAACTCTGTCTGTCTGTTACCTTTTCACGCTTAAACCGCTGCACCGATTAAGATGAAAGTTGGTATGAAGATAGTTTGAGACCTGGGAAAGGACATAGGCTATATAGGTAGGGTAGGGTATGGTAGTGTAGGGTAGAGTATTGTAGGGTAGTGTAGGGTCGGGTAGGTTAGGGTAGGGTAGGGTAGTGTAGGGTAAGGTAGGGTAGGGCAGGGTAGGGTAGGGTAGTGTAGGGTAGGGTAGGGTAGGGTCGGGTAGGTTAGGGTAGGGTAGGGTAGGGTAGGGTAGGGTAGTGTAGGGTAGGGTAGGGAAGGGTAGGGTAGATAAATGTTTGGTCTTTTTATGGCAAAACAAAGTTTGCCGGGTCAGCTAGTAGGTATAATAAAATCCAATAACTCTACCCAATGCGGACGTCGAACCTTGAACTTAGCAATATCAGACCTGGGGGTCTTAGTCAAGAGTGACTAGGTTACTTCTAGGTAAGCGTGCTTCACCGTCGACCACATCATCGCTTACCATCAGGTGAGATAGTGGTCAAACAAAAAAAATGCACAAAAAATATACCGACTTCAAAAGCAAAACAATAAAAAGTGCAAAATAGGAGGAAACTCGGTATGTTGAAATGGTCACCCATCCACGGACCGACCTCGTCAAGCGTTGCTTAACCTTAAAGATCGACCCGTGCGGCTGTTATTAAGCCACGAGCTCCTATAAAAAAAAACCAAATTTACATACGATAAAAATCTTAATCCATACTAATATTATAAAAGCGAAATTAACCCCCGTCTGTCTGTCTGCTGAACTGATTTAGATGAACTTTGGCATAGACATAGTAAACCTTGGGAAGGACATAGGATAGTTAATATTCTTCTTTGCTTTGTCCATGTTTTTATTTAGAGTTTGCTGGGGAAGAAGTTGAACTGTCGAGGCGCTGCTCAGTGAACCAAGTCGAACACAGGAGCTGACCCTCTTCCAGGGTCCTCCCATCCAGTCGCCAGCTGGCACGGTGGAGCATACCGGGATTTTTCGCGAGTTGGCGGGGCAGTCTTTCGCACGTGGCTGGCGTGCTACTTGGGCCCCCTACTGACTGCGGTCGGCCAACGGCTGGCACAGTGCTTCGGATCCCGCTACCCTCCAAAATGAGTTACCCGGCAAGTTTTGCCCAGAGACCAAGACCGGTTCTGAACAGCGCAACTAACTGTGTGATTGTGACCGTCTTGTGTGTTCAAACTCTTTGCGCACTTACGCAATACGGCTGCAGTTCATTCTACATCCTATGTAATAAGGGGCCAGCCATAGTCATCAACGAGAAATCCCATCCATACTAATATTATAAATGTGAAAGTAACTCTGTCTGTCTGTTACCTTTTCACGCTTAAACCGCTGCACCGATTAAGATGAAAGTTGGTATGAAGATAGTTTGAGACCTGGGAAAGGACATAGGCTATATAGGTAGGGTAGGGTATGGTAGTGTAGGGTAGAGTATTGTAGGGTAGTGTAGGGTCGGGTAGGTTAGGGTAGGGTAGGGTAGTGTAGGGTAAGGTAGGGTAGGGCAGGGTAGGGTAGGGTAGTGTAGGGTAGGGTAGGGTAGGGTCGGGTAGGTTAGGGTAGGGTAGGGTAGGGTAGGGTAGGGTAGGGTAGTGTAGGGTAGGGTAGGGAAGGGTAGGGTAGATAAATGTTTGGTCTTTTTATGGCAAAACAAAGTTTGCCGGGTCAGCTAGTAGGTATAATAAAATCCAATAACTCTACCCAATGCGGACGTCGAACCTTGAACTTAGCAATATCAGACCTGGGGGTCTTAGTCAAGAGTGACTAGGTTACTTCTAGGTAAGCGTGCTTCACCGTCGACCACATCATCGCTTACCATCAGGTGAGATAGTGGTCAAACAAAAAAAATGCACAAAAAATATACCGACTTCAAAAGCAAAACAATAAAAAGTGCAAAATAACGTTCGACCCCTGTCATAGACATTAATGGAGGTCTTTTTTCGTTGTCATGGCGAGTCACGGTCTTACAAACTGAGTTGGAGTATGAGCCGAAGTACTCTTATCAAAATAGTACATTGTTCACCGAGAGGAGAAAGTGACCGATTACCGTCGAGGGTGTCGTTTGAAGCCCGAGCCGTAGGCAAGGGCTTTAAAACACCCGTGATCGGGAATCGCACTTTCTCTCGAGTGATACATAGTGCTTTATACTACACCTACGAGGAAAATAAAAAACTAAATCTTTTTTATTTTACTTTTCTACGAAAACTGAATCCTCAAACAACACACAAATTGAAAATGGCGCCAATGGCGTCTGCAATTTTCACATGTTCTTTTTAGGGTTCCGTAGCCAAATGGCAAAAAACGGAACCCTTATAGATTCGTCATGTCTGTCTGTCTGTCTGTCTGTCTGTCTGTCTGTCTGTCTGTCTGTCTGTCTGTCTGTCTGTCTGTCTGTCCGTCCGTATGTCACAGCCACTTTATTCCGAAACTATAAGAACTATGCTGTTGAAACTTGGTAAGTAGATGTATTCTGTGAACCGCATTAAGATTTTCACACAAAAATAAAAATAAAACAATAAATTTTGGGGGTGCCCATACTTAAAACTAAAACTAAAAATATTTTTTTTCATCAGACCCATACGTGTGGGGTATCTATGGATAGGTCTTCAAAAATGATATTGAGGTTTCTTATATAATTTTTTTCTAAACTGAATAGTTTGCGCGAGAGACTCTGCCAAAGTGGTAAAATGTGTGTCCCCCCCCCTGTAACTTCTAAAATAAGAGAATGATAAAACTAAAAAAAATATATAATGTACATTACTATGTAAACTACCAGCGAAAATTGGTTTGAACGAGATCTAGTAAGTAGTTTTTTTTTAATACGTCATAAATCGTAAACCGCAATTTACCAAGTACGGAACCCTTCGTGCGCGAGTCCGACTCGCACTTGGCCGGTTTTTTTTAAATTGTTTGACACCATCCAACACACAGCTAGTGGCCAGTGTCATTTTGCGAACTTGGAGATAAAAACTCACTGTAAAAACTTTTTGGCTTTTGATATTTAGGTTACCAGCGCATAGTCTTACCCAAAATTAAAGATTTTCATACACTTTTCTCTCCCGCTCAGATGCGTTTTCTCGCCGCATATTTGTTCGATATGCAATGACGTACTTTCTACCGTAAATTTGATAAAGTATCAAGGTACTTTCCGAGCAGGTGTAGTATAAAATATGTTTTCTTATTTTATAATTAACATGACTATGTATACGGATAATACTTAATACTATACTCTTTGCGCTGTAGCATGAAGCGGGTGACAGTTTCAATAACATTTTTTACGCATATACGTAAAGTTAAGTTTATTAAAAAACAACAATGTTGAATACAGGCCTGCGGATCACAGCCAAGAGACAATGCTGGGGCCCATAGCAACGCTGCGACTCTTGGATCCAACTAGGTCTATACCCACGACACTGCGATTGATACTGGTTCTTTTTCGTTTTTTTGCGATAATAGTACGGAACCCTTCGTGCGCGAGTCCGACTCGCACTTGGCCTTTTTTTTTCCCCGCGGTGCGAACATTAAAAGGCTAATGATGATAAAGATTACAACTCTGCTTAAGCATGAAAACACAAACAAACAACAAGTTTCTCAACAAAATGAAAGACTTACCCTATCTCTTTCCCTGTCCACCTCACCTTCCTTCTTCTTCTCGCTCTTTCTCTTCTTCTTGACTTTCTCCGTTTCCTTCTCCTTCAGTTTAGAAAGCTGCACGTCTTCATCTGACGTCACGTCGTTGTCTACAACTGGTATATCTTGAAAGTATGGATCATCAAATGTTTCTTCTTTTACGGCCACCTCTGTGAACGAAAGAGGACCTTATTGCAGTAGAATTAAAGACATATTTTCTATGTATGTTTGATTATGTTCTTTGCGTGAAAATTTGTTCGAGTATGCGCGAACACATGCCCTGCAAGCAATTTTGAACTCTATCTAAGTCGTTTTTCAATTAAAATGATTATGTTCTGTGTGTGCTGAAGCCAGTCCACTGTGTTTCTTCAATCATCTATACGAGAACAGTAATATTCAAAGTCATCCAGGATGTTATTGAAAAATGCCAGATGGAAAAACCAAACTGTTGGAAAAACAACACTTTACCCGGCAATCGAACCCTAGGCATCATGTTCAGTAGCGCTTGCGATTGCGAATAGGTTACTTCTAAGCAAGCTTCAACATCATCACTTTTTACCCGACTGCCGAAGGAGGGTAATGTGTTTATCAGTTTATGTATGTATGTAAGTATTTATGTATGTATGTAAGTATGTATGTATGTTTGTTCCTATATGGCGTTCCAGAGACCAAACGCGTTGGCCGGTTTTGATGATTCATACGTCAATCGATGCGTCTTAACCCTGCGAGTGCCATAGGCTACATTAAAATTGGTCAATAGAAAAAAAAATTCTTCCAAACCCATCGTGTGGGTTATCAAAATAAAGGGTTTTAAGAGGTTATTTCAAAAATATAGAACACTTATATATTTAAATGTATCTAATTCGAAAAAAACTTAACTAAAAAGTCATAAATAAAAAAAGTTAAATAAAAAATCAAAAAACCCGACTGCTTCAAAAGCGAACTAAAAAGTCGTAAACAAGGAAAAAAACATGCTGTGCAGGCGGAGGATACACCAGATTTTGGTCAGCCAGCCCGCGAATATGTATCCTCCGACTGCACAGCATGATTTTTTCCTTGTTTACGACTTTTTAGTTCGCTTTTGAAGCAAAGTAAAGTAAAGTAAAGTAAAGTTTATTTTATTCGCACAGATTGTAGGTACTAAGGTATAAAAAAAAACAATTGTGATCCCTGTACAATCTACCAGATTAGGCATGCAAACATTAATTAATTAAGTAAACGAGTAGGTAATCAAAAAACTAGTCTCAAAATACAAAAATAAGTATTACAGTTCAAAACGGATACAATTAAATAAGTTGGTATGTCGTTAAATTGCATAAAACACATTATGATTATAATAAATTGGAAATTTAAATTAGAATAAATTTTAGTCATTGTCATTTAGAAAATCGTTAATCGAGTAGTAACACTTTTCAATCAATAATGCTGTTAACTTCTTTTTAAAATTGCGTATAGTGTTATCTTTTATTATGTCAGGTATTTTGTTATAGATTGTAGGTCCCATATTAATAACATTTTTTTTAAGCAGTCGGGTTATTTGTTTTTTTTTTTTACTTTTTTTTACCATCAGGTGAGATAGTGGTCAAACGGGTGCCTATCTAATATATACTTATAATATACTTTTTTTCTTGACTTTGACAATCTCGGGACCATGAGGTCCCGGTCCTTTGAAAGGCGTGCGAGGAGCCGAAGCCAACTCGCAGAGGCCTTGCTAGGCATATACCAGAAAATGTGACACCAACCGACGATTATCCCTGTATGCACTACGCAAGTGCACCCAAGGGCAATACCCGGTTGGTGCAGGAAGGGGCTATTGCAAAATATGGAGAAAAATGTTGGGCTATGGATTTTGTAGGTATACTGGATCGATTGCCCAAAACTATACGACGACTACCGGCCCCTGCCTGACGACTGTTGAACTACACGGCTATACAAGTAAAATTTCAAAATTAATAAAACCCCCGACGCTTTTATCTTGCGAAAACACCCCGATTCAAACAGTAAAACGCCCATAACTTTTGAACGGCTGAACCGATTTCATTCAAACATAGCTAAGAACATTCTCGACAAAATCACCTTCTTCTTTCCATGGCGGTCGGGATAGTGACGCACTAGTTTCTAACAGGTATACTACAAGGTCGATGACAGCAGGCAAATATGATGTACCCAGAGTTATGAATTACTATGGCGACAGAACTTTAAAAAAAACGCGTTCCCTATTTATTGAACACTTTGCCTGCTGACATCACCCACGCCGCCGAGGCCCGCCGCGACGTCCCCGACAAGATATACAAGCCAGCCCGCGAAACGCTGTGCCATAGTTAAATTCTAGCTAGTTAATCGGAGTTTCTTGTCCGTTCTTCTCCACGTAGGCTTTTTCCGAACGGATGGTAGAATCACTTTATTAAGATCCAGCCTAGTTAGCTGTCCCCCCAGCGACGCCCTGAGCCGAGGTTCGACCCCACAGGGGGTAGCCCTCAGCGTTGTCGCTTAGGTTTAGAAATTTTTTGCCTGGCTGGAGGCTATATAGCTTAGTCTCCACAGGAAAGCCCGGTTAAGCAATAGCCGGTCACTTTGGCCGAATTGCGAGACGCCCCGTAGAAAAAAAAAAAAAAAAGCTGACATCAGACAAGAAGTTAATAAATTAAAATTCGCACGGAAACACAACATTGCCCCACAAAACTGCGTAAGCAGTTTTGTGGGGCCATGTATTAGTAATAAGGAATTTTTAATTTTAATAATAAAACATTCAAACAAAAAAAAACTAAATCAAAATCGGTTCATCCATTTAGGCGCTATGATGCCACAGACAGACACACAGATACACAGCAGCACACGTGAAACTTATAACACCCCTCTTTTTCCGGCGGGGGTTAAAAATGGCAGGGGGTGACTGGCGCACTCAATTAATGGGCCCCCATAAAGGGTCACTTGCACTTTAGTGACGAAGCGCCAAGAGCAGAGGTGCTTGAGGAGTGGAGAGGTACCACGGCTATCAGCACAATCCTGGTACGATCAACATCCCTACCAGCATCTTACTGGGTTAACTTCCTTCCTCCGAGCACGTTTGCTCTTGCGAATCTGCACTCAAGCCAGCCAATTAAGGCGCCGATTCCCTTGAGTAGCTGATTTTAAAATGAGAATCACGTCTAAACGGCTAATCGCAATTTTTTAATAAAAATATATGTTACATAAGACCATTTTCTTAATAATTTGATCTAAGCAAATTTTGAGTTTTATTCGTATAACATAGTATATTTAATTTGCAAAGTTATGTCTAAAACGGACAAAAACACGAAAATCACATCAAAACCGCTCGGCGTATTTTAATGAAATCGACACCATCTCAAAGACAATTTAATTATCTACATTTTGATCTGAAGCTTTTTTTTTAAAGTCATAGAATAATAAGGAAAGTACAAAAAACTACTAAATTTTGGGTCGCGCGGGTGTGAAACGAGTGCGCGTTTTGTTCCCTCAGGGTCGTTGGCGTTAGTCGTCGTCTTGACGAAGGCAAGAGAGAGGTGGGAGCTCTGTTCCCCGTCAGTGTTCACTACGACCGACCAGAAAGGCAAGCCGAAGATAAGGGACAAGACTTCTTAATGATAATTATTATTATAGAGAGGAAAGATTTAATTGTTTGTTTGAAATGGATAAACGCAAAAATTTATGTATCTAACCGATTTTAAAAATTATTTCACCTATGGAAAGCTACATTATTCCGGCGTAACATAGGCTATTTTTAGGGTTCCGTACCCAAAGGGTAAAAACGGGACCCTATTACTAAGACTCCGCGGTCCGTCTGTCTGTCACCAGGCTGTATCTCATGAACCGTGATAGCTAGACTGTTGATGACACAGATGATGTATTTCTGCTGCCGCTATAACAACAAATACTAAAAACAGAATAAAATAAATATTTAAGTGGGGCTTCCATACAACAAACGTGATTTTATTGCCGTTTTTTGTGATAATGGTACGGAACCCTTCGTGCGCGAGTCTGACTCGCACTTGGCCGGTTTTTTTTATCCCGAAAACGGGTCCTGTGGGTTGGGACACGGGTGCTAGCCGCGGGGAAAAGCTAGTCAATAATAATAATAAAATATCACCATTAAACTCACCAAAAGCATACTTATCCTCAATTGCCTCCTCGTCCTTGATGTCCACTTCTTTCTCATCATCCTCCACAGGTTCTAACTCTGGTAGACATTCATAACACTCCACAGCGGTTTGTTCTATGTTCACGGTAGCGTGAGCTTTGAAATCGTTTGGAGAGTCCAGGAATGTGTGCTGGAAAGATTTGGGAGAATTTTGAGTCTTATATATGGAGCGAAAGACCTTTATTAGTGTTAAAACACCAATCAAATTGCCTGGCTTTTCACAACTATTTTAATTTTTTTTTTAACTTATCTTAGTACAGGATTCCTTACTTAAAAATGCACCTTTTGAAATAAAAATGAGATTGCATTTAATACATTATGTGTGAGTAACATGATTTTGTGTGAAAACCAGGGACTGAAAGCGGTTACGGTTAAAGGTTAAGATACCTCAAAAAAATATCGGTACCGGTTTGAAATAAAGGTTAAGCTATACCGATACCTTTATAAATAAAGGTTGGGCAAAATTGTTATTTAACCTTTACACGATTTAGGTACCGAAAAACATGCGAGACGGCGGGGCGCGGGTGCGAACACGTTAGAACTGTGTACCTACAATGTTTGCTGAACCTACTCTTTTACTCAACTCTTTGTTCGTTGCCGACTGTGTGCCGCGCGATTACATTTTTATTTTGTCGACCGCTGATACTTTGATAGTTCATCAACGTAAATCAGCGTCGGACTGGGACCCATAAAATACCGGGACTTTTTTTAAACTGCGGCCTACATTAGGCAAAGGCAAAAAATAGGGGTGAATGTAATAATTATTGGAGGCTATGTGAGAATTGAATTATTATTTACTTATGAGTAGGGACACACTTTACTGACATGAAATCAATTAATCTGCCTAGCCTTGTTCCCAACTAAATGTTGGGATCTTCTTACAGTCTAACTGGATACAGCTGACATCCACAAACCAGTAACTGCATGGGGAATACGATACCCTTATATCAAGACTGGTGTCAGATTATCTGGCATCTGACCACCGATCTGATCTGTCCGCTGAATGCAAGATGTACGGAACCGGTCAATGTGGCAGAAACGCTTGGGGGAGCCTATGTCCGGCAGTGGACCGGAGTGGACAGTCTAAAGGAGCGTCCTCACTGGGAGCATTTTTAAACAAGCAGTCGTAGGCGAGCAACAAATGCTTCCCAGCGAGCTCAGCATTCGCGTTTGAGCAAAACTATGAACGTTCGAGTCAAACATTCCCTTGCGAGCTTGTAGCATTCGAAAACGATCTCGTTAAATGTAATTCATTTCAAAATGTCAAATAGAGCGGTTGTGGCTGCCAAAGACCTTTTACTTCTTACTACGAAATACGTATTAGGTCTTTGGTGGCTGCAGTATTTTTGATTTTTATTGACCTCAAAAGTCACAAACACTTAAGATCAAGAAACTGTTCCATGCTATATAAGTGGCCAGTAATATTCCTACATACATACTCATTCATTTCATCATCTGAGTACTCGCTTTCGAGCGTTTTATTTGCGTCGAGAGAGAGTAGAGCATTTCTAGCGCCTGCAAGTCCGTCGCGGTGAAAAGGCAGTGGGTGTTTTGCATAGACTGCTACTCAACTTCGCGGAACCATGGGAAGAAGATCGCCGCCTCTACACGGTGTCGTGCGATCGATGGTCCTTAATGGGTCGCCTGTTTGGTCAAGCAGACTATCAGGCGTCCGACGCTGCAGGACTAAAAAGCCTGCAGCGGAAAATGGTCATTCGTATCGCACGAGGTTACGGAACGATATCCTTTGAGGTGGCAACACTCCTGGCACGCTTTCCTCTGTTAGATATTCTAGCGGATATGAAAGCGAGGGTTTACAACCAAATTCGCGTCATCCACCAGAATGGTGATAGCGTTACAGAAATCGCTGTGTTCAGGCAGAAGCGGCAGGAACGGCGACACGCGCTCGAGCGGTGGTGCGAGTGGCTACAGCATCCGCAATTTTAATACAAGCGCATTGTCAAAGCCGTCCTGCCGCACTTCGAAGCATGGCGAAAAGATAAGAGCGCATGACCTACAGGCTCATTCAGGTACTAGGCGGGCCCTTGAGCGGGGCCAGTTTCCTACTTTGTGGTAATCTGGTCGTCTGGTCCTGCTCAGGAACGCCGGGCGCCCTGCGGACTGGCCGTCCGCGTACCGGGCCATAGTGCTGCTAGACGAGCTGGGTAAGCTGTTCGAGCGGATTATCGCGGCCCGCCGCGTCAGCCACTTGTACAGAGAGAGGCCGGATTTGGACGAAAGCCAGTTTGGCTTTCGGCATGGGCGCTCCACCATCCACGAAATATCGCAGGTGAGAGTCCTGGCGGAGGAAGCGGTGTCCTGGGATGGGGTGATGTTGGCGGTGTCCTTGGACATTCCCAACGCCTTCAACACCCTGCCCTTTTGTGTTGTGTTCGGAAGGCACTGCGGTATCATCGGGTGCCTCCCTACCTCCGCTGCATCGTCGGGGCTTATTTGGCGGAGAGGTGTTTCACCTACGTGGGATGTGATGGCGTCGGAAACCAGCACCGCATGTCATGCGGTGCTCCACAAGAATCCGTCTTGAGCCCGCCTCTGTGGAACATCGGATACGACTGGGTGCTGAGGGGCAAACTCCAACCGGGCGTGGACCTGACGATACGCTGGTCACTGCCGAGGGAGTTCGTACAGGGAGGCAGCGTTGCTGGCGACGGCTGTGGTCTCATAGGTGGTGAGCCGCATACGTTGCCGTATCGTGCGATTGATTCCCTGTATGGGGCCCCGATCTGGGCGACTGACCTGACGGCCGGCAGCATTGCTGTTTTGCGGAAGCCGCAGAGTCAGAGCCGACAGAGTCATCAGGGGGTATCGCACGATCTCCTACGAGGCGGCTTGTGTACTAAATTCTGAATTCCCGCCTTGGGATCTGGAGGCGAAGGTACTCGCGTCACTGTATCGGTGGCACACAGCAAGCGCGGGCGCGGGGCGAAGGGCCAATGCAGTTACATATGGAGTTGCGTCGGTCTCAGCTTTGCGAGGTCCTGGTGGTGGAATTCCGCCAGGGACAGGCTGACACACCCTACTGCCGGCCTCGTTACCATCGAGGTGGTCCGGCCTGTGTTCGAGCGCTGGCTCAGGAGGACGTTTCGGGTGACGCAAGTGCTCTCGGGGCATGGTTGCTTCGGGAAAACATCATAAACAGGGAGCCGGACACCCGGTGTCACCACTGCGTCGACTGCCGGGAGGACACGGCGCGGCATACGCTGGCAGAGTGTGCCGTGTGCAGAGGGTGGACAACACCCTCTTCCAGCCCCCCAAAATGAGTCCAGGGGCTATGGAATCGGGGACGTCCGTCGCCCCCCACACATCAGGACCCGATGTAGTGGTGCGTAGTGTTCCGCACCCCGCTTAGACGTCGCGGGGGGAATTCAACACCTCACTCCCCCCACAACCCGAGGTCGTGGCCCGCATAGGTGGGCCGGCACTAGCCGGGGGTCGCGGAAGTGAGATGGAACACAGGGGTGGTTTTTAGTCAATACGAGTCTGACAGCCCCTAAACCAAAAACGTACTGACCGGGCACGGTTGCTTCGGTGCAGAAGCGACCTTGACTCTGCACAGAACACGCTCGAGAATTGCTCAGTGTGGGCCTCTAAGCGGCAGTTATTAGTCACCAAGATCGGGCGAGACCTGTCTTATTCAGCAGTTATGCTTGTGAGGGCCATGCTGGCAGAGACAAAAAACTGAAGGGATTTGGCCTCCTTCTATGAGACATTGATGGTCCAGAAGGTGGCCGCCGAGCGGGATCCTGAGAGGGCCGATACCACTCGGAAAAGAAGGCGTCGGGGAGCCAATCGCCCCGATGCCTACAGCGTCGAAAACCTCCGCGCATTATAATCAGGCGGCACTCCTGGGTCGCGCATGCTCAGACTGGGTACTCTGTCCACCCACTAAGTGATCCAGGAAAGACGGTGGCACAGTGACCACGTGCTGCCGTGCACAGCGAGGCTCAGGGGAGACGCTCTTTCAGTCTCCTCACAAATGTGTGACAAAAAAGAAGGGGCAGAGGGGGTCCACAAATATCCACCATTGCGATTGATCTTGAGCTGCACGCTTCTTGATTATTTATTGTACACCAAAAAACAACATTAAATACATGTGATAATACTCTCGCTCCACGTCATTCCAATGGTCGTCGCTTTTGCCAACATGGTGCGACGCCAGGTTTGACGGGGACGGCCACGCTTTTTTTTTCTCTTGGGGATGTCAGTCCAAAGTTTGTTTGGGTATGTGATCGAGACCACTTTGGAGCTTGTGGCCAATCTATCTCCACTTGCGACGCTTGATCTAGCGGTCGATCGGGCTCTCGTGGCATTTCTCTAAAAGCTCTACGTTGGAGATAGTCGCGGGCCAGTAAATTCCGAGAATGCGACCATGCGACGAAGACAGTGGTTGACGAAAACTTTGAATTGGCGTTAGATGTTTTGTTTTGTATCCTTTGTGACCTTCCACGTTTCGCACCCATAGAGCAGCACTCAATCGGTTGCGCATCCAGCTACTTATTTATTAATAAGTAGCTGGATCTCGGTTCTCTGGACTCGTTTATTAACTTTTTTTCGCGAAAGTAACGGAATTTACCTACTGGGTTTTCTTAATTTACTTTTTAAATGGATAAATAAAATATTTCACTATGACACTTTTCTTCATCACTGCCCGCGAATGTAATTTCGTGCATAGCGTGACTTTTTAGAAGGTATTTACATAGGTTGATATAGGTAGGTATAGCGGAACTAACCCAAAATGCACATGCCTGTTTCTGGCATAAATATGTGCATGTAGCTTGCATGCCAATATGACATTAAACAATCAGAGGTTATTATGGCACATTGGCATGCAAGCTATTAGCACACTTTTATACAAGTTACAGGCATGTGTATTTTTGCCCTATCATGTTTGCCAATATTGTAATGTTGCTAAATGAACATATTAGAGTGAAGTAGGTAGTGTAGGTTTTTAACTAATATGCATTTTGGAAAATCGCAAAGAAACGAAACGAAAGAAAGCAGAAAACGTAAGAAAACCTTAGGTAGGCACTCGGCTTAGTCCGGCCACAGTCGTGTCCTTCCGATCGGAAATAAAAACCAATACCGACTAAGTTACAATAACACGACACCGAGTGGCGAGCGGTGCGTCAAAGAAAACCCCTATTTATTAAGGTTTAGGTACTGGTACCGATACATTTATAAAGGTTAAGGTATTGCTACCGAAATATACCGGTATGCATTTCCAACCTCAAAATTCCGCTACTGAAAAAAATTACGATATCAAAATATTTCGGTAACCCTTATTTAACGGTATGACGTCATACCGAAATTTAAAGGTACCTTAATTTTTGGGTAATTCAGTCCCTGGTGAAAACTGCACATTGTTATTTTTTTAAGGTTACTAAGGAAAGCTAAAAAAGTTAATTGAAAAAGCATTTCTACAATAAAATTAATATCACAATAATATCGAGTGTTTTCTCCACGTTCTTTTAAAGTGAAATTCTCTCTAAATGTTGTAATTTCAAATAAAGTTAAAACGATCGGATGAAAGGTGATGTTTAATTGTTTTATAAATAAGGCATAATTGGTTTTATTATAAAAAAAAAGAAAACCAGACTGTAACCGTAAAAAAAATTGTTATACGATATTTTTTTCTTGTTCCGCTTATTTTGCCAGTGTGTGTAGTTGATAGCTGGCTGTTCACTGTGTCGGCGGGTACTCTCTCACCACAAGTCGCTCAGCGATGCTCGCTTGCTCGCTTGGCGGTCAATACTCACGCCGACAAACCAACCAGCGTTCAATTCTACCTACAGTGCGGCCGACCCGAGCGAGTGGAGCGAGTAATCGCCCGTTGCACAAGAGCACTTGCTTATAGCCGAACCGAGCGATTAAACTATCGGAACTACACACACCATCTAACTACGAGATAGATAACGCAAGTCCCTCCATTTGTATGAAAACCTAGCGTGCCACTTTTTCACAAACAATTTAAAAACAAATTTACTTACCAATGAAAGAAAACATTTCCAATGCCTCGGACAACTTTTCCTATACATTATTTACAGCTCAATATGGCATAAAAAGGCATTTTACTAGATTTAGATGGATTCCCGGTGCCGATAATGCTAAATGAAAAGCTCAGGTTACGATCATTGATTGTAACTTTAGTCCGGTTTTTTGGCACGCGAAGTATTTACAATCGCGTTATCCAGTTAGATTTATGTCTGTGACACACACACACTCGCTTCTCGCCAACTCGTTTTTAGTTTCTAGCTTTACTCGCTACTCGCTGATCGTCGGCGGCCTTACTAGTTGAAGGTCGTGGGCTTAAACCCAGCCAGGCACTTTGTGTAATTTACAGAAACTTCATCACCACTGCTCTCAAAACGGTGAAGGAAAACATCGTGAGGAAACCGGAATGTCCTAGAACCAAAAAAAATACATGTGACATCCACCAATCCGCACTCGGTCGGCGTGGTGGAAGACATACAGCTAACTCCCTCTTACAGAGAGGAGGCCTGTGTCCAACCAATGAGAACGTTATTGACTGATTGATATATAGCAGATATCAATAACTGATTGGTGTATGAGATCTTTGACAGTCGTTACGGGTAGTCTGCCACCAGTCTAGCCAAGAGGTATCGTGGTACCCAGTTACCGGGTTGTGGAGATCAGAAAGGCAGTCGCTCCATGTAAAATACTGGTGGTCAGTTGAATCCGGTTAGTCTGGATGCCAAAGCTGTGGTGGCCCAGTAGTATATAAAGGCCGCGACTTACAAGTTGTAGGTCGTGTGTTCGGACCCAGGTGCAGGCGCTTTCTTTGTGTATATTATTTCATCACCACTGCTCTCAAAACGGTGAAGGAAAACATCGTGAGGAAACCGGCATGTCTTAGAACCAAAAGACATGTGACATTCAGCAAACCGCACTGGGCCCGCGTGGTGGTTTACGGCCCGTTCCCTCTCACAGAGAGGAGGCCTACACGCACAACGGACCAAATGGGAGTCTAGTTAGACGTACGGCAATGCGCCACCGGCACATGGTGGACATCCCACACATGTGTTCCCTAGTATGTTAAAAGAAGCCATACTGCGACCAATATATAAAAAGGGAGAACATAAAAATTATAGCAATTATAGACCTATATCAATTTTATCCAGTGTAGACAAGATTATTGAGAAATGTATCATTAACCGTTTGAATAATTATCTGCTGAAAAATATTGTAATCAATTATTGTCAACATGGTTTCCAAAAAGGTAAAAGTGCTAACACTCTTCTTGCTTGATTTACTGATGAAATTAATACATATTTAAGTGAAAAAACAGTTTGTAGTCGCGGTCTTCTTTGATTACAAAAAAGCCTTCGATACCCTTGAAACTGAGACCTTATTGAATGCCATGGAGGAGTGTGGAGTGGGAGAGCCGCTGAACAAATGGTTCCGCGACCATCTCACATCACGGTCCTATCGAGTAAAGGTAGGTGATGAGTTCAGCGACGAGAGGAAGGTGGGGTGCGGGGTGCCGCAGGGGTCCGGATGCGGGCCTGGCCTGTGTGCTACTCATTACATGTGAATAGTGTGTGCGGCGTACTGCGCCACTGTTCGGCGCATATGTTCGCGGATGACCTGTGTGTGCTGCGCGCCGGCACCGACCTCGCTGAAACCTGTCGACTCGTTCAACAGGACGTAGACGCAGTGGTAAAGTGGTCTCATGACAACGGTATCGTTTTGAATGGCGATAAAACTAACCTGTTGATGATTCATTCCCCTCATATTCATCTGAATAAAGCATGCCCTTCCATTTTTACACATAGCTACGATTGTATGCATAATAATAATTCAAACTGCAATTGTAAACCAATAGAACAAGTAGAAAGTGTCACATATCTTGGAATGAAGGTTGATGTAAATTTTTCTTGGTCTTCACATGTTGATTAAATTTGTGGTAAGCTTAGAATATTGTTAAGTAAATTCTATCACTTAAGACGACGACTAACGCCAACGACCTTGAGGGAACAAAACGCGCACTCGTTTCTCACCCGCGCGACTCGAAATTTAGTAGTTTTTTGTACTTTTCTTATTATTCTATGACTTTAAAAAAAAAGCTTCAGATCAAAATGTAGATAATTAAATTATCTTTGATATGGTGTCAATTTCATTAAAATACGCCCAGCGGTTTTGTTGTGATTGTCGTGTTTTTGTCCGTTTTAGACATAACTTTACAAAACAATTACACTATGTTATACGAATAAAACTCAAAATTTGCTCAGATGAAATAATTAAGAAAATGGTCTAATATAACATATATTTTTTCCAATAAATTACGACTAACCGTTTAGACGTGATTCTCATTTTAAAATCAGCTACTCAAGGGAATCGGCGCCTTAAGGCGCCGATTCCCTTGAGTAGCTGATTTCGTAATTTATTGGAAAAAATATATGTTATATTAGACTATATTTATATTATATATATTAGACTATATCTATAGACAAAAACACGACAATCACACCAAAACAGCTGGGCGTATTTTAATGAAATTGACACCACATCAAAGACAATTTAATTATCTACATTTTGATCTGAAGCTTTTTTTTTAAAGTCAAAGAATAATAAGGAAAGTACAAAAAACTACTAAATTTTGGGTTGCGCGGGTGTGAAACGAGTGCGTGTTTTGTTCCCTCAAGGTCGTTGGCGTTAGTCGTCGTCTTAAGTTTTAAAGTTCCCTCCAGCACCTTAAAATGTTTATATATGTCCTTAGTTGAATCAATACTGAGTTACTCTCTTGATTGCTATGGGTTGACTTTTAAAAGTAATATACAGAAACTAGAATCAATACAAACTAGATTTTTTAAATTATTAGTTAACAAGAAAACTAAGAATAGCTGTAAAGGAGACTATAGTAGGCTATTCAAAATATGTAAAATTCTACCAGTTAGCCTTAAACATAAATACGTATTATTAGTCAATAACCATGGCGGTCGGGATAGTGACGCACTAGTTTCTAACAGGTATACTACAAGGTCGATGACAGCAGGCAAATATGATGTACCCAGAGTTATGAATTACTATGGCGACAGAACTTTAAAAAAACGCGTTCCCTATTTATTGAACACTTTGCCTGCTGACATCAGACAAGAAGATAATAAATTAAAATTCGCACGGAAACTTAAAAATCTTTATTAGATTCTATTTAGTGGATTTAGGTTAAGTAGTTTAGTATATATTGGGTTATAGATGTACTTTATAACAAGAGAGACTCAACGATCTCACAGTTAAACTGCGTAAGCAGTTTTGTGGGGCAATGTAAATTAATTAAAAATTAAAAAGCAATGTATTAGTAATAAGGAATTTTTAATTTTAATAATAAAACATTCATTCATTCATTCATACGTACAAAGCGTTTTGCGAATATGCGTTTGGCAATTTGATTAGAGTGTTAAAACACCAATCAAATTGCCTGGCTTTTCACAACTATTTTGGTCGGTTTCCTGTCTAGGATAAGATAGGATAGATGGACTGCGATAGGCTCGCGTTTGACCACTTTCTCACCTGATAAGCGATGATGAGGTCGACGGTGTAGCATGCTTGCCTAGAAGTAACCTATTCATTCTTGATTTAAAAACCCCAAGTTTGTAGCTATCAGGAAACAAAGACTCCGGCAGGGAATTCCACTTCTTAGCTGTGTGCACAATGAAGGTATTCGCAAAACGCTTTGTACGTATGGGTGGGATGTCCACCATGTGCCGGTGGCGCATTGCCGTACGTCTAACTAGACTCCCATTTGGTCCGTTGTGCGTGTAGGCCTCCTCTCTGTGAGAGGGAACGGGGCCGTAAACCACCACGCAAGTCCAGTGCGGGTTGGTGGATGTCACATTTCGGTTCAAAGACATGCAGGTTTCTTTACGATTTTTTCCTTCACCGTTTTGAGAGCAGTGGTGATGAAATAATTTACACAAAGTAAGCGCCTGGGTTCGAACCCTCGAGCTTAAAGTTGTAAGTCACGGCCTTTACCACTGCGCCACCACAGCTCTGGCTTCCTGATAACCGGATTCAACTGACCACCAGTATTTTACATGGAGCGACTCCCAATCTGACCTCCACAACCCGGTAACTGGGCAACACGATACCTCTTGGCTAGACTGGTGGCAGATTTAAAGCTTCTGACTACCCGTAACGACTGTCAAGGATCTCTAACACCAATCGGTTATTAATATCTGCTATATAAGAATCAGTCAATAACGTATTCATTGGTTGGACACAGGCCTCCTCTCTTTAAGAGGGAGTTAGCTGTATGTCTTTATGCTGTAATCCACCACGCCGACCGAGTGGGAATTGGTAGAAGTCACAATATTTTTTTTTGGTTCTAGACCATGTCGGTTTCCTCACGATGTTTTCCTTCGCCGTTTTGAGAGCAGTGGTGATGAAGTTTTTGTAAATTACACAAAGTACCTACCTGGCTGGGTTAAAACCCACGACCTTCAACTCGTAAGGCCGCCGAAGATCAGCGATTAGCGAGTAAAGCTAGAAACTAAAAGGAGTTAGCGAGCAGCGAGAGGCGAGTGTGTGTGTGTCACAGATATAAATCTAACTAGATGACGCGATTGTATGTACTTCGCGTGTCAAAAAACGGACTAAAGTTACGATCAATGATCGTAATCTGAGCTTTTCATTTAGCATTATCGGCACCGGAAATCCACCGAAATCTAGTAAAATGCCTTTTTTTGTCATATTGAGCTGTAAAGAATGTATAGAAAAAGTTGTCCGAGGCATTTTAAATGTTTTCTTTCATTGGTAAGTAAAGTTTTTAAATAGTTTGTGAAAAAGTGGCACGCTCGGTTTTCATACAGATCGAGGGACTTGCGTTATCTAGTTAGACTTATGTCTGTGGTGTGTGTAGTTCCGATAGTTTTATCGCTCGGCTCGGCTATAAGCGAGTGTTCTTGTGCGACGGGCGATTACTCGCACCACTCGATCGGGGCGGTCGCACTGTAGTTAGAAATAACCGCTGGTTGGTCTCTCGGCGTGAGTTCTGATTCTGACCGCCAAGCGAGCAAGCGAGCATCGCCAAGCGAGTATAATTTTGAAAGTACTTGCCATCAGTGTGAACAGCCAGCGATCAACTATTACTAAATGTATCTCTTTAATTGGCACGAGATCTTATATCTTTTGTACGTTTCTTCAAAGTCAAAGTCAAAGTCAAATATATTTATTCAATTAGGCCAATAAACGGCACTTTTGAACGTCACATAAATTAAAATAAAAAATTAAAAGTAATAAAAAAAAAAAATAAGATAAAAAAAAAAAAAAAAAAAAAAAATTCTACCGTGCATTCGGAAAGTAGATTGTTATGGAGAAGAACGCACAAGAAACTCCATACTTACTCTTTAAAAAAAAAAAAAAAAATTGGCTTCAGCGAGAAAATAGTCGATAGCAAATCGCTTACAAGACGGCGCGGCGGTGGGACTAGTGCCTAAGTCGGGGCCGTAACTACCACTGTTCTTTATATCTGCTGTGAGAACTTTATTAGAGAGTTACCACACCAATCATCATCATCATCAACATCATTTTAACCGAAAGACGTCCACTGCTGGACATAGGCCTCCCCCAGGCATTGCCACATTGACCGATCCCGTGCGTCTCGCATCCAGCGCCTTCCCGCAACCTTAACCAGGTTATCGGTCCACCTAGTGGGAAGCCTTCCAATGTATCGTATTCCGGTTCGCGGTCGCCATTCCTTAACTTTTCGGCCCCATCGACCATCCGTTCTGCGAGCAATGTGCCCTGCCCACTGCCACTTAAGTTTGGCAATTCTTCGGGCTATGTCGGTAACTTTGGTTCTCCTGTGGATATCATCATTTCTGACATGATCACGCAAGGAAATGCCGAGCACAGCCCTCTCCATTGCCCTTTGGGTGACTTTAAGCTTTCTGATGAGGCCCATTGTGAGCGATCACGTCTCGGTCCCATAGGCAACACACACTGGTCATAGACTTTTGTGTTGAGACACTGCGGTAAATTGGACTAGAAGATACCACACCAATACATAGATGAAATTGATCGAAGTCTGAAACTTTAAATACCTACAGCCCAAAGATGCAATAGGGACAAAAATCTCTACATGCTCACTTCAGATCTCGTTAATATCATTAAACCATCAATTTGACAGCTACCTGTCACTAATGACCATCAATCATCATCATTGCAGCCGAAAGACGTCCACTGCTGGACATAGGCCTCACCCAAGTGTCCCGTTACCTTAACCAGGTCATTTGTCGACCTAGAAGAGTTAGGCCTTCCAATGTAGCGTCTTCCGTGTACGCGGTCGCCACTCCAGAACTTTTCGGACCCATCAACCATTCGTTCTGCGAGCGATGTGCCTAATGCCAATTATATTTGGCAATCCTTCGTGCTATGTCGGTAACTTTGGTCCTCCTGCGGATATCCTGAACTGTAGTACGTAGTAATATAAAAAACCTTACCTCTCTAGAATACTGGATAAGAAAGTTATAGGACTTCAGCATCTGTTCCCTGAATTTCATGGCAGAATCGACACGAGCCAGGCATTCCCAGCACACCTGTACTTCTAGTCCGTCTGGCACCTGGCAACAAATACATCATGATGCCTCGGTCTTCAGATTTCTGTGGCTCTAGACAAGAGACATTCTATGAAATGTCAAAAATGTATAGGATTGCTATGCGTTACGGGGGTGACCATAAGCTCTTAGAATAAGGTTATTTTGTGTACATGTCATATACAGCTGCCCCTTAGTGCCTTTTTACCTGACTGCCGAAAAGGGTAATGTGTTTATCAGTCTATGTATGTATGTTTGTTCCTATGTGGTGTTCTACAGACCAAACGCGTTGGCCGATTTTGATGATTCGTAAGTCAATCGATTCATCTTAAACCTGCGAGTGTCACTGGCTACATTAAAATTGGAAAATAAAATATGGCGGATTTTGGGCGCCATATTGTGGGGCACCAAATTTTGTTTTTCTTCCAAACCCATCGTGTGGGGTATCAACATAAAGGGTTTTAAGAGGCTATTTCAAAAATATATAATATAACACTTGTATGTTTAAATGTACCTATCTAGTTCTAAATAAAAATTACTAAAAGGTTATAAATAAATAAAAAAAAACAATAATCCCGACTGCTTAAAAAGCGAACTAAAAAGACGTAAACACTTAGAAAATCATGCTGTGCAGTTGGAGGATACATCTGGTTTTGGTCGGCTACCTCGCGAACATGTATCCTCCGACTGCACAGAATGAGTTTCTTCTTGTTTACATCTTTAATTTAATTGTATAAAAAGGCACTTACACACACTCAAAATAATCTTACTAGCTTATGGTCACCCCCCTGAAATGTCACATACCATGTGTCCAATCCCTTATATTTCAGCATTGAGACCATCGCCTTCGATGATAGAATTGACTTTTGTCTAGAGCAGGGGTCACCAAATGGCGAACCGCGGTCCAAGGCCGGACCGCCGACCTATTTTGTGTGGACCTCAAGTAAACAGTACAATATAATTTACTTGTGTTACTTGAGTACCTACGTAATTAAATAATTTATTCCGCGCTTTGTATTTTCTGCCTTCGATTCGACAACGGGCGAATCATCTCATCAAAATCTTCATTAAATTAATATGCACGGCCGTGCATTTGTTTGGGTATATATTTCGCGCGCAGCAAAGTGTTTTTGTCGGGAACGTGTATAATTGTCTGTCCAGACCACGTTGGGATCGGTATCCCAAAAAACAGACCCCTAGCTACTTAATTCTAAAATAAAATAACTAAAAAGTTGTAAATAAAAAAAAATAACAAAAAACCCGACTATTATACTTAGTTTTTATTTTATATATAATATATGTTCAACACCGCAAACCGCAGCGTTGTGCGTTCCGAAAAGATACTTACGTGTCGTGGCGCCTTATGACGCATTTGATTCAATAAGAGACCCTTGTGATATGCGGTGTATCCCTATTCCCGCGCCACGACACGACACAGTAGTGTGTAAGCAGCTTTAGATCAACGAGGCTATCGAAAATATCAATTATGATATTTTTAACAATTATTTTTTCATTATTTTAATATTTTTCTGTTCACTCCAACTAACTATTCCAATAAGTACTCTAGTCAAATACATATTCGCCATCACAAAAGTGACAAAGGTGCTAGTTCATAATACTGTAAAATTTAACCCAAAATACTTAGTTCACAAAAAATAAAAAAAAAATAAGCGTCAACAATGGCCGATCCAAGGATTTCTGTTCTATGTTTACATACTTTTCTAAACGAAATATGAATTAAACCACACTATTGTATGATTTATAACTACTTTCTATCCAAGTATAAGGGTATTGAATTACGAAAATAGCAGTAAAAACTTCACTTACATCTATATTTCCAAGCAAACGAAAACATTCTTTTATACTAGAATGGTAAAACATACGACGATTATAGTTCAAACAGCCAACACATATACCGTTAACATTATAACCTTCTATATTTATGTTAACTTCTTTCATTTTTACTTTATCACTTTTTATTACAAAATATCTTTAGAAACAAAAGAAACTTCATCGCTTTCCTTCGGCCATTTTGGCTGCTCCTGACTGATTACTTTGTTGCGCTCCATTATTCAAAACAAAACGAACACTCTAAGAAATCATTTTAAGTTACTGAAAAAAAAATACACAAGCGGAGTAATATTAGAAATTCAAATAGAATATAATCTAAAAATTATACCAATTTAATTTTTACTGTTAACTAATCGTAATTAATCACTCAACACGATCGAAACTTGAAAAAAAATGCGTAAATAGAAACGTAAAGAATTGTGTTGCAGTTACAAAATTATTTCAATTCACAATTTTATAGCATAAAAGGAACGACTGTTCGACTATCTCTTTCGCTCGCCCCGTTTCTATGAAACTGTGGCTCACTTTAACGCTAAAGATTTGAGAATGGCAAGAAACATTCCTAAAAAAAAACAAAACGTCAACAACAAATTTGACTGTCAAGCAAGTCAATGGAGTGTCAAATTTTGTGTTGGTTTTCTGTTCGTAAATTGTTTATAACAATTTGTTTTCCTGGTTCCTGCAAAAACAAATCAAAATGTTTCGTTCTTCCAAAGACGTATCGGTCAAAATAAAACATGAGGCATTGAAGATCTGTCCTACCACTGGGTACCTTTGTGATTTGTGTGGCCAAGGTCCATGGTCTTCTGAACTGGATGTTGATATTCATCGGAGAAATGAACATAAAATGGATTTATTGAGAGATTTGAAAGATGACAACATTCCTATGTGTTCTGTAAGTTATTATCTTAATTTTGTTTACTTGTAGAACCGTTGAAACTGGACTCAAACTTTGCTTATACTCGTAAGCCGCTAAAACATCCTCTGACCTATTTCAAGCCTTATTACTATTCTGAAGTATTCTGGCTCGTTAGTCTAGTGGTTGTAAGGGCTATTGCTGAGCATGAAGTTATAGTTCCGATTCTGGGGGTCAGGAAAAGAGTAGGACTTAATTGTTAACTTGTATTTTTCCAGTAGGTAATTCCAAGCAGATATCAATAGGCTCGCCGGTGTTTTAATATTTTTTTTAATTGGTTTTTGTGTAAACCTTTGGTAATACAGAGGTGGTGTTATGTTATGAGTGGCTATTTTTGTGTCCTGCTCACACCAATCCTTGTCTGGGCAATTTCAGTTTCGAAGTAGCCATAGTACTTCTTGTAGGGAAGCTAACACACTGCATCCACACTCTTATCTGTCATAATACAGAACATTTTGAACTTAGAACTTAAATCATGGACACGGACGTGTAGTGCGGTAGTGCGTAACCACCTTAGACAAATATTTCATTGCTGGAATTCTAAGGGATAACATTAACATATTGTACTCAGTGTAACTTTTTGGTGAATGGTCAACCAGGGTGACGAATATGTGTGTGATAAGTTTTTGAGGCGCTTCTCTGAGTGTGGTACCTAATTAGTGACTGCTATTGCAAGCTTAGGTCTTGCTGGAAAAACCATTTGTATTTGTGAATGAATAAATAGAAAAATTGTCACCGTGTGTTAGAGTTTTGATATAAAACCTCTAATCCGTACCCTGTTCTATAAAAGCTAATTCTGACAATAGAATATAATTTTGAATATTTTTATTTTGATGTCTGTCACTATATAAAACAAATTTGATTCATTCAGTTGTAAGATGAAAATAATATAGTTTTACTTTTTCCAATAAGTGTTTCTCATTGAAGTCCTGCACCCTGATAATAATAGGTTATGGGCGATAAAAATATTTACACATTCAGTAAGTTAAATGGTCAGGACAATTACAATGTCTGGAGTTTTGCTATGCAAATGTTACTCACAGATTGTGATTTGTGGGATTGTATACAAGACGAACCGGAGAACTTGGATGATGAGAAAGCTAGAAAGAGAAATGCTAAAGCAAGATCCAAGATATGTTTAATGTGCAATGAAAATATCTATCCACTAATCCAAAGTGTAAAGACTGCGAAGGAGACTTGGAAAACTCTTCAACGGGCCTATGCAGACAGTGGGCTTACCCGCAGACTAACCTTACTGCGTAAGCTATTTGATTTAAAATTAAAGAATTTCTCAAATATTGAAGATTACTGTAGTGCTGTTCAGTCTACAAAGCAAGCATTAGAGAATATTCAAGCTGGATTAGAAGATGAATTTATTGGAATAATTATGCTAGCTGGTTTGACAGATGATTATGACCCACTTGTAATGGCGATCGAGCATTCCGGTCAAAAGATATCTTCGGAAGCAGTTATGTCGGCGCTTTTTAAGGAAGGACAAAAGAAGATGAACAAGATGACGAGTGAATCTATTATGGTGTCAAATGCTAATAATATTAAGACTAAGGGCACTAAGAAATGTGTGTTTTGTAAATTTTGTAAAAAAAGAGGACATACTATTTCTAGCTGTTGGAAACTGAAGGCAAATAAAGGTAACGCTAATTTACTATCTTACGAAACTGCTGTCAGTACGTATATGCATTCACCAATGAATAGGCAATCACATAATTGGGTTATTGATTCTGGGGCTACCTCTCATATGATATTAACTAAAAAGAATTTACGTAATATCAAATCTTGCAATAATCTTATAACTACTGCAAACAACAACAAAATTGTTTCAAAATTAGTAGGAGATTTTACTATACAAGGAGAAGAGCAGCAGGCACTTAATTTAAATAATGTGCTTTATATGCCAGAGCTAGTAACAAACCTCATTTCAGTTAAAAGGTTGGCCAATGAAGGTCATACAATAATTTTTGGCAAAGATAGCTGCAAAGTTTATAAAGGTGATTTAAACATAAGCTCCTGTCAAACTCCTATTTTGATAGGTAGTGTTAATAATGGTCTTTATACTATAGATCAGGGAAATAAAGCAATGGTTGTGAATGGTAATATAAAGCTGAGTGCACACGAATTGTGGCATCGTAGGCTTGGGCATTTAAACCGAGTTCAGATGCAATTTTTGAAGGGTTTGGTAAATGGCCTTTCATTTGATACCATCAATATGAATCCATGTGCTGTTTGCTGTAAAGGAAAACAATGTGTTCAGAAGTTTCCACGCAGAAAATTCAGGAGAGCTAAGCAGTTATTGGAGTTGGTGCATACTGATTTGGCAGGACCCATTGAAGCATCTTGGGGTGGAGCTAAGTATGCTTTAATTTTCGTTGATGATTTTAGTCGTCGAGTGTTCGGGTACCTCTTAAAATCGAAAACTGAAGTATTCGGTAAGTTCAAGGAATTTAAAAGCTTTGCTGAAAATCAGAGTGGTAATAAATTGAAATGTTTACGCAGTGACAATGGTACTGAGTATATAAACAAACCATTTAATGATTTTTTGAAAGCGAATGGTATTTTACACCAGACGTCTGTGCCTCACACACCTCAGCAAAATGGTGTATCGGAGCGCACTTTTCGTACAATTTTTAACAAGGTTAGATGTTTGTTGGAAGATGCGAACTTAGACAAGCGTTGGTGGGGTGAAGCATTTAATTGTGCAATTTATTTAAAGAATCGGTCACCTACAAAAGCATTATCTGACAAAGTTCCAGAAGCCGTTTGGACCCGATCAGAGGAGAAACTGAACCTCTCACATCTGAGAATATTCGGATCAAAGGCTCATGTCTTGATTAAAACTAAACGTGCGAAGCTCGATCCAAGATCTCGAGAGCTGACGATGGTGGGATACAGCGAAACACAAAAAGGTTATCGTTTTGTAGATGATACTATAAATCCGAAAAAGATTATTGTGGCTAAAGATGCAGTATTCACAGAAGAACAAATACTTGTAAACAATATACAGTCCAAAGATGTTCAAAAGTTGAAGGCCTATATACCGCCAACGAAGCCAGTTATAAAAGAGAATCCTATTCCTGTTAATGATGTAGTGTTAATTCCAATCTCAGAAACCGACTTTAGACCTGATATATCATCTGTTACTGCTGAAAGGGAAAATACTTGTGAAATACCAGAACAAGAAGATGTCGATAATTTCTATGATTCTATTGAGCATGTAGATTCAGAGAATTCAAATCCTATTGCTTGTGAATTGTCACCTCAACAGAATAGATTAGAACCTGAAAATAGTATTCCTGTAGTTGTGGAAGGGGAAACAGAACAAGAGCGTAGATACCCATTAAGAGTCAGGAGGCCTAATAGGCATGATGACATGGTTTACGATTTTCACGTATTAACTAATGCCATCAGTCCAGATCCTGTTTCGGTCAAAGATGCTTTAACAAGGACAGATCGAGATTTATGGAAGAAAGCTATGACAGAAGAATACAATTCGCTAATTGATAATGGAACATGGATTTTAGTAAATCGACCTACTGACAAGAATGTAGTGAAATGCAAATGGGTATTCAAACTTAAAGTTGGTGCTGATGGAACCATACAGCGACACAAAGCACGTCTTGTTGCAAAAGGTTTTTCGCAAGTTTATGGTCAAGATTATTTCGAAACATTTGCTCCAGTAGTCAGATTTACATCGATGCGGCTATTAATAGGATTGGCAGCTGAAATGAACTTGGAGATTTACCACATTGATGTCACCACAGCGTTCCTGAACGGGGAACTGGATGAAGAGTTGTACATGGAACAACCTGAATCATTTGTGAATGAAGGCAATGAAGGAAAGGTCTGTAAGCTTGTCAAAGCTATATACGGGCTTAAGCAAGCAGCTCGTTGCTGGAATGAAAAAATTCACAATTATTTGTTGGAGTTAGAATTTACACCATCCAAATATGACCAATGTGTATATATGAAGAAAGTTTCAGAGGGATTTTTAGCTATAGGACTTTATGTGGATGATTTTTATATTTTTGCTAGTAAATCTAATTTAGCAAGTACCTTAATCACACAAATTAGTAAACGGTTTAAGATAAAAGATTTAGGTGAAGCAAGAGATTGTTTGGGCATGTCAATCTCAAGAAACCGGGATAAGCATGAAATTTATCTTAGCCAGGAGAACTATATAAAGAAGATTCTCAATAAAACTGGAATGGAAGATTGTAAGCCAGTTAACACTCCTCTTGAAACAGGGCTAAAATTAAATAAGGCCCCTAAAACAGACAATAGAGATTTCCAGGAAATAATTGGAAGTCTCATGTATTTATCAACATGTACCAGACCTGATATCGCATTTGCAATAAGTTATCTCAGCCAATTTAACACTTGTCATGATGACACACATTTTGTTGCACTTAAGCGAATAATACGATACCTTAAAGGTACTGCCGGATTATCTTTAGTATTTAAAAAGACTGGAAATATGAAGTTAGAAGCTTTTTCTGATGCCGATTGGGGCAGTAATAGTGATGGCAAATCATTTACTGGATATTGCTTAACTCTTGGTGGGGCAGTGACTAGTTGGCAGTCCCGCAAACAACAATGCGTTGCTCTTAGTAGTGCTGAGGCTGAATATGTCGCTATATCAGAAACAGCTAAAGAAGTTATTTTTGTTAAAGGTCTTTTAAATGAATTGTTGAGCAAAGAAGTTAGTCCAGTGCTTGTTTATTCAGATAGTCAAAGTGCTATTAAATTAGTTGAAAATAGTAATTTTCATAAGAGAACCAAACATATAAATATTCGATATAATTTTATAAAAGATTTAGTTAAAAATAATGAAATTAAATTAGAGTACTGTGATACTAAGCATATGCCTGCTGACGCATTAACAAAAGCAGTTCCGAAGCCGAAACTTTTATTTTGTCTTGAGCTTATGGGTGTAGGTGTACAATCTTAGGTCACATCTTGGTTTATAGATACAGTGCCGGATTAAGGGAGGGTGTTAGAGTTTTGATATAAAACCTCTAATCCGTACCCTGTTCTATAAAAGCTAATTCTGACAATAGAATATAATTTTGAATATTTTTATTTTGATGTCTGTCACTATATAAAACAAATTTGATTCATTCAGTTGTAAGATGAAAATAATATAGTTTTACTTTTTCCAATAAGTGTTTCTCATTGAAGTCCTGCACCCTGATAATAATACCGTGGTATGAATGATTTAAAAAAAATGAGCTGTGGAAGCTAGAAATGTCATAAGCTGTCTTTGCCTATTTATTTAAATGCACTTGGACCAATTTTAAAATTAAATAATAAGTTACAAACATAGGAAGCACTAAATATAAAATACTAAAATAGATACATAAATACATACATGCATATAAATATGCAGGCAGACAAAATACCTTCTTCAAAAGTAATTCTTATAATATTTAGTTTTATGATAACCTTGTATTTCTCATATTAAGTGAATTGTACCTATTCTTTTTGAGAAATAAATTTCTTAAACCGTTAAAACCTTATATAGGATACTTTTGAATTTTCAATTAAAATATGAATCTATTGTAGTTGAAGAATAATGTGCAAGAAACTATTTTACAATTATTTTGGTTACATCATTCTTGTTCACAAGGCAATCCAGCTTCTCGACCACACAAACATAGTGAGAAGACTAAAAAGAACAAAACCGTTCGAGTAAGTGTTGAGTGTTACTGAATGTTAACAGTGTAACCGTGTAACGTACAAAAGTGCTACCAAACAAACACAAGAAGGAAGTGTATTCGCCTTAATTGAGACAATAAGAAAAGTGCTATTGGACACATTCTTAGTAAAGACAATTTAATATTTACGGCTATAATTAAATAACTTATTAGGTTATTTATAAGACTAGATTGTAATAAAATTAGGGTCCATCCATATTGATGAACACTCAAATAGAAAAAGAAAAATCTTGTTGGAAAAATACATATGTGAGAACGATGTAAAAAGATGTGTATGTAAAAGCGTCTAGTGTACAAACAATTCAAAAATAAAATAAGTACGTAATTAAAAGCAGGCTGAAGCAGTTAAGTTTTATGACCAATCCCAAGTGATTGCGCCTGTTCACGAACATGACGTATGGATTGTCACCACTCAGCTCAGATGAAAAACACTAGTTACATGGCAGGGTTTCTTTGTATGGGATGAGGCATCTGTATGCTAGTATTATATTATCTGTAATACAGGCAAGAACACAATACACTTCCAACAAGAATACCTATCTTATTATAGACCACTTAAACTGTTACAAGATTAGCCATTTCGGGCAGAGTGTTGTCTTTGATCTGTGCTAGGTATTTGTCTTTTGACTTCTGTCTCTTTCACTCGGTTACGTTTGTAGCATCATCCCATAGACTAATATATAATAGATTGCATCATCCTATCTCGCTTACTCCATGCAGTTTAACTGATTCTTGCGCAATAGTTGACAGAGCCAACTTCAGAGACACAAAGATCCGCTGTGAATATTATAGGAGGTATTGTTAGTTTATATTAAAATAGAGAGAAATATTTTATTTGCGACTCACTCCGTAGATACACTACATACTAGGTCATCATAAGTTATGTCCGTTGTCTACTCTTGGAAGTCTCTCAACCACCAGGTAGGTGTAAATCCAACCTCGCTACTGTGACGGAACAGTCACAAATGTGCATGTGGCACTGAATCACAAACCACGCTCCACCTTTTGTCATGTCTTCAGTATCCCAAAACTTGCAGCCAAAGTGATCTATGGGCTGCCACCGATACAACGAGAAAGTGGATAAGTTATGGACCAAATCTGAACACCTGTCTTGCCAGATACACAAAGAATTAATTCCAAAAATCAAAAAACCCGACTGCTTCAAAAGCGAACTAAAAAGTCGTAAACAAGGAAAAAATCATGCTGTGCAGTTGGAGGATACATATTCGCGGGCTGGCTGACCAAAATCTGGTGTATCCTCCGCCTGCACAGCATGATTTTTTCCTTGTTTACGACTTTTTAGTTCGCTTTTGAAGCAGTCGGGTTTTTTGATTTTTGGAATTAAGTTTTTTTATTTATAACTTTTTAGTTAGTTTTTTTCGAATAAGATACATTTAAACATATAAGTGTTATATATTTTTGAAATCACCTCTTAAAACCCTTTATTTTGATACCCCACACGATGGGATTGGAAGAAAAAAAAAATTTGGGCCCCCACAATATGGCACCCAAAATCCGCCATTTTTCTATAATCCAATTTTAATGTAGCCTATGACACTCGCAGGGTTAAGACGCATAGATTGACGTATGAATCATCAAAATCGGCCAACGCGTTTGGTCTCTGGAACGCCACATAGGAACAAACATACATACATACATACATACATACATACATACATACTTACATACATACATACATACATACATACATACATACATAGACTGATAAACACATTACCCTCCTTCGGCAGTCGGGTAAAAAGAATTGTGTTTCAATCAATCTGCCTAGACTTTTCCCAACTTGAACTATATTGGGGTCGGCTACCAGTCTAACTGGATTCAGCTGAGTACCAGTGTTTTACATGGAGTGATTGCCTATCTGACCTTGACAACCCAGTAACTGGTTAACACGGTACCCCTTGGCAAGACTGGTGTCAGATCTCAAGCTTCTGACTACTCGTAACGACTGTCAAAAATCTTCAAATGACAGCCGGAACCAACGGCTTACCGTGCTTTCCGAGGCACGGAGGAAACTCGGTATGTTGAAATGGTCACCCATCTACGGACAGACCTCGTCAAGCGTTGCTTAACCTTGATGATCGACCCGTGCGGCTGTTTTTATTTAGCCACGAGCTTCTTATAAAAAAAAAGAAAAAGAATTGTGTTTAATCAGCTCTATTTTATTTCAGATATGCCTACGTGTCCAAGCAGACAAGGAAACGCTCATAGAACACATACTCGTTAACCATTTTCACTGTCCGCCAAAAGCAACGATGATGAACCGAGAGATATTCATCTGCGACCACTGTCACCATCTCTTCTTTAACAAGCAGCTCTTGATCACACACATGTTCCACTGGCATACGAAGAAGACTCCGGAGAATATACTCACCAAATACAATTGTCCGTTATGTTGGAAGGTTATCAAAGCAAAATCAACCTGGTTCCATCTTCTATACCACGGCTGCTTCAACGTAGGAACATGCCCGATATGCCTGAAAAACTTTGAAAGTCACAAAGAAATGCTCGATCATGTCAAAACTCATCCGAATACATTCCGATGCAGTATATGCAATTTCGAGACAACTAAAGAGTTTCATTTGAATAACCATCTCGCTAAACACAAGAAGACAATTGAATCGATGCCTAAAGATGATGCGTCAAGGTTCTTTTTACCAAATCAGATGGTACCATCGTTGAATAATCGGATGACACATATTTTTAAAGGGATTCCGTTGGCTAATGAAATAAAGATTTGTGTTCTATGTAAGGCTTTGGCCTTTTCGCCTGAGGAAATGGAACAGCACATCTTTGGCGCTCACGTGCCTGTAGAGAAGTTGAAGAGTAAAACGCATCAATGCTACTGCGGTGAAGTGTTCTTCAATAGCGTGCTGTTGAAACATCATGTATTTAAGTTGAAAGGGAATCATGGGGTTTGGGGTGAGTGTCATTTTTATATTACACTAGTTGACCCGGCAAACTTTGTTTTGCCATAAAAACACCACACATTTATCTACCCTACCTACCCTACCCTACCCTACCCGACCCTACACTACCCTACCCTATCCTACACTACTCTACCCAACACTACCCTACACTACCCTACCCTACCCTACCCTACCTACCTACCTACACTACACTACTCTACCTACCTACCCTACCTACCTACCCTACCCTACCCTACCCTACCCTACCCTACCCTACCCTACCTACCTACCTACCTACACTACTCTACCTACCTACCCTATCTACCTACCTACCCTACCTACCTACCCTACCCTACCCTACCCGACCCTACACTACCCTACACTACCCTACCCTACGCTACACTACCCTATCCTACACTACTCTACCCAACACTACCCTACACTACCCTACCCTACCCTACCCTACGCTACCCTACCCTACCCTACCCTACCCTACCCTACCCTACCCTACCTACCTACCTACCTACCTACACTACACTACTCTACCTACCTACCCTATCCAACCAAACATTTTTTTTTTTTTTTGCTTTTAAACCTTCCCTGTATTCTGTCGAACATAACAAAAAAAGAATTATTCAAATCGGTCCAGCCGTTCTCGAGTTTTAGCGAGACTAACGAACACCAATTGATTTTTATATATATAGACTAGCTGACACCCGCGGCTTCGCGCCCTTCGACTGGCTACCTACCTACCAACCTACTCACCTGCCCTATCTATCAATCTACCTACCCTACACTGAACCCTACCTAAACTACACTACCTACCTACGTACCCTACCTACCTACGTACCCTACCTGACCCTACCCGACCCTACCCTACTTATCCTACCTTACCTACCTACCCACCTACCCCACCTACCTACCAATTTGTTAAACTATTTATTTGAATAAGAACTAATACTACAATACGAATGTATAATACTCCCAACGGATCTTTGTGTCTCTGAAGTTGGTTCTGTCAACTATTGCGCACGAAACAGATTAACTGCATAGAGTAAACGAGATAGGATGATGCGACAAACGTATGCGAGTGAAAGAGACAGTTATACAATGCTATTTCCACTTTCAATGTTGACACAAAAATAGTTAGTGCGCAGGCTCTTGCAGCCAATTCAGAGCCACAAAGATCCGTTGGGAGTATTATAACCAAATTTTGTTCCTACCGGCGATCTAATTAAATTTTAGAACACAAAAGATGATATTGTGACTTAACTGAGATAGTAAGATATATTCTCGCGCAGATTTTTTTGTAGGTAATAGGTGAGTTATTTAATCATGTAGTATATAATTTTTATGTATCATCAATAGTTTTCTTGAGACACGCCGAATAATGAATTTTATATAGACAAAAATTTTTGCTACTTTGGGTTACATTATTGCAACTTTCATAAGGATATCTATTTATTTTTAAAATAAATTATTTCCTATGTTACTACCGAATAATGTAGCTTTCCATATGTGAAAGAATTTTATAATCAGTCTTGTAGTTTCGGAGCCTATTCGGTACAAACAAACAAACAAAAAAATGTTTCTTCTTTTTAATATTAAGACACCCGCGGCTTTACTCCCGTCAAAATTTTAGCCTATGTTACTCGGGAATAATGTAGCTTGCCAAAGGTCAAAGAATTTTTTAAATTGGTCCAGTAGTTTCGGAGCCTATTCAGTACAAACAAACAAATTTTTTCTTCTTTATAATATTGGTACAGACTAGCGGACGCCTCGCGGTTTTACACGCGTAGTTCCCGTTCCCGTGGGAATACAGGGACAAAAAGTAGCCTATGTCACCCGGGGATAGTGTAGCTTTCCAACGGTGAAAGAATTTTTGAAATCGATCCAGTAGTTTCGGAGCAAACACACAAACAAAACAATCTTTCTTTATAATATTGGTATAGATTATTAGTATAGATAGACTGATAAACAATTTACCCTCCTTCGGCAGTCGGGTTAAAAGGCTAAGCAGATAATTACTCAAACTAAACTTGTTTTTTTTTTTCAGATGGCGTATCACCAATTCCTATTATGGATTCAAATGATGGTGATTCAGAAATTGTTAATGTTTATCAAATATTTGGAATTCGTAAGTATCTTATAATCATCTTCTCATAACATAAACCCTTTATAAGAACCTCGTGGCTAAATAATAACAGCCGCACGGGTTGATCATCAAGGTTAAGCAACGCTGTCTCCTCCGTGCCTCGGAAAGCACGTTAAGCCGTTGGTCCCGGCTGTCATTTGAAGATCTTTGACAGTCGTTACGGGTAGTCAGAAGCTTGAGATCTGACACCAATCTAGCCAAGCGGTACCGTGTTACCCAGTTACTGGGTTGTGGAGGTCAGATAAGCAGTCGCTCCATGTAAAACACTGGTACTGAGATAAATCTGGTTAGACTGGAAGCCGACCCCAAAATAGTTGGGAAAAGGCTAGGCAGATTGATTGATAACTTATCCCTTGAAAGGGAAGGCAGAGTACACAAATATTACTCCAGGTATTATTTATAAGTTTACTAGCTTATGCTAGCGGCTTCGCCCGCGTAAAAGTCGAATTTATCCCGATGGAACATATTCCTGGGATAAAAAGTACCCTATGTGCTTGTCCAGACTTTAATCTATCTCTGTGCCAAAGAACAATGGCGAAATCTTAGCTGACTTAAATTTGAGCGTCTGAAAGTAAGTTATACACGAAAGACATTCTATTCTCCGAAGCCTACACTCCTTGTCCTGGAGAGAACGCAAAGAGCCATACTGAAAGTGTCTTCGTTTCTACCTTACCGTTACCCCACAGAGCTCTTATATAAAGAAGCCAAAGTTATGACAGTTCGTCAACTTTTCATTAAAAGCATAATTTTAAAACAACTCTCTATGCTAAAATACCACCCTTCGACTTCACAAGGTAAGAGACGATACAACCACGTAGATCGCTCAGACATTCGACTTTTAACCCAATTAATATAATAATAACCTAACTTAACTAAAAAGTCAAAAAACTTTTTATTATTATGTTTTTTTTTATCCGTTTTGGACCAGCCCAATCATACTTTAAAAACCGGCCAAGTGCGAGTCGGAATCGCACACGAAGGGTTCCATACTTGGTAAATTGCGGTTTACGATTTATGACTTTTTTCGGTGGAAGTTTACATGGTAATGTACATATTTTTTTTTTTAATTTTATCATTCTCTTATTTTAGACGTTACGGGGGAGGGGGGGGATAGAATAGTTTGTGCGAGAGACACTTTGGAAGTGTCTCTCGCACAAACTATTTAGTTTCGAAAAAAATTATATTAGAAACCTCAATATAATTTTTGAAGACCTATCCATAGATACCCCACAAGTATGAGTTTGAGGAATTTTTTTTTTAGTTTCAGTTTCAAGTATGGGAACCCCTAAAATTTATTGTTTTTTTTTCTATTTTTGCTTGAAAATCTTAATGCGGTTCACAGAATACATCTACTTACCAAGTTTCATCAGCATGGTTCTTATAGTTTCGGAAAAAAGTGGCTGTGACATACGGACGGACAGACAGACATGACGAATCTATAAGGGTTCCGTTTTTTGCCATTTGGCTATGGAACCCTAAAAACGTAGACAATTATTAATAATAAATAATAAAATATGTTTATTTCTCACCACAATATTACACCGCGTAGTGCCCGTTCCCGTGGGAATACAGTGATAAAAAGTAGCCTATGTCACCCGGGGATAGTGTAGCTTCCCAACGGTGACAGAATTTTTGAAATCAGTCCAGTAGTTTTTAAGTTTATTCGTTACATACAAAAATACAAATCTTTCATCTTTATTGTACCTATTATAAAAGTCATTAGTAATAACAACACAACAGTAGTTAGCAAGTCGATGTTTCCGGAAGCTTGACTCGCCGTTCACAACAGCGTGCTGGTGCCTACACTTATGTATGGAAGTGAAAGCTGGGTATGGCAAAAAATACATGAAAGTAGGATTAATGCAGTAGAAATGCGCTCCTTGCGGAGTATGTGTGGTGTAACTTTAACTGATAGATTGAGGAATGAGGTAATGAGACAACGTTGTGGTTTTACAAGAAGATGTAGTGACTAAAATTGAAAAGGGTATGTTAAGATGGTTTGGCCATGTTGAGAGGATGAATGAAAGTCGACTAACGAAAGGTATTTACAAGGCAGGTGTGAATGGAAACGCCGGGAGGGGACGCCCTAGAAAGACATACATAGACCTTATAGGTGATGTTCTTCAGAAAGGCCAAGTGCGCAGTACCCATAACCGGCGTGTGTGTATGACTAGATGTATGAGAAGTATGTAAGGATCGTAGCAGGTGGCGTTTCCCCATGGGAAAAAGGCGTGAGTTCGTGTATGTATGTATGTATTAGTAATAAGTATTACATACATGCATAAACTCACGCCTTTTTTCCCATGGGGGTAGGCTGAAACTACAGAACGCCACCTGCTACGATCCTTACATACTTCTTTTGCTTCACACACATTCATACATCTAGTCATACATACACGCCGGTTATGAGTACTACGCACTTGCCCTTTCTGAAGGACATCACCTATAAGGTCTGTGTGTGTATTTTTAAGGCGTACCCTCCCGGCATTTCCATTCACGTCTGCTTTGTAAATACCTTTCGTTAGTCGCCTTTCATTCATCCTCTCAACATGGCCAAACCGTCTTAACATACTCTTTTCAATTTTAGTCACTACATCTTCTTTTAAACCACAACGTTGTACGTCAATCTATTACGCATACTCTGCAAGGAACGCATTTCTACTGCATTAATCCTACTTTCATGTCTTTTTTGCCATACCCAACCTTCACTTCCATACATAAGTGTAGGCACCAGCACGCTGTTGTGAACGGCGAGTCGATTAGTATAGATTATACCCTACAGATTATTTGAGTTAAAACTGATAAAAACTGAACCTAACATAGTTTATAAGTTTTTTTGTAAGTCTTGTAACTTGAAACTAAATGTTATATTTTATTATCTTTTCAGAAGACCCAATGTCGATAGGCGTGAATGAAATAATAATAAGCAGTCTAGCAAGCCACGCTGATACAGAAGATAGTGCAGACAAACAGATAATAGAATATGAAGTAATGGAGACTTAGTATAAAGGTGCGAGTTCACAGCGTGACCGCGACACGAGACCGCGACACACAACCGCGGTAAGAGACGCGCGACACCAATTATCCTTAGGCTTTGTATAGGAGTGAGTTCGCGTGCGAGACCGCGACGCGCGACAGGTGACCGCTAGCCGGACTAGTGGTATCGCGTGTGACTTCCATATCGAAAAAGTTATTTTTGGCTTCTATACTCCATTTGAGATAACATTAGACATTTAAATAATCCCATTTTACAGCCCGTTCAACCGATTTTGACTTCTATTGCGTTAGTGATAGAAGCGCGCGGTGACCTCGCACATGTCTCGCTCTCGCGCCGTGAACTCGCACCTTAAGACCGCCTAACATCATCCTGGATTCCCCGATGTGTAGGCAGAAGTGGACTTGTATGCAGAACAGAATCACTTCTATACAACGCGACTCCAGTGGTAATAAATCAGGTCGGGTTTTAGAGAGAGATAGAGGTATGAGTGAGAGAGATGAAAGTTTATACACCGTGGCATTTTTGTCGTCTTAGAAAAGCAGCCCACCTCTTCTGCTCATATATATGTTATGCCGAACCTTAGCGTATTTATGTAACTTTAGATATATAGAAATAATATGGTAATAGAGAGCTGGTCTCATGATGGACCCGGAAGGTGGCCATGGCAACTCCTCACCAGACAAGATGTATTCATCGTGTGTGTGGGCTCATTGGATATGCATTGACAAACGATATAACATTTTGCATCTTTTGGTCTATTAAAAGCTTATTTAAAATACTTTTAATTATTCGTTTATAAGTGTTACCTATCATAAGTTCGAAAAATATTTGACCGAATTTCATTTCACCTAAAACTTTTCAACTATTATCGTTTCGTTTTTTTTTACTTCATCGAAGTCACGTCTACCGCTGTCTCATTTGACCTATTATCAATTCGATAGTTATCGTTAACCCGATGTTTCGTTTGGTCGAAAAACTTTTTACCGAAGTTACACTTAGCCGAAATAACATTTGTTCGAAGTATTAATTTTTTTATACGCATAGGAATCCAAATACTAAGTGAGAGAGAAGGAAAAAAAAAATTGTCGACGTAGCCGCACTGCGCGGTGCTCCTATTTCCGTTTGCAGGGTCTAAAGTAACCTACCTCCCCTTCAAAACCTAACCTATCCGTGTCGGGGTGCCCTAAATTCCCGAGCTCGCTTCGCTCGCTCTTGGACTAATTCAAGACTGCGTGAAGTCGGTTTTGCAGCGATTCGTTTCTCTCTATCAATATGGCAAATGAAAAAAGTTCAAAAGTCGCTTCGGTCAAAAGCAAAAAGTTGTTTTGTAAATCGGCGAAATGTAGTTCGGTAAAATAAAACATAATGCCACATGATACTTCAATGATCCGAAAATATGTCAAATAATGCGTAGAGCAAAAAAGACGTCGGTCAATAGTTTTCGGCAAAATGAAATTCGAACAAAAATAATTCGGCAAAGTGATCGCTTCCCGTTTATAAGAGCAGTGGTAGCCCAGTGGTAACTTATTTCACCACCACTGTTCTCAAAACGGTGAAGGAAAACATCGTGAGGAAACCGGCATGTCCTAGAACCAAAAATTCAAAGATGTGACTTCCACCAACCCGCACTGGACCCGCGTGCTGGATTATGGCCCATTCCCTCGCACAGAGAGGAGGCCTGCACCTACAACGGACTAAATGAGAGACTTAAGAGCGGACTCTAGTCAACAGGAATTTGAAAAATAGGTATTTGAAGAAACTATTGCCGTCGCGTCACCTCCAACCTCACCCCGTAAAGTGCGAAAGGGACAACTGCCGCTCAGGCTGATTTTACCTACAAAAACTTTGACTAAAAGACGTTTCGTATTCTGCTGTTTTCTTCATGAAAACTGGTCTGATCTTAAAAATTCTTATATCAAAAAGAAAAGTATATCTATGCTCCTATCATTTCCTTTTTTGTTAAAAACTTATAAATTTTGTCTGAAAGTCTTGTGAACATGGCGGTAAAAACGGGCATTTTTTTCGGATTTTTGGATTGTCATATTTCTTTTTCTGATTATGTTTTGGAAAAAAGGAAATGATACAGGCACGTATTATTTAGACCTAGATTTTATGGAAAAAAATCATTGCTCTAGAGGCATTATCCACGAAGATAACAGCAGAATGTGTTTGTATGGAGAAAGTCTCACTAGAGTCCCCTCTTAAATGCGGAAAAGACGGTCCATCTATCCTACCTAACATCACCAATAAGGATAAAGTAACATACTGTCCATACAAAGATATAAATCTAACTAGATGACGCATTTGTATGTACTTCGCGTGTCAAAAACAACGGAGTAAAATTACGATCAATGATCGTAATTTGAGCTTTTCATTTAGCATTATCGGATTTTCCATACAAAGTTGTAGGAGATACATTTTTTTTACCCGACTGCCGAAGGAGGGTTATGTGGCTATCAGTCTATGCATGTATGTATGTATGTTTGTTCCTATGTGGCGTTCTAGAGACCAAACGCGTTGGCTGATTTTGATGATTCTTACGTTAAACGTTTCGTCTTAACCCTGCGAGTGTCACTGGCTACATTTAAACTGGTAAATAGAAAAATGACGGATTTTGGGCGCCATATTGTGCAGGCCCAATTTTTTTCTCTCTTCCAATCTCATCGTGTGGGATATCAAAATAAATGATTTTATGAGGTGATTTCAAAAATATGTAACACTTATATGTTTAAATGTACCTAATTCGAAAAAATATGTTAACTAAAAAGTTATAAACAAAAAGCGTTAATTCTAAAATTTAAAAAAAAAACCCGACTGCTTAAAAATCGAACTAAAAAGACGTAAACAAGAAGAAATCATGCTGAGCAGTCGGAGGATACATCTGGTTTTGGTCAGCCAGCTCGTGAATATGTATGTGTCTGTATGTGTGTATGTATGTGTCTTTTTAGTTCGCTTTTTAAGCAGTCCGGTTTTTAGATTTTTGAATTAACTTTTTTTTCTTGAGTGTTGACTATGACTTCAAGAGCAGTTTTTAAAATATGCTTGCAGCTTCCCGTTATACCCTCTATTATTAATTTCACATCATCATCAGCCTAGTAATGTTCCCACTGCTGGGACACAGGCCTCCTCTCTGTAAGAGAGAGGGAATGGGCCGTAATTCACCACTCGGGTCCAGTGCGGGTTGATAGATGTCACATGTCTTCGAATTGTTGGTTCTAGGACATGCCGGTTTCCTTACGATGTTTTCCTTCACCGTTTTGAGAGCAGTGGTGATGAAATAATTTACACAAAGTAAAGCGCCTGCCTGGGCTCGAACCCACGACCTACAACTTGTATGTCGCGGCCGATACCACTGCACTGCGCCACCACTGCTCTCAAATATAATAATTATTATTAATTTAATTTGTATAAAATAATAATAATTTAATTTTAAGTTGTACATAATATTTGAAAATATAATTTTATGACATCAGGACATGAAATTATGTTATTATTTATATATTAAGATTATTTGATATACTTTAATAGAGTTAAAATGTATTCGTACTCAACATTTTTTTAAATTTGCGAGACGCACTTGAAGCCAATCGACAGGATTGTTACACTATTACCCAAAACCTGTTTATGGAAGGAAGAAAAGGGGCTATTTGCCCAGCGTTGGGACATTCAAGGCTAACTAAAAAAACAAGATTTTTGGAATACACCGAAAGCAATATCAGTTTTGTGAAATAATACAAACTGTGATTTTTAATTACATTTATTTTATTTTATTGTTGATTTCATATTTTACACAATAAAAGTTAATTTACTCTGTGTATTAACACTGTAATATTTAAATATATTATACGTTTATATTCATAAAACATTTATTTACATCAATTAGTAAAATTAAATTGAGGAGTCACATCGATTCGATGAATTACTTATGATTGAGGCTTACCTACAATACTATGCTCCGCGCTTGCAACATTAGGCGCAGGCCACATAGAAATGGCGTCGGGCACGGACATAGCACGGGCGGCTTCCTATTCCATTCTAATTTCAAACTAAATGCATGGAAATAAAGCGCAATCTGATCAGGCGCGGGCGCCGAATTGTCGCGTCATAACCACGTCCGAGCAACGACATAATTATCGTGTGTCCTAAATTGCGCTTTATTTCCATGCATTTAGTTTGAAATTAGAATGGAATAGGAAGCCGCCCGCGCCGTTTCTGTGTCGCCTGCGCCTTGAAAATGTAAGGTCATTGACAGCTGTCAGTTTAGTCTACGAAATTAAAAATCGAAGTATAAAAAGTTCGACGGCCCGCCTGAATGTGCTTCCGTCTCACCATGACACTGGCAGAATAGTAAAAACCGGCTCAAATGCCATAAAAAAAAAAAAAACTATACATAAAGGGTTTTTCATTAAGAGCGCTCGAACTTAAAAATAAAATAAAAAAACCCGTTTAAGTGATATTGCCACAATTTTTATTTTATTTTAAAGGATATTCGCTGACATTATGTATGGAATATAATTTCAGCCAAATTGCCGCCGCGACTCCGCTGTAGGTGGTGTATCTTGGTGAACCAATTTTGGATGACATTTTCGCATAAATGGGGCTCAATTTCACGAAGAGTGTGAGTTATGTTGTCCTTCAGGGCGGCAATAGGGAACATTACTGCCAATTGCTCCCGCCAGATGGCGCTTGAAGAATAAAAGGAAACAAAAACATAACAACATGGCGTCTCCTACAGTTTGTGTTAGTGGTTACCGAACTATTTTTACTGTTTTAAGTATAACTTGTGTTCAAAAACTAAATAATAATATTGCTAGCTGTTGGTCAAGAATGCATCAGTGTTGTGTTTATGGATGCAGAAATAAAACCGGCCATATGATCCCAGAAAACGCCAATATTCGCAAGCAATGGGAAATTACTATTCGTCGTAGGAATTTTACAAAAAAGTCAAGGCTGTGTCCTGACCGTTCTAAAGCGGAATATTTAATAAAGAAGGTATTTTACAGGTCAGTGTATTATCCTAAGGCAACCTTTATTCAAATAATAACAGTAATTATTATGTTTAATGCTATAGACATTAAAAAGAAGGTACATAACATTGTGTACTAATTAAACACAACTACAAAATGGTTTTAATGTCTACATAAATACGCATGTTTAACCATATGGTGTTAATAAAACCTAATTTATACTTACAGGACTGAAACTAAATAGAAAAATATTAAATAAGGGGGTTACCTACCATTGTTTGGAGAAAAAAGAGTCGATGAAAGATAAACAGAGAAGGAAACTTTGAACAAATTGAGGAGAAACAATCAGCACTTTAAATTTCCGGTGCTGTTGGAATAAGTTTCACAATAATGTCTTAAAAATAGTGTTTCAAAAAGCTAAATTTCATTTGTGGTAAAACAATAAGAAAACACCTTTTGTAAGTAGAATAACTTGGCCCTTAAGAATGTAACTTTGATATCATGGATATACCCAGATAGCCTAGATTTAGAATCAACTCTGGACCTAAGTTTCATGACAATAACCCTTCTAAAACTCTTGTTAATTGATGTGAAATATTGTAAATAAAGAAATATATTTCTTTTTAACTTAATTTGATACTTGGACAATAATATAGATTCAGTGCCTACTCTCAGAAATAATAAGTTTCACCGGTTACTTACTTTAACAGTTTGTCTATTTTTAACGGTTTTGACACATTACTCAGGTTGACCAGGATTTCTCCGATTATATTGGCAGACAACATTGTATATGAATTGTATTAGTAATCAATCCTAAGAAAAATAAATAACATACAAGTACAAAGAATTTTCATTTATTTCTTGTTATAATTAAGTAACACACAGTAGGTACATTTTAATAGCACAGCACTGAAATTTAGGTAAATGTAGGTACTTATTTTATACACAACTATCTAGCCCTTGACCCTTCTTGAAAATAGGTGTAATCCTATGTTATGACAATATTGACAATGGAAAATAACACCACTCAAAACAAATTTTGTGTGTATTCCAGATGTTAATTTCAGTTTTCATCCAGGTGACACATAAAAATAATAATATCTATTTTGTTGTTGTAAAAATAGGTACTGATATTTTCATGGAGGCCTTAGACCGGGTGGTGCAATAAAACATAATAACAAGCATTAGCTGCAAATGCCATTCTAACGTGCAGCAGATACGCAGATACATTTTCAGTCCTTTTTCTATGTTTAGATCAAACCTGAAAGAATGAAGACAGTAGATGTAAATGAAATGTAATAATATCAAGTGCCAATAAACTTATTTATGATTCAATGACAAGATTTCTAATTTTAGAGTAAGAACTATCAAAACAAAGATATTTAATATCTGCTTTTACAAATCACCTTCTTAAAAGAATATATATATTTATTCGAAATGATTAAGGGTGGTAAGGAAGTCAGCGTTTAGGTCTTTGGTAAGGCTTTTGGCAATTAATAGTGCATTGGACTGCTGTCCACCATCAAAATGTAACCGTGTGCAAAACGGTTCCACTGCAAAGTAATTATGTAAGTCATATAAAATCAACCTGGAAGTATTGTTTTGAATATTAATAAATTGGAAGTACATTGATCTCATTACATATTAAATTGATATAATATCTGCAAGTTACACAAGATTTCCAATGTTCGCATTCATAGTCGTACCTTTCAACTAAATCCGTTTTCTTTTTCCTTTTACTGATGCACCGCGCTCTTGAAACCGGGTTTTTAGGTACAGTATGGTCTGATTTCCTCAATTATTAGTTAGCTCCATTTTTCTTTCACTATTAGCACATGCTATTAGTTTTATATTTTGTATGCTTAAACTGCGAAATATTGCCGCTCGACTTTCAACAGTATAAAAAAAAAACGTAGTGTTACATACTCTTTGGTATAGTTTGTTAACCTCCCGGCTGAGGGTATATATGTTCTGTGGTTATCCTTTGTTTTCAGTGGCGCCATCTGAGCTCAGCTTTGCGGATAGTTCCCTATTGATTGTGTTTTGTCTGCATAGACTAGAGACTTCACGTAACCCCACAGAAAGTAATGGAGCGGTGTTAAGTCACACGAACTCGGTGGACAGTTGATGTCGCCACCACGCGAGACGACGAAGCCTTCGAATTTCGCATCCAATAATTTAATGTTTCCCGTGCTGTATGGCAAGGCAAGTGGCACCGTCCTGTTGGATCCACATTTTTGTGAGATCCATACCATCTAACCTAGGCCATAAAAAATTGTTATCATCATCCGATATCGGTCGCCATTGACAGATTGACGTTAGGCGAATAGAGCACTGATTTTGATAATCAATTTTAACAATTTCTACGCGTTGTTGAAGCGTGTAGCGTTCCATGGTGAAATGCCACGACTAACTACGTGTTCATGCCAAATTTGACAGCTATCGCTTTACCAAGATGGCCGCTACTGTCAAAGTTCGCGCGTCCCTATTGAAAAACCCTTTATAAAAATCAATGCCACTTTTCATTGTAATTTTATAACTGAAGAACGGGCTCACCTATCCAAACCAAATGTTTAGGCTTTGTTCGGACTATTTGGTAGATGGTTTATGCTTTTTTTTTTTTTTGTTTGATATGGTAGGGTAGGTAGCTATTTAACGAAAGCGAAGCCGCGGGGTCAGCTAGTTTTATATATAGTCAAAATAAATTACCTATCGGTATCTTTAATACATAGTTTTTTACTTACATGTACTTGCAATCATTTCGGGACGATTTCAATCCATCGCCAGCAACTCAAGTATCGACTTTAGCGTTGTGTATTTGAAGTTTATTTTTAAGTGGCCAATTTGTATTAAGAAGGCCCCAAAGAAAAGGATGTGTCGCAATGGATTTTGAACTTAGTCGTTTATGACATAGAGTTTGTTGTTCCAAAATTTCGTAATTATCTCGATATGGCGAAACTCCGCAGGTGTAGTACCCCCGTATTCCCCTGTTGTTAATACCACCGACGGAATAAGGGGTGTTTTAAGTTTGACGTGTGTGTTTGTGTAACTGTGTCATCATAGCTTCTGAACGGATGAACCAATTTTGATTTATTTATTTTTTTGTTTGAAAGGTGACTTTATCGAGAGTGTTCTTAGCTATGTTTAATGAATTATGCCGTTCAAAATTTATTCACATTTTAATCTTTAAATTGGGGTATTTTCGCAAGATATCGTGTTATAATTACATATTTTGCTTATAGGGTAAGTGTTCCATTGAATTAACATTTAAGGGATCATCGAACTTCTAAAAAACCCCAGTGAATGAACGAAAATATCTAGTAAATAAACTGAATATGACCAGAAAATGAGCACAATTTTTTTTTCTTATTTTCTGTAAATTACTGCGTTTTGTTCAATAACCGGGTGTGTTAATTCACTGGAGCACCTACCCTATATAGTCATTATTTCGACAAAACGCAAATGATGCCCTTGAAGGACATACCCAGATTTTATTGGTGATGTTCTTCAGATAGGTCACATGCGCTGTACTCATTACCGGCGTGTGAAAACCGGTAACCGGTGTTTGGGAATGAGACAAAATACGGCTTGTGACGAGTTGGGAAACTGACTTCATGTACAAAGTGACGTAGATATTAGTGAAAGATGCCTATTAGAGATAGCGACGAGATAGCTAGCGTGGCGATTTGTCATCACAACCTCTTAGCAGGTGGCCTTCTGTAGTTTTTGCCTACCCATCAACCCACATACAATATGTATATTGTAGATCACACCTGCGGAGTTTAGTTGTTTAATTTAATTTTATCCTTTAGGCATAAGTTTTGTCAATATTGTAATATATGCCATTTTTATAGCAAATTTGTGTTTTATTTTCTTAAAAGACTCACAAACAAATTTTTTTTCTTAGCAACATTCCTGGTGGCTCGACGCCATTCGATATCACACCGATAAGCTATATTAAAATTATTTCAAATAAATCTCACTAGATGGCGCGATATTCATCGGTTTGTTATTGAATTGTGTGTAAAATTAACATTTTCTTGAATTGAACATAAAAATTGTGTTCTTGTTTAATCAACTCTCCTAATCACAGAATTAAGGAATATTGGGCTCTTAATTCACATTTGAACGGATCATTTCAAATTCATGCCAACAGATGGCGCCGTTTTAAATTTCTGAGGCATGTCACTCGATTTTTTTTATTTATATTGTTACACATTTTGGTACAATAAAAATGTAAAAACGTGCAAAAATATACTATAAAATAAATCGTCACTGTATTTAAAGAAATAAATTGTCACGAACCGAGACAACCCTTTTACTTGCAAGTCGATGCTAACACCATCTATAGCCGTAGAACGGAACCTAACGCGATCGAAGTACTTATAAAAATAATCAGACGAAAACCGCTAGTTACGTCAGCACGTTTTCTTTGTATGGGATGAGGCATCTGTATGCTAGTATTATATTATCTGTGATAACACTACCGTTTTCGACAAGACTGTGGTCAGATTTGGTATTCAATTATTAAACAAAACGTTCCACGTCTGCCTGTCCGTGATGCAAGACCTTTTTCTCTAGAAAGCCTGGAGGTATCAAGTTAAAGTTAATATCGTACACTCAAGTCTGCAACCCCTTGCAGCTGTGAAAAAATCAAACTTTTAGATCAATGTAATGAAACGTATGAATAAAAACCGGGCAAAGCTTTGTTCAGATCTTGTATTCACAATCGAAAGGCAAATAAATGACTGGCAATCGCTTTTATTAACACATCCCCGCTGATTGACGTGGCTCGACTTGAGGGGAGGCTTCAATATGGCGGCTTAGCTTCGGCGGGCATTGGTCGGTTGCACGTAGGCTGATGTCACACCCGTTACAGTAATCAAAAGATACCACCGTTTTTGTCGCATGTTGGACGAATTTTATCAATCAAACATACAGGATACTTTCCGTTGACCTAGAATCATGAAATTTGACCAAGAAGCAATGTATAAGACATTGTGAACACGAGTGTGAGTATTTTTAATACTTTAAACCTTTACGTAGTATAGTGTGTAGTGCTATTCTGGGTGCATTGTCCTCACATATGTGATTTTATTCATGTATGTACATAGGTACCTAAATATTGTAAAAATCATTTTTTTTTTAAAGACTATGTATGGAGTTTCTTGTGCATTCTTCTCCATAACAAGCTACTTTCCGAATGCACGGTAGATTTTTTTTTTTAAAAGAGTAAGTATGGAGTTTCTTGTGCATTCTTCTCCATAACAAGCTACTATCCGAATAAACGGTAGAATCAACTTTTATTCCATGTAAATTTAAAAAATATGGAGTTTCTTGTGCATTCTTCTCCATAACAAGCTACTTTCCGAATGCACGGTAGAATCAACTTTTATTCCATGTAAATTTAAAAAGTATGGAGTTTCTTGTGCATTCTTCTCCATAACAAGCTACTTTCCGAATGCACGGTAGAATAAAATTTTATTCCATGGAAATTTAAAAAGTATGGAGTTTCTTGTGCATTCTTCTCCATAACAAGCTACTTTCCGATTGCACGGTAGAATCAACTTTTATTCCATGTAAATTTAGAAAGTATGGAGTTTCTTGTGCATTCTTCTCCATAACAAGCTACTTTCCGAATGCACAGTAGAATCAACTTTTATTCCATGTAAATTTAAATTGTGACATTCAAAAGTGCCGCTAGGTGGCCTAGTTGAAATAAATATCTTTTGTCTTTGTTTTGTTACAAGTAAAGAAAAAAAAAGTTAAATCAAAAAATCAAAAAACCCGACTGCTTCAAAAGCGAACTAAAAAGACGTAAACAAGGAAAAAATCATGCTGTGCAGTCGGAGGATACATATTCACGGGCTGGCTGACCAAAATCTGGTGTATCCTCCGCCTGCACAGCATGATTTTTTCCTTGTTTACGTCTTTTTAGTTCGCTTTTGAAGCAGTCGGGTTTTTTGATTTTTTGATTTAACTTTTTTTATTTATAAGTTTTTTTTCGAATTAGATACATATAAACATATAAGTGTTATATATTTTTGAAATCGCCTCTTAAAACCCTTTATTTTGATACCCCACACACTGGGTTTGGAAGAAAAAAAAAATTTGGGACCCCACTATAAGGCGCCCAAAATCCGCCATTTTTCTTCTGTTCAATTTTAACGTAGCCTATGACACTCGCAGGGTTAAGACGAATCGATTGACGTATGAATCATCAAAATTGGCCAACGCGTTTGGTCTCTGGAACGCCACATAGGAACAAACATACATACATACATACATATATACATACATACATACATACATACATACATACATACATAGACTGATAAACACATTACCCTCCTTCGGCAGTCGGGTAAAAAATGCCGAAATTCGTAAATTTGTAAGTACCTAAATTTTAGTTTAAAAGAGATAATTAATTTAATTGCAGTTGGTAAACTGACCGCGACCTAAGCCAATGTATAGCACGATTTTTGATTAAATTTTTTCGATTTCTATCGGCAAAGTTAATTTTGTTTCTCAATCTTTCTTTGCTTTCATTGTACAAGAACTTTAGTATTATTACCAAATTATTTTGTTGAATATACCTAGCTGTTTGAACAGAACCCTCGGTGCGCGAGTCCGACTCGCACTTGGCCGTTTTTTTTTTTTTTTTTTTTTTTTTTCAATCAATCAATCAATCTTTATTCGTGAACATAGGTATTACAATAAAGGTCTTATGTGTCATTTCTGTTGAGCTCTATGTCCTACCAATGAAATTGGTGTACAAATACCTACATTAGGTGTTTAGTAATAAATCTGAATCTATACAATACAAACTCAAGTTCGAGTAGATAATGTCTATTAAATGTAGGTATTATTTATTAATAAATTATCAATTATAATTTATTTTATATGCATGTCAATGTTAAATTATAATAAGAACTAGTAACGTTATATTTTAAATAATGTCAATTAAAAGTAACAAATATTAATTAATCAATTACAATTTATTTTTACATGCATGTCAATGGTAAATTATAGTAAATAGCTAGTAATGTCATATTTGTTCATTTAAAAATTCTTCGATAGAGTAATATGTCTTATCTATTAGAAATAAATTCAATTTACTTTTGAATTTGCGGATATTATCTTCATCCCTTATACATTTTGGTAATTTATTATAGACCCTTGGAGCCATTACAAAAATACTATTTCTGTATAGTGCAGTACATGTGCATAACTCCAGCTTCCTCATAAGTGTTAGAATAATTCTATCTATGTCAATATTTCAGGCATAATAGCAGCAGTCAAAGTACCAAGTCTTTATTTAGCTGCCACAAAAACTTCGCTAATATGTGTCGTTTAGTATGAGTCAGCTGGAGTAACGTCACTCCAGCTTCCTCATTCAATACAGGCAAACTAGTGATGTTAGGGTATAGGACTATAGTAAAAAAAATAAGGCATAATAGCTGCACATGGAAGGAAAGAACTAAACGATAATACTTAAAAAGTGTTGAAACTATGATAAAAAAACGTGTGTGTAAGCTGATGTGACGTCACCCCAGCTGCCATGTCATATCTTCTGAAAAAAAGAAGATACGATTATGTATTATAGTTCAAAAATTAAGGAATAATAGCTGCCATTGGCAGCAAAATTTTCAAATCTGTAGTCGAAATACTCCATAAGTTATTAAACCGACAGATATGTGTAAGCTGTAGTGACGGCACCCCAGCTGCTCATATCATATCTTCCGAACAAAAGAAGATATGATTATGCATTATAGCTTAAAACATAAGAAATAATAGCTGCCTTAGGCAGCAAAATTTTTAAATCTCTATTCCTTGTAGTTTCCACGCAGTAAACAAAAAAATGGTTTCCGCGCCAAAAAGATCAAATTATTACTTCGGAGGAGGTACGGAGCGGCGCTGCCGTTCTGTGGGCTATATTATCAGTTTGAAGTAGTTTAAACTAGGTTATAGACTGGGAGCCGACTACACACTTGAATCGTAGGTACTATGTAAGTATTCAGGTTTTTTATAGTCATATTTACGGCCAGACAATCGTGCTTGACTTGTAAAGTGCTGTGTAAAAGGCGCCTCTTCAATAGCAAAGCAGCATAACTAAATATAATTCTGTAACAATATGTAGATATGTATAATATGTAACGGTTTTACTTATAGCGTAGCGCTGTTGTAGCGCACAGAACGGCAGCGCCGCTCCGTACCTCCTCCGAAGTAATAATTTGATCTTTTTGGCGCGGAAACCATTTTTTGTTTACTACGTGGAAACTACAAGGACTAGAGATTTGAAAATTTTGCTGCCTATGGCAGCTATTATTTCTTATGTTTTAAGCTATAATGCATAATCATATCTTCTTTTGTTCGGAAGATATGTTTAGAGCAGCTGGGGTGCCGTCACTACAGTTTACACATATCTGTCGGTTTAATAACTTATGGAGTATTTCGACTACAGATTTGAAAAATTTGCTGCCAATGGCAGCTATTATTCCTTAATTTTTGAGCTTTAATACATAATCGTATCTTCTTTTGTTCAGAAGATATGACATGGCAGCTGGGGTGACGTCACATCAGCTTAGACACACGTTTTTTTATCATAGTTTCAACACTTTTTAAGTATTATCGTTCAGTTCTTTCCTTCCATGTGCAGCTATTATGCCTTATTTTTTTGACTATAGTCCAAAACCCTAACATCACTAGTTTGCCTGTATTGAATGAGGAAGCTGGGGTGACGTCACTCCAGCTGACTCATACTAAACGACACATATTTGCGAAGTTTTTGTGGCAGCTAAATAAAGACTTGGTACTTTGACTGCTGCTATTATGCCTGAAATATTGACATAGATAGAATTATTCTAACACTTATGAGGAAGCTGGAGTTATGCACATGTGCAGTACTAGATCCAACTGTTTGTAACCGATCACAACGGCGCTGACTAGTGACTCGAGCAAATTTATGTGAATTCTTTCTGACGAACATACATGTTTCATAGATGTACAACGAAGGCATACTTAATATTTTCGTATTTTTAAAAAACGGTTTGCAGCTGTCTGTTATCTGCAAATTAAATATAGCTCTTATGCACCTTTTTTGGCACTTAAATACCATATCTTTACCCGTGGCATTGCCCCAAAATATAATCCCATATCTCAATGTTGAGGCTACAAGACCATGATACGCTGTTAAGACTGTTGCTCGATTGGCCGTTTTACTTAACATGTGCAAAGCATAGGAATGTTGGTTTAGTTTACTGCATACTTTATCAACATGTGAATTCCATTTTAAATTGTTTTGTATGTTTAGTCCAAGAAATTTAGTCACATTTGTTTCATTAATAATTTTGTCCTTATATTTAATATTTAAGTCTAAATTGTGACTTACTCTTTGTTGAAATTTCATTAATACTGTTTTATCAAGATTTATAATCAAATTATTATTTTGCAGCCAATTCACTACTGACAATAAGGTAGAATTAATCTCAGCCTCTAATGTGCTTGCCTCATTAATATTAAAAAGTAAAGTGCTGTCATCTGCAAACATTGTCATAGGATATGATGATGCTGATGGAAAGTCGTTAATATAAACAATAAATAGAGGCGGCCCGAGTACGCTACCCTGTGGTACTCCATAATTTACGGTTCTCTGGCTAGATTCATATGTTATTTCGCTTTTTTTAGAAATTCTACTAATTTTCGTTATTTGTTGCCTATCACAAAGATAAGATTCTATTAAATTTGATATATTTCCTCTTATTCCGTATGCATTAAGTTTTCTCATCAGTATTGTATGGTCTACGCGATCAAAAGCTTTTGACATGTCCATATAAAGCGCCAAAGTTGGTAGTCTCTTATCCACTCTGCTGCTTACCATATTATGTAAGAAATCGTAGATGGCCATGTCAATAGATCTGTTTTTCCTAAAACCTTTCTGGTTATCAACGAATAGGCAATTCTTCTCAAAGTACGAAGTAAGTCGATAATATATTGCTTTCTCGAATATTTTTGAAAAAATTGGTACTAACGCTATAGGCCTGTAGCAGGACATATCTTCTCTGTGGCCTTTCTTGAAGAGAGGCTTTATAATTGTTATTTTTAATTCCTCTGGAAAGTAACCATGGCATATGCACATATTGATGGATACCCGTTTAACAATGTTTGTACATATATCGTCATACCCAGTGCTAGACGTATTCTTTAGCGACATAATAATTTGGTGAATTTCTTGTGGTATTGTAGGCGACATAAACATAGAAGTAATTCTACTGCTTATGTTATGTTTATTTTTATTAATGTCTAAATTAGTAACTGGTTTAACGTGATCCACAAAGGAATCGTTAAAAGCTTGTGCTATTTCAAGGGGATTAGTTAAGATTTTGTCATTTGATTTGATTTTTATTATGGTGTCGTCTGGCAAATTATGTTTATTCTTATTTTTATTTATTACTTTCCATGTCGCTTTACATAGATTTTGAGCCGAATGTATATAACGATTATTATTTTATTATTATTATTTTTTGTCAATAGGGTTCCGTAGTTGCATAATAATGCGAACTAAGAAGAGGGCTTTTTGTTGTACTTGAACGTTAAAATGGTTTCAGCGGCTCAGAACGTCTAAAGACGTGGGAATTTGTACAAAAGTACATTTTATAAGTTGGTCGACTATTACTCGTAAACATGTAAAGCCTTGATAGTTTTCCTTTTAATTTCGATAGATATACTACTTGCTGTGAATTTTTTCACATAGTCAAAAAAAATATTTAAAAAAAAATAACTGCAAATTAAAGCTTAATTCTACGCAAACGAATCTCTGAATCGAAAAATGGTTTTAATAGACCCGCAATATTTTTGAATGGCCTATCCAACGATACCCCACACCGTGGGATAGACGTGAAAAAAAAAACATCCTCAGTTTACGTCTATAGGAGGTACACCAAAAATGTTTTTCGTGATTTTATTTTATCACTTTGTCGGAATTATTAATATGTATATCCATGCCAAATTATAGCTTTCAAGTACTAAGGGCTATATTTCACCGGGACCCCATGGCGGCGCAACCAGTCGCCGCTACCAACAAAATGTATACAACTCTATCGGACACCAAGTGAGTAACTCTCTATAGAGTTGTATACATTTTGTTGGTAGCGGCGACTGGTTGCGCCGCCATGGTGTCCCGGTGAAATATAGCCCTAAGAGTCTCTGAGCTAAGCTGCGGGCGTTGTTGACTTCGGAACCCTAAAAAACAGGTAGCTAGCAACTCAGCGTTGATGTTCAAGTCTCTGGTTGCAGAGGAAAAGGCTCTTCCAAATGAAACACAGTTAAAAAAGTTCGCTTAATCATTTAATTAATACCGTCTTGTCTACAGCTGTTCCCTGCATTTCTCATGTCATCCGAAAAACGCTCCTGAAACAAAATAGGTAACATTTCAGAACATAATTTGATCGGTTTTCTGGACATATTTTACGTGTCTTGTTAGCATTTATAGGGTGTAACACAGTGATGTTATATATACTGAGGTAGATACGTTTTACCGACGTCTGGGCAATACAAACACAAGCTGACCAGCTTGAGAGAACTCAGTCCGATCTGCGCACAGAGTACTTTTATTATAAGGACCTGCAGCCTAATTGTTTAAGTTAATTCGGCAAAGGAAACAATCTGTTTCTTTCCCAAAAACACACACATACACTCTGAAAACGAAAGAAGTTGAATAAAGATTCAACTTCTTTGAGTATGTGTGTGTTTATGGGAAAGAAACAGATTATTTCCTTTGCCGAATTTACTTACACAATTAGGCTGCTGGACCTGACCTTGTGGACATGCGTCTGGCCGCGACACGAACGTGCATTTGAACAGTTTGTTTTTCTCTTTCTGACAACGGGGTCCTTTATATCTCTGTGATCTTTTAACCTACTCAGTGATAGAAATAAACTTCCAAGTTCCATAGATCCTATGTAGGTAGCTAAAGTAAAATATTGCCAAGTTTTTATTTCTTTATAAGGAGTATGACATCTCTATTGGTATAACAGCAATGGGTGGTTATGTTATTGCAAAAACTGCTTCGGCCCGTGGAAATGGCCAACTTTTTTTTGGGAAAATTGGTTCTGATTTCCTTTTCGAAAGTTGTTAATTTCCATGGGTAGGTAGATGCCATGAGATTTTACCAATATGTATTATATTATCTGTGCCAATAGAGACGTCATACTTATTATGAAGATATAAAAACATGCTGAAATTTTACTTTAGCTACCTACATAGGATCTATGGAACTTGAAAATTTATGTCTATCACTGAGTAGGTTTACGACTCCGTTGTCCGAAAGAGATAAACATACAGTTCAAACGTACGTTCGTGTCGCTGCCACACGCATCACGGACTGAGTTCACCCAAGCTGGTCAGCTTGTGTCTGTATTGCCGCGCAAACGTCGGTAAAACATATCTACCTCAGTATATATATATATATATACAAACATCATTGGGAAGAAGCTATTGCCTATCACCGTTATACGCTGTATCTATGGTCATACATAAACGCATAAGAAATGAGATGTATGGTATCACACGAGATCGCTCCTACAGCTTGCGCAAATGAATTCGGGAAGGCACAGGGTTTTACCGCCATCAATCGACCAATCACAAGCGAGATAAAAGAGGCGATGTGGGTTTCCGTCTATGTGATTGGTCGATTGATTGCAGTCAAACCCTTTGCCTTGCCGAATTCACTTGCGCAAGCTGCTGTATTCTTCGAAAGTTTAGCCAGAAGTGTGCACAGGGAAGAGGAAAGACCATCAACAGCCCATATCACCAGACACCGTGCTATTACTGAGAAATGCCTGCAGAAAAAAGCCAAGACCTCAGTAGCAAATCTTGCGACTATTAGTTCTCGCCAAACTTCTAGGCCGCTCTGAAGTTGGCTACAATGTCTGCGCAGTAGTAAATCTCATACAAAAACAGCACCGTTTCTTGCCTCGCGCATCGGAAAGCCTACTTCAGCCGGGGAGCACGGCCTCTGAGATAGGCTTGAATCACGCATTTTACTTACCAAAAAAATACAACCGACTTCCAAATACAAACACTACAAAATAAAAAATAACTTCAATTTCGGAAGTCGGTGTTCTTGTTTTCGTTTTCGTTTTTTGACACCGACTTCCAAATAAAAATATTTGTAAGTCGGTTGTATTTTTTGTAAAAAGTTTTTTTATTTTTCACTTTTTAGTTGCGGTACATAATGGACCAGTTCTATAGGGTAGGTACCATATAATGCCCAAAGTGAAGCTAGAATAGATTAACCCAATAACATGAAACTTAAACAAAACCAGTGGAATAAGAGTACCAAGGTGAACTTTTTACACCTGCGTACCCATTTAGAGCATACCAGTGTGATGTTATGTTATGAAATGGCAAAAACTATAAACAGAAATGCGATTGCACCCATCCCGTGATTTTCCTTCATTTATTGAAGAGTTCTGATGTATATCTCCGAAGTTCTTCATCAGATCTTAATAAAAATTAAATGGGACCACATGACAAGCACCATCTTTCAAATAAAAAAAGAATGATCAAAATCGGTTCACCCAGTAACAAGTTCTGAGGTAACAAACATTAAAAAAAAACAGTCGAATTGATAACCTCCTCCTTTTTGCGAAGTCGGTTAAAAAGGAGGAGGTTCTATGTTCGAATTTGTTTTTTTTTGTGTGTGTACGCATATCTACGTCAATTTTGGACCGATATCGACAATTATTTTTTTGTTTGAAAAAGTATGTTTCTAAATTGGTAATTTGGTGAAGATCTGATGAAGAACTTCGAAGATATACAACAGAACTCTTCAATAAATAACGGCAAATCTCTCGAGATTGCTGCAATCGCATGTCTGTTTATTGTTTATACCATTTCATAACATAACATCACGCCAGTACGCTCTTAAGGGGTACACAGATCACTCATTTCACCGTTTATGTTCAGTTTCATGATATTCGGTTAATCTATTCTGGCATTATATGTACCTTACTAAACTACTTACCTATTAAGTAGGTACAACCAGAAAGTGAAAAATAAAAAAATGTTTAAAAAAAAATACTACCGACTTCACAAAATAAGAAAACTACAAAGTGAAAACTGAAAAATAACTTTACTTCTGGAAGTCGGTGTCTTTGGTAGCTACCAATTTTTTGCGTTAAGGACACCGACTTCCAAAAGTAAAGTTATTTTTCACTTTGTAGTTTTCTTATTTTTTTGTAAAAAGATTTTTTTGCTCCCTAACTGTGATAAAAATGTGTGACTCAAGCCTGTCACAGTAGGCCGTGCTTGCCCAGCAGGTGCAAGAAGTTTGGCGAGAACTATATTAGATCAACGAGGTATATAGTCATGGTAAAGTCCATTTGCGATAACATTATTACATTTAAATAAGCCCATTTTACAGCCCGTTCAACGGATTTTGACTTCTATTACGTTGGTGATACGCCAAATGGTAGCTGTAGTAAACAGTTGGTTTTGGTAACAGATTTATGCTTTATATGTCGTCCTTATGTTTACGGGATAGAACTCAAAATCGGTTGAACGGTCTGTAAAAAGAGTTGTAAACATGTCTCATGTTATTACAAATGGAGTATACGTGAATTTTAACAGTCATTTCGTGCGTAGTAATACATGCGACTGCGAAATCAATAGGAATATGAAGGTTACCTGCTATGCCTGACGCTTTTCCAGCAAAATCTGCTGCGGCAACTGTAACAATAATAATAATAGGTAAATCATTGTTTTGCAGTAACTATAGTCCGATCAGTTTCCGTAACCGGGAGTGTTTTTGGAATGACAAATTGTCTCTTTTTTTTTTATCCGACTTTCCAAAAAAGAGGAGGTTATCAATTCGACTGTTTTTTTTTATGTTTGTTACCTCAGAACTTTTTACTGGGTGGACGGATTTCGATGATTCTTTTTTTATTTGAAAGCTGGTGCTTGTCATGTGGTCCCATTTAAATCTAAAAAAAAAATTTCATCAAGATCTGATGAAGAACTTTGGAGATATACATCGGAACTCGTCAATAAATGAATGCAAATCACTCGGGATAGCTGCAATCGTATGTCTGTTTATTGTTTTTACCATTACATAACGTAACACTAGTACGCTCTAAAGATGGTACGCAAGTGTGAACAGTTAACCCTGGTATACTCTCATTCCACCGGTTTTGTTTAAGTTTCATGTTATTGGGATAATCAATTCTGGCTTCACTTTGGACATTAAAGGTACCTAACCAGTAGAACTGGTCCATTATATACCACAACTAAAAAGTGAAAAATAAAAATAAACTTTTTACAAAAAATACAACCGACTTCCAAATAAAAACACTACAAAGTGAAAAATAAATTCAATTTCGGAAGCCGGTGTCAAAAAACGAAGAAACGAAAACAGGAACACCTACTTCCGAAATTGAATTTATTTTTCACTTTGTAGTGTTTTTATTTGGAAGTCGGTTGTATTTTTTGAAAAAAGTTTTTTTTTTGTAATATCTTTTTATGGTTGCCCTAATGTGCATAACTCCAGCTTCCTCATAAGTGTTAAAATAATTCTATCTATGCCAATATTTCAGGCATAATAGCAGCAATCAAAGTACCAAGTCTTTATTTAGCTGCCACGAAAACTTCGCTAATATGTGTCGTTTAGTATGAGTCAGCTGGAGTGACGTCACCCCAGCTTCCTCATTCAATACAGGCAAACTAGTGATGTTAGGGTTTTGGACTACAGTCAAAAAAATAAGGCATAATAGCAGCACATGGAAGGAAAGAACTGAACGATAATACTTAAAAAGTGTTGAAACTATGATAAAAAAACGTGTGTGTAAGCTGATGTGACGTCACCCCAGCTGCCATGTCATATCTTCTGAACAAAAGAAGATACGATTATGTATTATAGCTCAAAAATTAAGGGATAATAGCTGCCATTGGCAGCAAAATTTTCAAATCTGTAGTCAAAATACTCCATAAGTTATTAAACCGACAGATATGTGTAAGCTGGAGTGACGGCACCCCAGCTGCTCATATCATATCTTTCGAACAAAAGAAGATATGATTATGCATTATAGCTTAAAACATAAGAAATAATAGCTGCCATAGGCAGCAAAAGTTTCAAATCTCTAGTCCTTGTAGTTTCCACGTAGTAAACAAAAGAATGGTTTCCGCGCCAAAAAGATCAAATTATTACTTCGGAGGAGGTACGGAGCGGTGCTGCCGTTCTGTGCGCTATATCATCAGTTTGAAGTAGTTTAAACTAGGTTATAGACTGGGAGTCGAATACACACTTGAATCGTAGGTACTATGTAAGTATTCAGGTTTTTTATAGTCATATTTACGGCCAGACAATCGTGCTTGACTTGTAAAGTGCTGTGTAAAAGGCGCCTCTTCAATAGCAAAGCAGCATAGCTAAATATAATTCTGTAAAAATATGTAGATATGTATAATATGTAACGGTTTTACTTATAGCATAGCGCTGATGTAGCGCACAGAACGGCAGCGCCGCTCCGTACCTCCTCCGAAGTAATAATTTGATCTTTTTGGCGCGGCAACAATTCTTTTGTTTACTACGTGGAAACTACAAGGACTAGAGATTTGAAATTTTTGCTGCCTATGGCAGCTATTATTTCTTATGTTTTAAGCTATAATGCATAATCATATCTTCTTTTGTTCGGAAGATATGATATGAGCAGCTGGGGTGCCGTCACTCCAGCTTACACATATCTGTCGGTTTAATAACTGATGGAGTATTTTGACTACAGATTTGAAAATTTTGCTGCCAATGGCAGCTATTATTCCTTAATTTTTGAGCTATAATACATAATCGTATCTTCTTTTGTTCAGAAGATATGACATGGCAGCTGGGGTGACGTCACATCAGCTTACACACACGTTTTTTTATCATAGTTTCAACACTTTTTAAGTATTATCGTTCAGTTCTTTCCTTCCATGTGCAGCTATTATGCCTTATTTTTTTGACTATAGTCCAAAACCCTAACATCACTAGTTTGCCTGTATTGAATGAGGAAGCTGGGGTGACGTCACTCCAGCTGACTCATACTAAACGACACATATTAGCGAAGTTTTTGTGGCAGCTAAATAAAGACTTGGAACTTTGATTGCTGCTATTATGCCTGAAATATTGACATAGATAGAATTATTCTAACACTTATGAGGAAGCTGGAGTTATGCACATGTTGCCCTAGTCGATCATTCTTCCATACAAACGTAGATTGGCGATTACTTCACTTTATGACGGAGTACCTACGTTCAAAAAAAAAAAACAAGTTGTCTCATTTTAGCCCAGTATGGAAAAAAATATTTGGAAGTTATGAGCGTCGAAAGTTCCATATTTCAACACTTATTTTAACGCATCTTTGGGCGGCAATAAATACCATAAGAAGAAGGAAGATTGCAAAACAGTCACCATACAGGGATAGATTAGTAGTTCAACAATGCAAATAATTTAATTTAGAACAGATACATTTAATAGTTTTTTCATGATATCCATATTCCCAAAGGTCTGTTTATAAAATTTCGCCCTAAATCATCATCCATTTCGCTACAAAGCATAACTGTGAATTCGTAAGCGAACTAGCTTCCTTCTCCTCATCTCATCGCACGTGTTGTCGGATGAGAAAGCATGCATTTTATCCCAGCGCACAAAATAGTTCGTGCCGTAGTCTATGGCAACCCCTTGAGTAGCTGATTTTAAAATGAGAATCACGTCTAAACGGCTAGTCGTAATTTATTGGAAAAAATATATGTTATATTAGACCATTTTCTTAATAATTTCATCTGAGCACATTTTGAGTTTTATTCGTATAACATAGTGTAATTAATTTGTGAAGTTATGTCTAAAACGGACAAAAACACGACAATCATCTTTCCGTGGTGTAACCGTGCCGATAACGGACCATCTCGACCTTCTTGGTGTTACGTTAACATCGACCCTCAATTTTGGTCCTTTCATTGAGGCAAAAGCTCAGTTGGCTGCAAAAAAGTTGGGGATTCTTGCAAAGGTGAGACGGTACTTCACGCCTGAACAGCTGCTCAAATTGTATAAAGCGCAAGTTCGGTCATGCATGGAGTACTGCTCTCACCTCTGGGACGGATCTGCCAAATATCAACTTGATGCACTTGAGTCGATTGACAAACGGGCCAAGAGGCTTATCGGTAACGATGCACTGGTCGCCTCAAAGCTCCAGAGCCTTGAACATCGACGCCAGTCTGTCGGTTTTTTATCGGTTACATTTCGGGGAGTGTGCGATGGAACTGCACAATTTGATTCCACCTAGCCCTTTTCATCACCGGACAACAAGACGTACGGCAATGCGCCACCGGTACATGGTGGACACCCCACCCATACGTACAAAGCGTTTTGCGAATACTTTCATTGTACCTACGCACAGCTAAGGAGTGGAATTCCCTGCCGGAGTCTTTGTTTCCTGATAGCTACAACCTTGGGGTCTTTAAGTCAAGAGTCAATAGGTTACTTCTAGGCAAGCGTGCTTCACCGTCGACCACATCATCACTTACCATCAGGCGAAATAGTGGTCAAACGCGAGCCTATAGATAAATAAAAAAAAAAAAAAAAACAACAAAACCGCTGGGCGTATTTTAATGAAATTGACACCACATCAAAGATAATTTAATTATCTACATTTTGATCAGAAGCTTTTTTTTTTAAAGTCATAGAATAATAAGAATAGTACAAAACACTACTAAATTTCGGGTCGCGCGGGTGTGAAACGAGTGCGCGTTTTGTTCCCTCAAGGTCGTTGGCGTTAGTCGTCGTCTTATGAGGGGACTTTAGTGAGACTTTCTCCATACAAACACATTCTGCTGTTTTCTTCGTGGATACAGCCTCTAGAGCAATGATTTTTTTCCATAAAATCTAGGTCTAATTAATACGTGCCTGTATCATTTCCTTTTTTCCAAAACATAATCACAAAAAGAAGTATGACAATCCAAAAATCCGAAAAAAATGCCCGTTTTTACCGCCATGTTCAGAAGACTTTCAGACAAAATTTATAAGTTTTTAACAAAAAAGGAAATGATAGGAGCATAGATACGTGGGACACTCAGAAAGTTTTGCGAAACTAAAAAAAATTGTTCTATACGTACATATATTTTTATTAAATCTTTTCAAAGTACTTTCCACCAGCCTCTATACAAAGATTCATGCGCCTAAACCAGTTTTCAAAACACTTTTTCCAGTCCGCCGCAGACACCTCGTTTACAGCCTGCTCGAACGCAGCCAGCGCATCTTCCGGCGACGAAAATTGTATCCCTTTGAGCTGATTTTTTATTTTTGGGAATAAAAAGAAGTCACACGGTGCTAGATCAGGGCTGTAAGGAGGGTGACCCAGGAGTTTGACTGGCGTGCTGTCCAGGAAGTCCCTCGTTTTGAGTGCGGTGTGCGCAGGTGCATTGTCGTGGTGGAGCAGTAGCCCGCGGAGCCCTGTGTTTGGTCGCTTGTTGCTTATAACAGAGAAAACTTCTGGCAAACATTTGGTAGTATACCATTCGGCATTAATGCTTCTTTGATCCCGTAAGGGAATTGATACCAAGTGGCCAGTCAAATTAAAAAAGCTAGCGATCAAAATCTTACCCCCGCTTCTAGATCGCTTCACTTTGGTAGGCGTTGGCTCATTTTGAAACACCCAAACAGTCGACTGGCGCTTGGTTTCTGGGTCGTATTAATAAATCCAGGACTCATCACCTGTAACGATGTCGTAAACACGCCGAGACGAGCCTGCTTCAAATTTGTTAAGCATATCACGGCACCATTCCACCCGGGCCTGCTTCTGAGCATCGGTGAGGTTGTGCGGCACCCAGCGTGATACTATCCTCCTCACGCGAAGATGGCTGTGTAGAATCTCGTGAACGCTTCCCGATCCAATCTTCAATATGTGTTGAATCTCCTGATATGTAATTCGCCTATTGTCTTGGATTAAATTTTTCACTGCTAGCACGTTTTCTTCGGTAACAGCCGTCAAAGGGCGACCGCTTCTTTCGTCATCCCCCAAAGTTGGTCGACCGCGCTTGAATTCGTTATACCAACGATACACGGTTGCCTTGGAAGGGCCTTCATCCATGAATGCCATTTGAAGTCTATCGTACGATTCATCCGGTTTCAGGCGACACTTGAAATCGTATAAAATCATAGCTCTAAAATGTTCCCGGCGCAGATCCATATTTCAGTGAGACACAATACTTTGAATTAACTCGCAAAAAATGTGGAGGGAAATTTTGAAATTGGAACTTACTTATTTTTACTTATAAATAACCATATTTTCGAAAAACATTATAACTGGCCAGTCTCCCATATATAAAAACTTTTTTTCGCAATACTTTCTGAGGGGCCTGGTATACTTTTCCTCTAAATTTTGATGTAAGAATTTTTTAGATCAGACCCAAAGACCTTATACGTATTTCTTACTACTAGACTGTGCACCAAAAATTTTTGTATAGCTAAAATGAAATCTATTAACTTATATCTAGGTTAGCTATTCCCTTATAAGCGGTAGTTAACCAAAAGCGGTCCTGAGCGAGAGGGTGCCCGCTGGTAGTGTGTCCTTGTCTAACATCTTGCCAGCTCAACTAATCATTGGGTTTGGTAGAAATGGTAAAAAAATATATATTTTCTTTTTTATGCTATACTAAAACGAACGAATAAAAAAATATATTTAAATACGTTTCAAAGTCTATGAAACTTTGAAACGTATTTAAATATTTTTACAGCTCCTATAATTAATCAATTCATTGTATTTAAAAAAATATTCATTAATACTGAGTAAGAGTAGTACTTTTAAATGTTTGGGCCTGGTAATACTAAATGTAAGACCACCAGGTTGGAGTTTTTAGCGGGATTTTTTCGAGTGAAGTTCAGCGGCTGTTAATATTATTTGCAAACTGATTCCTAGTGGATATTGTAATATAAAATTGGTGTAGTTTTGTGTCTCAACTGTCTACGCAACTGGACAATATGTGAAATCATTGACAGAAGCGATCTCAGGATAGTGGAGCTGAGAATTTTATTGTAGTATTGACTACCTCCGCAAAGCTTACTGGGAAGGCTGACTCGATACAATTTGCTGCCAAATACTCCAAAAACCATTACAATCTGTTACACCCGTATTCTAATGCATACTAAAGAATGTTAAAATTGCACTGAAGACGAAACGGTATGGTCCAAGACCTTAGCCTGCCCGAAAAGGGCGAACAAAAAAAAAAAAAAAAGACCACCAGGTTTGCGGCGTTTTTGGCGGGTTTTGTTCGAGTAAAATTCAGCGGCTGTTAATATTATTCGCAAATTGATTCCTAGTGGAATAAAATTGGTGTAGTTTTGTTTCTCAACTGTCTACGCAACTGGACAATATGTGAAATCATTGAGATCCTTTGGGGTATTTCAATTCATCGTCTGAAGACTGCAGGATCATCTAACGCCTCTTCATGAGCTTGAGAGTAAGATCAGAGAGTTTTTTTCCTGTCTATACGACGGGTCTTGAAGAATAAGACTTATGCAGACTTGGGATTTGAGGATTATCGAGTCCTCCCCGAATACACCATCGTAAACTGCTCAATTCCTCTTCGAGTTCGGTCATCTTATCGTCGGTCCGGAGTCCGGAGTGTGCGCGTGTTGTACGTTGCCAGGTCCTGTCGTCGGTATTTGTTGGGGTAGCCGGATCTCGTCCGGGATTCTTTGCACCCCTTGCCATACCGTAACCTAGACCGCTACCGTAGTCGAGGTTAGGCAGGCTGCCGGGCACTAGGGGCTATGTTTTATTTGTGCTATTCATGGGGAGTGCTGTGCAGGCGGGTTGGCGATCCCAATATGGTTGTTACAAATGCACAGAGAAAGCTGCTGATCATTCTCTGGTTTGTCCCTTAGTCGCCTCTTACGACACCAATGGAAAAACATGGGATGTTGAAATTCTGTACGCTCGACACCGACTCGGTAAGAGACGTAGATTCCCAAAAATACACATTTTTTTTTTTCAATGAATTTTGTAGGTTTAGGTAGCGTAGTTAGGTTAGAATTACATATATTGGGATACTTACACTATTGTTTTTACAATCAATTTGTCCCGTGTTATATTTGGTCATGGTCACCTCATTAGAAAGAGACACACTACCAACGGGAGCCATCTCGCTCGGACCGGTTTTTGCGCTATAGTGCACAGTCTAGTAGTAAGAAGTATAAGGTCTTTGATCAGACCAGTTTTCATGAAGAAAACAGCAGAATACGAAACGTCTTTTAGTCAAAGTTTTTGTAGGTAAAATCAGCCTGAGCTGCAGTTGTCCCTTTCGCACTTTACGGGGTGAGGTTGGAGGTGACGCGACAGCAATAGTTTCTTCAAATACCTATTTTTCAAATTCCTGTTGACTAGAGTCCGCTCTTAAGAGCAAACGGGGGCCGAGAGCGCCGACTGAATTTCCTAAGTAAAAAGCTATAATTCGAGGTTTGGCTCTTGCCTATTTTCTCCTCCAATATTGGACTAATTCAAAAGTTATACCATAAACTGAAAATGCAAGTAATATTCTATGCCCCTATGTTTTCCTTTTTGATGACACATTATCTTACGAAGCACTAGAACACTCAAAAAATGCTCCAAATTGCGCTGTCAACAGAGGCTTAGTGTACAAAAAAATTGGCCAAGTGCGAGTCGGACTCGCGCACGAAGGGTTCCGTACCATTTTCGTAAAAACGGCAAAAAAAATACGTTTGTTGTATGGAAGCCCCCCTTAAATATTTATTTTATTTTGTTTTTAGTATTTGTTGTTGTAGCGGCAACAGATATACATCATCTGTGAAAATTTCAACTGTCTAGCAATCACGGTTCATGAGATACAGCCTGGTGACAGACAGACAGACAGACAGACAGACAGACGGACCGCGGAGTCTCAGTAATAGGGTCCCGTTTTACCCTTTGGGTACGGAACCCTAAAAATTGACAAAAATAAATGAAAAAAGGAGAACATAGAGGCATATTATTTATCTTACTTTACCAGTTTATGGAACATCTTTTAAATTGGTCCAATATTGGAGGCGAAAATAGACCGATTTAATTCAACTTTTTTAATGGTTTTCTAATTCTTTGTACAAGGCTCTTACTGAAAGTAAAATTAGGAAATTTGCGCAGAAAATTAGGAAAATAAGCTAGGTAGGGTAGGGCAGGCAGTTGAAGGACAGCGGGTACAGCTAGTTGTTAATAAATAAATTAAATGAAACATTTCTGTCTCTGAAGTTACCATTGCGCAAGAAACAGTTTGTCATCGAGTATACTACATAGAGTAAGCGAGATAGGACGATGCGACAAACGTATGCGAGTGAAAGAGGCTATCTTCTATTGCAACATTGACACAAAAATAGAAACTGCGCAGTCTTGCCGCCAACTTCAGAGAGACAAAGATCCACTAGGTCTATTATACTGCGTTAACATTGGGGAATATAAAACGCCTTAAAAAGGTAAGCGGCTAAATCAGCGAAAGAATAGAAATGCGGTATTTATTCAATAATATTACCTATAGGTATGCTTGCTGTTTGCCCAGCTACGTTTAGAGCTGCACCTGTAAAACGCAAATTAGAAGTAAGACTTGGCTTGCGAGAAACCGCTCTGCAGTGACGTAGCTACCGTAGGGCTAGGGAAGGTATAACACTATCATAATATACAGGATGGAATTTTGTAAAGCCACCTGAAGGGAAAGTACTTTTGAAGTTTATTTTTGAAAAGAAAGAAAACTGCAATCAAAGATTGCATGCCACACCCGGGAATCGATCCTCTCTAACAAACTTGATAAAATAAATGAAAGGAAAACCATGAAATCTTAAATTATTTTAATTATTTACAAAAAATGGTAAACTAACTAATTAGTTGCTCGAAATGGGCTCCATTTTCTTGGATACACAAATTTATTCTTCTAACGAATTCTAGTATTATCTAAATAGTAATTCGTCATTTTAATGGACAAATGACGTCAATGAAAATTATTATTACTTGCATGATGATGCAGATGGATGTTTGAGTAAAAGTGCTTTAACTTGACCCATTGAATTTATAAGTCCAGATTTCATGGTTTTCCTTTCATTTAATTTATCAAGTTTGTTAGAGAGATTTCATCCTTATAATTGACCCTAACGATCGATGCAATAAAAGTACAGGGTGTAATTTTAAAGATTTTAGTCAGTTCGATTCCCGGGTGTGGCAAGTGAATTTCCGATAATCTTTGAATGCAGTTTTCTTGCTTTTCAAAAATAAAGGAATGTTTTCTTTGAGTAAAATTTTCTATCTACAGTATTAAGAGTACTTTCCCTTCAGGTGACATTTCAAAATTCCACCCTGTACCTATATGATCATAAATAGGATCACCATGAAATATTTTTATCATCAAATATGAAATGATTCATATAAAATTGTTATGTCTATATTACATTCTTAGATCAAATAAAAAGTCAAGTTGGAACGTTGCAAACAACAAGGTGACACTACGCGTTAGCTTGTCAGTCTAGCACAGTCTAGCTTTTAATTTGATCTGATAGCTCGACTGACAAGCTAAGGCGTAGTTTCGTTGTACGTGTGTGCGTGTAATTGTGTATGTATACGGCAAGGAGTAGTTTTAACCGGTGTCACCTTGTTGTTTGCAACGTTCCATCTTGACTTTTTATTTAATCTGAGATTACACTATCATATAAATAATATGACTCAAACATTAACATTCGAAACGGGCTGTTTACCATGTTTACTGTTTGTTGCGAGTTTCCGATATTTCGGTGCTGTTGCAAGCACCATGAACAGAATCGAGTTGTGAGTGACAATGGTAGCGGTATTGAGTGCAAAAAACGAACAAGAAAGAGGGCAGACCGTTTTGTCTCCTCATAAACACTCACCCGCAAGAACATCAGTTTATCCGTGATCATGGTGCTTGCAACAGCACCGAAATATCGGAAACTCGCAACAAACAGTAAACATAGTAAATATCCCGTTTCGAATGTTAATGTTAGTGTTAGTGACCATGACGGTTTAAAAACTTATATGACTCAAATATCTGTGACCTCTAGATATATGATAGTGTTATACCCCCTTATTGACTACCAAATAACTATATTAATAGTGATACTAAGGTATTTAGGTGTGTGAAAATTACCTGCGACACTGGCCGCTGCTCCTGCCAAACCTTGTGCGGTACCACCTGTAAGTTCACGTAAACCTTATTAATATTATTTTTTTGCGGTTTCTTATCCAATTTGTATGTACTACATGTTCAAAAGTATGCACCTCGCTGGAATGCGACCCCGTTTCCGCCTACCCGCGCAGCGCCCCGTGTTGGCTTACAGCACCATGTGTACAGTTATTTTGACGGAAAGTCAAAGTCAAAAATCAAAGTCAAAAGTAAAAGTCATAGTCAAAATTATTTCTTTCAATTAAGGCACTAGTGGCACTTTTGAAAGCCAAAAATTTAAATTTACGTGTAGTAAAAATTTATTCTACCGTCCATTCGGCAAAGAAGCTTGTTATGGATAAGAACGGACAGGGAACTCCAAAAACACCCTTAATTGTTTTACAATATTGTAAAACAATTATTTCAATTGTTTTTCTGTATCATGGGTGCGTTTACAAACATTTGAACTCACATACACAAGATCCGGAACAACTATTTGGAGGCCAACATTAATTCATATACGTGAGGACGATGTTCCCAGAATAACACTACATACTATACTAGGTACGTATAGAAGTATTAACTGGGTAATTCGCTGTCAGAGCAGTAAAGTTTGTACGGTTTGATTTGTAGTAAGGTTTGAACGGTGCCTGCCTAAACAGGGACGTTTTATGATATTTACCTGCGACGTTCGCCGCTTGTGCAATCAAATCGCCGCCGCCACCGACACTGCCACCTGCAAGTTTTAATCGTTTTAATTATAGTACTGCTTACACTAACCGCTAACCCGCCACGGCTGTCCGTCACCGGACCCCCTCTTGGTCTCAGATTTATATTTTTGTAAGTAACGAATAAACTTAAAAACTACTGGACCGATTTCAAAAATTCTTTCACCATTGGAAAACTATACTATCCCCGGGTGATATACTTTTTATTCCTGTATTCCCACGGGAACGGGAACTGAATTACGTTGGTGAAACCGGGAGGCGTCCGCTAGTTATATATATATAGAATCTTAACACCGCCATTCAGAAAATGATGTCAAATGCACAACGCCATCTATCGAACATGGAGTTCAACTGTATGAGTATCTGAATTGAGTGTGTTGTGATATTTTACTTCTTGTACACTTTAAATTCATATATCTTTATATAGAGTGAACCGATTGCGATGAAATAAAAACTAAGCAATATTTCAAGTTACGCAAAATTTTTTGTAAAAAAAAATTTACTACATTAATTTAGTACATTTTACGTAATGCGTGCACAACTAAACAGACATAAAATGCCAAAAATGCTGGATATGGGTTCTGTTGTTAATTATCCTTCAACACCCTGGCTATTTCTTTTTAATATTTCCTATTTACAAAAACGACTTTTCTTCAGATTTATCATTCATGTATTGATTATTGATATTGAAAGCGTTACACAGAAGTAGCCCACCAAGCTTAGTTTAACCAGGGCTATACTTACCAATCAAGATTAGCTGGTAGATGCCTTTTGCCAACCATGCTAGGGTCAGCTTCCAGTCTAACTGGCCGCACCTGGACACCAGCTGTTACATGGATCGCGCGTGGCCTGGTTCTTGTCGGACGGCGAGCTACCCATTACTTGCCGTCCTCAAGCCCGCGCCTACGGTGGCCGGGAATCGGCTTGCGACTCCCGACGCCCGGGGCGTCTCCTATAGTGGCTAGAGGCGTGGGGGCGACTCTTTTGCGACTCCCTCACGCATTCCGCCTCCTTTGAGAGCATTACTGCTTCGCAGAAGGAGGAGACCAGAGCCGAACGCGAGAGGTCGTCACCGCCAATCGCCTCCACGAGGACACGGCGGTTCTCCTCCCAAGCGGGGAACTGCCTTTCTAATCTCCAAAACCCGGATTGACAACAACACGTTTGTTACACAAAATATGACAATAACCTTTGGTAAGACTGGTCTCAGATTCTCTGGCTGCTAACTACCGTCACGGTTATCAAAGATAAAACAAATGACAACCGGGACGTACGGTTAACCGTGCTTTCCAAGGCATAGAGGAGTCTCGGTATGGTGGATGTTCACCCATTAACGAACCGACCTCGGCAAGCAATGCTAACCCTTGTAGTTCGACCAGTGTGGAAGTTACTGCTTAGCCATGAGCTTTGCTTATCTGATAGCGCTGACATGCAAATTCCTTCGTGTTTACGCCAAGCGCATAGAAACTGCACCGATTTCGTCAATCCAGCCGCGAGCCGCCGACGCAGCTAAATTGTGACATTAGCGTTAAGTTATTTTTAATAAGTAAATGGTTGGAGTGGAGTGGATGGAGTAAATGCCATATCAAAAAGGTTACACCAATTATATTGTAAAAAAATCCTTTTAATTAAAATAATTTTTGTTTTGTTTTTTTTTGATCCACCGTCTGCAGCTTACGTAATTAGCTCCTCAGCACTGGCTTTACAAATATGGTCGAAGAACAATATTTGGTACACACAAATAGAAGAAGTAAAAGACTTACCACTGACAGAACCAAATGATACGTCTCCAAAACCTGGAACTCCTCCTCCGGGGGCACTTGGTTGTCCCGAGGACTGACTTACGGCTGTGGACATAAAAACAGATCATCAACCCGTTTTGTAAAGCAATTATAATGCACTGCTAATCGCATAACAGTTAGAGCGAAAAATAAGCGAAGAATAAGGAGAAGGTTTTTCTGCCATTGGAACAGTGATGAGTAGCATTCATGAGTAAACAATTTGACCTCCGTAGTTATTTTTGATTTGTAAAGGAAACCCGTCAATCAAAAAACGAATGAGAATACTTGAGAGATTTTCCTGGTGATGAAAATTCTAACGGCATAGTAGATACAGCAGAAGAGTACTACTTAGAATATGAAATATACTCAACTAGCTTTATCCCGTGGTATATCCATATAAACCTGCTATTTGTAGATTATGGCACTCAACGATAACGTAGTCAGGAGTGAAAGCACTTTCGTCATAATAAATAAATACTAACCTAAAATTTTTTTTTTTGTTGCTTTTTACAATATTAGTTAATATTTAAATTTTTACCTGTTTGTACATCTCCAGAAACCGTTTTCGACATATCACTAAATTCAGCAGTTTTTTGTGATGCCAAGGCAGATGCAGCATCCGACCCAGGCACTCCAGGTGATTGTAGTCCAGGTGGAGACGGTAGATTGCCTAATCCAGAGGCATCTGGCAATCCAGATGAAAATGGCAAACCACCTGATCCAGGTTGTGTTGGTGAACTGTCAGATCCAGGCGATGTTGGTAACCCAGGTATTGATGGTAAGCTTCCTGGTGCTGTGGGCCAACTGCCTGATCCTGTCGATGTTGGTAACCCAGGTATTGATGGTAAGCTTCCTGGTGCTGTGGGCCAACTGCCTGATCCTGTCGATGTTGGTAACCCAGGTCCTGATGGTAAGCTTCCTGGTGCTGTGGGCCAACTGCCTGATCCAGGCGATGTTGGTAACCCAGATATTGATGGTAAGCTTCCTGGTGCTGTGGGCCAACTGCCTGATCCAGGCGATGTTGGTAACCCAGGTACTGATGGTAAGCTTCCTGGTGCTGTGGGCCAACTGCCTGATCCAGGCGATGTTGGTAACCCAGGTACTGATGGTAAGCTTCCTGGTGCTGTGGGCCAACTGCCTGATCCAGGCGATGTTGGTAACCCAGGTATTGATGGTAAGCTCCCTGGTGCTGTGGGCCAACTGCCTGATCCAGGCGATGTTGGTAACCCAGGTATAGATGGTAAGCTTCCTGGTGCTGTTGGTAACCCAGTCACAGATGGTGGGCTACCAGAACCAGGGAAGGTTGGAACGCCTGGCAACCCGGTTCCTGTAGGATTGGGAGATCCAGGTGCTACGGGATTTGGTAAATTATCAGATGTTGGAATGGTAGGAGCACCCGGTGGAGAGATAGGACTTGATGATGGTGTACTAATGTCTGCAGTTGAGGGGGGGGTTACTCCAACAGGAGGAGTTGCGCTATCAGCTGATGGTGGGGTTACTCCAGGTAAAGTTATACCACCATTTGATGGGGAACTAGCAGTGTCTGGTGATGGGGTCGTTAAAGCTCCAGGAACTGTAGTCGCTGCAGGAGTCGAAGGTGATGATGAATCTGGACAGGGTGTTGTTGCTGAGGGACTTCCACCACTTGGTGTTGAAGCCCCAGAAGCAGGCGTTGAAGCCCCAAAAACAGGGGTTGATAACCCAACAGACGGAGGAGTGACTCCAGGAATCGAAGGCAGGGTTACTCCTCCAGGAGGAGATATACCACTAGCCGATGTAGAAGCCTCAGCTCCTGGTGATAAAGTCGTCACAGCTCCAGAAACTGTAGTTGCTGCAGGAGTTGAAGATGATGATAAATCTGGTGAAGGCGTTGTTGCTGAGGGACTTCCACCACTTGGTGTTGAAGCTCCAGGAGCAGAGGTTGATAACCCAATAGATGGAGGAGTGACACCAGGAATCGAAGGTGGGGTTAAACCTCCAGGAAGAGTAATACCACTAGCCGATGGAGAAGTAGCAGCGCCTGATGATGGGGTCGTCACAGCACCAGACACTGTAGTCACTGCAGGTGTCGAAGGTGATGATGAATCTGCACAAGGCGTTGTTGGTGAGGCACTTCCACCACTTGGTGTTGAAACCCCAAAAGTAGCGGTTGTTAACCCAACAGATGGAGGAGTTACTCCAGGAATTGCTGGTGGGGTTAAACTTGCAGGTGTAGTTACAGATGAAGATGGCGTGGTCACGCTGCCTGAAGGAGTCGGTACACCTAAACTTGGAGTTGATAATCCTATAGAAGGTGTACTTGGTCCTGCTGGAATACTTAGACTAGGAGTTGTTAAACCTGCAGATTGACCACCTTTAGTAGTACCATCAGGACAAGGCGTTGTACCAGAAATCGAAGGAGGTGCCACACCTAAATTTGGGAAATTTGGTAATGAACCTGGATTTGGAATTTTAGGAACACTACCAAGAGATGGAGTCTTGAAAGATGTATCTGATCCTCCTTTGGCAGTTCCAGATGGTTGAGCATTAGCAGATGGCTTTGATGGCTTTAAATCAAATATATTTGGTAAGCCAAATAAGCCAGGGGCATTGGCATTAGCGTCAACTTTTTTTGAGCCTTGGGCGTCAACCTTTTTGGGATTTATTACATTATTTGCCAGGATAGCCACAGCTCTGGCTGGGGCTACTGCAGCATCAAAAAATTGTACAGGGTTAGGTAAGGTCGGAGCAGGTTTCTTGGTTGTCGGTGGTATTGTTTTTTTGGCTGTTGGCGCTGCCGCTTTTCTGTTAGTTGTTGATTGGAGGAATGGCAAAGTCATCTTCTGTTTATTTACATAAACTTCTGTGAACAAAATGATTAAGTGTATAAGGGTTGCTGCATACGAACCGTATTTTCCCGGATGATACCGGACGGAACGGCACGATATGTTTTGAAAATATCGTTTCATACAAAATGCATATAGCTCTTCTATATGCATTTTGTATGAAACGATATTTTATTATACATATTATACATCACAGATGCACGGACAGGACGGTGACGTGGCGTCTCTTGGCGTTTCATATGAAAGAAACCTATTTCCAGTTCAGTCCGGAATAAAACACGTTGTAGGAAACAAGTATTTTTTTATTAAGAATTAATTTATGGTCTGAGTATATTACAGAGTATGGTGTTAGTTAAGTTTTAAAATTACATAACATTTTACTCGTATCATAATGTCATAAGATGTACAAATTATCATTTTGCGTTGCAATTGAATCATATTTTCATAAGCTTTTATTTACTTTTACCTGTCCCGGTGTCTGTAATTTTTCAATATAAGTAAAACCTTTTTATTAAATATTGATAGCTTGTTACAAATTTATCTATGTTAATGACAAGATTTTATTTTAATCAATTACATGTCTATTTATATTTTTTATTTAACTATTTGTTTATTATTGCTTTACTAACTTTTTCCACGGTTTTGCTATATTTTAGTTACTTACATATTTCTGGTATAAAAGTAGCTTTCTATGAGTAAACGGACTTTTTGGATCGAATCAGAACCAGTGGCGTAGCTACGGTATGGACAGGTGGGGCGGTGCTCCAGACCCCCCAAGTTCAAGAGGCCCCTCGACCTCCATGACCGACTGCTGCATTAATACATAATAATAATTACTACTAAGTACTAAGCCTTGCTTTGCCTTTTGCCCTGCAGTGCAGGCTTTTCACCTTTAACCTTTTACCAGCGCAGCGTTATTACCTTTTTTGGATATCGCTGCACATGCTGAGATAGGAGCCTTTTTGGTCTCGCACAGGGTTTTTTATTTTATTATTGTTTAAGTGTATGCTTATTTTCTCGTATCTCCTGTGCGGGTCACAAATAAATATTTTTCTTTCTTTCTTTTTTAAAGTGTTCAATTTAGTTTCAAATGGGTCCAATTTCATTTTTATATTTCAAATTTATTGTTGCCCCGGGGCTCTTGGTTACAAAGCTACGCCACTGATCAGAACTAAAATCGAGGTATTTTTTTTGCTTTTGTTTTGGTTCTCCCGAGTATCAGAGTTTTACAGACTAAAACCCACCCGTGTTCCTTCAGTTGCTTGTGCCAGGGCCGCGGTATTTCTTTTTTTACATTTTTCGGCGACCCTAGATTAACATGCCTACTTAAGAGTAAAATCGTGTTCCTAGATCTATAATTGTTAGTTATGATTCTAGTTACTTACCGACATCGAAGAAATTCGCATGACAAACACATATCTGAAACAAAGAAAATTTAATTATGCGTACAGCTAAGGAGTGGCATCCCCTGCCGGAGTCTGTGTTTCCCGATAGCTAAAATCTAGGGGTCTTTTTCAAGTCAAGAGTAAATAGGTTACTTCTAGGCAAGCGTGCTTCGCCGTCGACCTCATCATCGCTTACCATCAGGTGAAATTGTGGTCAAGCGCGAGCCTATAATATAAAAAAAAAATGTGGCCTGCAATCCCTGGGGACATAGCTGATAATTTATAGGTATAGTCACACACATAAATCTAATTAGATAACGCAAGTCCGTACATCTGCATGAAAACCTAGCGAGCCACTTTTTCACAAACAATTTAAAAACAAATTTACTTATCAATTTTTCTATACTTTCTTTACAGCTCAATATGGCATAAAAAGGCATTTTTCTAGATGTCGGTGGCTTGCCGGTGCCGATAATGCTAAATGAAAAGCTCAGATTACGATCATTTGTCGTAGCTTTACTCCATTTTGTGGCACGCGAAGTACATACAATCGCGTCATCTAGATAGATTTATGTCTGTGGGTATAGTACTCACACATTTCACCATATTACATGATAAAAATATTTGTTATTTGACCAGTTTCTCGATAAATATAGGTATTATAAAATTAAATTAAAATTTAAATACCCCCGCTTTAAAAACCTTTTATTTCTACAACTACAACAAACTTCATTACAATATAATGATAGAAGAAAAAAAGCAAAAAATTGCTTGTATTAGGTATACAAAATCAATTGGTACTAAAATACAAATAATAAATTAATGGCAAAATATAAATTAAAACAAAATTAAAATTAATACTAGAACCAAAAGGCAAAATTAAATTAAAATTAAAATCAAAATCACACCGCCAACGTTTACAGCTGTTTATTTCACTTACTTAGCGGTTCCCAGACGCGAGTTCGAGGCGTGTTTATTGCTTTTTAGAGATTATTAAATCGGGTTTTTTTTTAAATTTTGTATTATTTTTATTTCATGCTTTTTAAACTCTTTTTATGGGTCAATCCCACCGCACTATTCCCAAACCACTGCAACTCCTGAAAGCCAGAATCAACTGTGGCGACCACCAGAAAAGCGCCGAGGCAATGAAGCTCGACGAAGTCCCGGAGAATGAATTTAACTGTCTTAGATCCCGCAACGAAATTAATCAGAAAAGAATAACGGAGGAGCAGGCAAAAAATACAAATTTCCACTTCGCTCCATATCAAGCAGGAGACAGAACAAACAAGGCCAATAGGCGTAAAAGGTCGATTTTTATGCTTTTTAAACTATATATAATATATACCTAGCAGTAAACACGCTTCAATCGACAATCTATCGCTACACGTAATTATAATGACATGATATATTGCGAAAAAAACCATATTCAAAGAGTAAAATTTGAATTACTTTTGAAAGATTGAACCGATTTCAATCAAACATAGCTAAGAACACTCTCGACAAAGTTACCTTTCAAACAAAAAAAAACTTAATCAAAATCGGTTCATCCATTTAGGAGATATGATGCCACAGACAGACACACAGCAACACACGTCAAACTTATAACACCCCTCTTTTTCCGTCGGAGGTTAAAAATAGAATATTAACAGTGAAATTAGAATAAAAATTGACCGAAAAACAAAGTCTCAGGTAAATCCTAAGATTTACCATGTGATTACTGGCAAAAGACCGAAATTTCGACCCATATTACAAATTTACAGTTAAAATTAATCGGACATCATAATAACACAAAATTAAAATTAAAAAAAGAAATAATCTAATTTAATATAAACAGACAACAAAATAAAATAACACATAATTAAAAATAATCAAAAATTAAAATGTAATAAATAATTTAACAACACAACAAATTAAACAGTTTTAGACCGAAAGAGCCAAAACAAATGCACCCCATAAAATTGGCAAGTACCTTTATTTTCTCTCCCTTAGTATATGTATATTAATACACCGCCGATACAAGATCATTTTTACAATTAAGTAAAATGGAATCAGGTACAGGAGCGGGAATATACGCAAAAGGTTACAAATGTAGCAAAAGCTTAGGGAAGATGGCAACTGTATTCCAAGCAGAAACATATGCCATAATAACCTGTGCTCTAGAGAATATAGATAGAGGAACCAGAGGTAAATCCTTAAATATTCTTAGTGACAGTCAGGCTGTAATCAAAGCCATGGCATCCTACAAAGTGGATTCCAAACTTATTCTGGATGCTATCCAAGCCCTAAACAGGCTTGGGGGGCATAACAGGGTGAGACTGATGTGGGTCCCTGGACACAAAGAAATCCATGGTAACGAAATGGCAGATGAACTGGCAGCAAATGATTTTGTGGGTCCAGAACCATGTGTAGGCATTTCGACGTGTCTCGTAAAAGCCACATTTAAGGAGTTTGCAGATCACAGACAACGAACAACTGGCTGTCTACTACTGGTCTACAACAATCCAAGAAATTCCTAGGCTATACGTTCAAGGCCCGGGAATGCATCTGGAATATGAGCAGGGGGCAAATCCGCTACCTGCTTGGGGCCTTTACTGGGCACTTTGGAACCAACGACATGCTCATGAAGATGGGTCTAACCGCGACACCCATGTGCAGGTTGTGTGGGGAACATACGGAACGCATGGAGCATCTTCTGTGCACATGCGATGCACTGGCTGGTAAGCGAATGAGTCTACTAGGGGTTGGATATCCTAAACCAGAAGACTATAGGCTCATATCTCCCAGTCTCGTTGTAAGACTCATCAAAAGAGTTTTCAACGAGATTGGGGAGGAGTAAGTTATCTAGGGGACCACAATAGATCCCAATAGGTCGAAGTGTCCGAGTTGCTTCGCGGCCCCTCCATAAGATAAGAACCTCGCGTAAAGCGACGCCCTGAGTTTCCTCATGAGCGCAAAAAAGTCTGTAACTCTGTTTTCAGCAAACATATCAGTCGCACTACACCGCCAGGGTAAGTTGAGCCTGAAACGCGTTATATTGTACACGAAGAGTGTTGTAAGCACTTTTCATGTACTTGTACCAAAGTTGGCTCGTGTAGAACGACTGACAGTAGGCCTGGAACAGAGTTATTTTTCCTTTCTTCGAGAAGTGGAAGAAACGTCTGTTCAGCATGTTACTTTTACACGTAATCCTACGTCTTTGCCTTTCCAAATCATTGTCATCTTTTAAATTATCATTTAATATATGTCCGAAGTATTTAAATTTATTCACTATTTTTAAATCCGAGCCGCACAAAGTACCTAATTGACACGACATTAGTAGGGCGGCCCTTATCATGTTTAAATATCATTACTTCTGTCTTGTTATCATTGTAGTTTAGTTGATGTCGAGAAGTGTATAGTTCTCACAAACAGAAATGAGTTTTCTGAGGCCGTTGACCGAGGGGCTAAGCTAAAGTTGGGTTAAGGTTGTTTCTTTAACCAGTAGGAGTTGGTAAATCTTAGGTTATACCGGTAAATACTATATTTTACCGTAGTTCGGGCTTTTACAGTAACATGTACAAACTGATTTTATTAATGCACAAGCGCATTTGCAAATGTGATTGGGGTTGAACCTCATGGGGTATCAAAAAATTCCTCCACATCGCTGTCAACAGAAAAACCCAGAACACTAGCAGCATTATCACGTTGAATGCCAATGCTGATTCTTTGGCCGAAGAAAATGCTAGTCCTCTAGTCACTTGAAGAGTCAACTAAATGTTTGCTAATGTCTGGCAAAACTCGATAAGCACTCGGACTCTATGGGCCTGACAACAAACTGCTCAAACATGTAACTCCTTGCCTATTATAAGACTTGAGAGTGAATTTTTTTTTTTTTTAATGGTCTTTTTTGAAATAAAGGTATAAACAAGTTAACAAAAAAGATCTTATTCTAAATGTAAACTAACATACAACAAATAATGTTAAGTAGGCTAAATCGCCTCTTTTAACATATAACATAAATAATTTATATGTTGACAGTTCCTGATTAACAACAATACATTAAACTAAGTAAATTATGTAGGGTTTGCAGACCCACATTTTTAAATTGAAGTTTCAGACCCACCGCCCATTTTTTTTATTATTATTTTTTTATGCAAAGAAAGCGTATAACTTATAATATTAATTTTGAGGTTTAATAACTGATATTTAATAAGTTCAATATTATCAATACAACAAAACAATGTACACATAAGCACGGTAACAGCAATTAATTACGCTGGTAAGATGGTAAGTGATTGAAATCTGAATGCATTTAAAATATTTTAAGACGTTTAGCTTTGCTTGTCACTTCGGTACGTTGATAAAATATAACGAATGAAAGTAATTTCTGAATATTATTTAAAGCACTCTGAGCTATCCCCTCACAGTACCTTCATAATAATAACATCCTGTTACTGTCCCACATACAAGCCACGAGCATTAGGTAATCACCACGCTTGTTCAATGCGGGTTGGTGATCACAATATCAGTAGCTGTATACGTATAAATTACGACTAGCCGTTTAGACGAGTTATTATTATATTATTTGTAAAACCACTTGAAAAATAAAAAAAACCGGCCAAGTGCGAGTCGGACTCGCACACGAAGGGTTCCGTACCATAATCGCAAAAACGGCTGAAAAACATGTTTGTTGTATGGAAGCCCTAGTTAAATATTTATTTTATTCTGTTTTTAGTATTTGTTGTTGTAGCGGCAACGGAAATACATCATCTGTGAAAATTTCAACTGACTAGCTATCACGGTTCATGAGATACAGCCTGATGACGGACAGACAGACAGACAGACGGACCGCGGAGTCTCAGTAATAGGGTCCCGTTTTTACCCTTTGGGTACGGAACCCTAAAAATACCCATTATCTTGCGATTTATGGATTATTTTATTTTTTTAAGGTTAAGCACTTGGTTTACTGCATAATTCAATAGACGAATTCCAGCAAAAAATAGTGACATCTAGGCCCGTAAAATAATCAACACAGCATTTAAATACACCAATCCTAGGTACTCGTTGCGTCGTAGAATGTTCTAATTGATCAAATTGATGATCAATTAAGTCAAATAAATCCATTTTTACTAACAAATCGTAAAACAATCTACACAAAATGACAATGGACAACTTTTAAGTAATGGGTAAACTCGCTAATGGACAGATGTCGTGGCAAGTAAGATATGGGTCAGATAACCTTATAATTAGTGCTACTCGAACGTCGTGAAATTCGCACATGACGTTACGGGTGAGTTTGACTGGCGGTTAGCGTATTCGACACTTTAAATGCAGATGGTGAACGAGGCTCTTATTATTGTATGTTAAATTATATGTTACATTAGACCATTTTCTTGATAATTTGATCTATGAAATTATTTAGTTTTTAACCGACTTTCCAAAATGGAGGAAGGAGGTTCTATGTTCGACATTATATTTTTTTTTTTTTTGTATGTTCATCGATATCTCCGTCAATTGTGGACCGATTTTGAAAATTCTTTTTCTGTGTTTGAAAGAGTATTCTACTAAATTGGGCCCATTTGGTGAAGTGCTGACGAAGAACTTCGGAGATATACAGCAGAACTCTTCCATAAATAACGGCAAAACTTTCGGGATTGCTGCAATCGCATGTCTGTTTATACCATTTCATAATATAACATCACGCCAGTACACTCTAAAGGGGTACGCAGATCTCTCATTTCACCGGTTATGTTCAAGTTTCATGTTATTCAGGTAATCTATTTTGGCGTTATACGAGTAGGGACCTTACTAAACAACTTGCCTATTAGGTAGGTAAAACTAAAAAGGGAAAAATTAAAAAACTTTTTGCAAAAAAAGTATAAACTTTGTAGTTTTTCATTTGGAAGTCGGTTTTATTTTTTTGGATAATTTTTTTTTTATTCGTATAATACTTATAGTTTAATTAATTTGTAAATTTATTTCTCACACGGACAAAAAAACCGCCGGGCGTATTTTAATCAAATGTTCACATTCTCAAAGACAATTGAATTAACATTAAAATTAGAAGCGGGATATTTACCATGTTTAATGTTTGTTGCGAGTTTCCGATATTTCGGTGCGGTTCGGATAAATGTTTATCCGTGATCATGGTGCTTGCAACAGCACCGAAATATCGGAAACTCGCAACAAACAGTAAACATGGTCAATATCCCGCTTCTAATGTTAATGTTAGTTGACCATGACAGTTTAAAAACTTATATGACATTTCGATTTTAGGCTTTTTTTAAAGACATTGAATAATAAGGAAAGTACAAAAATCCACCGAATTTTGGGTCGCGTGGGGGTGAAGCGAGGGCGCGTTTAGTTCCCTCAAGGTCGTTGGCGACTGTCGTCTTCTTAACCATACCTCTAGCACCCTAATTGCGTATCTGTTTGAAGGGGTTTTAACAGTATAAGCTAAGTGAAAATTCATTGCGTGATTTACGCAGTCGTGTAGACGAATTTTTTAACGTAATGAAGCAATGAATGCAAGGGAAACAATCCGTACCCTACTCTTTGAACTTACACAATTATTGCTGGTTTCCTAAGATGTTTTCCTTCACCGTTGTGAGCGATGTCCAAGATAAACTTAAGTACATCAATTTATTTATTTAAACTTCATGCACCAAAGTACAATGGCGAACTTAATGCCTTAGGCATTCTCTACCAGTCAACCAAGAGTGGTGAAGAGCAACATGGCAGGTGTATTGTTTTATACGTGGCAACAAAAAAAACAATAATAAATTGCCTAAAATACACATACATATATATTTTATATAATATATATGTATGTGTATTGAGAATTGAAGATACCTTTATAAATATTTAAATATTAAAAAAAAAATAAGTTCCCGAGATGACCCTTGCCCCTGCCGATAATAAAACCGCAATTTCTGCTTGAAAACATAGCGGCTGGTGGCCGTCCTGATTTTGAGAGGAAGCGCGATTGAATTGAAAAAGTTCCTCAAACTCAAAGACCTCAACACGAGAGATGTCTTAGTCATTTGGCTCCCACGACAGCTATCATCAACATCATCATCATATCAGCCGAAAGATGTCCACTGCTGAACCTAGGACCCCAAACGCCGCCACATTGACGGGTCCCCATCCAGCTGCATCCCCGCAAATTCACCAGGTCAATAAAATGAGCACGACAGCTTTTATGTACTTTTTTGTTGTTAACGGGAGGAAACCTTCAAAAGATGCCAGGACTTTTGGGGCAAAGACCAGCAGCCGTATTGCACACACAAAACAGAATCCACATCGCGTCATCTCACATGTGATTGGTCAATTTGTTCGGTTGGATAGAGTTTAAACTCTTTGCGCACTTACGCAATACGGCTGCAGGAACTGTGGGATTTTTACCTCACTAAAACCACACCGGTGATCACCATCAGCACGTAGAAGGTGATCTTTTAAAATACCACCCCAGAACCCTCTCTGTACAACCCCTGTTAGGGCACATCCTCCAGGCGATTGAAAGAGCATCTCCCCTGAGTCTTGCTGTGCATGGCAGCACATTATCACTGTGCCACCGTCTTTTCTGGAGTTACTTAGTGGGCGGACAGAGTCCCAAATCTGACCGCCCGTGACCCCGTACCCGTGCTTATGATGCAGGCGAGGTTTCGGCGTTTTAGGCATCGGGGCGGTTGCCTCCCTGATGCCTTCTTCTCCGAGTGGTATCGACCCTCTCATGATCCCGTATGGCGGCCTCTTTCTCGACCATCACGGTCTCACAGAAAGAGGCCATTTCCCTCCAGTTTTCTGTCCCTGCCAGACAGCTTTATACCTACTTAAATCTATTAAAATCAATAAAAAAACTTACCAAACACAATAAAACAAATAGCCGCGCCATTTTCACCACTCTTCGACTGAATAACTAAATGTTAATTTACAAAATTAATCATTAACATAACTTATATACAACCACATGTGTAAATAACTCTGATATATTGTTTCAAATTCAAATTGGTTGTGTTTACACAGCTGTTTTTAACGAAAATAGATTATATTTTGAATTGTTTGGTATGGTTGGGCCATGAAAAATGCGGTATTTTGGGTTCTAACAAGTCGTCATCATGAGGAGCTCGTGGTTGAATTATAACAGACGCACGAACGGATCTTCAAGGTAAGTATTGCTTGCTGAATTGAAAAAAAAGAAATCAGTCCGTGAATGGGTGACCATCTGTTTACATACAGACTCCACCGTACCTCGGAAAGCACGTTAAGCCGTTGGTCCCAACTGTCACTTGTAGATTTTTGACAGCAGTTTCGGGTAATCAGAAGCTCAAAAAAATATTATTTATTTATTTATTTAAAACTTCATGCAACATACAGATACATAGGCGGACTTAATGCCTGAGGCATTCTCTACCAGTCAATATTAATTGATATTTTTTTTTAAAACAAGCTTTTTTCGTATTCTACCTAGCCTGAGTACCTAGCAAACTCTTTCATTTGATTCTCATTTCATGGCAATGCACAAAAAATAACTACTCCGCCATCTTGGGCCGTCCGCCATATTGGATTTAGAATGACATCACTTAGCTAATCATGCATTGTCATCCATACTAAAGTCGTCACAATCTAAGAAGTCCGTTGACGTTCCTCATTTTACATATCGCGATAACATTCTCTAAGAAATTGAAAAATCAAATTCATAATCCTAATTCATACACTTGTTCGTTGTTACAACAACGAGTATCATTCGCAAGCATCAAGAGTAAAATGAGAAAAGTCAACGCACTTCTTACAGCAGAAAAATTGATGACTGGAATTTCTTTATAACAAACATAGCTTTATAAGTAAATCAAATAATATTTTGCAAACAAAACTGTTCAAAAGGAGGTTCAATATTGATATTTTGGCATCGAGCGGGCGCACGGCCACTACAGCGTTAACATTGGGGCGTGTATAAGAATGAAATGATGAATATTTAAAAGAAACGTTGTATTTATGTTTGTAAAATTATACTACCTAGGTACCTCGAATCCAAGCTTCCTACTTACTCCTTTTTACCCAGCTGCGGGAGGGTAAAGTTTTTTAAATTCAAAATCAATCTCAACCCTAGTGAGTCGGCGAGTTTAGGTAACAATTTACGAAGACAGCGAGAGTGGTCCTTCTGGTTAAATTTAAAATATTGGTGTAACCGACAAAGCCCTCCGCTCCCGTTCAATGCCGTCATTGTCTTTGAGTTCGGGGGAGAAAAAAAAAAGAAAAAAAAAAGATATTTGAATTTCTGGTCAATTGGCTAAGACCTCGCCTCTACCAATGTGACTTTTTCAAACTTTACTAATTATCTTGGACATCGTTGACAATGGTGAAGGAAATTATCGTGAGAAATCCTGCAGCTTAATTCAAATCAAATCAAATAATTTTATTTTCAATAAAAACGGAGATTGTAGTACATTGGCATATACAAAGTTTAAAAAGAAATTCGTACCATATCTGTTACAATAAGGTGGGTGAAGTTCTGCTTTCCTAGCTAGGTTACAGAGTAACCTGTATTAGAATAACAGTCCCTATCCCTTACAAAATGTTAAAGTGAAACTAGTACAAAAAAATAAAATAATATAATACCACAGTAATTTAGAAGTAAAAAGTTAATACTTTATATAACAATGTTTATTTTTGAGTGCATGTGAGTGTGTGTTAATATGTGTGTGTATTATGTGCGAGTGTTTGTGTATGTGTGATTTTGTGTAAATGTGTATGGATGTGTGTGATTGGTATATCCTGCGAGTTGTTCCTCAACCTGTCACCCAGTGAGGTACTTTTCAGTTTCATCATAGGTTTTGTTTTGAAGAAATTTCCTTATAATCTTTTTACAGTGGAAGTTAGAAAATCCGTAAATCAAACAAACTTTGTTAATTTTATTATACAAAACCGGACCTAGTTATTCAAAAAAAAATCTATTTGCGAAGGATGTGCGCACTTTTGGAAGAATACAAAGTCTTTCCTACGCTTTATTATTTTTTATAAGGGGTTTTACAGTGCTGTAGAAGAAGTGTTTGAAGGATAAAGTGTTGTCGAACGTTATGAACATTACAATTACTATACAGTAGATCAGTAGAGAACAAGATTGGTCTGAAGGTAGCTACTTTCAGTACCGCTCTGTGTGCGACCTCGAGTGGTTTTAATATAGTTTTCGCAGCACCACCCCAGCATGTGATACACTATGTAATAAAAGATAAACATAAGGAAAAATAAACTATACGTATAATATTAGGATTGGCAATATCTCGGAGAGTTTTAAATATGTAATTGTGTAAGTTCAAAGAGTAGGGTACGGATTGTTTCCCTTTCATTCGTTACCTATTTCATAATTATATTCAAAAATCCATGTACTCTACAGCGTAAAACACGCAATGAATATTGTTCAGTTACCAAAAAAACCTTTTGACAAAAAAAATACAACCAACTTCCAAATAAAAACTACAATTTTTTTTGTAAAAAGGTTTTTTATTTTTCACTTTTTTATTGTGGCACATATTGGACCAGTTCTATAGGCTAGGTACCTAGGTACATATAATAGGTGCCAGAATTGATTAACCCAATAACTTGAAACTTAAACAAAACCGGTGGAATGAGAGTATACCAGGGTGAACTGTTCACACTTGCGTACACCTTTAGAGCGTACCAGTGTGATGTTATGTTATGAAATGGTGTCAACAATAAACAGACATGCGATTGCAGCTATCCCGAGTGATTTGCCGTCATTTATTGAAGAGTTCTGATGTATATCTCCGAAGTTCTTTAACAGATCTAGATGCAATTTAAATGGGACCACATGACAAGCACGGTAGAATCAACTTTTATTCCAAATAAATTTAAAAAGTATGGAGTTTCTTGTGCATTCTTCTCCATAACAAGCTACTTTCCGAATGCACGGTAGAATCAACTTTTATTCCATGTAAATTTAAATTGTGACATTCAAAAGTGCCGCTTGGTGGCCCAGTTGAAATAAATATCTTTTGTCTTTTTTTGTCTTTTTTTGCACCAGCTTTCAAATAAAAAAAGAATCATTAAAAATCAATAAATCGGTTCACGTAGTAAAAAGTTCTGAAATAACCAATAAAAAAACTCTTCAATTGATAACCTCGTCCTTTTTGGAAAGTCGGTTAATGAAAGTAAAAAGTAAAACACACTCCGTGTTTTGTGCTGTTAAAATAGATACGCTATTAGGGTGTTGGACTTATAGTCTGAAATCTTCAACCAGTCTTGATCAAGGGTTGTGATCAATTCTCGTGCCTTCTCTGTACGAGAAGAGGCCTTTGTCCAGTAGTGGGACAGTAACTAATAGGCTAGTAATATTAGACACGAGCTTCTCCTGATTTGGCTCTTCCAAAACATGTATATCTATAAAAGAAAGACGTGTTAGTTACACTATTTATTACTCAAGAGCGGCTGAATCGATTTGGCTGAAAATTGGTGGGGAGGTAGCTTATACAACCAGGAGACGGACATAGGATAGTAAGGTAGTTAGGGTAGGGCAGGTAGGGTAGGGTAGGTACGGTAGGGTAGGGTAGGGTAGGTAGGTTAGATGAATGTTTGGTGTTTTTATGGCAAAACAAAGTTTGCCGGGTCAGCTAGTATTCTATAAAATCACTACCAGCTTTGTCAACTACAAATCGCTTCTTTCAGAGCCCCATAAAATCATATTTCCATGAAAACTACGCGATACAAATTTCCACTGACGTACTAAGTTGAAAAATATTATTAAATAGTGTCTGATGACGTCATCAGTGAATACCTTCAAAATATATTTGTTAGGGCTTGGTAAATACATAATAACATTGGTAGGTACTCCTGTTTTGATTATGAAGCTGAAGGATAAATTGAATACGAATATGGAAATGACTAAGTGAAGTTTGTTTCTCGCTGCGTAGGAAGGGGCTCCCACTAGGTGGTCCGATGTCTAGGTTAAGGTTGCGGGAATCTGTGGTGACACAGGGGGGATGCCTATGTTTATTTATTATTATAATAATAATCAAGTATCTCGACTTAGCACACGAGGTTGTCGACATGTGGAATGTGGACTCGGCGATCATTGTGCCGATTGTCGTTACGGCCAACGTCTTGATGGCCAAGAGCCTCGACGACCATCTGTCGAGGCTGTCATTGGGCGGTTGGATCAAGGGCCTGATACAGAAAGCAGTACTCCGCGATACAACTCGCATTGGAGGTTCCTGTCTCTGGAGCCCTAACCACCGGTAGCTGGGACCCTGCTCCCGACACCGATGGACAACCATTTTTGTTGTATTTTGTTTTATTTTAAGAAATATTTTAAAATGTAATTATAAAGTGTGTACAAAGTTAAATAAACGAAATAATAATAATTCTTTATTGACATAATGAATACAATTTGGATTTTAGGATTCCCTAGCACCTGCGCTAGTAAAAACTGTGTTGCAAGTGCTAGTGTCTTCCCCGTAATAAAGTGACAGTAATCTTACGTCACATCATCAGCCTTTATTAATGTTCCCACTGCTGGGACACAGGCCTACTCTCATAGAGGGAGTGGGCCCAGTGCGGATTGGTAGATGTCACATGTCTTTAAATTTTTGGTTCTAGAACATGCCGGTTTCCTCACGATGTTGTCCTTCACCGTTTTGAGAGCAGTGGTGATGAAATAAATTACACAAAGTAAAGCGCCTGCTCGGGTTCGAACCCACGACCTACAATTCGTAAGTCGGGACGGTAACCACTGGGCCACCACTGCTCGTAATCTTACATAAGACAGAATAAATGAAAAGAATAGAAAAGTTAACAAACGTGCTGCCGTGTTTGTGTATGTGTGTGTGTGCATGTGCTGTGCAGAATGGGTTAGTTTATGAGGTTTTCTACATCAGTATAGTCCATTGACCTTAGCCAGGTATATAGAATTATTTTATTGTTATTCAATTTGCTTACTTTAGATAAGTATAGTGTCATCCAGCAAATGCTGTTCTAGTACAAGGAACAGGCCATCTTTCCACGCGCTCTTCTGATATTGGCAGGTTAGGAACAACTTGTTTGTGGTATTTTCGTAGTACTTCGTAGGTGAATATCTTTCTCACAGACAATACTCCAGCCAGTTCGTACAATGAAGATGTGGGATGTCGATACGGTAGATATAAAAGTACTTTCAGCACCATACGCTGTGCCCGCTCCACTCCAATCATATGAATTTTTGCCGCACCTCCCCATGCGCAAATGCAGTATCTGATAATGCATTCGCACAAAGCTTGGTAAGTTTGTACAATTTTATTTGCAACTGTGCGCAATTTTTTAAAGATATATACTAGTTTTCTGATTCTAGCTATTGTCAACGTGAGATGCATAGTGCAGGTAAGTTGGTCATCCAGCGTGACACCCAAATACTTAATAGAGGCGTGGTGTCGGGTTTATCGTCCACAAGTCCCTTGTGACCAACGTAGTGATGATGGAAAGTGTGTCGACACAGGATGGCGTACCTTTTGCTCAGAACATCCTCAAGGTATTCCTTAGAGGTTATACAGGTCTACGCCCCGAATACGTCGACCACGAAGTAGAGACTATGTATGAGGTGAGGGGGTCACGGTGTGCAATGTGTTTTGGTGCGCCGGTGACGGGGAGTACTCCCCAGAGGAGGGTCCGGTGACGGACAGCCACCGCGGGTTCGCGGTGAGTGTTAACGCGTGCCCGTGTTCCCGCCATAAGCGGCACAAGAAGACACCGTGCAGTTTTAGTGGGTTGGAATCCCACATAACTGCGCTCCCCTTGGTAGCATGGTATGCATGAGCATATATACAATCTAAAAAAATATGCTTTTGTCTCTTGAAAATACTGTTGTAATATATAACTAAGTTGTATGTACGTTGGTAAACATGTGTGTATCAATAAATAACAGTCACCCACCCGTTAAATATATATTTGCTTTGAACGATAAATTATTATACTGAAATGTTATTGATTTTAGTCACAGCTTGCGACATTCAATAATTTATAGCATTAGTAATTTTATAGGTAAGTAAAGTTGCTTTGTCAGAACAAACAGCATTTTTGAGTGTGGGAGTTTCTTGTCCATTCTTTTGTATAACAGTCTACCTTTGCGAATGAACAGTAGAATCAATGTTGTTATTTTTTGGAAATTTTACATTTTCGACAGAGGGCTGTTTGCATTTGCCGCTAGGGGCGCTGGTGTAGAGTGAGGTATTCAAAAAGTTAATTGGTTTTTAGCGAGTTTTTTAAGTTTTTTTGACATACGTGGCTTCTCACAGCTCGATCAAATAATCGTCTGCTGCTTAACCGGTCTTTCCTGTGGAAACTAACTTCTTAGCCTCCAGCCAAGCTCAAAATTACTAAAGCTAAGCGACAAAACTGTGGGGTCGAACCTCGGCTCAGGCCGTCGCTGGGAGCCCGGGCCCCCGGCGGGTTCCCGCATTGTCGATGCGGGGGGGCTCAGTAACCGTGGCTTGGTCACCCACGGTGAAGCGAAGAGGAACCCGAGGAGGGGCCGCTCGTCAGGGCTTTTGCCGATAAGCCGACGACGTAGCGGCCAACATGTAGGTTGCGGTGCTGCCTAGGCGACATCGCAACTGAGGCGGGCCGCGATGTCGTATGGGGTCTCCCATACCCATACGATATCGCGGCTGAGGGTTGGAGGCCGCGGCGGGAGAGGAGTGCCGAAATTGCGGTGCGCCGCTCTCCCTACCTTCCGCGGCCTAGACGGGGTCGCCACCGTCTGATGGCGGACGCGGTGGGGCCGCAGGGGAGGAGGAGTGCCGGTATAGCGTAGGCCGCTCTCCCTATCCCCTGCGGCCGAAAAATGGTAGGTGGCGGGGCCATTGACCCTGACCCGTCACAAGTGGACCAAGGGCCTTAAACGGGGTCGTCTGACACCCATGAGCTGGTTTGGTCCCTGGGGTGGTCACGGCGCACAGTGTGTTCTGGAGCGCCGGTGATGGGGGTACTCCCCAGAGGAGGGTCTGGTGATGGACAGCCGCGGCGGGTTCGCGGTGAGTGCTAACGTGTACCCGTGTTCCCGCCATAAGCGGCTCAGGAGGATACCGTGGAGTTTTAGTGGGTTAGAGTCCCACATAACTGCGCTATCTCCCCGTGATAGCGCAGTATGCATGAGCATTTCTCCACGCTAAAAAAAAAAAAAAGGGCTTCGCTGGGGAAACAACTAAGGCTGGATATTATTAAAGTGATTCTACCATCCGTTCGGAAAAGCCTACGTGGAGAAGAACGGACAAGAAACTCCAATTAATTATCTAACTAGAATTTAAATATGGCACAGCGTTACGCAGGCTGGCTTACATAATTTGACAGGGACTTTCGCGCTGGCCTCGGTGGCGAGGACGGATCGAATACGGTCGTTTTTAGGGTTCCGTACCCAAAGGATAAAAACGGGACCCTATTACTGAGACTCCGCGGTCCGTCTGTCTGTCTGTCTGTCTGTCACCAGGCTGTATCTCATGAACCGTGATAGCTAGACAGTTGAAATTTCCACAGATGATGTATTTCTGTTGCCGCTATAACAAGAAATACTAAAAACAGAATAAAATAAATATTTCAGTGGGGCTCCCATACAACAAAAGTGATTTTTGTGCCGTTTTTATTTATTTATTTATTTAAACTTCATGTACAAAAGTGGTACATAGGCGGACTTAATGCCACAAGGCATTCTCTACCAGTCAACCTTAGGGTTAAAAAAGAACAACGATTATTTTTGTGCGATAATGGTACGGAACCCTTCGTGCGCGCGTCCGACTCGCACTTGGCCGGTTTTTTATATGCTACGTGTATCGGGATAGAGTGTTCGTACTATTTACGAACCCATTGACCGTCCTTGTAGATAAGGCTATCTAGTTCCCTGGTAATGCATTCGGACCTCGAGAAGAGGGCGCTGCATGAAGCGGGGGTAAATGGGCTTGCATTCCGGATTTCAGCGTCTAGAACTCATCCAAATGGAATACGCGCTGATTATATTTTCAGCAACGCTTAAGTATGGCTTTTGCCCGGAAGGGCGACAGGGGGCGGGCACTTGGCGGCGGTGGTGGTGGGAACCACCTTTCGGCTTTGTGAGGGCATGGGAGCAGTAGGGGCCGCTGGGTTGGGGACTGGACATGGCGCTGCAATGGGATGGGCCATCAGCGCTGGATTGGGCTGGGAGTAAGACTGAGGAGCCACACTTTGGAGGTTCAATTTATCCCATGGTGAAGTCCTCTGAGGGGCTAGAGGAGGGAGCTGTCCTGTCTGTAAAAAGACGTAAACAAGGAGAAAATCATGCTGTGCAGGCGGAGGATACACCAGATTTTGGTCAGCCAGCCCGCGAATTTGTATCCTCCGACTGCACAGCATGATTTTCTCCTTGTTTACGTCTTTTTAGTTCGATTTTGAAGCAGTCGGGTTTTTTGATTTAACTTTTTTCCGTCAGGGGTTCAAATCTTATGAAAATGCATAGAAACCCTTGAATAACTTTTCTTTAGTGTCATGAAACTGCGACCCGCAACATAGCATCCAGACCCAGCTTCGAATAAAAATTTGCTTGTTCACCATAGGTATGCCAAAAACCAGTGGCGGCGTAAGGTGGCGGGCGGTCCGCCCCGGTTACCAGGCACCAACGCGGTCGGGACAATTACACGTTGCGTTGCTCATGCGGCCAGCATGACAGGCACAGGTGATCATATGGGTGCCAGGAGAGAGTGCAAGGAGGTGCATTTGCACTCCGTATATTTGATTGAATTACATGAACAATCAAAAATCCGAGGCGAGTTGCTATAATTTTCTGCAGGCAGCTTCAGGCTTCAACAAAATCATAACATAAAATGATTGAAAAAGATCGATATGAAACATTCTATAGATTATTATTCATACATACATACATACATACATAAACTCACGCCTTTTTCCCATGGGGGTAGGCAGAAACTACAGAACGCCACCTGCTACGATCCTTACATACTTCTTTTGCTTCACACACATTCATACATCTAGTCATACACACACGCCGGTTATGGGTACTGCGCACTTGGCCTTTCTGAAGAACATCACCTATAAGGTCTATGTATGTCTTTCTAGGACGTCCCCTCCCGGCGTTTCGTTATTATTCAATGGATTATAAAATGTACTGTTGGTTTATGAATACATCCTAAGTTGATTTATGAACATTATTATTCCGATTTGTTTTCGCGTGTATAGTATAGATATTAGAAACTGGGCTATATGAGCTGCACGTCTAGCCAAGTTGAAAATCTACAATCGATAACACTTGTAGAAAACGAATCAATGTATGGGAATAACACATATTTATGATAACGTTCACGTAGTCAGACTATACAAATAGAAGGCGTTACCGATTGTAGAAAGAGATTCGATACGAAACGTTTGTAACTTGGCTAGGACGGCTGAGCTGAATAAGTCCGTCAGTCAGTTGGTTTATGTACAGTGGCGTATTTAAAAATTTGGTGCACCTGGCCTGGCCTGGGTTTTTGAAACTCCACAATTAGCAAAAGAAGGAACTGTTAACCCATTCGAGGCAGCGTGCTAAACAATTTCGAGCACTACTGCTAGTAGACACATAAAATGCTATAAATTACGCTGCCAACAGAGGCCTATAGTACTGTTTTGCATTTTGTGAGGGTGCTAGTGCTTCTAAAGATAATGTATCATCGAAAAGGAAAATATAGGGGCATAGTATATATCTTTCTTTTTCAGTTTATGGAATATTTTTTTAAATTGGTCCAATTTTGGAGGACGAAATAGGCGAGAATTACGACTTTACATTATTTTATATTCTATTATTAGTGACATTATTTTATATTCTATTATTAGTGACATTTCTTTATATTCTATTATTAGTGACATTATTTTATATTCTACCTTCAACTGTCCATTTCCAGACACAATAGAAATTACCATTGTTCTAATCCGATTCGGTCTGTTGGACAGATGACCGGGACATTTTTTTTTTAATTCTATTATTTTTTAAATTGACATTCTTATATTATAAAATCTAATTGTTTTATTAGTGACATTCTTATATTATAAAATCTAATTGTTTTATTAGTGACATATTTTTAATTTTATTGTGAGATATTTTGTATGCCTTTTGGCGGGACACAGCTCGGATCTTATGTATTATAACACCTTCTGTATGTACCCTGTGTTCACGAAATAAATGAATTTGAATTTGAACTTTTTGCTTAGGATATTCAGTCGGATGTTGCGAAGAAATGCGATTCTTCTTAGGAACTGTTCGAATTATGATAGGACATAATGGCCCAATAGCCCAACGTGGTTCATAATGGAATATCATGATGTACCATGATAGTACACGACAAGCCATGCTGGAACAGTATGAGCCATGACAGATCAAGCTCGACCATAGCGGACCACTATAGACCATGATGACGGACCATGTTAAACCAGAAAAGGGCTAGGGACACGAAAAAAGTATCTATACTTTGTGGGTATCGAGTACATTTCCATTCGATACCGATACTTTTGTACTCGGTACTTTGCATTCGATACTTTTACTCAATGAGTACTTTTTGGCTGGTATCGTATCGAATAAGAAATTAAGTTTTAAATCTTAGAAATTACTCATTTAAAACTTGCAACCTTACGACTTGTGTTTATGGTTATGGCAACGCCATCTAGTTACGTCAAAGTGCAATAAAAAAAATCCGATACCGCTTATCTCCAACATGACTCAATAAACTTATATTTTTAAGTGATTTTGTGCGGAGGAGAAATAGGAACTTTAATTTATTTGCCTAAAGTACTAAATAATTTAATTTTGTTTCTATTTCTTTTAACTTTTTGAAGTTACAGTTGTCTTTTTCTATTATTGTATTAAATTTGTGTACCAATTACATTACGTTTGTGTTTTTTATTACATTTGTGTGTTTGTGTTTTTTCATGAAGTTAAACTGACGTTATTTATTGACTGATATTGACCTATGCTCTATGCGCATTAGGTGTCCTAAGAAAAGTACTCGATACCTTGAAGTATCCATACTTTTGTATAGATACTTTTATGAGTACGATATTTTTTTTTCGATACTACTCATGAGTACAGTATCGATACTTCCTATTCGACACCGTGTTCCTTCAAAGGGCCATGACAGACCATGTTGGTCCACTGTGCACTTGATGGAGGATTTTGGTAATAGTTTTTTTAAATAAAAATGCATACATAAATCCTTAAAATATCTTTATATTATCGTCATGATCCCTCGTTGAACACCTGAGCTGCTATGAATGCGTGTGGAATGACGGCGTAGAGTGCAGGAGTGTCGGGGGCTCCGCAAGAGCGGCCGTATGACGTCACAGCGATGACGCGCCACAGGCAGCCATCTTGGGTCTGCGCCGGACCACCGGAGTCACCCTGTGGAAAATAAAACGTCTATTTGTAATCTCATTACAAGCTTTATATTTATCTTGTTTTCGTATGTATGTTCAGCAACTAGTATAGGATTCACAGCGGATGTTTGTGTCTCTGAAGTTGGCAGCAAGACCCTGCGCAATTGCTATTTTTAACCGTGTTACCAAAAAGGAGGAGGTTCTATGTTCGACTTCATATTTTTGTGAATGTTCACCGATATCTCCGTCAATTGAGGACCAATTCTGAAAAAAAAAATATTGCAAGAGTATGTTCCGAAATTGGTCCAATTTCATTTTGGTGAAGATCTGTTAAAGAACTTCGAGATATACAACAGAACTCTTCAATAAATAACGGCAGATCTCTCGTGATTGCTGCAATCGCACGTCTGTTTATTGTTTAACATAACATAACGCCAGAACGCTCTAAAGGGGTACGCAGATGTGTACAGTTCACCTTGGTACACTCTCATTTCACCGGTTATGTTCAGTTTCATGATATTCGGGTAATCTATTCTGGCATAATAGGTACCTTACTAAACTACTTGCCTATTAGGTAGATACAACTAAAAAGTGAAAAATAAAAAAAAACTTTTTGTTGGGTTCTCTATGGCTAGGATTCGAAAACTGCCGCCTCTTCACCGGGAGCCCGCTAAAACGGACGTTAACGCGCGCCGCCGCATCAACCTGTGGCGCCACTGTCGCCAAAAACTGAGATCGCGCGTTCGTTGCTCCGTATAAAATTAATCAGAAAACTAGTAAAAACACTTAAGACGGTACCCTGACCAAAAAATCGGCATGAGATATGAGCGTTCCTATTGGTCTAGCGGCACTGGTGGCGCATGAATTACAGTAGTGAATACGCCCAGATTTTAGAATAAAATCTTTATAAAATCGAATTTTGGTCTTTTGAAAAAAATAATTCTACAAAAATGTTCGTTATTAAATTGTCTATCCATTAGTGTTAGTACAAAAAATAATCAATGAACACTTTACGAGGAGATGCGTAATATCAATATTTATTTCTCATTTTTATGTTTTTTTGGAAGTAGATTAGTGAAATATATACAACATTAAAAAAAAAACTAAATCTACCATTTTAGAATCAATATTATGTAGAAATTTAATGTATTTTTATTAATTGATATTTCTTTTTAAATAACGAGTAGATAGCTCCTAAAAACAGCACAAAAAACGGCTTGCGCGGCGTTTTGCTCGGGGAACCGCCTTAACCGGCGGTTAGGGTTCCGTACCCAAAGGGTAAAAACGGGACCCTATTACTGAGACTCCGCGGTCCGTCTGTCTGTCTGTCTGTCTGTCTGTCTGTCTGTCTGTCTGTCTGTCTGTCTGTCACCAGGCTGTATCTCATGAACCGTGATAGCTAGACAGTTGAAATTTTCACAGGTGATGTATATCTGTTGCCGCTACAACAACAAATACTAAAAACAAAATAAAATAAATATTTAAGGGGGGCTCCCATACAACAAACGTGATTTTTTTGCCGTTTTTTACGAAAATGGTACGGAACCCTTTGTGCGCGAGTCCGACTCGCACTTGGCCGGTTTTTTATTACTTGTAAATTATAATTTTAATTTATGTGACGTTCAAAAGTGCCGTTTATTGGCCTAATTGAATAAATATATTTGACTTTGACTTTGATTAAAACTAAGTGTGACGAATCTTTATTAAAATATCGTGAACAGTATCTTAGAGTTTATAAAAAGATCATTAGAAATGCTAAAAGAAAGGAAGTAACTAATCAAATAAATAAAGCAACTTAATAAATACCTAAATAAATAGTTTTTAAGCTGACATGGTCACAATCATTAGAATTAATATTTGTTTCGGGATATTTACCATGTATATTTTGAATTTTTGTTCAACTATGTAAAGGTCGTAAAACTGCTGAACGAGTGTCAAAAGTGGATACAGTGAGCATCGTCTGTCGTGAACAATGTCGAGTAACTAGCGAGACGAGTTCTGGTGGTAGCGGCATCGTGCGTGAAAAACGAGTGAGGAAGAGGGTAGACAGATAAGTCAGTTCGTAAATAACAACCACCCGCAAAGACTTTAGTTCTCGTGATCGTGGCGCTTGTAACAGTGCCGAAATATCGAGCTCTCAACCAAAATCAAAATATACATGGTAAATATCCCGAATAAAATAGTCAATAAAAACGGCAAAAGATTTACAAAGAACAATGGCAGGTGCCCATACATTTTTTTAGCTGAGATTAAATTCCTACGTCTTTAAATGAAAAATATCTGGTTTAACTCAGGGTGATGTTCTGAATTAGTTTGTGCAAGAATTTTTGTTCGAGAATGTCGAGAATAATAGATATTCAGTCATAAACTTTTGTAGGTTATGTCTGGGTGACTTTTAATAATGTGTTTAATAGGTAATATTATTCAATTTCGTGGAAGTAAAAGGGGAATATCACATTAGCATTTCCCTTACCTAGTTATTTCAGCATGAAATGTATAATATTCTCTTTGGAAAGAGTATATTTATTTAAACTAAGCGACTTTGACGTTTATCAAAAGGTCGTCGTCCTCGTCAACAACCAAGCTATATTTTTTAAACTTGGATACTAGTCTTTTTGCCAATCATTAATTAAAAGTAATTCATTTATTTCTACTGCACTACAATATTCTTACCTACCTGCGAGGAACATCTATACTTAGACAAACTGTATTGTTAACTCATTTACTGCAATAAATACATTAATTATATTATTAATTAATATAGTTACTACTTGTCACTTAGCAGATAAAATATATAATGGCAACACTAAGCTAAAGAAATGAACTAAAAAATCAAATAACTTTTTATTTATTTTGATTTTTTTTTATCCGTTTTGAACCAGCCCAATAATATATTTCAAAAATGTAGACAATTAATAGAACGTCTTTCGTATATAACTCACTTTCAGACGCTCAAATTATAGTCAGCTAAAATCTCGCCATTGTTCTTTCAAAATGCACATTCTGCGTCAAACCCGACGTTATTTCAGAAAACCTCATTAAGAACGTCTTTTTTTGAATATTGTTCAAAACGGTACTTCCTGATCAGGCTGTTTGTCAAGCTTTCTGGTTTCTGATTACCATAACGATCGTCAAATATGGTCACTCAGCCCCGGACCGACCTCGGCAAGGTCTGGACGCCGCGGCGTCCAGAATAAAATATGTATGTACTTACATATGAAATACCAACACTACGACAAATAAAGTAAATAACACTATTGACCCAATAATCACTTCGTAATCGTAAGCGTAATTGGCACAAATTAACACTGCAAAACACGTAGTGAGTGTGACTCAGTTTTGTTTCTGATATGAACATTTCTAATATTTATGTTGACATACCCACATTAAAAAAAATATGGTGTCGTTTTTATTAGAGGGTAAGGAATAAAAAGACACCAATAATTGGTAGATAAAACATTGTTCGGATTTTGAATTAAATACCGCTAGATTGCGATTTTCTTACAGTGTGCGCCGGTCCGTTTATGGGTGGCCATCCTATTCATACCGAAACGTATTCCTCCGTGCCTCGGCAAGCACAAGATACCCCTGAGTAGCTGATCTTAAAATGAGAATCACGTCTAAAAGGCTAGTCGTAATTATTTGGAAAAATATATGTTACAAAAGACTATTTTCTTAATAATTAGATTAAAAAAAAGATTTTTAATCGTATAACTTTAGTGTAATTAATTTGTAAAGTTATGTCTTACACGGACAAAAAAACGAGAATCACAAAGGCCTAAACCACCGGCCGTATTGTATTGTATTTTTTTTTAATGAAATTTTCACCATCTCAAAGACAATTTAATTATCTACATTATGATCAGAGGTTTTTTTTAAAGTCATAGAATAATAAGGAAAGTACAAAAAACTACTGAATTTTGGGTCGCGCGGGTGTGAATGTGAAACGTGTGCGCGTTTTGTTCCATCAAGGTCGTTGACGACTGTCGTCGTACAGTTGTTTTGGGTAAGAAGCCTGAAATCTAACACCAGTTTGACTAAGGGGCCTTAGGGGCCTAAGGGGTATTATGTAGCCCAGTTACGGGGTTGTGTAGGTCAGATAGGTAGTCGCTCCATGTAAAACCGTACTCAGCTGAATCCGGACTTGATTGAGCTCCTAAAAAAACTGTGCCTTTGGTACCTCTTTTTTATCGTTTTTCAACACCGACTTTCGAAACGAAAGTTATTTTGCACTTTTTAGTGTTTTGCTTTTGAAGTCGGTTTATTTTTTGTGAAAAAGTTTTATTTCTCTCTTTTGAGTTTTAGTAAAACATCACTAAAAATCACTAAAAAACTACGGTACAAAATAATAACTCAATTTATACATTCGTGCTGTTTGTCGCCAAGGAGTTCTGTTGTATACTCCATATCTTGAAAACTGCTGGACCGATTTTTATAAAACTTGCACTATTCCTAAGTTGAGAGATACTCAATCCAAAACAAAAGAAAGATCATGATCCGATAAGTAGTTTCGGAGAAATGCGTGGACAAACATACATACAAACACTCATGAAATTTGGCACACGTATTTAGAAGCCCACATAGAATAACATATGTGAATATTGTGCAGTTCAAACAATAATACATACATACGTGTCGAATTGATTACCTCCTTTTTTTGAAATCGGTTTTTTTTTCCAATTTTTATTCTTTTTTTTTATTCTTACCTGACAAGTATCCTTCCCCCCTGACCTCTCGCCGGCGCACACATGGCTATCAGGAGTGACTCCGTTGGGCAGCTTCAGGGAAGTTCCCCAGATGTCCTTACACTCCTGCATGCTCCACACGTTCAGTGCTACACTGCGGAGCTGGAATGAGTGGTCACCACCTGTGAAACAACAAGAGGATTATAGATTTACGGTTCCGTACCCAAAACTAAGACTCCACTGTCCGTCTGTCTGTCTGTCACTAGGCTGTATCTCATGAACCGTGATAGCTAGACAGTTGAATATTCACAGATCATGTATTTCTGTTGCCGCTATAACAACAAATACTAAAAACGGAATTAAATAAATACTTAAGTGGGGCTCCCATACAACAAACTTATTTTTTTTTGCCGTTTTTTTGCGATAATGGTACGGAACCCTTCGTGCGCGAGTCCGACTCGCACTTGACCGGTTTTTATTTTAATTATTGATAGGCTCGCATTTAGAGCAGTGGCCTAGTGATAACGACCGCGACTTACAAATTGTACGTCGTGGGTTCGAACCCAGGTAGACGCTTTACTTTGTGTAAATTATTTCTTCACCACTGCTCTCAAAACGGTGAAGGAAAACATCGTGAGGAAACCGGCATGCCCTAGAACCAAAAACTAGAAGACATGTGACATCCACCAATCCGCACTGGTCCGGGTGGTGGATTACGGCCCATTCCCTCTCATAGAGAGGAAGCCTGCAGAGGCACACAACGGACCAAACAGCAGTCTAAGAGCGAAAAAAGGGGGTCCACCTATCCTATCCTAGGCTCACGTTTGACTTGCCTAGAAGTAACCTATTCACTCTTAACTTAAAGACCTGGGGGTCTTTAAGTTAAGAGGTTGTAGCTATCGGGAAACACAGACTCCGGCAGCAATAATTGAAAATGTAGAATAGAATATTGCGCTACTGCTAAGCATGAGGTCTTGCAGCCATATTGTGTAATGAACTTGACAAGGCAAAGGCAAAGAGTATGAACAATCGACCAATCACATAGACGGAAAGCCACATCGCGTCGATTAAGGCGCTATATACGCCCCAATGTTTACGCAATACTGGCCGTGCGCCCGCTCGATGCCAAAATATCAATACTGAACATCCTTTTTAACCCCCGCCGGAAAAAGAAGGGGTGTTATAAGTTTCACGTGTGTATCTGTGTATCTGTGTATCTGTGTGTCTGTCTGTGGCATCATAGCGCCTAAACGGATGAACCGATTTCAATTTAGTTTTTTTTGTTTGAAAGGTAATTTTGTCGAAAGTGTTCTTAGCTATGTTTGAATAAAATCGGTTCAGCCGTTCAAAAGTTATGGGCATTTTACTGTTTGAATCGGGGTGTTTTCGCAAGATAAATGCGTCGGGGGTTTTTTAAATTGTGAAATTTTACTTGTGAACAGTTTTGTTTGCAAATATTATTTGATTTACATAGTTATGAAGAAATGCCAGCCATCAATTTTTTCGTGTAAAAATATTTTTAAACATCCAAGTCGTTTTGGAGGAGTTTCCAAAAGTTGCGAAAAAATATCGTGTTGTAATTTTTTTTTTAAAGCAAAACTATTAGTTACACGAAAGAACCTTGTGTTCAAAATTATGTACGTTTACCAACACGTTTTTAAAGTAATAGGACAAAATCGTTTATTTATTTATTTATTTAAACTTCATGTACAATGGTGATACATAGGCGGACTTAATGCAGCAAGGCATTCTCTACCAGTCAACCTTTGGGTTAAAAAGAACACAACAGTGGTAGGAGTCCAAAATAAAAATAAATAATGAACAATAATTAAAATTGGATAATAAACTATCTAACTAATAAAATACATAAATAATTTCTAAAACAATAGACTAATAAATATTATAATAAATACTATATTTATTTATTTTTACTATGTTTATGAATTAGGTATCTTTGCTAAGAAACTGACCATATTCAGTCCTTCCCCATCCTGTGGCGATGATGCTCCTGCCTTCTGGCGGCGGCACTCCCAAACACGCTGGACGAATCACCTCGGAGAACCTGAAATTATAAGTATTACCGAATTAATTACATAACTCTTCATCTATACTAATATTATCTCTCTGCCTAGTCTATTTCCAAATATATTGAGGTCAGCTTCCTGTCTTACCGGATGCGGCAGAGTACCATTATTTTATATAAGCTGTCCCCTGCGGCTTCGCTCCTGTCAACAGGGTACCAAACTACCCTACCCTTCCTACCTACCTACCTACCTACCTACGTACCTTTATTTTTAAACCGACTTACAAAAAAAGGAGGAGGTTCTATGTTCGACTTTTTTTGTGTATGTTCATCGATATCTCTGTCAATTGTGGACCGATTTTGAAAATTCTTTTTTTGTTTGAAAGAGTATGTTTCGAAATTGGTCCCATTTTAATTTGGTGAAGGTCTGATGAAGAACTTCGGAGATACACAACAGAATTCTTCAATAAATAACGGCAAAACTCTCGGGATTGCTCCAATCGCATGTCTGTTTGTTGTTTATACCATTTCATAACATAACATCACGCCAGTACGCTCTAAAGGGGTACACAGATCTCTCATTTCACCGGTTATGTTCAAGTTTCATATTATTCGGTAAATCTATTCTGGAGTTATAGGGACCTTAATAAACAACTTGCTATTAGGTAGGTAAAACTAAAAAGGGAAAAATAAAAAAACTTTTTTGCAAAAAAATACAACCGACTTCCAAATGAAAAACTACAAAGTGAAAAATAACTTAACTTTTGGAAGTCGGTGTCCATATCGCAAAAAAATGGTACCTACATAAGACACCGACTTCCAAAAGTTAAGTTATTTTTCACTTTGTAGTTTTTCATTTGGAAGTCGGTAGTATTTTTTTGCAAAAAAGTTTTTTATTATTTTTGTTTACGTGGAGAAACCTTCAAAAGGCGCCTGGAATTTTAGGGACAAGACCAGGAAGTACCTACCTAGTCATCCGCACGCGCTGGTGGAATCCGTATACCTACAGCATTTTACAGAAATGCGGCTCGTGCGGCGCGGATAGGTGCGCGACGTTGCATTGGATTTCATAAAAAGATAAAAAAATGCGATGACTGCAGTGCGTGTTCACCTAAATAGTACATTACTGGTAAAATGGGGTGAATAGGCACAACTCTCAACTTTCACATCGTTTTTCTCAGATATTTTGTTTGCAAGCTGTTATGAAAGCATTGTGAAAATGCGAGTCGCGTTGTATTTTACCAAATTTGCATGCTTAAAATTTGTGAAAATATGTGAATTATTTGTAAAATAGAAAAAAAGAAGGCGATTTCTATTTACCTTGAAACTGGGGTCAAAAGATACGAGAGAGGGGTGAAAAGAAAAAAAACCAAATACAAGACCAAAGCCAATGAGGATAGAAAATATAAAAAAAATACATTTTATTTGAAAATCGCCTAAAACACTTTACATTTCTTAAATTAGTCCTCGATTGACAATCCTGCAAATTATGTTTCTATAGACCCCTTTCTCGTGTATCTATTCAACCCTTTCTTCGCATCTATTGACCCTAGATAAATTGTTGTTGTTATTATTGTACCCTATGTATTTCTCAATTTTAGCATTGTTATCAATCAACTTTATATATTTTTAAATTTTATCAATTCTATAATTGTTTTTATTCTTGTTATTTCTCTTTTGTTAATGGGCACATAGAACTTTTATTTTTGTTGTTTTATTATAATTAAGAGTCGCAAAATTTTATCTTAGGTTGTTTTTTACAAAAATTGTATACTTATTATAAATGTTTGTCGGTGTTTTCGAGCGTATGGCACTCGTGGGCTGCAGCTGAAAATCAGCGTCAGGTGGTAAACCCTGTGTTACCATTTGGCATTATGCTGAGCTGAGGCCCTTTTGGCATTAATAGTTTTAAAAATATTTTGGTTTTTTTAAGGTGTTTTTGTTTTTAATGCAAATAAACTCATTTTTCTTTCTTTCTTTTCTTTCTAAAGGCGTTTCCATTAACCCCCCACGCGTATCTATTCACCTCGAATACAGGCAAAAAGTACAAGTGTCCTGATTTTACCAGAAATACGAACAAAATCATAAAATATTTATACCTTCTTTGTATCAATAAGAGATGAGAAACTTTACTATCCAATTATATAAATTTTGAAGGCGATAAAACTGAAGAACGGTATGTTTGATAAAAGTTTTAGACAGCCTAAAAAAACTAGCACACGCAGACTTTAACCGCTTTTTCTTTAAGTTAATAAACTTTACGTAAATTTGGGTTTAGCCAGTATAATGCACAAATAAATGCGTTATCGCTAATGCACTCTCTTGCATAAATTTCATAGTCCAATGGGATGACAATCCGACCAGACCGGAGAGAGATCAGCCCCCCTAGCCAAGTTACAAACGTTTCGTAACGAAACTCTTTCTACAATCGTTAAGAGCGGACTCTAGTCAACAGGAATTTGATAAATAGGTATTTGAAGAAACTATTGCCGTCGCGTCACCTCCAACCTCACCCCGTAAAGTGCGAAAGGGACAACTGCAGCTCAGGCTGATTTTACCTACAAAAACTTTGATTAACAGTTTGGCTGCCAGACAATAAACACAATAGAAAATGTATTGTTTGAGGGTCACCGGTGACCGATGTGGCAGTCAACCTGTTAAAAGATGTTTCGTATTCTGCTGTTTTCTTCATGAAAACTGAAACTTATATCAAAATTTAGAGGAAAAGTATATATATGCTCCTATCATTTCCTTTTTTGTTAAAAACTTATACATTTTGTCTGAAAGTCTTCTGAACATGGCGGTAAAAACGGGCCTTTTTTTCGGATTGTCATATTACTTTTTGTGATTATGTTTTGGAAAAAAGGAAATGATACAGGCACGTATTAATTAGACCAAGATTTGATGGAAAAAAATCATTGCTCTAGAGGCATTATTCACGAAGAAAACAGCAGAATGTGTTTGTATGGAGAAAGTCTCACTAGAGTCCCCTCTTAACGCCTTCTATTTGTATGGTCTAACCACGTGATGACGTAACTTAAGGTAGCCCTAGTCGACGGCACGAACTATTTTGTGTGCGGACGCGTGCGAAAGAGATGCAGTATGAAGTTAGTTCGCGTACGAATTAGCACTTTTGCAAATTTGTAGCGAAATGGATGATGATTTAGGACGAAAAACGAGCGCGCGAAATGTTATAAACAGACCTTTGGGAGTATGGATATCATAAAAAAAACTACTAGATGTATATCTTTAAAATAAAATTATTTGCATTGTTGAACTACTAATCTATCCCTGTATGGTGACTGTTTTGCAATTTTCCTTCTTCTTATGGTATTTTATGCCGCCCAAAGATGCCTTAAAATTACTGTTGAAATATGGAATTTTCGACGCTCATAACTTTCAAACATATTTTATTTTTTGTTTCCATACAGGGCTAGAGATAATGATGAAACAAATTGTTTTTATTTTTATTTTGAACGTACATCGTCAAACAATGGAGTAATTGCCACACTACGTTTGTATGGAGGAATGATCGACCAGGGCAACCTTAACGTTCAGATGTGTCATTCCCATACATTGATTCGTTTTCTGCTAGCGTTATCAATTGTCTTGGCTACAGGTGTAGAACCAACCGCTTAACGTTCTTTCCAAGGCAAGGAGGTTTCACACCGCCAATTGCTAAGAACGAAAATTTGGTTCAAATAAATCTCACTAGATGTCGCGGCATGTACACACAATTCAATAAATTGTGTGTAAAATTAACATTTTACGGAATTGAACATACAAATTGTATGTTCTTTTTTAATCAACTCTCCTAAGTACAAAATTTTGGAATAGTGGGCTCTTAATACACATTTCAAAGATTATTTGAACGGATCATTTAAAATTGATGCCAATAGATGGCGCATTTTTAAATTCTGAGGCAATCCACTCGATTGTTAAAATTTGCATTGTAACACATTTTGGTGCAAAAAAACTGTAAAAACGTGAAAAAAAATACTATAAAACGAACCTTCACTGTATTTAAAGAAAAAAATATTCACGAACCTAGTAAACCCTTTTACTTGCAAGTAGCTGCTAACACCATCTATTGCCGTCAAACGGGATCGAACGCGATTGATGTACTTACAAAAATACCAAGATTAATCAGATGAAAAACGCTAGTTACGTCGGCACGGTTTCTTTGTATGGGATGAGGCATCTGTATGCTAGTATTATATTATCTGTGCTGTCACTGAGAAAATCCCTATATATCTCTGCCCGACCAGAGCATCGAACTCGGGACTCTCGTTCAGTTCGCTCTTGCAACTGCGAGACCGATGAGGAAGTTTTAATGTTACTGAGTAACCTAGTTATCAAAATATTACATACTTTACTGTGTTCTGACTGAGAATATGTACAATCTGCACATCATATCTTATGGGAGTGTATTCTTTGGCAGAATGAACGTAATATTATGTTGGATAATGTACAGGCTGCATCAGGAGTTGTTTACTATACGGACCTTGTGGAAACTAAAACAAATTGCCGTAAGGTCAAGCGTTTTTGCCATACCTATTATTGGAATCACAATGTTAGGACCCATTAATATTAATGATAATTTTCATCCGTGGTGCTAGACAACTGGGCTTATCCCAGTTGTAAACGACCCGTTGTGCCTATTGACCTTGTTACCCGACTGCCGAAGGAGGATAATGTGTTTATCAGTCTATGTATGTATGTATGTAAGTATGTATGTATGTATGTAAGTATGTATGTATGGTGAACGTTACCCCAACAGGAAAGTGACTCCTAGAGTGATATGAGTGGAACGTATAGTTAGTGCGTAATCTGCTGTGAATGTGCCCTACATAAAAAATAAGTGCGTGTTTCCGTTTTTGAAAAAAACGAAAAAAATGGTTCCTGCTGGGGTAACGTTGTTCCAGCAGGAAAATTCTAAACGAATGATCGGAATGAGAAATATTGTGCATGGGCAGAGAGCTTATAGTTGTGGAAGAATGTGCGCCGAAAATATAATTAGTGCGTCATCAGGTTTTCGAGATATTGCATTTCCTGCTGGGGTAACGTTTTGCAGAATCGTGTATCTCTAAAACCATTGTATGTGCGCCTGTAGAATAAACATACACGAGTAGCTCTTGATTTGTGCGTATTTGTGCCGGAATTAGATTTAAGAAAATACCTATAATTTTCAAGAAATTGCGCTTTTTTGAAAACCGGAAAAAAAATCACAGCGCCTAAATGAGAAAACGTATAAGCTCGCTGAAAACTGTATTCAGTCCATCTTGACGCTTGTAATAACCATAAAAAGTTTCAAAAGCATACATGTTTGCGTTATCGAATAATATTGCTGAAAGTCAAAACGAGGGTGTCATAACTTTGGCGGCTAAATACAAGAAACCGACTTAACCCAAGATAGGTAGGTGTAAACCACAAGTATGTGCGTTTAGTCAAAAATATATAGTGAAAATATTCAGCTTGGAATGTTTCCCAATACGTAGATTTAAACAAAACATGTAAACAATAGCTGGTTATCCGACCAAATTCAAATGACTACGAAAAAGCGACGGATTAATACATAACGATGACCTTCTTAACTTTACTCACGAACCGGTTGTAGCGTGTTGTGCCTGAGTACACTGAGGTAGAAAAGTTATAAAAAAAATAAGTTGATGGATTATATTCTACTAGCTGTTTCCGTGACTTTGCACTTGATTAGGTAAGTATATTAGAAAAGTGTGCCAAGCTCTAACCTATATTCTTTATTCCAAATTTAATTAAAATACATTCAGTATTTTGTGAACACATCCAGATATTTGCCTTTATATTAGTAGAAAAAAGTACTTCAGAGACCAAAATATGATGGCGGCTGTTTTAAAAAAAAGTTCAAGATATGTGTGATAAATACCTACTACATAAAAATAACCTACAGATACAGTTTATAAATAAAAAGCCAATTAACACAACAGTAAAAAAACAACGTAGGTATCTACATACATTGGTTTAAACCTTGGGTTAGATAAATTAACATTGAGTTTTTAGGGTTCCGTACCCAAAGGGTAAAAACGGGACCCTATTACTAAGACTCCGTGGTCCGTCTGTCTGTGTCACCAGGCTGTATCTCATGAACCGTGATAGCTAGATAGTTGAAATTTTCACAGATGATGTATTTCTATTGCCTAACAACAAAACTAAAAACAGAATAAAATAAATATTAAAGGGGGACTCCCATACATCAAACGTGATTTTTTTGAGTGTTATGTGCCATACTTAATTTGGTCGAGTAATGTGTAATGCTACAGTACGCGGTCGGGATTTCGCAGCCAGCCGACCGACCGGCGCATTACTCATAAGAAATAATAAGAATATAATTTATATCTATATTTAAAATTTTATATCTTTTACACAATAAATAGGTTTAGTTAAGTACATATTATACTTACAACTGATCGATGATTTTCTGTGATTATGCAATTTTACTGTTTGTATTTTAGTACATAAGTAAATGAAAAACTGATCTGTGATTTTAAATAATAATGACTACACACGGTTCAAATAATTTGATTGAACTATGTGTTCTACTATAAAGAGTTTGTAATTTGATCTGTGATTTCATGCCATAATTACTTTAAGAAACAAAATAAAGAGAATAAAAATAATAATTTCTACATCAACAACCTCTTTCATTTGTTATGGTCACAAGGTGCATTTAATGGTTTTTTTTAATTAGCCCCCAAAATTTGGTCATACCAACAAACGTTTGAACGCGACTGTACGGACAACAGCTTAGGTTTAATACGTCCAATCAAGAAGGTCATCGATATGTATGAATCCGTCGCTTTTTCGTAGTCATTTGAATTTGGTCGGATAACCAGCCATTGTTTACATGTTTTGTTTTTTGTTTAAATCTACGTATTGGGAAACATTCCAAGCTGAATATTTTCACTATATATTTTTGACTAAACGCACATACTTGTGGTTTACACCTACCTATCTTGGGTTAAGTCGGTTTCTTGTATTTAGCCGCCAAAGTTATGACACCCTCGTTTTGACTTTCAGCAATATTATTCGATAACGCAAACATGTATGCTTTTGATACTTTTTATGGTTATTACAAGCGTCAAGATGGACTGAATACAGTTTTCAGCGAGCTTATACGTTTTCTCATTTAGGCGCTGTGATTTTTTTTCCGGTTTTCAAAAAAGCGCAATTTCTTGAAAATTATAGGTATTTTCTTAAATCTAATTCCGGCACAAATACGCACAAATCAAGAGCTACTCGTGTATGTTTATTCTACAGGCGCACATACAATGGTTTTAGAGATACACGATTCTGCAAAACGTTACCCCAGCAGGAAATGCAATATCTCGAAAACCTGATGACGCACTAATTATATTTTCGGCGCACATTCTTCCACAACTATAAGCTCTCTGCCCATGCACAATATTTCTCATTCCGATCATTCGTTTAGAATTTTCCTGCTGGAACAACGTTACCCCAGCAGGAACCATTTTTTTCGTTTTTTTCAAAAACGGAAACACGCACTTATTTTTTATGTAGGGCACATTCACAGCAGATTACGCACTAACTATACGTTCCACTCATATCACTCTAGGAGTCACTTTCCTGTTGGGGTAACGTTCACGTATGTATGTATGTTTGTTCCTATATGGCGTTCCAGAGGCCAAACGCGTTGGCCGATTTTGATGATTCATGCGTCAATCGATGCGTCTTAACCCTACGAGTGTCATAGGCTACATTAAAATTGGATAATGGAAAAATGGCGGATTTTGGGTGCCATATTGTGGGGGACCAAATTTTTTTTTTCTTCCAAACCCATCGTGTGGGGTATATAAAGGGTTTTAAGAGGTGATTTCAAAAATATATAACACTTATATGTTTAAATATATCTAGTTAATTCGAAAAAAACTAACTAAACAGTTATAAATAAAAAAACTTAATTCAAAAAATCAAAAAACCCGACTGCTTCAAAAGTTAACTAAAAAGTCGTAAACAAGGAAAAAATCATGCTGTGCAGGCGGAGGATACACCAGATTTTGGTCAGCCAGCCCGCGAATATGTATCCTCCGACTGCACAGCATGATTTATTATTTTTTGAATTAAGATTTTTTATTTCAAATTTTTTTTCACCGTTGAGAAGCTACACTATCTCCGGGTGACATAGGCTACTTTTTATCCCTGTATCCCCACGAGAACGGGAACTACGCGGGTGAAACCGCGAGGTGTCCGCTAGTAGATTATAAAAAAAAGAAATGGTTGCAAGCGCTGCTGTGGAGCATGAGGTACTGAGAGCACCACTGCCTTACCCATCGGGGAAAACAGCCCTGAAGATAAGTTACTCACCTGACTTTAGACACCAACTGTATAAGGGCTACGTCGTGGTACGCCCTCCTCTGCTTGTACTTGGGATGACGTATGACGGCTGATATCCTCACGACCAGCGCTCCAGGGTCGTCAAGGAATGAGGAACCGAGTTGCACTGCTTGAGGTGGACCGCTGAAAAGATCGTTACTGGTCGTTCAGTAAAATTGATGAATTAATATGAGACAACATGATCACTGACTTCAGTAGAGGAAATTGATAGTGAGGAAACCTGCGGCCTTATTAGCCGGTTTTGACGCCATCAATCAACCAATCACATGCGCGCTATTGGTCGAGTGATGGCGGTCAAACCCTTTACCTTGTTGAATTCATTACGCAATAAGGCTCTTGGCGGACACTAAGCCACCGGTGTTGGACACCACTTTTTATCCGACAGCAAGGAAAGGGTTAAGTTTTCCTTGTTTATTTGTATGTATGTAAATAATATTCTTTATTACCTCATATCTTTCAAACCACTACGCGGATTTATATTATCGTTTATAATAATAATAATAAACGATGTCATCTTTAGATAGGTCTTGACCGCCCAAGTGTTCTTAGATAAGTGACGTTAAAATAATAAAAAATCAAACATGGCGGACTTTGGGCGCCATATTGTGGGGCTCCCAATTTCTTTTTCTGCCAGCGCCATCTAGTGGCGTATCAAAATTAAGTGTTTTTAGTGGTGATAACAAACATTTATACCACTTATATGTTTAAAAGTAATCGAACAAAAGATTGCTTAAAAGTTGTAAATAACAAAATTAATAAAATCAAAAAACCCGATAAGAAGCGAACTAAAAAGATGTTAACAAGAAGAAAATCATGCTGTGCTGTCGGAGGTTATTAAAATATTCGCAAGCTGGCCTCCTGCTGCACAGCATGATTTTCGCGTTGTTTATTTTTTTTTTAGGTACCTATGGAAATTTTAAGGATAACATAACATCTTGTGACCTTGAACATACTTATAATTTACACACTGACACTAAGTTTACATGTGCGACTTGTCGAGTTTTACACACCAGCTTTAATCTTTTAGCTTCACTACAATTTAATCAAATAAGTGTCAACTTAAATTTAAGGAAGGAGCACCTAATTTCAACTTCCCAAGTCACCTAGAAGTATTTTTTTTTATTAATGATAGTCTCTAAGGATAACTATTACAAATTTAAACTTTTGATGAATGAGTGAGTGATAAAAACAACGATTTTCAAATGTCTTTTTTTTAAATCTCGTAAATGGTAAAAGATTTTTTAATTGTAATTTGGGATATGGTAATAAGATGGGGAACTTAAAGACATAATAATCGTAAGTGTGTTGACTGATGCAATGGGGTATCGAAAGTGGGCCTATATGGTTCGTGTAATATAATCCAATGTCGCCTATTTTCGCGAACTTGGCTGACACACTACCGCGTGTCGAGTCTAGATAGAATTAAAACTGATGGAAAAGAGTGTCCGTGGTGTTTCTTGCAAATTCTTCTCCATTGAGACCTACTGACGCTTCAGAATTTGCAACTAGAGACATCTTTTTTACCCGCTTACCGAAGGAGGGTAATGTGTTTATCAGTCTATGTATGTATGTAAGTATGTATGTATGTATGTAAGTATGTATGTATGTTTGTTCCTATATGGCGTTCCAGAGGCCAAACCCGTTGACCGATTTTGATGATTCATACGTCAATCGATTCGTCTTAACCCTGCGAGTGTCATAGGCTACATTAAAATTGGACAATAGAAAAATGGCGGCTTTTGGGTGCCATATTGTGGGGGCCCAAATTTTTTTTTCTTCTTAACCCATCGTGTGGGGTATCAAAATAAAGGATTTTAAGAGGTGATTTCAAAAATATGTAACACTCATACGTTTAAATTTATCTATTCGAAAAAAAAACTAACTAAAAAGTTATATTTATAAAAAAACTTAATTCAAAATACATATTCGCGGGCTGGCTGACCAAAATCTGGTGTATCCTCCGCCTGCACAGCATGATTTTTTCCTTGTTTACGACTTTTTAGTTCGCTTTTGAAGCGGTTTTTTGATTTTTTTTGAAACAAATTATTTGATTTGATTTTGACTCAGGCAGGTACAAATTATACAATGCAATGGGAAGCCGGGATGAATCGAGTTCTAGGGTAATTTTTCGTCGTAAATAGATGAATGGTAAATACCTGACGACATTGGCGTCTTTGTCCTGGTAGGTGCAGTGCCCCGCGGTCAGCACGTAGCGATCACTGATCAGAGAGCCCCCGCATTTCCAGGAGTAGCCGGATTGCTGCAAGCATTACCGTAAATATATAATAACTGGCTGCCGCCCGCAGCTCCGCCTGCGTGGTATTAGTACTTCACCCAATATTTTTATAAATTTTAGCCTATATGTTATTCGGATGTTTAAGTTTATTTATATAAAGTTTCATTAAAATCCATTCAGTAGTTTTTGCGTGAAAGAGTAACAATCATCTATATAACCATCCATCCGTCCAACCATCGGTCCATACATCCACCCATACATCCATTCATACATTCATCCATTCATCTATTCATCCATTCATCCATCCATTCATCCATCCATTCATCCATCCATCCATCCATCCTCACAAACTTTCACGTTTAGAAAAGTAGTAGCAAAAACGAAATCAAACATCAATGAATGTGCCTAGCATGTTCACAACTACGTCAGGGTCGGCTTCCAGTCTAACCGGCACCAGCCGAATAACAGTACAGTATTCTAAACCCAGTAACTGCTAGGTGCGTAGTACTCATAACCGGCTTGCGTTGCGTGTACATGTATGAACGCAAAGGAGTACATTTAAAGATCGTAGAAGGCGGAATTCTGTATAATACTTACTGCTTACCTGCATGGGACAAAGGCGTGACTTTATGTAGTAAAATATTATGTATTTGCCTTTTGTATGTTTGAGCCCTTTTGGTGTTGAAACATTGGGTCCATAGGGTCCGAGGCTCATCAAGTTTTTGAATGGTTGAGCCATTTTGGGGTTGAAACATTAGGTCCATGGGGTCATAGGCTCATTGAATTTTTGTATGTTTGAGCCCTTTTGAGGTTGAAACATTAGGTCCATGGTGTCCGAGCCTCATCGAGTTTTTGTATGTTTGAGCCCTTTTGGGGTTGAAACACCAGGTCCATGGGGTCAGAGGCTCATCGAGTTTTTGTATGTTTGAGCACTTTTGGGGTTGAAACATTAGGTCTATGGGGTCCGAGGCTCATCGAATTTTTGTATGTTTGTGCCTTTTTGGGGTTGAAACATTAGCTTCTTGGGGTCCGAGGCTCATCGAGTTTTTCGAGACTTCAGTAAAAAATTACCTACTCGACTATATGCATGACATTTTTTCGGCCAGAGGATCAGCATTGTTATTCAACGTGGCAATGCTGAATGTCAATGTTGCCAGCGTTCTGGCCATTTCTCCCATTGATAATGACGTGGATGATTTTTTTGACACCCAATGACCCTCTTGCCGTCTTATATTCTATCGGCTCGCACTTGACCACTATCTCACCTGATGGTAAGCGATGCTTGACCACTATCTCATCTGATGGCAAGCGATGATGCAGTCGACGGTGAAACACGCTTGCCTAGAAGTAATCTATTCACTCTTGACTTAAAGGCCCCCAAATTGTAGCTGTCGGGAAACACGGACTCCGGCAGGGAACTCCACACCTTAGCTGTACGCATAATAAAAGTGTTCCCAAAACGTTTTGTGCGTATGAGTGGGATGTCCACCATGTATTTATGGCGCATCGGCGTACACGTTTTTATACGCACTTGTTTTAATTTGAGTTATAGTTTGAAACTTACTTGAACTTTTCTCCAGCCAACAATAGCCATGTGGGGGAAGTCTCGAATATTAGCCACAGTACCGCCGATGATGAGGGGCACGTTGATAGGCGTGCAGTCAGACACGTTGAACGCCGCGCCGTCAGCTGATGGTAAGAGCGGAAGGGCTACCACTTTCTTCACTGTCAGAGATTTGTAGTAGTCACACACTGGAACGGAGAGATTGGAATAATATTAGAAACATTTTTTTTCCAGCTTGGAATTCTACTTCTTTGCTGTACGCATAATATAAAAGTATGCCCAAAACGTTTGGTGCGTATGGGTGGGATGTCCACCATGTACCGATGACGCATCGCCGTACGTCTTGTAGTCCGATGATGGAACGGGCTAGGAGAAATTAGTTGATGCAATACCAACGCACACTCTCCGAAATGTAACCGATAAAAAACCGACAGGCTGGCAACTCGGCGCCGAAATTCGAGGTTCTGGAGCCTAGATTCGACCAGTACTTCCGAGCCTCTTGGCCCGTTTTTCGATCGACTCTAGTGCATCAAGCTGGTACTTGGCAGATCCGTCCCAGAGATGAGAGCAGTACTCCATGCGTGATCGAACTTGCGCTTGATACACGTTGAGCAACTGTTCTGGCTTGAAGAACCACCTCACCTTCGCGACGATCCCCAACGAATCTTTTTTAGGGTTCAGTACCTGAAGGGTCCACACGGAGCACTATTGCTGTCCGTCACGTGTCCGTCTGTCTGTCCGTCTGTCCGTCGTCTGTCTCACGGGTTTTACAGCCAAACGGTTGGAGCTACAATTTTCAAATTTGCACATGTTGACCCAAACCCATACAAATTGTATTTTTTTTATGTTTTTTAACGGGGCTTCCATACAGCTAAAAGAGGTCACGAGAAAAACTGTTAACCTACCCCATCGAGTGGGGTATCGTTGTTTAGAAATCGTTGGATAGATAACTAGGAGCTGATGGCTAAATAATAACAGCCGCACTGGTCGATCATCAAGGTTAAGCAACGCTTGACGAGGTCGGTCTTTGGATAGGTGACCATTTCAACTTACCGCGTTTCCTCCGTTATTCGGAAAGCACGCTAAGCCGTTGGTCCCGGCTGTCATTTGAAGATCTTTGACAGTCGTTACGGGTAGTCAGAAGCTTGAGATCTGACACCAGTCTCGCCAAGGGATACCGTGTTACCCAGTTACTGGGTTGTGGAGGTCAGATAGGCAGTCGCTCAATGTAAAACACTAATACTCAGCTGAATCCGGTTAGACTGGAGGCCGACCCCAATATAGTTGTGAAAAGGCTAGACACTACTAGGCTGATTGATTGAAATGATATTACACGCTTTATTTGTTTGTTTAAAACAAAAATGAAAAACAAAGGACTAAGAAGCCACCAAAGTCAGCTTTTTACCCGACTGCCGAAGGAGGGTAATGTGTTTATCAGTCTATGTATGTATGTATGTTTGTTTCTATGTGGCGTTCCAGAGACCAAACACGTTGGCTGATTTTGATGATTCTTACGTCAATCGATTCGTCTTAACCCTGCGATTGTCACTAGGCGACATTAAAATTGGGCAATAGAAAAATGGCGGATTTTGGGCGCCATATTGTGGGGGCCCAAATTTTTATTCTTCCCGACCCATTTGTGTGGGGTATCAAAATAAAGGGTTTTAAGAGTTGATTTCAAAAATATATAATACGTATATGTTTCAATGTACAGATTTCGAAAAAAAACTAACTAAAAAGTTATAAATAAAAAAAGTTAAATCAAAAAAACAAAAAAACCCGACAGCTTAAAAAGCAAACTTAAAAGACGTAAACATGGAGAAAAACAAGCTGTGCAGGCGGAAGATACACCAGCTTTTGGTCAGCCAGCCCGCGAATATGTATCCTCCGACTGCACAGCACGATTTTCTCCTTGTTTACGTCTTTTTTGTTCGCTTTTTAGGCAGTCGGGTTTTACGATTTAACTTTTTTTTTGTACAAAATTTTGTTCCAATCTATGTAGACTCTCGACGACAAAATCTAATAGGCCCATACACTTGCCATAGGAAACGGTGTTTTCGCGAGAGCACCATGAGGTACGTGTCAAAATATCGAACCACGTTAAATGATTCAACTGTGAAAAACGGACAGATGTGTCATGTGTACATCTATACCAATATTATAAAGAGGAAAGATTTTTTTGTTTGTTTGTACCGAATAGGCTCCGAAACTACTGGACCGATTTTAAAAATTCTTTCACCGTTTGGAAGCTACACTATCCCCGGGTAACATAGGCTACTTTTTATCCCTGTATTCCCACGGGAAAGGAAACTACGCGGGTGAAACCGCGAGGCGTCCGCTAGTGTCATATATATATATGCCCCTTACTTACACTGGAAATAACCTCACAATATTTTACCCTCTGATATATTTGTTTAAAATTGTAAGTTCTTTTATTTCGACCATTTTGATTCTGCTTTGCCATTTTGTTATTTTTTTTTGTATAATTATCGATAAACTGGATAAACAACAAAAAAAATATGCATAGGTTTCCCATAGACACAAATCCAACTAGATAACGCAAGTCCCTCCATCTGTATCAAAACCAAGCGTGCCACTTTTTCACAAAAAAATTAAAAACAAATTAACTTACCAATAAAAAAAAACATTTCCAATGCCTCGGCCAACTGTTGTCTATACATTATGCGTCATTTCGTTAGATTCATGTCTGTGGTATTTCCTATTGTTTTAAATTACAGAGCTTTGATAAAATATACTAAATCGTTAAAAAAGTATACTCACTCCTTTCAGCCTGATCTTCAAACCGTCTCTTCTGCCATTCACTCATATCATCTTCATCAGGTCCGATCAGGATCTCCGGTTCACGATTTCTTTGATCAGTAAACGTTACAGAGCTGGAGTCAGACGGTCTGTTAAAGTCAAAGTTATTATTGGTGGTCACAGGTCTATTAGTGATGGGTGGCTGATTAAAATTCACAGGGGCTGGTACAACTCCTGGTCGGTTGACTATGGGATCGTCTGGGAAGTAAAAGCCACCTTGATTGAAATTGTTGCTGTTGCCTTGGTTACCCCAATTGTTGTTGGTAGCTGGCCTATTTGTATTAATGTTAAAATTCGAACTCCTTCTATTGCTGTTATTTGAAGTCCCTCTATTGTTATTATTTGAAGTCCCTCTATTGTTATTATTTGAAGTTCCTCTATTATTATTATTTGAAGTTCCTCTATTATTATTATTTGAAGTTCCTCTATTATTATTATTTGAAGTCCCTCTATTATTATTATTTGAAGTGTCTCTATTGTTATTTGTAATTACTCGATCATTCGAATTGAAATTCGCCGTTCCTCTATTGTTAAAATCAACTCCTGCATTCCCAACGTTAGAAGGTCTGTCTGCATTAGTTGGTCTGTTAAATCCACTTCCTCCAGTGTTACTACCAAAATTAAATCCTGGATTATTGTCTGTATTTAGAAAACCATTGCTATTTCTGTCGTTAGCTGATTCACTTGGATAATTGATGTTGAAATCAGTGTTCAACGTTCCTTGATTGAAATTGTTACCTCTATTTCTGTCATTTTGAGGTCTGTTGTTTGCATTGCCAGCGAAATTGTTGTTAAAGTCAATACTAGCGCCATTGTTGACCAAATTAGCAGGTCTGGGTTGATTATTAATAGCAAAAGTTTCTCTGTTGTTGACATTTTCAAACACATTCTCAGTTACTGGTCTGGCCACATTGAAGTTGTTTCCGAAAACATTCTGTGTTGTTCCTCTATTCGCATCATAATAGTAACTAGCTTCAGTAGTAGTTGTAGTCTTCGGTCTATTCCTATGTGCTTTAGTAGTTATTTCATAAGGATTATAATATTCTCCAAAGAGTATATTGCTAAATTCATTCTTATTGTTAAAACTCCTAGAATTATTTTGACTAGAGTTAGATTTCGTCGTTTTCCGACTTGGTTTTTCTGTTGTGGCGAAGACATAGTCATACTGGTTGGTCGGAGGAGGTTTCTTTGTACGTCTTTCCTCGTTCTGATTTCTCTGTTCTACAGTCTTCTTCTTGCTTTCTTGTCTGTTCGTCTGCTTGTGTGTCGGGGCTCTGGTTGGCCCATTGTTGAATTGATTTACGTTGAAATCATTGCCTGGATACGGCTGGAACAGTTGTTGAAGACCTTGTAGAATGTCTGCAAAGAGAAAGAGATGGGGATTTAAATATAGATACACTACTCAAAACAAAATAAGGGCCACCCGATAAGTTGCAGTATAAATAAGAATAACTTGTTTTTCCTAATCACAGCAATCAGTCTAAGCTATGTTATGGATTGTTTTAAGTATCAGTAATGTTGCTAATATAAAATGATATCAAGTAGTACGCTTAATTTTACAACTTTTAACCGGTGTTTCTCCTACTGTTAGTGCAAGCAGTTTACAACGCCTTTTTAGACCCATAATGGCACGCGTTACTCTTAACACGCACTACGGTTTTTTTTCGCGCGTTTTTTTTTCCGCACATTCTGCGACACATGGTTTTGTATGAAGCTGCACGCATAGCGGTAAAAATCGTGCTGAAATATTACCGCAAGGAATCTGTGTTTTGCCACGGAATACACCGCACCACGGTGCGGATTCAATTCACGCGAATATTTTGAGCATAAACAGGCAAAAATCGCGTGGAATTTTTCCAAGGTGCGTGTTAGTATGATTCATTACGCGGATTTGCATCGAGATTGATGGCATTGATGCACCATGATGAACCCAGGAAGGCCTTTTTTTTGCGTGGAGAATTTTTTGCGTACTGCGCTACCACGGGGAGATAGCGCAGTTATGTTGGACTCGAACCCACTAAAACGCCACGGTGTCTTCCTGTGCCGCTTATGGCGGGAACACGGGAACGCGTTAGCATTCACCGCGAACCCGCCGCAACCGGCATGTTCTAACACAACACATTCGAAGACATGTGTCCCTTAATCCGGGAACCCTTTCGGTATGCACGTTCACGCAATTTGTCTTTGCACTTCTTTTTACCCGGCTGCATTCTGCAAGGAAAGGGCGTATCTTGTATGTTTGTATGTATGTACGTTTATATGTATGTAATATTCTTTATTACCTCGTATCTTACAAACCACTTGACGGATTTTTATAATTAAGACATCGTTAGAAAGGTCTTGGCCGCCCAAGTGTTCTTAGATAAGTGCCGTAAAAAAATAAGAAACATGGCGGCTTTTGGGCGCCATATTGTAGAGGTTGCAATTTTTTTTTTCATCACAACCCATCGAGTGGGGTATCAAAATGAAGGGTTTTTAGAGGTGATTACAAAAATATATATACCACTTATGTATAAAAGTATTTATAAAAAAAATATTCACTAAAAAGTTGTAAATAAACAAATCTAATTTAATAATCAAAGACCCGACTGCTTAGGAAGCGAACTATAAAGCTGTAAACATGAAAAATCATACTGTGCAGTCGGAGGATATATATTCGCGAACTGCCTGATCCTCCGACTGCACAGTATGATTTTTCTTTTAACCATGTTTCAATGTTTGTTGCTCTTATGTTGTACCTGTGTAGAATAGATATATTTCTATACTATTTTTACCCGGCTGCAAGAAAAGGGTTATGTTTTATTCTTCATTCACCAACCCACATTTAGCCCGCGCGGTGGAATAAGGCCCATTACTTCTCTCACAGAGAGGATGCCTGTGTCCCAGCAGTGGGAACATTATAAGGCTGATGAAGATGAGGATAAATTTTATTGAAGCTAGGTAAATAATGTTTAAGTGAGGAATTTATCCTTATCTTTTAAAAACTACTAAATTACAAATCATTGTGGCTTCGCAAAAAGAAGACAACTTATCTACAATTTTATTAATACGTAAAAATAACCTGCTTGAGTAGATTACTAAACAGACAAAAAGACTTCTGGAATGTGGCAAAGTTACAGTTACAATATGGATTATGTGAAAGATATATATGTCTAGAAAGGTGGTGAATACTAAGATGGAGAATAAAAGAGAAGTATGTAAAGATATGTTGCGCCGACCACAATTACATTGGGGTTAGGGCACTTGTCACACCACAGCGGCCGACGAGCAAGCGACTAGCTATCGACTATCTTCTTGCTGAAGAAACGTACAAAAGATATAGTTCCCGTGTGAATAAAAGAGACGATAGTTTGTCGCAGCCACAAGAGCTATCAAAGATATACTCACTTAGCGATACTACGCTCAGTGCTGGTCGGTGGCGGTCAGATCTCACGACGAGAGACCAACAACCAAAGCGTACAGTTTTGCGCAGTACTGGCCCGAGCGAGTAGTGCGAGTAATCGCCCGTCGCATAGAACACTTACTTATAGCCGAGCGACAAAACTATCGGAACTACACACTCGCTTCTTGCTATCTCGCCAACTCTTATCTAGTTGCTAGCTCTACTCGCTTCTCGCTGATCGTCGGCGGTGGGACAAGTGCCTTTTTTTTTGTTCCGGGGTGGAAATACCTCGTTTGATGTGATTGATGAGGGATCTGTCAGACTCGTACTGACTATAAACCACCCCGGTATTCTCTCACACCTACTCCGGGGGTCGCGGGCACGATCCTTCCGCAAACCCCGTGGTGAGTGAGATGTTTGACTGCCCCCGTGACGTCTAAGAGGAGCGCGCGTGGAACACTACGCGCCTCCACCTCGGGTTCTAATGTGTGGGGGGCTACAGACGTTGGAACAAGTGCCTAGGGCGAGAAATTGACAATGCCATATATGTCATGAATGTATGTACCTACTTCGCGTTTCAAAAAGGGAGTAAAAGTGACAGTATGCTCGGTAAGTATTGTTCTTAAATTGTTTGTGAAAAAGTGGCACGCTTGGTTTACATACAGATGGAGGACTTGCCTTATTTACTCTTAAAAGCCAAACTAACACACTGACACAGACTTTCTTAGAGCAACAACCTGAGCAGCTTATGCGGGTGTAGTGTCCATTTTTCAGCATCTAACGTTAAGAAGCTTGAAATCGTTCCATATCACAACAATACACAATCAGTAACGATCAACACCATCAACCAACGATCATCATCATCATCAGCCTTATAATGTGCCCACTGCTGGGACACAGGCATCTTCTCTGTGAGAGAGGTAATGGGCCTTAATCCACCACGCGGGCCCTGTGCGGTTTGTTGAATGTCACATGTCTTCGAATTATCAACACAATTATGCTAACGTAATATTTTGATAAAGCGTCAGAAACTGTCGAATATACCTACCGAATTTATGGGTACACTCGTTTTTACTCGACTGCCGAAGGAGGGTAATGTGTTTATTAGTCTAAGTATGTATGTTTGTTCCTATATGGCGTTCCAGAGACCAAACGCGTTGGCCGATTTTGATGATTCATACGTCAATCGATTCGTCTTAACCCTGCGAGTGTCATAGGCTACATTAAAATTGGACAATAGAAAAATGGCAGATTTTGGGTGCCTTATTGTGAGGGCCTAATTTTTTTTTTCTTCCAAACTCATCGTGTGGGGTATCAAAATAAAGGGTTTTGAAAGGTGATTTCAAAAATATATAACCCTTGTATGTTTAAATGTATCTAATTCGAAAAAAAACTAACTAAAAGTTATAAATAAAAAAACTTAATTAAAAAAAACAAAAAACCCGACTGCTTCAAAAGCGAACTAAAAAGTCGTAAACAAGGTAAAAATCATGCTGTGCAGTCGGAGGATACATAGTCGGGTTTTTTAATTTTTTTAATTAAGTTTTTTTATTAATTTAGTTTCTAACAAGAACTTACCGTTCTTCAAAAGGCATATAGTATTATTTGAATGTAAACTTTATTTTTAACCGTGTTACCAAAAAGGTGGAGGTTCTATGTTCGACATTATGTTTTTTTTTTGTATGTTCACCGATATTTCCGTCAATTGTGGACCGATTTTGAAATTTCGTTTTTGTTTGAATGAATATGTTCCATTTTTGTTTGAAGGACTTCGAAGATATAAAACAGAACTCTTCAAAAAATAACGGCAAATCTCTCGGGATTGCTGCAATCGCATGTCTGTTTATTGTTTATACCATTTCATAACATAACATCACGCCAGTACTCTCTTAAGGGGTACGCAGATCTCTCATTTCACCGGTTATGTTCAAGTTTCATGATATTCGGGTAATCTATTCTGGCGTTATAGGTACCTTACTAAACAACTTGCCTATTAGGTAGGTACAACTAAAAAGAAAAAAAAAATTTTTTTATAAAAATACTACTGACTTCCCAATAAAACTACAAAGTGAAAAATAACCATACTTTTGGAAGTCGGTGTCCATAACGCAATAAATTGATACCTACAAAAAACACCGACTTCCAAAAATATGGTTATTTTTCACTTTGTAGTTTTATTTGGCAATCAGTAGTATTTTTATAAAAAGTTTATTTTTATTTTTCACTTTTTAGTTGTACCTACCTAATAGGTAAGTTGTTGTACAACTTGGGGTGTATGTGTGATAATTTTCGTCTCAAGTATAGTTAGATTTTTCTGTGGACAATGACGGTCGCTTCCAGACAAAATTAGAAAAGAAAAACCACAAAAATATGTATTTTGTGGTTTTGTATGTATTATTTCTAAAAACTAGATTAAATAACCTTTAACATTAAGATGTCAAAAGAATCATACTAATGATCTCGCTCTTGTTATTAAAATTAACAGGTTTTACAAGTTCTTATACTGGTCTCGCAAAAAAGATGAAATCGTAATTTATTTTTTTGATAACTACTTATTTATTGCATGATATTACCTGATTTGAGTTTGTATATTTGGGAAGTATGTTCAAAAGGGATGGAAAGATTGAAGAGGATGTGGAAACGAGAGTGAATGCAGGAATCTCATTATTGATTAGAAATTGTAATACCCTAATTCAGATTAACGAAAACTAGCAAGTCTTTTCTTATAAACAGTATACGCTTTATAACAAGTTGCCAAAGTCAGTTATTAGAACTGACCTATGGAATGTTTAAAAACTACAGCAAACGTGTCCTTATTAAAAAAGCATATTATCAAATCAAGGACTACGGTGAAGATAAAAAAATGGCTTTAGCTCCGTCTGCGCATGCGGCTTCCCTGGTAACTCATAAACGGCACAAATATGTGGATGTCTCTAACTATTCTCAATCTCATTATTTCGTTTCTTTTCGGTCTTTTAATTGGATTTTTACAATAGTTTTCAATCATTCTTATAGCACTTTGCTAAGAATAGTTACAGCACTGATAACAACATTTGAGCATTTAGTCTTGTTACACTTTTTTTTTATTACCTTTTTATAGATTCTTTTACCGATTATTTTGTGAATGTGAACATTGTAGGCCTTCTAGATTTCTAGATGCTTGTTGCTAACTTTTTATATCGTTTTACTTTTTTTTTTCTTTTGTTTATATAATATATATAATCTTTTCTTTTTAGTTTTTCACGTCTTATTGTCGGGCCTACGTTGTCGCCCATATGAGGTACTAACTGCTAATGCTGTAATATGGAAATATTGTAACACCAAACCAGTTTAAAAAAAAAATTAACCGTAGGGTTTCTTGCCGGTTCTTCTCCATAGGAAACGACCAACCAGATCCACGCACCTTTTGTCGACGTTTTATAAGTGCCCATGTAGGCCTATGTGAAATGAAAAAGTTAGATTTTGTTTTTGATTTTATAATTTTTCATAAAATAGTATTCTTTACTCTTGCTTTTTAATGCCAGTACGCTACGAAGACGAACGACTATCGTAATGAAAATAAAAATCTCATACGATTCGCTGCTGCACCGGTTCATATACTGACTTGTACGCGCGTATTATTACAACAAGAAATTATACGCTTACGATACGACGCCGTGTGCGGAGGGTCTTAGTCTGTCAGGTTCAATAGGGATTGGGCGGGTCATATAACTATGTACCTAACTGGAAAAAGCGTGTAGCGGTTAAAAGTTGTTAGTAATAGTTACCATAGTATTGAGTCTGTCCCCTCACGACGGTTATCACGGTGAGCACCAGCAGGGCATTGAGAGCGCAGCGAGCCCCCATAATCGCATTATTGTCTGCAACAAGCAAATACAAGAATTAAAACTTGAACCAGAGCTTTTTGTAAAGTTCACTTGAAGCCTTCAATCACATCGACGTGATTCGATTGATATCACAATGATCAATATCATCATCATCATCATTTCAGCCGAAAGACGTCCACTGCTGGACATAGGCCTTCCCCAAGAGTCGTCACATTGACCGGTCCCGTGTGTCTCAAAGTCAACCCAATCACGGGGTCCCAGCGGCAGCGCTAACAAAGAAAATTTGGTTCCAATAAATGTCACTAGATGGCGCGATATTCATTGATTTGTTATTGAATTGTGTGTAAAATTAATATTTTCTAGAATTGATCATAACAATTGTAAAGTTCTTGTTTAATCAACCCTCATAAGCACAATGTTATGGAATATTGAGCTCTTAATTCACATTTCAAAGTTTATTTTAACGGATCATTTAAAATTGATTCCAATAGATGGCGCGGTTTTCAATTTCTGAGGTATGCCACTCGATTTTGGTATTGTGACACATTTTGGTACATTGAAACTGTAAAAACGTGCAAAAAATACTATAAAACAAATCGTCACTGTATTTAAAGAAAAAAATAGTCACGAACCGAGAGAACCCTTTTACTTGCAAGTCGCTACTAACACCATCTATAGCTGTGGAACGGAACCGAACGCGATCGAAGGGCTTCTAAAATAATCAGACAAAAAACGCTAGTTACGTCAGCACGGTTTCTTTGTATGGGATGAGGCATCTGTATGCTAGTATTATATTATCTGTGACCCAATTAAATCACAATGAAAGGCGAGTAGGTTCACATGGATGAAATGCGATACACTTCGACCGGATAACATTTGAGAGTTTTAGTACGTTTTTGTACGCGATATCCGAGAGATATAGCTTAGCGACGCAATTTAAATTACATCAAGCCATCAGAATAATTCCTCAAGATATAATTTCAACAGGAGTGGAGGTAATGTATGCCTTACTTTAATAACGTAACGGATCAACTCGGGATGGATGAAATGGCGACAGGTCACTGGAACAACGTGCGACCCACGGATCCTAAAGTTAAAGGGGAAAATTTACAAGCCCGAGATTAGACCTGTTGTACTGTATGGATCAGAATGTTGGGCTGTGAAAAAGATGGATGAAAATAAAAAAACTTTTTTGCAAAAAAATACTACCGATTTCCAAATAAAAAACTACAAAGTGAAAAATAACTTTAATTTTGGAAGTCGGTGTCTTTGTTTTTTTTCCTCATTTTGTTTGCAATATGGACACCGACTTCCAAAATTAAAGTTATTTTTCACTTTGTAGTTTTTTATTTGGAAGTCGGTAGTATTTTTTTGCAAAAAAGTTTTTTTATTTTTCCCTTTTTAGTTGTACCTACCTAAAATAGGCAAGTTGTTTAGTAAGTAGGTACCTATAACGCCAGAATTGATTACCCGAATAACATGAAACTTGAACATAACCGGTGAAATGAGAGATCTGCGTACCCCTTTAGTGCGTACTGGCGTGATGTTATGTTATGAAATGGTATATACAATAAATAGACATGCGATTGCAGCAATTCCGAATGATTTGCCGTTATTTATTGAGGGGTTCTGTTGTATACCTCCGAAGTTCTTCATCAGATCTTCACCAAATTAAAATGGGACCAATTTCGAAACATACTCTTTCAAACAAAAAAAGAATTTTCAAAATCGGTTCACAATTGACGGAGACATCGGTGAACATACATAAAAAAAAAAACATACAAGAAGTCGAACATAGAACCTCCTCCTTTTTGGTAAGTCGGTTAAAAAGAGATTGCATGTAGCAGAGATGAGAATGTTGAGATGGATGTGCGGAGTGACGAGAATGGATAAAGTGAGAAATGAGTATATTAGAGGAAGTTTGAAAGTGGCGCCAGTAACAGAAAAGTTGAAAGGATATCGTTTGTCCTGGTATGGTCATGTGATGAGGAGGGATGAAACGCATGTTACTAAAAGAGTAATGAATATAAATGTGGATGGAAGGAGAAGGAGGGGACGGCCAAATAAAAGATGGATGGACTGTGTGAGGGGTGATATAATGAATAAAAAAGGGAGTCAGTGATGGCGTGACGGGGGACAGGAAGGTATGGAAGAAGAAAACGTGTTGCGCCGACCCCAAGTAACATGGGATAAGGACAGGAATATGATGATAATGATGATGCCTTTAATAACGTAACGGTCTGGACTCGAATGATGGCTACCGCGTTTGAATTTACCGCTAGGGCCGCTGGTGTAGACTGAGGTCTTCAAAATGTCAAATTTCATAGTTTTTTTGCTTTTAGCGCGAGTTTATTTACATATATATAGTAGAGTTTATTTATATGCATATAATTTCTTGTTGTTAATATTTTCTAAATATGATAGATTAAGATAGGTACGGGATTTACCAACCACTGCTTTAATAGAGTTTTATCTACACGCACAACATAATGTTCTAAATAAAAATTCAAAGAATATTGCATAAACACGTACTTTATATTCGTGGATAGGAAAAAATTTAAAAAAATACCATTACAGTGCAACATTTTCCTTCGATATTCAAACAACTGCATCATAAAATAACTTTTTAATTTTTATAGCACACTTTTACTTTTTAATTTATTGGCGCTTATGGACTCATTGACAATCATGGTGCAATGAGAATATAAATTGCCCGCCATACTGCATATTTTTTTCGTTTCCACTGTTATTTTATTTCAACTGTATGAGTGAAGTTAAAATAGTGTATGCAACGGCATATAATTAGGTATTAAAACACTCTCTTGGTAATATTATCACATTCGGCTTCGCCTCATGTGATAAACCCACGCTCGTGTTTAAATAACCCCTGTTATATGACCATTGCATAAACTACTATTATGTTTCGGAAAATGTTATCCTCCTTTTTTTTCGAGAAAAAGGGGCTGCGTAAAACTGCAGCATAGGTACTCGATTTCATCTTTTACGGCATTAAAAATTATTTTAATTCAAATTTTGCTTCCGTACGCGTAATAACAACATTTAACAGCTATATTTAAGACGGTACCCTGACCAAAAAAACGGCATGAGATATGAGCATTCCTATTGGTCTAGCGGCACTGGTGACGCATGCATTACAGTAGGGAATACGCCCAGATTTTAGAAAAAAAATCTTTATAAAATCGAATTTTGTACTTTTGAAAAAAAAAATACTACAAAAATGTTCGTTATTAAATTGTCTATCCATTAGTGTTAGTACAAAATATAATTAATGAATGCTTAACGAGGAGATGCATGCTATCAATAATTACTTCTCAATTTTATGTTTTTTTTTGGAAGGAGATTAGTGAAATATAAACAACATTAAAAAAAAAACTAAATCTACCATTTTAGAATCAATATTATGTAGAAATTTAATGTATTTTTTATAATTGATATTTCTTTTTAAATAACGAGTAGATAGCTCCTAAAAACAGCACGAAAAACGGCTTGCGCGGCGTTTTGCTCGGGGTACCGCCTTGACATCTATATTTAAGGACCTCACTCGCCAGTGGCGCCAACTGATGAACACAAAAACATTAGCCCTCAATGATGACCTCCTCGACAATTGGACGACCTCTTGACCGACAACAGAGTCTGTACCTAACTACTTAGGTACATCCTTTGCCGTTGCCTATTGTTTCATGGTTTCAGGTGAATGAAAACGTTCCCACGCTAAGATATCATAACGATTCAGATATTTTGATCTGGATCTACCTACTTTATAGGCTATTTACCATAGTCATAATAAATAGTATGGACTGGAATTACCTACAAAAAAGTCGTGCCTACCTAAACCTTTAAATTTCACTTACAATGGCTGCCGATGCTATGGTTGTGTCAATCACGAAACACACACACATTAATAATACAAAAAGGAAACAGCCATTTGACAGCAGGACTATCACGAACACAGCCACAAAATTCGTCACATAAAATGGCGAATATGGCACGTACCTACAACTGTCACTACGTCATAACAAAATGTTGTCATAATGAGCAACAACTGAAATATTGTTGTCTATTTTGTCAAATACGATTACTACATTAGAAAGAATGAAACAAAACGATGTTTCACATTCTGTATCGTATTTCACTCATATTTGTATAAGCTAATGTATGTATAGAACATCGCGGCGCCTCCATATATTTCCTAGCTCAATGCTATTTACAAGGCTTTGTACACAAACACAGATAATATAATACTAGCATACAGATGCCTCATCCCATACAAAGAAACCGTGCCGCCGTAACTAACGTTTTTCGTCCGATTTAACTGATTATGGTTTGTCCGATCGCGTTCGGTTCCGTTCCACGGCGATAGATAGATGGTGTTAGCAGTTACTTGCAAGTAAAAGGGTTTACTCGGTTCGTGAATATTTTTTAATTAAATACAGTGACGACTTGTTTTATAGTATTTTTTGCTCGTTTTTACCGTTGTGTACGTTTTTACAATGCACCGAAATGTGTTACCAAACAAATTTAAACAATAGAGTGGAATGGGAATGCTATGGGAATGCGAAGCTCTATTGAAATGTTACGTCACGTGATATCTATAACATTTTGGCATTTCGACCATTGCCAGCGATTTTGAGTTCTAACCCGTAAACATAAGGATGGCATAAAAAGCATAAACCTGTTCCCAATACTAACTGATTATTACAGCTGCCATTTATTATATCACCATTGCAATAGAAGTCAAAATGGAATGCCTCAGAAATTTAAAACCGCGCCATCTATTGGCATCAATTTTAAATAACCCGTTCAAATAATCTTTGAGAGCCCAATATTGCATAATTTTATGCTTTGGAGAGTTGATTACGCAAGAACATCTCATATTAAATGCCAAAAAATGTTAATTTTACACACAATTCAATAACAAATCGGTGAATATCGCGCCATCTAGGGATAATTATTTGAACCAAATTTTCTTTCTTAGCGCTCCAGCGCCCCGTGACACGAGTAACATTCTATCAATAAAACCGCCTCAATAGAGATTGGAAAAATTACAAAAGTTATGGGAATGCGAAGCTCTATTGAAATGTCACATCTCGTGTTCAATCTATTACATTTTGTCATTTTGGCCATTGCCAGCGATTTTGAGTTCTATCCCGTAAACATAAGGATGGCATTAAAAGCATAAACCTGTTCCCAAAACTAACTGTTTAATACAGCTGCCATTTATTATATCACCTATGCAATAGAAGTCAAAATCGGTTGAACGGGCTGTAAAATGCTATTATTTATAAGTCTAATGTTACCTCAAATGTAGTTTAGAGTCTTAGATCAGATTAATCTGATGTGTTCTTGTGTCAGCAGTTGTCATTAGCTGACACAAACAAAAACAACTACTCTACAAGTTAACATGCGGTTAGACAAGACATCTGCGATTAGACGAAAAAAATGCAGCTATCTTTGAAAAACCCTTTGATCTTTACCGTAGTCTTAACTGTGATTACCAGGCCCTTAATTGACCATAGACAATCAGAGAACGAAGTTAACAATTTTTTCTTAGACGACTCGGGTGGCGCAGTGGTTGAGTGATCGGCTGCTGCGCTGCGTGTCGCGGGCTCGATTCTCGCACGGAACAAATATTTGTATGGCCTGCAGAGTAATTTCTGGAATCACTAGGTACAAATTTCCGTGCGTTCACGCGTTTTCACGTTCGTTCACATACAAAAAACGTGTTTTTTTGGAGTTTTTTTTTGTGACAATGGTACGGAACCATTCGTGCGCGAGTCCAACTAGCACTTGACCGGTTTTTTTTTATTACCTACGTAACGAATAACTTTAATTATTTGCGATCCAATAGGCCAAGATAATTTATTGATTTCCAGCTAACGAGGTGAGGTTACCGGATTGTTGATTATATAAAAACACAAGTTATAAACATGATTTAAAAATAAATTTGAGCTAAGTTATAGTAAAGCAAGCAAGCGAACTCATTTGTTTTTACCCGACTGCCGAAGGCGGGTAACGTGCATATATGTCTATGTAATAAGTATGTATGTTTGTTTGTTCCTATGTGGCGTTCAAACGAGTTGGCCGATTTTGATGATTCTTACGTCAATAGATTCGTCTTAACCCTGCGAGAGTCACTGGCTACATTCAAATTGGTAAATAGAAAAATGGCGGATTTTGGGCGCCATATTGTGGGGGGCCCTTTTTTTTTCTTCCAACCCCATCGTGTGCTATCAAAATAAAGGGTTTTAAGAGGTGATTTCAATAATATAGAAAACTTATATGTTTAAATGTAGCTAATTCAAAAAAAAAAAAACAAAAGTTATAAATAAAAAAAGTTAATTGAAAAATCCCGTCTGCTTAAAAAGCGAACTAAAAAGACGTAAACAAGAAAAAAATCATGCTGTGCAGTCGGAGGATACAACATTAGTTGGCTTTTTAAATAGTATTTATTTATTTATTTATTTAAACTTCATGTACAATGGTGATACATAGGCGGACTTAAAGCAGCAAGGCATTCTCTACCAGTCAACCTTTGGGTTAAAAAGAACACAACAGTGGTAGGAGTCCAAAATCAAAATAAAAAATGAACCATAATTAAAATTGGATAATAAACTATCTAACTAATAAAATACATAAATAATTTCTAAACCAATAGACTAATAAATATTATAATCCGGTTTTTTGTTATTTTAAATATGTTTTCAGTTTATGGCATATCTTTTAAATTATTCCAATATTGGAGGAAGAAAAAGGCGAGAGCCAAAGCCTCGAATTATGACTTTTTACTCAGAAAGTATTATATTATCTGTGCTTAGGACATTCAGTCGGATGCCTGCGACCGCATTTTCTCTTAACACATAGGATACTTTTAAGCCCGATTAATTCGATATAACAATTCATTGGCATAATAAAACACTTTTCACGCGGGCAATATATGGTTAGCAATACTGCTCAGCTGTAAAAATAAGTTTAAGAGCGGACTCTAGTCAACAGGAATTTGAAAAATAGGTATTTGAAGAAACTATTGCCGTCGCCTTACCTCCAACCTCACCCCGTAAAGTGCGAAAGGGACAACTGCAGCTCAGGCTGATTTTACCTACAAAAACTTTGACTAAAAGACGTTTCGTATTCTGCTGTTTTCTTCATGAAAACTAGTCTGATCTAAAAAATTCTTATATCAAAATTTAGAGGAAAAGTATATCTATGCTCCTATAACTTAAAAATTTTGTCTGAAAGTCTTCTGAACATGGCGGTAAAAACGGGCATTTTTGTCGGATTTTTGGATTGTCATATTTCTTTTTGTGATTATGTTTTGGAAAAAAGGAAATGATACAGGCACGTATTAATTAGACCTAGATTTTATGGAAAAAAATCATTGCTCTAGAGGCATTATCCACGAAGAAAACAGCAGAATGTGTTTGTATGGAGAAAGTCTCACTAGAGTCCCCTCTTAATGACAATCCTTTCACGGACAAATTACACACACGCGTCTTTTTTTCCACCGAGGTAGGCAGTAGGTAACTAGAGAACACCATCTGTAACAATAGGTACATACATACTTAATCCTTTTGCTTCGTTTAGGTACTTTCATACATCTGCTCATACACGCACGTTCAACATGAATAATTAATTCAAAAACCCGACTACGTAAGAAGCGAACTAAAATGAAGGAAACAAGAAGAAAATCATGCTGTGCAGTCGGAGGATACATATTCATGAGCTGGCTGACCAAAACCAGATGTATCCTCCGACTGCACAGCATGATTTTATCTTGTTTACGTCTTTTTAGTTTGCTTTTTAAGCAGTTGGATTTTTTGATTTTTCGGTAAACATTTTTATTACAAAATATTTGCATTGATCTTTTAGTGGAGCTCGTGGCTAAATAATAACAGCCGCACGGGTCGATCTTCAAGGTTAAGCAACGCTTGACTAGGTCGGTCCGTGGATGGGTGACCATTTCAACATACCGAGTTTCCTCCGTGCCTCGGAAAGCACGTTAAGCCGTTGGTCCCGGCTGTCATTTGAAGATCTTTGACAGTCGATACGGGTAGTCAGAAGCTTGAGATCTGACACCAGTCTTACCAAGAGGTATCGTGTTACCCAGTTACTGGGTTGTGGAGGTCAGATAGGCAGTCGCTCCATGTAAAACACTGGTACTCAGCTGAATCCGGTAAGACTGGAAGCCAACCCCAACAATAATAGGGAATAAGGCTAGGCAGATGATGAACTATGTACATTTAAACATATAAGTGTTATATATTTTTGAAATCACCTCTTAATAAAACCCTTTATTTTGATACTCCACAATATGGCGCCCAAAATCCGCCATTTTTTTATTGTGCAATTTTAATGTAGCCAGTGACACTCGCAAGGTTAAGACGAATCGATTGACGTAAGAATCATCAAAATCGGCCAACGGGTTAAGTCTTTAGAACGCAAAGGAACAAACATACATACATATAAACTTACATACAAACATACATAGACTGATAAACACATTACACACCTTCGGCAGTCGGGTAATAATACAGACAAACACACACGGACAAACTCTTTCACAAAAAGTTCACCTAGTCTAACAAACCTTTTTTACGCATACAGCTAGACAATAAAAATTGCACTGGTCTAAATCTACTTTCGAATGCCCCAAATACCAGCACGTAATGTACTGTTCTTCTTTTTGTATCACCAGACGGTATTGATCCTATTATCGTGCGAAAATTAGAGATAAGTGGGCCACAATACCGTTCGAGACGGTTCCTAAAGTTCCTATTACCGTTTTTTGTAACAGTGAATCGAATCAAAATATCTATATCTAATATTATAAAGAAGAAAGATTTGAATTTTTGTAGGTTCGTTACATCGAATAAACTTAGAAACTACTGGACCGATTTAAAAAATTCTTTCACCATTGGGAAGTTACACTATGCCCGGGTGACAAAGGCTACTTTTTACCCGGCTGCAAGGAAAGGGATAAACGGAACCCTAAAAATCATGCTGTGCAGTCGGAGGATATATATTGGTGAACTGCCTGATCCTCCGTGATTTTTTTACGGTGCCGTTACCAAAGAGTAAAAACGGGGCCCTATTACTGAGACTCCGTGGTCCGTCTGTCTGTCTGTCTGTCACCAGGCTGTATCTCATGAACCGTGACAGCCAGAAAGTTGAAATTTTCACACAAGATGTATTTCTGTTGCGGCTATAACAAAAAATACTAAAAACAGAATAAAATAAATATTTAAGTGGGGCTCCCGTACAACAAACGTGATCTTTTGCCGTTTTTTGCGATAACGGTACCGGTACGGAACCCTTCGTGCGCGAGTCCGACTCGCTCTTGGCCGGTTTTTTTTCTTGTTTACAGCTTTTTAGTTCGCTTTTTAAGCAGTCGGGTTTTTGATTTTAATTATCCCTGTATTCCCACGAGAACGGGAACTACGTGGGTGAAACCGCGTGGCGTCCGCTAGTACTTAATATATCTATCAATCTTTTATTTGTATTAGTGAAAGGATGGATTTTATTCAATGACGCCAGTTTTTTATGTGGTTTTTAAAGGTACCATTAAGATATGTCTAGCATTTGACTTCATCAAATTATTTCACAAAAGACGATTTATTTTCAACGATTACGCCATCAATTATGAACCGATTTTGAAAATTCTATTTTCGTTTGAAAGGGTATGCAGGTACTCTCGAGGTGGTCACACCATGTCCCAAATAGTGTCAAATCATGATCTGTGAATTTAGGTATTTTCATCAGGCTTGTCGGAATTGTTATGAGAAGCCTAGCCTAGCCTTTAAGGGTTATAAATGATGTCCATGGTAATTTATAAGGCACCATTACTATAAAGATAAAATAAAAAATATCAACAAAATAAACTAAACCGACTTCCAAAACAAAACACTAAAAAGCGTAAAAAAAAAATTTTTTTTCGGAAGTTAATGTCAAAAATGAAAAAAAGATTGATACCAAAGACTTCCGAAAAGAAAATTATTTTTCGCTTTCTAGTGTTTTGTTTTGGAAGTCGGTTTAGATTTTATTGTTAAAAAGTGTTTTTATTTGTATGTATTTTGTCAAAACGCTATCGCTATGCTTTCATAGATCAGATAGAACGACACTTGTATAGAGCACTGATACACGCACGCCGGTTAGGTATTACGCACTTAGCTTTTCTGAAGAACATCACCAACCGGCAGGCTTAATACGTATCTTTTGTGCAAGAGCAAAACGATAGCGATCAAACGCTTTATGTCATACAAGTCGGAATTACATGCAGTGTAGGTATAGGATAGGTCCATACATAATCGTGTGCTAATCGCTCGCTGTTTGTCAAATGCACTTATTTAAAAAAAAGCCGCCAACAACTCTAAATCTTTTGTCATCATCATCATCATTTCAGCCGAAAGACGTCCACTGCTGGACATAGGCCTCCCCCAGGCGTCGCCACATTGACCGATCCCGTGCGTCTCGCATCCAGCGCCTTCCCGCAACCTTAACCAGGTCATCGGTCCACCTAGTGGGAGGCCTTCCAACGTATCGTCTTCCGGTTCGCGGTCGCCATTCCAGAACTTTTCGGCCCCATCGGCCATAAAATCTTTTGTATTGAAGAGCATTTATTGCGCAAAAATCGCTATCGTTTTGCTCTTGCAAATGATAACGATATGTAATAAGCCTGCAGATCTGTGTTAGCCATAAAAATCGCATTTAAACGACCCTGCGAATGTAATAAAAAGTCTGAATCTGACCTTTAATAAGGACAATATAAAACCTGTTGGCTCAGTGCCGATAAATTACTGAGAATTTTACATAAAGTGATTTAATCTTATATTTACATAAAATTGTTATTATGTATTTCGAGTTCTGAGTGAATAGGTACGTAATTAAAAAGAAATAGATATGGTTGTGCTCCCCCAGACTTCACAAGTCACGTATATTTTATTCTTCTGGTGATGTTCTTCTGAAGTAGTGGTCGAATAACATGAAACTTGGACACAATCGGTGAAATTAGAGTGTACCAGGGTAAACTGTACACATCTACGTACCTCTTTAGAGCATACCGGCGTGATGTTATGTTATGAAATGGTGTAAACAATAAACAGACATGCGATTGCAGCTATCAAGAGTGACTTTCCGTCATTTATTGAAGAGTTCTGCTGTATATTTCCGAAGTTCTTCATCAGATCTTGATCAAATTTAAATGGGACCACATGACAAGCGCCAGCTTTTAATTAAAAATAAATCATCAAAATCGGCTCACCTAAAAGAGCACTGAAGTAACACACATAAAAACCGGCCAAGTGCGAGTTGGACTCGCGCACGAAGGGTTCCGTACTTGGTAAATTGTGGTTTACCATTTATGGTTTATTAAAAAAAACTACTTACTAGATCTCGTTCAAACCAATTTTCGGTGGAAGTTTAATGTACTTCATATTTTTTTTTTAGTTTTATCATTCTCTTATTTTAGAAGCTGCAGGGGCAATACTTGAAACGGAAAATTTATTTTCAGTTCCTCCAAAATATATTAATTTTTTTTGTATTTTTGTGTGAAAATCTTAATGCGATTCACAGAATACATCTACTTACCAAGTTTCAACAGCATAGCTCTTATAGTTTCGGGAAAAAGTGGCTGTGACATACGGACGGGCAGACAGACAAACAGACAGACATGACGAATCTATAAGGGTTCCGTTTTTTGCCATTTGGATTTGCTACGGAACCCTAAAAATACAGACGTATTGAGAACCTTTTTCTTGAAGTCGGTTAAACAAAAAAAAAGGTTTAATTGGCATGTAATAGGCGGTAATTCTTCTCAATGAATCACCCTGTATAAACCACATATGTATACAATTATGTAGATATTTATCATTCGCAATCAGAATATAAATTACAAATTATATTATTGTTCAAAACCACAAGAAAAATATCTATATTTAGAACAAATATATGAGAAAAACCGCAGAATTAATTGCTGAGTTGTTATGTACCGTAAACAGTTTATGTTTAGGTTCAAAGTCTAATAATGTTTGTTTGTTATGACCCCGATTAAAATGTCTTAGTTTGTTTCGTTATATTGATCGTATAAAAAGATTGGAGGCAGTTTCACCTTCTACCTCATAAAGTTTTAGAAAGAACCTCAGATCCTTTTAGAAAGAATAAAAGAAAAATATTTCTTTACGACAGCTACAAGCCTTTTTAGGGTTCCGTAGCCAAATTGCAAAATACGGAACCCTTATAGATTCGTCATGTCTATCTGTCTGTCTGTCCGTCCGTATGTCACAGCCACTTTTTTCCGAAACTATAAGAACTATGCTGTTGAAACTTGGTAAGTATTTGTATTCTGTGAACCGCAATAAGATTTTTACACAAAAATAGAAGAAAAACAATAAATTTTGGGGGTTTTTTTTCATCATACCCATAGTGTGGGGTATCTATGAATAGGTCTTCAAAACTGATATTGAGTTTTCTAATATCATTTTTTTCTAAACTGAATAGTTTGTGCGAGAGACACTTCCAAAGTGGTAAAATGTGCCCCCCCCCTTGTAACTTCTAAAATAAAATAATGATAAAACTAAAAAAAAAAAAAATATGTACATTACCATGTAAACTTCCAACGAAAATTGGTTTGAACGAGATCTAGTAAGTAGTAAAAACCGGCCATGCGCGAGTCCGACTCGCACTTGGCCGGTTTTTACTGACTAAATCCCACCCGTGTTCTTTCAGTTCCTTGAGCCACCGCGGTAACTCTCTTTCAAATTTATCCGCGACCCAGACAGGCACCGGCCCATTAGTCTCCACAGGGAAGTCCGGTTAAGCATCAGACGGTCACTTTGACCGAGTTGCGAGACGCCACTTAGAGAAATAAAAAAGGCTCCGGCCCTCGCGGACCCCGTCAATTTTTACTGACATCTCTTTGAGGCGTGCGTGGAACACTACGCGCCGTCAACTTAAGCCTGGTCCTTATCAGACGGCGATATGACAGCTACAAGCCTGCAACCTAGGGGTCTTTAAGGCCCAGTTATTTTATGCGTAGTTAACCCAACCAATGATCTACGTGGGACACTCAGAAAGTTTTGCGAAACTAAAAAAAATTGTTCTATACGTACATATATTTTTATTAAATCTTTTCAAAGTACTTTCCACCAGCCTCTATACAAAGATTCATGCGCCTAAACCAGTTTTCAAAACACTTTTTCCAGTCCGCCGCAGACACCTCGTTTACAGCCTGCTCGAACGCAGCCAGCGCATCTTCCGGCGACGAAAATTGTATCCCTTTGAGCTGATTTTTTATTTTTGGGAATAAAAAGAAGTCACACGGTGCTAGATCAGGGCTGTAAGGAGGGTGACCCAGGAGTTTGACTGGCGTGCTGTCCAGGAAGTCCCTCGTTTTGAGTGCGGTGTGCGCAGGTGCATTGTCGTGGTGGAGCAGTAGCCCGCGGAGCCCTGTGTTTGGTCGCTTGTTGCTTATAACAGAGAAAACTTCTGGCAAACATTTGGTAGTATACCATTCGGCATTAATGCTTCTTTGATCCCGTAAGGGAATTGATACCAAGTGGCCAGTCAAATTAAAAAAGCTAGCGATCAAAATCTTACCCCCGCTTCTAGATCGCTTCACTTTGGTAGGCGTTGGCTCATTTTGAAACACCCAAACAGTCGACTGGCGCTTGGTTTCTGGGTCGTATTGATAAATCCAGGACTCATCACCTGTAACGATGTCGTAAACACGCCGAGACGAGCCTGCTTCAAATTTGTTAAGCATATCACGGCACCATTCCACCCGGGCCTGCTTCTGAGCATCGGTGAGGTTGTGCGGCACCCAGCGTGATACTATCCTCCTCACGCGAAGATGGCTGTGTAGAATCTCGTGAACGCTTCCCGATCCAATCTTCAATATGTGTTGAATCTCCTGATATGTAATTCGCCTATTGTCTTGGATTAAATTTTTCACTGCTAGCACGTTTTCTTCGGTAACAGCCGTCAAAGGGCGACCGCTTCTTTCGTCATCCCCCAAAGTTGGTCGACCGCGCTTGAATTCGTTATACCAACGATACACGGTTGCCTTGGAAGGGCCTTCATCCATGAATGCCATTTGAAGTCTATCGTACGATTCATCCGGTTTCAGGCGACACTTGAAATCGTATAAAATCATAGCTCTAAAATGTTCCCGGCGCAGATCCATATTTCAGTGAGACACAATACTTTGAATTAACTCGCAAAAAATGTGGAGGGAAATTTTGAAATTGGAACTTACTTATTTTTACTTATAAATAATCATATTTTCGAAAAACATTATAACTGGCCAGTCTCCCATATATAAAAACTTTTTTTCGCAATACTTTCTGAGGGGCCTGGTATATGCTAGCTAACCAATGGTTTAAAATATTGGTGAAACGCGTTTATTTATCAATTGTTGAGTTGAATTGAGTTGTTGAATGAGTGTTGCAATGGTCATGCCATGGTAAAAACAATTTTATACATAACTAGCTGACCCGGCAAACTTTGTTTTGCCATAAAAAGACCAAACATTTATCTACCCTACCTACCCTACCTTACACTACCTACCCTACACTACCCTAACCTACCCGACCCTACACTACCCTACAATACCCTACACTACACTACCCTACCCTACCCTACCCTACACAACCCTACCCTACCCTACCCTACCTATAAACCTCACGGAGCCCGAGACCTTTCCAACGAATGCAAAACCGTGGAAATCGGTTCGTGCGTTCTGGAGTTATAGCGTCAGGGAGGATAACCCGACTTATTTTTATATAGTAGATTTTTACTTTTTTTTCACAATTTCACAGTGAACACAATACCGGTTTGTCACTTGAAATTAACTGATCAGAGAACAATTAGTAGCTGTCAAACAATGTATCACGCACCGGCGCCATCTTTGTAGTACATGCTATGTATCAGAGATGGCGCTGTATGTGAAAAATGATTTTCCGCTTGAAAAGGTTTTTTTTTTTTTCTGAATTTTCTTTGCTATAAACCTCACGGAGCCCGAGACCTTTCCAACGAATGCAGAACCATCGAAATCGGTTCGTGCGTTCTTGAGTTATATCGTCAGGAAAAAACCCGACTTATTTTTATATAGTAGATTAAATAAAAACTATTTACATAAAAATACAACCGACTACCAAATAAAAACACACAAAGGGAAAAATAACAACAATTTCGGCAGTTGGTGTCAAAAACGAAGAAACAAAAACAAGAATACCGAATGGCGAAATTTAAGTTATTTTGCACTTTGTGTGTTTTAATTTGGAAGTCGGTTTTGTTTTTTTGCTTTTATTTGCGTATATCTATAATGCACAGTTATTCCAGAATAGATTATGCGAATATCGTGAAACTTGAACACAGCCGGTGAAATTTGAGTGTACCAGGCTGAACTGTATCTACCATAGAGCAACACGGATCACGCCGGTGATCCGTGTTGCTCTATGGTATCTACACATCCCCGTACCACATTTAGAGCGTACCGGCGTAATGTTATGTTATGAAATGGAGTAAACAATAAACAGACATGCGATTGCAGCGAAGTTCTTCATCAGATCTTGATAACAACAGCCACATGAGAAGCAACCTAGTAAAAAGTTCAGAGGGAACACACATAATAAAAAATGCAGTCGTATTTAGGACGTCCTCCCTCCTTTTTAAAGCTCGTTAAAAAAAGCTTTCAAAACTGTATTGCCACGAGATATTTCAGCTCAGACCCTGGGAAGTGAGACAAATTTAGTTTGCAAGATTTGATTACAGACAGGGACAGGGTGAAGCTAAATACAATCTTGTAAATAAATGTCATTCAACGAGAATGTTAGGGCGCTAGACAAAGTGCTATTATAGAGCAGGGATTCCCAAAGTGGTCGAAATCGGTTTCCCAGGGGTCGACATAAGAGCGGGAGAAGTCATTGGATGATTTCCCACCCGAAAAAAAAAAAAAAAAAAAAAAAAAAAAAAGGGGTCGACATAAACGAAAAAAAACCAGATAGGTAAATAGGTAATGGATAACTGAAATTTTAAATAATAAGGAAAATTTTAAGCGGTATGCCTCTCTCCTAGACACCGACTGTATCTAGAATGTTGCTGTGCCCGACAGGGTCCATAATTGTTTCAGTAACTTATATTTACCACCTGTAATGTACATTATGGATGCAAAAAAATTAATTAATTTGAATTTAATTTGAAGACAGATTTTTGGGGTCAACGAAGTCAACACAATCGCCCCTTATTAATTAACACAAGTTCTTATTTGAAATTTTCAAGATACTGTATAAGCTGTATTAGGTACGTGTACAAGTTGTTATAAGAATTACTAATATTTAGTAGGAAGTATCATTGTTGTACTTTTAAAAAACTCAACAAGTCGATAAGCGTGCACAAGTTTGTACAAGATGAAAAACTCGGCAAGTCAATAAGCGGATTTTTAAATTAATTTGACTATGGGGGTCTCAGGTATCAGTTCATTTTGGAAAAGGGGTCTCTTGTCCAAAATAGTTTGGGAATCACTGTTCTCGAGAATGAGAATTTAAGTGGAGTTGATGAATTCGCAGAAAAGAGATGGCCTAGTGGTAACAGCCCCGACTTGTCGTAGGTCGTGGATTCGAATCCAGCAGGTGGTTTACTTCATGTAAATTATTTCATAACCACTGCTCTGAAAACGGTGAACGATTAAAACGTGAGGAAACTGGCATGTCCTAAAACGAAAAATTCGAAGACGTGTGACAGCTATCGACTTGGTCTGGGCCCGCGTGATGGATTAAGGCCCATTCCCTCTCTCATGGAATCATTAAAAAGCTGATTATGATGTCTGCCGCTTATCGCAGAACTGGTTCTGGGTACCCTTGAGTTTGTGCCAAATAAACGTTATTTTCTGTCTATTTTTTCTTATCAGATGCTTATCAAACTATTAAAAAATCATAACTTATCAGGTAATAGGTACCTCTTTTTTTTGGCTGTGATATCACGCATTGACTTCTCCTTCTCCCGCTCTGGGTGAAGCGGGAGGTCGTGGCAGACTTTTACCGATTAAAACCCACCCGTGTTCCTTCAGTTGCTTGCGCCAGGGCTGCGGTAACTCTCTTCCAAATTTATCCGCGACCCAGACAGGCATCGGCCCTAGCGGACTCCGTCAGTGGTAATAGGTACCTACCTGCACAAACGCATCAATTACACATAAGCAGGCATGTACCTCTTTGTACAAAACGCGTGAGAATTTAGTAACACAATACAGTAGGGGGAAAACCGTTAAGTAGGTATTATGTTAGTAAAAATAGTCATATTACTTTGTGGCTGAGCTAACAGCATGAATAATTCATGTGTAAGTAATGTTAAAACCGTCATCACTTTAAGGTAATAGCACGGGGTCTCATTGCTAAGAACGAAAATTTGGTTCAAATAAATCTCACTAGATGTCGCGGCATGTACACACAATTCAATAAATTGTGTGTAAAATTAACATTTTACGGAATTGAACATAAAAATTGTATGTTCTGGTTTAATCAACTCTCCTAAGTACAAAATTTTGGAATAGTGGGCTCTTAATACACATTTAAAAGATTATTTGAACGGATCATTTAAAATTGATGCCAATAGATGGCGCATTTTATAAATTCTGAGGCAATCCACTCGATTGTTAAAATTTGCATTGTAACACATTTTGGTGCAAAAAAACTGTAAAGACGTGAAAAAAATACTATAAAACGAACCTTCACTGTATTTAAAGAAAAAAATATTCACGAACCTCGTAAACCCTTTTACTTGCAAGGCGCTGCTAACACCATCTATTGCCGTCAAACGGGATCGAACGCGATTGATGTACTTACAAAAATAACAAGATTAATCAGATGAAAAACGCTAGTTACGTCAGCACGGTTTCTTTGTATGGGATGAGGCATCTGTATGCTAGTATTATATTATCTGTGGTAATAGATACCTAAAATGTTAACAGATAAGGAAAATATTTTATTTATTTTAATTTTATTTTATTGTAATCTGAAAACAAACAGTATTAACAACTAACAAAAACATCAGATTAACCAACTATTAACCAATTACATGTTTTCGCATTTAATTTACTATAAATAGCAAGCCTGTTAGAGAACAAAATAAAATACAATGATAGTATGTACTTTAAACCTCAGATCAAATAAAAAGTCAAGACGGAACGTTGCAAACAACAAGGTGAAGTAGGTTCAAACCACAGAACAGATAGTTCAAACTATGCCTTGCCGTATAAATACACAATTACACGCGCACACGTAGGTACAACGAAACTACCCCTTAGCTTGTCAGTCGAGCTTTATTATGAGCTCGAATGATACCCCATAGCAAGGCCGGTGTAAGAAATCAGGGATCGTTATAATACTCACAACGGATCTTTGTGTCTCTGAATTGGCTGTAAGACCCTGCGCAGTAGCTATTTTTGTGTCAATGTTGAAGGTGAAGATAGCATTGTATAACTGTCTCTTTCACTCGCTTACGTTTGTCGCATCGTCCTATCTCGCTTACTCTATGCAGTATACTCGATGACAAACTGTTTCTTGCGCAATGGTTGGCAGTGCCACAAAGATCCGCTGTGACTATTATGCTACTTCCCGCCATAATAAGCGGCACAGGACGAAACCTTGGAGTTTTAGTGGGTTGAAGTCCCACATAATTGTGCTATCACCCCGTGGTAGCGTAGTATTCATGAACATTTCTAAAGGCAAAAAAATGGGTCTTCACTACCCGTAGCCATAGATAATAATAATAATAGATTCATTCAAATAATCTTTGGAATGTGAATGAAGAGCCCAATATTGCTTAAGTTTGTGCTTGGGAGAGTTAATTAAACAAAAACATACATTTTTAGGGTTCCGTACCCAAAGGGTAAAAGCGGGACCCTATTACTAAGACTCCGCGGTCCGTCTGTCTGTCTGTCTGTCTGTCTGTCTGTTTGTCACCAGGCTGTATCTCATGAACCGTGATAGCTAGACAGTTGAAATTTTCGCAGATGATGTATTTCTGTTGCCGCTATAACAACAAATACTAAAAACAGAATAAAATAAATATTTAAGTGGGGCTCCCATACAACAAACGTGATTTTTCTGCCGCTTTTTGCAATATTGGCACGGAACCCTTCGTGCGCGAGTCCGACTCGCACTTGCCGGTTTTTTATGATCGTCTCTAGAAAATCTTAAGGCGGTACCTTGACCAAAAAATCAGCATGAGATATGAGCATTCCTATTGGCCTAGCGGCACTGGTGGCGCATGAATTACAGTAGTGAATACGCCCAGATTTTAGAATAAAATCTTTATGAAACCAATTTTTGGTCCTTTGAAAAAAAAATACAACAAAAATATTCGTTATTAAAATGTCTATCCATTAGTGTTAGTACAAAAAACAATTAATTAAACTTTACGAGGAGATGCATGCTATTAATAATTATTTCTCATTTTTATGGTTTTGTTGGAAGGAGATTAGTGAAACATATAACTCTTTAAAAAAAAAAGTATACGACCATTTTAGAATCAATAATATGTAGAAATTTAATGTATTTTTATTAGTAGATATTTCTTTTTAAATAACGATTAGATAACTCCTAAAAACAGCACGAAAAACGGCTAGCGCGGCGTTTTGCTCGGGGTATCGCCCATGAAGGTATAGATAAAGATGGAGACCACACTTCGAATAGGTACCTACTTGAAGCAAAACCTATGTTCACTATATCCATAGACATACTAAATAATATGGACTGGAAATACCTACGAAAAAAACGTGCCTACCTAAACTTCAAAATGTCTCATAAAATGGCCGCCGATTCTAAGGTTGTGTCAATCAAGCAACACACACACACTCACAAATCTCAATAATACAATATGTAAACAACCATTTGACAGCAGGACTACCACGAACACAACCACAAAATTCGTCACATAAAATGGCGAATATGGCACGTACCTACAACCGTCACTACGTCATAATAAAATGTTGCCATAATGAGCAACAACTGAAATAATGTTGTCTCTTTCATCAAATACGATTACTACATTAGAAAGAATGAAACAAAACGATGTTTCACATTCTGTATCGTATTTCACTCATATTTGTTTAAGCTAATGTATGTATAGAACATCGCGGCGCCTCCATATATTTCCTATCTCAATGACTATATCGCTCTCTGTGGGCAGACCCTCTCTGTCTAAGTAGGGTACTATAGTCCACACTAGAAAGAGAGGTCGGCCCACAGAAAGACGTAGGTATTTGCCTCAAGATTTTGTTCCAAGTGTGGCCTCCAACTTTACCTATAACTTCATGGTATCGCCTTAATATTTCACAAAACTCAATAACGAAACGAAACTTATCACGCCATCTAGTGCCATTTTTTTAACCATATTTTCTTTCTTCGCGTTGACGAATATCAAAGATTTACAAATAAAAGACGAGACCCTATCGCGGATTCCGGGGCATGGAGGAGTCTAGGTATGAAATGGATGGTCACCCATCCATGTACCGACCTCGGCTAGTGTTGCAATACCTCAAAGCAACGCTTGCCGAGCGTGCGATCAGGCCTTAATATTTTCCTTAAAAGACGTTGTTGACGAATTTAGTAAACAGTGCATTTTGTGGATTCTAAGAAAATATGAGTTATTATTGTACCAATGCATCAATACCTGTGAAAACATCGAAACTGCAAACATATTTAGAATTTGAAATACCAATTAATTCACAAACGAGTGGTCACTGACCTATTTCAATAAATCGATAATAATATTGTATACAGGTAAATCCCCAAAAGCATGTATTTTTATACTTAGCAGTTTTATCATGAGCCAATGAAAACGTTTTTTTACCCGACTGCCGAAGGAGGGTAATGTGTTTATCAGTCTATGTATGTATGTTTGTTTGTTCCTATATTCCGTATTTCTATATTTCGGCGTTCCAGAGACCAAACGCGTTGGCCGATTTTGATGATTCTTACGTCAATCGATTCGTCTTAACCCTGCGAGTGTCACAAGCTACATTAAAATTGGAAATGAAAAAAATTGCGGCTTTTGGGCGCCATTTTGTGGAGGAAAGAATTATATTCTTCTTCTAAACCCATCGGGGTATCAAAATAAACGGTTTTAGAGGCGATTTCAAAAATATATGATACTTATATATATGTTTAAATGTACCTAATTCGAAAAATAATAATTAAAGAGTTGTAAATAAAAAAAGTTAATTTAAAAAATCTAAAAACCCGACTGCTTAAAAAGCGAACTAAAAAGATGTAAACAAGCAGAAAATCATACTATGCAGTCGGAGGTTACTTCTGGTTTTGGTGAGCCAGCTCGCGAATATGTATCCTCCGACTGCCGACTTTTTTTAAATTATTTTACTGATATCATTGTTTTTTTAGGGTTCCGTAGCCAAATGGCAAAAAACGGAACCCTTATAGATTCGTCATGTCTGTCTGTCTGTCTGTCCGTCCGTATGTCACAGCCAATTTTTTCCGAAACTATAAGAACTATGCTGTTGAAACTTGGTAAGTAGATGTATTCTGTGAACCGCATTAAGATTTTCACTCAAAAATAGAAAAAAAAAACAATAAATTTTGGGGGTTCCCATACTTGAAACTGAAACTAATTTTTTTTTTTCCATCAAACCCATACGTGTTATGGATAGGTCTTCAAAAATGATATTGAGGTTTCTAATATCATTTTTTTTCTAAACTGAATAGTTTGCGCGAGAGACAGTTCCAAAGTGGTAAAATGTGTCCCCCCCCCCCTGTAACTTCTAAAGTAAGACAATGATAAAACTAAAAAAATATATGATGTACATTACCATGTAAACTACCACCGAAAATTGGTTTGAACGAGATCTAGTAAGTAGTTTTTTTTTAATGCGTCATAAATCGTAAACCGCAATTTACCAAGTACGGAACCCTTCGTGCGCGAGTCCGACTCGCACTTGGCCGGTTTTTTAATATTGAATAGGTAAGTACTATTACTATTTAAGCAACAAAGTACCTACTTATTTATACTTATTTTTTACATTCAAAGGGCCATATGAAAATAACTAGTTATAATACTCACAACGGATCTTTGTGTCTCTGAAGTTGGCTCTGTCAACTATTGCGCACGAATCAGATTAACTGCGTAGAGTAAGCGAGATAGGAAGATGCGACAAACGTATGCGAGTGAAAGAGGCAGTTATACAATGCTATTTTCACTTTCAATATTGACACAAAAATAGCTACTGCGCAGCCTCTTGCAGCCAATTCAGAGACACAAAGATCCGTTGTGAGTATTATACTGAAACGCCGCAGACGTGATGGATACCGATATCTTATAAATCAACAAAAAAAAAACCGGCCAAGTGCGAGTCGGACTTCGCACATTTAGGGTTCCGTACCAGACCGCAAAATTAAGTTGGTTGTAATAGAAAACTGAGGGAATTACAAAGAAAAAATCTGATACATCAATATATTGGAATTTGTTAATAAAATATAAGTACGTAATAATAAAAATTGTCACTAAATTTGAAGTTCATAGATCAGAGGGAAGTTAGAAAATTCTTCGGCACAAGATTTTGTAAAATAGCTGATGTTGGTGGCTTCTCATTCTGTTTTATTCCAATATTTTAATCAATTAATACAGTATTTATCTACGCAACGTGCTGTAAGCAACGGTACCCCACTCGTCACTCGATGGGGTAGGTCAAAAACTTGCTTACTAGGTACCACAACCAAAAAGTGAAAAAAACATTGAGATAATAATGTACTACGCACTAGAGAAGTCATCACACATCACTACTGCGTGCCGTTCAATTGGGGTTTTCTAGCCGCATTTCACTCATTTGCTTGCTAGATCTTGACAGCTTAAGTCATTTTTTGTTTTTAAACGAAAAAAACGTTCAGACGCATTAATATGCCGTGGTGTGTTTTAAGATATTGCACTAATAATTCAACTAATACGGCGAAGTGCAAAGTAATAACTTTTCATCGGTGAGTAACTAGATAATCATTTTAAAATATAATTTGAACAAAATATTTGGTGGACGTCATGTTGTGACATTTTTCATATAGACTAAAAATTAAGATGTGACAATTTGTGTAACAAGTGTAGGTAGAATTAGCTGACGTTTCTTTTTAAAGAGGAAAATAATAATCTAACATATATTAATCCATTCCATCCATTCATTCTAATTTTAATTATTGTTCATTTTTTTTTTGTACTCCTACCACTGCTGTGTTCTTTTTAACCCAAAGGTTGACTGGTAGAGAATGCCTTGCTGCATTAAGTCCGCCTATGTATCACCATTGTACATGAAGTTTAAATAAATATTTAGAAAAAGAACTGACTGTGGTTATTAAATGAAAAAAGATAAAAAATGAAAGATGAAAAACAATTATTACATAATGTAAGACTTAATTTACATTTTGTTTATTTAAGGTTTATTATTATAATAAAAAGTACAGAAGATTCGTGTTTCAAGCAAATTGTAAAATTCCCTATGCCCATTTGATTTTTTTTTACTTATTGTAAGCGCATACGCGACTTATACTTTAACAGTCAGTTATTTCAACTATTAATAAATTTTGAATTGGCGTGTGTGTATGACTAGATGTATGAATGTGTATGAAGCAAAAGAAGTATGTAAGGATCGTAGCAGGTGGCGTTCTGTAGTTTCTGCCTACCCCCATGGGAAAAAGGCGTGAGTTTATGTATGTATGTAATAAATTTTGAAAAAGTGAAAATTCTAATGAAGCTTGTTAGGTATAAAGCTATTTCGCTTCTGTAGTCAGTCAGCAAATTAGTCTATATGAATGACAAGGTGTTGCAGAACGTTGTACGAAACGCGTAAGCGCCATGAAAATCACGGCGCTTCCCTCTTTTTGGTCGCGAGAAAACTACACCTTAGAAGCGCTCTAGCGCTGCATGTTTATATTGTTTTGTTCGACGACTAATTATTGTTTCAGCGCTGCAGCGAATTTTTAGTTTCAACTCTTGTCAAAATTGACAAAATGGGGCATGTATTTTGCTTAGGATAGCTTTTCTAGTACGTAGTACATATTATCTCAATGGAAAAAAATATATAAAAATCACTACAAAGTGAAAAATTACCAAGTCTGTGTAGTACATTATTACCTCAATGGTCTGTGTGCCTATTTTCGTTTCTTTGTTTTTTCACACCGACTGCCAAAGTCAGTTGTGTTTTTTTGTAAAAAAGTGTTTATTCGGGATGAAAAGTAGCCTGTGACACTCAGCGATAGCATTCTAGAGTCTGGCTAACGAAAGTAGACACTCGAATTATTTGCAAACTTTTATTAAGGCAATGCTATACTAATGTCAACCTCAATTTTCCAAAACAAGATGGCGTGTTGTTTTGATTCGTTGTAGTCTTGTTAATAACATTTATTCGGTGAAAAACAAAGACCTTATACGTATTTCTTACTACTAGACTGTGCACCAAAAAATTTTGTTTAGCTAAAATGAAATCTATTATCATACGCCTAGGTTAGCTATTTCCTTATAAGCGGTAGCTAACCAAAAGCGGTCCTGGCGAGAGGGTTCCCGCTGGTAGTGTGTCCTTGTCTAACATCTTGCTAGATCAACTAATCATTGGATTTGGTAGAAATGGTAGAAGATTTTATATTTTTCATTTTTATGTTATTATACCAAAACGAACGAATAAAAAAATAAATAATAAGTAATAATAATAATATATAGTAATAGTAATAATAATAAGTCTATGAAACTTTGAAACGTATTTAAATATTTTTACAGTTCCTATAATTGCATTAAAAAAAAAACATTAATACTGAGTAAGAGTAGTACTTTTAAATATTTGGGCCTGGTAATACTAAATGTAAGACCACCAGGTGACCAGGTTGGAGTTTTTGGCCGGATTTTTTCGAGTGAAGTTCAGCGGCTGTTAATATTATTTGCAAATTGATTCCTAGTGGATATTGTGATATAAAATTGGTGTAGTTTTGTGTTTCAACTTTCTCCGCAACTGGACAATATGTGAAATCATTGACAGAAGCGATCTCAGGATAGTGGAGCGGAGAATTTTATTGTAGTATTGACTACCTCCGCAAAGCTTACTGGGAAGGCTGACTCGATACAATTTGCTGCCAAATACTCCAAAAACCATTACAATCTGTTACACCCGTATTCTAATGCATACTAAAGAATGTTAAAATTGCACTAAAGTCGAGGCGGTATGGTCCAAGATCTTAGCATGCCCGAAAAGAAAGAACAAAAAAAAAAGACCACCAGGATTGCGGCGTTTATGGCGGCATTTGTTCGAGTAAAATTCAGCGGCTGTTAATATTATTCGCAAATTGATTCCTAGTGGAATAAAATTGGTGTAGTTTTGTTTCTCAACTGTCTACTTAACTGGACAATATGTGAAATCATTGAGATCCTTTGGGGTATTTCAAAGCATCGTCTGAAGACTGCAGGACTCATCTAACGCCTCGCCACGCCTGGGATTTAAGGAATATCGAGTCCTCCCCGAATACACCATCGTAAACTGCTCAATTCCTCTTCGAGTTCGGTCATCTTATCCTCGGTCCGGAGTCCGGAGTGTGCGCGTGTTGTACGTTGCCAGGTCCTGTCGTCGGTATTTGTTGGGGTAGCCGGATCTCGTCCGGGATTCTTTGCACCCCTTGCCATACCGTAACCTAGACCGCTACCGTAGTCGAGGTTAGGCAGACTGCCGGGCACTAGGGGCTATGTTTTATTTGTGCTATTCATGGGGAGTGCTTTGCAGGCGGGTTGGCGATCCCAGTAAGTATGGAGTTTCTTGTGCATTCTTCTCCATAACAAGCTACTTTCCGAATGCACGGTAGAATCAACTTTTATTCCATGTAAATTTAAAAAGTATGGCGTTTCTTGTGCATTCTTCTCCATAACAAGCTACTTGCCGAATGCACGGTAGAATCAACTTTTATTCCATGTAAATTTAAAAAGTATGGCGTTTCTTGTGCATTCTTCTCCATAACAAGCTACTTTCCGAATGCACGGTAGAATCAACTTTTATTTCATGTAAATTTAAGTTGTGACATTCAAAAGTGCCCAGTTGAAATAAATATCTTTTGTCTTTGTCCAGTATGGTTGTTACAAATGCACAGAGAACGCTGCTGATCATTCTCTGGTTTGTCCCTTAGTCGCCTCTTACGACACCAATGGAAAAACATGGGATGTCGAAATTCTGTACGCTCGACACCGACTCGGTAAGTGACGTAGATTCCAAAAAATATACACACTTTTTTTTTTTTTCAATGAATTTGGTAGGTTTAGTCCGAGTCCACCCGCGCGCGCGCTTGCGAACGGTTGGATATTGTGCGTGACTCTGTGTGTGTATCGAGGAATTAAAAATGTCCTCTTTGGTTAAATGTGCAAATTGCAATGTCGTGATTAACGAAGTTTTGGCTTTCGTCCATAATAAAATATCTGTGATGGACGATGAAAGTATAAGCAGAATCTGTGCTAGCGCTTTCTCAGAAACTGAAATTGTAACGGCAAAGAAGTTGTTGTTCGAATCCTTGCCAACAACAAAACGTAAGATAACGCGGAGGAAGGCGGGGAAAAATATTCGAGACATAGACGACATCATCTGTCTGATCCGCGGAACCGACTCTGAGGATATCCCAGTGTTCGTGGCCCGCGACCTTGAGAAGTTACCCCCAGTTCTGTTCGACCATGTTGACGTAACGAGGCTTTTGAAAGACATTGTTAAGCTACGGCAAGATCTCGACATGATGAAAGAAGACTATGCTACAGTTAAGCAGATGGACCAGTTGAGGAATGAGGTGCAGCATTTTTCATCAGGATGGTGCAATGTTAATCCCAGAAGAGGTGCATGTGTCGGAAGCTATGAGTACGATAGTGGTCCCATGGGATTGTCACTGGAGTGCAATAATGGCATTAGTGACCGCTATCAACAACAAACTATTGTGGAATCTGCACTAAAATCCAGTTTTCACAATATTTTTGAGCATCAGATTTCGGAGGGTAGTAGTGAAACAGCGCCACAGAAAAAGCAATACGATCCTACCGTCGAACTACAAGACGCGACTACGATGACGCACGTAGGCCAGCTGATCAAGTCGTTTGCGTCTCCTGCAACGCGGCCCGCGGTCGATACCCCGCCACCGCCGCCACTGCGGCTGTCTAGTCCGGCCGCCTGTACTGTGCCGATACCAACACCACTCGACTCGGCCGTACGACACACGGTCAACAAAAATGGGTCCGGTCTTATCGCACATAAGCAGAAATCGTTGGCGGAGATTGTTCGAGAAGGGAAATGGAAGACACAGGCCCCGAGTGACCAGTGGGTTCGTGTCCAAAACAAAAGGTCACGAAACCGTTTTGTTGGGAAGCGAGGAAAAGCAATTCCTGAGCCTGGAAGTAATTTTATGGCAGCGGAAACTAAGGTTCCCATTTACATTTATAATGTGGCGAAGGGCGTGTCCGTGTGTGACATCCGTACCTACATTATGAAGAAGATTAATATTGATGTTAACATTGAAAAAATGGACATGAAGTTAGCGAAGGATTACGAATCATACAAAATATTCGTACCTAAACATTCGTTAGTAAATTTCCTGAGTGATGAATTCTGGCCAAAGGGGGTAGCCTATCGTCGGTTTATAAACAACATCAGACGTGATAAGGAAAATGTCCGTGTGACTGGCGTGAATAATGAAAGTTCTAAATTATGAATAACATTAATCTAATAAGTTTTAATTGTAAAAACGTGATGAGATCAGTGGAATGTGTGCGGAAGCTTTGTCGCACGGCTGATGTTGTGGCGCTGCAGGAGACGTGGCTACTGCCGCACGACCTCGGGTACCTGGCCGCTATAGACGATGACTTCGCCTGCACGGGTACCTCTGCAGTGGATACCGCTGCTGGGGTCTTACGCGGGAGGCCCTACGGTGGAGTTGCCCTGCTGTGGAGAAAGGTTGCGTTTCCGACGGTAACCGTAGTGAAGTGTAATAGTGTGCGTCTTGCCGCGATAAAAATCGAGCTCAGTGATCGTTCCATTTTGATATTTTCTGTATATATGCCTACCGAGTCCAATGAAAACTTAATGGAGTTCACAGAGTGTCTCAGTGAAATGACAGCAATAATTGACAGCCACAATGTGGAATCGGTGTTTATGTTAGGGGACTACAATGCGCACCCCGGTAAGTCATTTGCTACTGAACTCTTAACGTTCTGTGCGGATCAATCATGGTCCTGTGTTGACTTGGAACTAATGCCGTCGGACAGTCATACTTTTGTCAGTGATGCGCACGGCTGTCGGCGCTGGCTCGACCACTGTCTTGTAACTAGTGCCGCGCGGCAGTCTGTGTCCGCGGCCTCTGTGTTATATAATACCTACTGGTCTGATCATTACCCTGTATCTATACTATGTAATTTTCATTTAGTTAAGCCAAAAATTTGTATACCTACTGTTTGCATAAATAGAATAATCTGGGGTGAACGCGATTTGACTCAAATTGCAAAATTTAAAAATGTATGTCATTCTAGACTACGTGAAATTGATTTTCCTTCAGAACTAAGAAACTGCTCAGATAATATGTGTTGTAACAAAAGTCATAAAATCATATTAGATAACATGTATGACGAGATTATTTGTGTACTGTCGGAGGCCGCTATATGTAGTTATAATGTTACCGGAAAGCGTAGAGGTAAATATGTTACCGGGTGGAACAGGCACGTCCGTGGCGCTCATGGGAGGGCCCGGCTAAGTTTTCAGGCTTGGTTATACGGGGGTAAGCCCGGGGCTGGCCGTCTTTATAATGATATGTGTGAAACTAGGCGCGCTTTTAAATCAAAATTAAAGTGGTGTCAGGATAATCAACAACAGATAAAATTGGATATTATGGCTGAGCTTCACTCAAACAAGAAATTTGGCCAGTTCTGGAAAAACACCAATAAAATGAATCATAAACCGGGCCTCCCCGTGAGTATCGCGGGAGTGCACGAGCCTAGCGAGATCGCCACTATGTTCTCCCACCATTTCAGGGTGGATTCACCTCTGGGCCCAGCGCAGCAGGAGCTCGATGCTGAGGAAGGTGGTGAGCGTAGTGTTAATTTTACTGCGAATGAAGTGCGCGCGGTGATCAGAGGCATGGTGAGGGGTAAATCCCCGGGTCACGACAGCCTTAGCATCGAGCACCTGCAGCACGCGGGTGTACACCTACCCAGAGTGCTTTCTATGTTTTTTACCCTGTGTTTAAGCCACTCTCATTTGCCCGCTAAACTTATGCGTACTATAGTTGTACCAATCATCAAAAATAAAACTGGTGATACATCTGATGTAAACAACTATAGACCGATTTCTCTAGCCACAGTGGTCGCCAAAGTACTGGACAGTCTGCTTGGTCAGCACCTGAATAAACACGTCTCGCTAAACGACGCACAGTTCGGCTTCAGGCCCGGGCTTTCCACCGAGAGTGCTATTCTGTGCCTCAAGCAGACTGTACAGTATTACACGAGTAGAAAAACCCCAGTGTATGCATGCTACCTTGATTTATCAAAAGCGTTCGATCTTGTATCGTACGATATTCTATGGGGTAAATTAAGGGATGAAACATGTCTACCTAGGGAAGTTGTGTTATTGTTTATGCATTGGTATAACAATCAAAAAAAATTTGTAAGATGGGCAGGCGCTCTCTCGGGGGAGTACGGTCTGGAGTGCGGGGTGAGGCAGGGGGGGCTGACCTCTCCAACGCTCTTCAACCTGTACGTTAACCAGCTGATCGATGAGCTCAGTAGCACCGGCATCGGGTGTCATATAGATGGGGTGTGTGTGAATAACATCAGCTACGCAGATGATATGGTGCTGCTGAGCCCTTCGATTGGTGCCTTACGAAGGCTCCTAAAAGTGTGTGAGTCCTACGCGGTGACTCATGGGCTAAAATACAACACAAAAAAGAGTGAAATAATGATTTTCAGGCCGGACAACAAAAGGTATACGTTCGTTCCGAATTTCACCTTATGTGGTACAGCTCTAAATAAAGTCGAGCAATTTAAATATTTGGGCCACTGGGTCACTGAGGACCTTAAGGACAGTGTGGATATTGAAAGGGAGCGCAGGGCGCTGTCTGTCCGATGCAACATGTTGGCCCGCAGGTTTGCACGGTGCACGGGGGCTGTCAAAGTTGCGCTTTTTAAAGCTTACTGTCAGTCCTTTTACTCCTGCAGCCTGTGGGTTAACTATACGCAGCGGACATACAGCGATCTGCGCGTACAATACAATAACGCGTTCCGGGTGTTGATGGGGCTGCCGCGCCACTGTAGTGCCTCTGCGATGTTCGCGGCGGCTGACACAGACGGCTTTGCCGCCATTATGCGTAAACGGTGCGCTTCTATCATGCGCCGCGCGCGCGACAGTCCCAACACAATCCTGCGCGCGCTGGCGGACAGGTGGGACTCTCCGATGCTGGCTCGCTGGATACGGCTGCACGCTGTCGTATAGTGATTTGTCACCATCATCGGAGAGTCCACCCGGTCCTGCCAATTTGCTGTTTTATAATTGTTTTTAGCATATAGTATTTATTTAAACTATTTTATTATTAAATGTCAATCAATTATTAATTATTACTAACACTAGTTTGTAAGATCGCAATTGTACTAACACATATGGATGTAATCGTAAGATGAATCTGAAATAAATGATTTATTTATTATTTATTTATTTATTAGGTAGCGTAGTTAGGTAGCATAAATACATATATTGGGATACTTACACTATTGTTTTTACAATCAACTTGTCACGTGTTATGTTTGGTCATGGTCACCTCATTAGAAAGAGACACACTACCAACGGGAGCCCTCTCGCTCGGACCGGTTTTTGCGCCATAGTGCACAGTCTAGTAGCAAGAAGTATAAGGTCTTTGGTGAAAAATGAGTATAACAATTAAAAGTGGATTAAAGGAGATGTTATTTCCCATGATGTCTAAATATAAAGAAAAACAATAGGAGAAAGACGCCGAAATCAAACAAAAACAAGATTGTTTACGTGTGGTGTTAGATTTCATAAGTTAGTAGGACGCTAAAAATTTGATACTTTCTTTTAATTCTTAATTACTATTGATGCAAAAACTATTTCTCTATTATTATTCACATTCATTTTATAATAAGTTAAACACCTTCATAATAATGCATTATGGTTTTTTTATCATACCATAATAAAAGTTGCATTGTATATTTAACATTTTTTTTCTTTTACAGAAGATCTGGATTATGTGGCAGGGGTTCATGAGAATGTGAAAACTTACGGATTTAGAGCAGAAATATAGTATACGAACCCACAACCAGTACTTGGGTGAAATAGCTAGCAGAGGAGTGGAAGAAAATGACTGATCATGTCATACGTTTTGAAAATAAATATAATGAAAGGGACAGAATTACAGGTAATAATTTATTAAGTTTCATTATTAATGTACGGCTCAGTGATTCCAGTGACTCTAATGAATCTTTTCACATGGAAGTCTTAGATTCAGATTTTGATTATGGTAGTGAATAAACCAAAATTATTCAGTGAACGGAAATAAACATGGAAGCATTCCTTGCTTTAAAAAATGACCCAACGCACATTGTGCCCCGGTGGGTGGGGCTTACCGATCGTGCCACTCACGCTTTTAGTTCGTCCCCAGTAGGCAACAGCGGCGGTCGACTAATATTTACCGTTTTTCGCTTGTTAAATATTTAAAAATGGCTTCTTGTGCAGTGAAGCGTTGCATAAATAAATCACATTTGCATAACAAGAATGTTGGAAATATTTTTCCCGTGTAAATAAATCGCTATTCATTATATTTCTATTAAAAATGTAGTACACCACGAAATCTATGGGGATGATGTTATGCCAACCAAACAATTTACTTTTCTACCTGACAATAATGACAAATATAATTTCGATTTTTTCTATGGGGCGGCACTATGCAAAAAATACTAAGTTATTGTAGGTACATAAAGGATCCTTAATAGCACGGAGAAAATAGATATCGTTGCTGTGTCTTTATCTTTTCTAATATATTATTGGTCGTTCCAAATTTTTTTTCACACTATAAAAGATGGTTCTATAACACGAATTGCGGTAGGAGTTGACTAGTAGAAATCATCACGCGAAAAAGCGTTCATACTTCTATGCGATTTTTTTCTTTCATTTTTGGACAAAATATAAATCCAAGATGGTGGTTGCGAAAACTTTCATTTTACATTATGGGTTTAGTTTTCGAGGTTGCTAAAGTCCATTGTGAGGTTAAAATAATCCAAGACGGCATAAAATAAAAATAAATGTTTTTGTTTAAATCATATGTGAGAAGGAACTTCTTTCCTGACTAAGGTCCCCTGACCACAAACGATTTTTTATGCTTCTATATTTTCTATCAGATTATTTCAATACCATCACTATCATAATTAATAATTGCGTTGCACCATATTGCATAAAACATCCCGGGCGACGCGAATGGTGGACGCAGTGATGCATGACGCAGTCGTAGAAATGTCGTTAGCGGCCTATACGTTAGATGGTAATTTAAACCCAAACTAACAGTTTATAAGGTCTATTTTTAATTGTGCATCATGAGTTGTAATAATTATTGTTTGTGTGCCTTGGCTAGTTTGGCGAATCAGTGGCTGAGTTTCGATGTGTGCGTTTGTTTAGGATTTTGTGTCAAGATGCGCGTTTAATTCCTTTGAAGTAATGCTTCCATGTTTATTTCCGTTCACTGAAATTATTATAGAATACTGCTGTTTTTTTTAGGATTGGTAGATTTATAATATCTAAAGTATTGCCTGCCTATAGTACCTATAGTATTTTATTCAGACGAAGTAAAATTAATAATTCTAAAGTATCAAATTAGGTTATTCCAAGTATTTCATACTAGTTTTAGGGTTGCTAGGCTGATATTTTTTAATTCTGCCGCGCTTTTTCAGTCTTTACTTTCGTTTGCCAGACTCTATCAGCAAAATAATGTTTGTAATCGAATCAGTACATTATTGCCAGAGATTACCCATTGCAAACATAATATATAAACATTTACCTCTACAAAAAGAGCGGACTCTAGTCAACAGGAATTTGAAAAATGGGTATTTGAAGAAACTATTGCCGTCGCTTCACCTCCAACCTCACCCCGTAAAGTGCGAAAGGGACAACTACAGCTCAGGCTGATTTTACCTACAAAAACTTTGACTAAAAGACGTTTTGTATTCTGCTGTTTTCTTCATGAAAACTGGTCTGTTCTAAAAAATTCTTATATCAAAATTTAGAGGAAAAGTATATCTATGCTCCTATCATTTCCTTTTTTGTTAAAAACTTATAAATTTTGTCTGAAAGTCTTCTGAACATGGCGGTAAAAACGGGCATTTTTTTCGGATTTTTGGATTGTCATATTTCTTTTTGTGATTTTGTTTTGGAAAAAAGGAAATGATACAGGCACGTATTAATTAGACCTAGATTTAATGGAAAAAAATCATTGCTCTAGAGGCATTATCCACGAAGAAAACAGCAGAATGTGTTTGTATGGAGAAAGTCTCACTAGAGTCCCCTCTTAAGATAGTTAAGATAAGAATTGCAAGATTTGGACCCGTCAGCCATCTTTCGGCACTCAAATAAATCTTCCAATATTTTTTTTACAAACGATTACCAATTCTTGTTAGTGTTAATGAAGGGTTAACGACCAGTTGATAGGTTTATTTACGGAAATTCACTAATTCTAGTTACGTAAGACCATTTAGTAAAAAGGTTTGGCCCGATAAATTTAATTTGACGTCATCTAAACAATTGCTCCATGTGATATATTGGTATTTAACATATCCGCTTAGAGGACCTCGTAGCTTAGTAATTAAAGCAGCACAGTGAAGCAACTCTTGCCAAGGTCGATCCGTGGATGGGTGGCCATCATCACATATCGAGACTCTAAGACCACTCCGTGCATCGGCTTTTAGGGTTCCGTACCCAAAGGCTAAAAACAGGACTCTATTACTAAGACACCACTGTTCGTCTGTCTGTCTGTCACCAGGCTGTATCTCATGAACCGTGATAGCTAGACAGTTGACATTTTCAAAAATGATGTATTTCTGTTGCCGCTATAACAATAAATACTAAAAACAGAACAAAATAAATATTTAAGTGGGGCTCCCATACAACAAACGTGTGATTTATGGCGTTTTTTGCGATAATGGTACGGAACCCTTCGTGCACGAGTCCGAATCGCTCTTGGCCCGTTTTTTTTTGTCTGCTCGCGTTTGACCACTATCTCGCCTGATGGTAAGCGATGATTTGGTCGACGGTGAAGCACGCTTGCCTAGAAGTAACCTATTCACTCTTGACTTAAAGACCCCAAGGTTGTAGCTTTTAGCTTAGCTATCAGGAAACAAAGACTCTGGCTGGGAATTCCACACCTTAGCTGTACGCACAATAAAATTATTTGTAAAACGCTTTGTACGTATGGGTGGGATGTCTACCATCTACCGATGGCGCATTGCTGTACGTCTTGTAGTCCAATGATGAAAAGGGCTAGGTGGAATAAAATATTGCAGTTCCATCGCATACTCCCCGAAATATAACCGATAAAAAACAGACAGGCTGGCAAATTGGCGTCGATGTTCAAGGCTGGTGGTCAAGCTTGGAGTCGACCAGTGCATCGTTGCCGATTAGCCTCTTGGCCTATTTGTCATTCGACTCAAGTGTATCAAGCTGGTATTTGGCAGATCCGTAACAGAGGTGAGAGCAGTCCACCAGTGTGTCACCTGATCAGCGCCACCCGGGGCCGCGTGTGATTCGAAACGATACCTGTTTCGAATCGCATGCGGCAACGGATGCGGGTGACTTGACTTCCCAAAAAGAAGTAATAGATGAAGTAGAAAGTAATAGTTTGTAGATGTTATGTTACTGGTAGTCAACGCCCATAAAATCTGAGTCCAGTTTTGACACGGAAACAGATAATATAATACTAGCATACAGGATGCCTCATCCCATACAAAGAAACCGTGCCGACTAGCGTTTTTCGTCTGATTATTTTTTGCACATCGTTCCCGTTCGGTATGGCGATAGATAGATGATGTTAGCAGCGACTTGCAAGTAAAAGGGTTTACTCGGTTCGTGTTTTTTTTTTAATACGGCTTCGATTTGTTTTACAGTATTTTTTGCACGTTTTTACAGTTTCATTGTACCAGTACGAGTTACAAAAAAAAATCGAGTGGATACCTCAGAAATTTAAAACCGCGCCATCTATTGGAATCAATTTTTAATTATCTATTCAAATAATCTTTGAAATGTGAATTAGGTTAAGAATCCAATATTCCTTAATTTTGTGTTTAGACAAGAACATACAATTTTTATGTTCAATTCCAGAAAACGTAAATTTTACACACAATTTAATAACAACTCGGTGCATGTCTCGCCATCTAGTGAGATTAATTAGAACCAAATTTTCTTTCTTCTCGTTGGTTGCCCGTTGCACGGGTAGCGAGTCACCCCAATCACTGAGTTGTGGAAGTCAGAAAGGTAGTATTATGTCCTTGTAAAATACTGGTACTCAGCTGTATCCGAAGACTGATGCCAGGTGAACAAAGCAGATGACCATATTGTGGACGTGGCTGGAGAAGGATCACTCACTGTGTTGCCAAATTTCTCACAGGGCATGGTAACTCTAAAATTTCCTTCAAGCTCGTTGCTTCGCCTTTATGTCAGTGTTCTTCATCTGACTGCGAATATGTACAATCTATCATATCGTATGTGAGTGTATTCTATGGCAAAATTAACGCAATATTATGTTGGATAATGTACAGGCTGCATCAGGAGTTGTTTACTATACGGACCTTGTGGAAACTAGAACAAATTTCCGGCCATTCAAGCGTTATTGCCATACCTATTAAAGGAATCAAATCCTCACAAAGTTAGGACCCAATAATTATTAATGATATTTTTTTATCCGTGGTGCTAGGCAACTGGGATTATCCCAGTTGTAAACGACCCTTTGTGCCTATTGACCTTGTTTGTTCTGTCTCCTGATTAGAAGTGGAAATTTGTATATTTTCCTTTTTTTTTAATTTCGTTGCGGGATCCAAGGCAGTTAAATTCATTCGCCGAGACTTCTTCATTGCCACGGCGCTTTTCTAGTGGTCGCCACTGTTGATTCTGGCTTTCAGGAGTTGCAGTGGTTTGGGAATAGTGCGGTGGGAACGTCACAAAAAAAAGATGAACTTATCTGCTTTACCCCATCAGTTAATACAGGCATGAAGTTATGGAATTTAGGCTCTTTTCCTTAACTATTTTTTAATTCGTACATGTGGGCTGATGCGGGCAAGTTATTATTGTCATGAATGTTCAATATTTAACAATGTGATAAAAATAAATTCATCGGCAGAAAACTCGTGCAAAAAGAGTTTTTTTTTTCAGATAAAACCTTGAAGGTATGCGACCCAGTTTTAAAAACATCTAGGCACATTACTTTTATTTCTATTAGCGCACAAACTAAGTAGGTAGTATAGGTAAAAGTTACAAACGACATGTTGTTTTCTTATTTGGAAATCGGTAGTATGATTTTGTATTTTTAACCGACTTCAAAAAAGGTTCTCAATTAGTCGGCATCTTTTTCTTTTTTATGTACGAGAATGTTCCCCGATTACTCAAAGACGCCTGGACCGATTTGGAAAATTCTTCTTTTGTTTGAAAGTGTATACTTCCTAGTTGGTCCCATATTCATCAGGTCGGATCTGAAGATGGGATCTTGGAGAAATCGACGGAACGCCTCAATGCAATAATTTGCACTCAGAAAGTATCATTTGGAGAAGTGAAACTGGTGAAGAAGACCACAGATGGCCAGTGGAACTCCTTAAAGCTAAGCATGTCACGGGTATTAGATATCTCGAATAGTTAAACGACTATGATGAAGCAAATACCTATAAATAAATAGTACTGATGAAAATGGTACCATCTCTGATCTGATGATGAAGCCGGCAGGTAGGTACTGGAACTCCGAAATAAAACAATGTATCCTAGTCGTGTTTGGGCTTATTGGAATCGTCTTGAGATGTACTTGGCTACTCGTATATATGATTTTTATGGCAATTGGAGGTACGCATAAAAACTAAAAAGAGATAAATAAAAAACTTTTCAGCAAAAAAACAAACCGACTTCGAAAAAAAAACGCTGCAAGCTGAAAAATAACTTTCTTTTCCGAAGTCGGTGTCGAAACACGTAAAACAATAGGTACCATAGACACCGACTTCGGAAAAGAAAGTTATTTTTCAGCTTAAGTGTTTTTTTTTTGGAATTCGGTTTGTTTTTTTTTGTAAAAAAGTTTTTTTTTTGTTTGAAAGATGACTTTGTCGTGAGTGTTCTTAGCTATGTTTGAATAAAATCGGTTCAGCCGTTCAAAAGTTATGGGCGTTTTAATGTTTGAATCGGGGTGTTTTCGCAAGATAAAAGCGTCGGGGGTTTTTAAATTTTGAATTTTTCTTGTACCTACTGTGTACGGTGTAACCACAGATATAAATCTAACTAGATGATACGATTGTTTGTACGACGCGTGTCAAAAAACGGAGTAAAATTGAGCTTTTCTTTTAGTTTTATCGGCACTGGAAATCCACCGAAATCTAGAAAAATGCCTAATTATGCCTGTAAAAACTGTATAGAAAAACTTGGCTGAGGCATTGAAAAAATTCACACACAATTTAAAAATATTTGTATGTTTTTGAGAGTGGCACGCTTGGTATTCATACAGATGGAGCGACTTGGGTTATCTAGTTAGATTTATGACTGTGGGTGTAACTGAACTTTCTGAAGAACATCACCAATAAGGTATATGTACGTCATTCTAGTCCTCTCCCGGCGTTTTCAATCACACTGCCTTTATAAATACCTGTTATAAGTCAACTTTTTTTGCTTGAATAACTAATGAAGGTGACCCTTTCGAAAAAAAAATGACCAAAACGATGCCTTTTTCCTTAAAATTTAAGGGGTCCTAATTTTAAGGAAAAAGGCAACGTTTCGGTCAACTTAATTTGTTTTCGTTTGACGTGTGTTACCCAAATTAAATGTATGACACACTTCTTTAAAGACGGGTAGGTCAATACTCCAACTTTTTTAAGACCAGTCTGCCAGCAACTTCACCGATGTGAAAGTCGGCAACTATTCACGCCCGTACCTACAAAAAAAAACTTAAAAAAAAAAACAAGTGACTTCCAAATAAAAACACTACAAAGTTAATTATAACTTTAGTTTCAGAAGTCGGTGTTCCTGTTTTTAACCGACTTACCAAAAAGGAGGAGGTTCTATGTTCGACTTCTTGTATGTTTTTTTTTTTTTTTTTTTTTTTATGTATGTTCACCGATATCTCCGTCAATTATGGACCGATTTTGAAAATTATTTTTTTGTTTGAAAGAGGATGTTTCGAAATTGGTCCCATTTTAATTTGGTGAAGGTCTGATGAAGAACTTCGGCGATACACAACAGAACTCTTCAATAAATAACGGCAAAACTCTCGGGATTGCTGCAATCGCATGTCTGTTTGTTGTTTATACCATTTCATAACATAACATCACGCCAGTACGCTCTAAAGGGGTACGCAGATCTCTCATTTCACCGGTTATGTTCAAGTTTCATGTTATTCGGTTAATCTATTCTGGAGTTATAGGGACCTTAATAAACAACTTGCTATTAGGTAAGTAAAACTAAAAAGGGAAAAATAAAATACTTTTTGCAAAAAAATACGAGGTATTCCTCGAAGCGCTACAGTTTTGAGGCGCACCTAATGAGGCGCACCATTTTTATTCCTCGGAGCGCACCTTTTTGTAGCGCTCCCGATAAAAATTAAAAATATTAACTTTTTATTCCTCGAAGCGCACCTATTATTAACTTTCGAATAGAGATAGGATACTAACTGAAACTATCGATAAAAAGTAAAACACGTTATTTTATACAATTTGCAAAAACTCTATACTCCTAGACCAAAGATTGGTTTAAAAAAAAAAAAAGTTATCCTAGTTAGTATGGACAAAGACAACTGTATCAATCAGTACGTACTTTAACCTCTGGCGATGCGGCGCGGGAGCACTGCACACATAAGCCGCAGCCCCGTCTCCCCATTGTATCCTAGATAGTCGCGTCAAAGGCGCGTTCGCCGAGTTCACACGAATCCAGCCGAGCATTTCCGGAACTTGTTTACTTAAAATTGCATAGTTTTGTTTTGTTGTGTTTAATAGTGCTAACACACGTTCGAATTTGGTACGGCCGGACAGACTCCGCCCACAATTGCTTTCTCGCTTACACACGCTTGTGTGGAGCGTGACGGACTCAACTGTGTAGGACATTATTATTATTAATTTTATTCCGTCTCAGTCCAAACAAGCGTGTGTAAGCGAGAAAGCATTTGGGAGCGGAGTCTGTCCGGCCGAAACAAATCCAGACGTGTGTGTTAGCACTATAACTCACAAGTTGCGCGAATGTGTCACGTAGGCTCAAGTGAAGCTATGAACTGAAGAAAGTTTGTTTATTTAAGAAAGTTTGTGCAAGGCAGTTTTGTGAGCATGGAACCAATTGCTGGATCAAGTAATAGAAACGCGCTAATTAAATATGTACAAAGCAGAAGCGGAAAGAAAGTTTTATTATATGATAATAACACGTACAGACCGATAAAAGTAAATAAACATGGGAACACTTTGTGGCGGTGTACGATAAAGACGTGTGGAGCCTTCCTTACTCTCAACAGATACGAAGATATTTTAAAGAAGAACGAGCATTCTTGTCGGCGTAATGAGGCATCACAATTTGTACGGAAAGTAGTGGATGATATTCATCAAGAAGCCATGTCCACCTTGGACCCTCTTCCTGAAGTTTACAAAAGAAAACTTAATGGTTTACTAGACCAGGGAATTAATTTGACACGCGAAATACCAGAATTTGAAAATATTAAAACTGGACTCTATAATAAAAGGAATAAAAGTCTTGGAGTTAAGCGTTTGTTTGGGAAATATCCAACAGATGTGCAAGTAAGTAATTAATATAATAATATATTTTATTTGATGCCTTGCCGTTTAGAGTCACATTAATCTATGCTCTATACTATTTACTATTTCATTTAAGAACTAAGTGGCTCTGTGAGCTTTAGACCTAGCTAGTCTATCACAAACACTCAATAGTTATATGTGCCATAAACCTTAAAGGTTAGACCCATCTTGTCAACATCGTTATTTTCGTCAACGTTTTTGTAAATAACCGATCACTGTCAATGATCATAAATAAAAAGCATTTTCTTGTTTTAGGTTCCAAAATCATTTTACAACTTCATCCTTGCGGATTATAATGACGGTAAAATGAGGATCATTTTGTTTGCTACCCAGAAGAGTAGAGAGGAACTAGGAAGGTGTCGTCATTTATATTGCGACGGGACTTTCAAAAGTGTGCCAAAACCATTCAAACAACTCTACAGCATCCACGGAGACATTGATGGCGTTGTGAAACCATTAGCGTATGCTTTATTGTGTGATAAAAAGAAATCAACATACAAGTTATTATTTCAATTGTTGAAAACAACAGTATCCAATATGCAAGCAGATTTTTTTAAAAGCGACTTTGAGGTAGCCGCAATCAGCGGTTTTCTAGCAGTGTTTCCAAATGCAGTTGCAAGTGGGTGTTTTTTTCATTATAAACAAGCGCTACAAAGAAAATCTCGGGATCTAGGTCTGTCCAAAAACAGTATTTTTAGGAAACATGTTGCTTTATGCACTTTATTACCTCATATACCGGTCACCAATTTAGATGAGGCATGGCTTTATATAATGAGTCAGTCTCCACAGGACAAAAATATCACAAAATTTATCGATTATATGGTTTCTCAATGGTTAGAACACCGATTTTGGAAAACCAAATTTACATGTTACGGTGAAAAGAATAAAACAAATAATTTTGTGGAATCACATTATTCAGAAATTAATAAAAAAATCAACCATAAGCGCGGTGTAAATTTAGCCAAACTGTTAAGATACTTGCAAAACTACTGTAATAATTTTGCTGAAATAAGATTGAAAATGAACATTTCTGAAAATCAAAAACACGCCCAAGAAAGAAACAATATAATTGAAAATATATTATATCAATACGTGACTGGCTCTATCTCTATAGGACATTGTCTGGAGATGTTAAGATTTTAATATTTTTATACCTTGTAAGTAATGATTAATTAGTCAGTACTAATTGAGATAAAAACGATCTGTGATTTTTAATATTAAAGCCTATTTCTTTTTTATATACTTACTCTTAGTGTCAATATTGTTTTAAATGTGATTATAACTGGGAATATGATTTTATGTATCCTATTTGTAATTGTTAAACATAGGCATATGAAAATGAACCATCTGTGATTTTTTATTATTTAAGACAACGAAACAATCTGTGATTTTTTTGTAAATTTAGTATTTACAATTAGATAATAATAACTTTTCAACTGTTTCTCCCCACTAGTAGTACTTAATGTGATTGTTACCCGTTCTAATTATTATGAATCTGTTATTATTTATATAATTAAACAATACCAAACAAAAAAACTAATATTAGGTTTTTTTTTTAAAAAAATGTGTGAGAATCGTTAAAGAAAATGTATGATTTAATATATAATAGTTACCAGTTTAACACTGGTTGTAAAAATTCAAATTAATAATCAGCAACAAAGTCTTATATAGATTCATTGACTAAGCAGGCTAGATGTCACCTTACATTATGTAATGGGCCTTCTCGCTTACTCACTCGTGTTGACGGCTGTTTTTGCTATGTCATATTACATTTTCGTAACTTTAAATTCATTTATATATTTTTTTAATGAGTAATCTTGTAATATTATTATGTAGGTCCTGCTGTAATGTGATTATTATACGCATATCATTTAAATTATATCTGTGCTTTTTATTTATTAATAACATCCTCTTTGAATACACTTTACTCTTTGAATGCACAATAACATTGGTCTTTGAATACACATTATAGTGCCGAAAGCAAAAACACATTTTTCTCTCAATTTCGTACTTTTGGTTAAGCAACTTCGATGATGATGATGCACAAATGAGTATTTAAAAATTATCGATATAATTTATTACGTTTACTTCATGCTCTTCCCTATTTTTAAACGTAGGTGCGTTTCGAGGAATAAAAATTTAATATTTTTAATTGTTATCGGGAGCGCTACAAAAAGGTGCGCTCCGAGGAATAAAAATGGTGCGCCTCATTAGGTGCGCCTCAAAACTGTGGCGTTTCGAGGAATACCTCAAAAATACTACCGACTTCCAAATGACAAACTACAAAGTGAAAAATAACTTAACTTTTGGAAGTCGGTGTCCATATCGCAAAAAAATGGTTCCTACGAAAGACACCGACTTCCAAAAGTTAAGTTATTTTTCACTTTGTAGTTTTTCATTTGGAAGTCGGTAGTATTTTTTTGCAGAAAAGTTTTTTTTATCGGTCTTTCGTAGGAACCATTTTTTTGCGATATGGACACCGACTTCCAAAAGTTAAGTTATTTTTCACTTTGTAGTTTGTCATTTGGAAGTCGGTAGTATTTTTTTGCAAAAAAGTATTTTATTGTTTCTTTGTTTTTTGACACCGACTTTCTAAATTGAAGTTCTTTTTCACTTTTTAGTGTTTTCATTTGCAAGTTGGTAGTATTTATATTATTTAAGTACGTTGATAGATGCCAACTTGTATGTTTTAATTAAAAAGTTTTAGTTTTTAGGGTTCCGTACCCATCATCTGCCTAGCCTTTTCCCAACTATGTTGGGGTCGCCTTCCAGTCTAACCGGATTCAGCTGAGTACCAGGGTTTTACATGGTGCGACTGCCTATCTGACCTCCACAACCCAGTAACTGGGTAACACGGTACCCCGTGGCTAGACTGGTGTCAGATCTCAAGCTTCTGACTACTCGTAACGACTGTCAAAGATCTTCATATGACAGCCGGGACCAACGGCTTAACGTGCTTTCCGAGGCACGGAGGAAACTCGGTATGTTGAAATGGTCACCCATCCACGGACCAACCTCGTCAAGCGTTGACCCATGCGGCTGTTAAATGTTTTCTTTCTTTCTTTCTTTCTTGCTTTCTTTATTATTTAGCGACGAGCTCCTCTTTAGGGTTCCGTACCCAAAGGGTAAAAACAGACAGACGGACCGCGTAGTCTTAGAATAGGGTCCATTCTATGACTCCGCGGTCCGCCTGTCTGTTTGTCTGTCCGTCTGTAACCAGGCTGTATCTCATGAACCGTGATAGCTAGACAGTTGAAATTTTCACAGATGACGTATTTCTGTTGCTGCTATAACAACCAATACTAAAAACAAATAAAATAAATATTAAAGACGACGACTGTCGCCAACGACCTTGAGGGAACAAAACGCGCACTCGTTTCACAGCCGCGCGACGCAAAATTTAGTAGTTTTTTGTACTTTCCTTATTATTCTATGACATTAAAAAAAACGCTTCAGATCAAAATGTAGATAATTAAATTGTCTTTTATATGGTGTCGAATTCATTAAAATACGCCCAGCGGTTTTGGTGCAATTGTCGTGTTTTTGTCCGTTTTAGACATAACTTTACAAATCAATTACACTTTGTTATACGAATAAAACTCAAATTCTGCTTAGATGAAATTATTAAAATAATGGTCTAATATAATAACATATATTTTTTTCCAAAAAATTACTACGAGCCGTTTAGACGTGATTCTCATTTTAAAATCAGCTACTCAAGGGAATCAGCGTCTGAAGTGGGGCTCCCGTAAACAAACGTGATTTTTCTGACGTTTTTTGCGATAATGGTACGAAAACCATCGTGCGCGAGTTCGACTTCCACTTGGCCAGTTTTTCCACTTTTTAGTATCACAGTAACTATTGCACCATCCGGCATCGAAACTTGTTTTGCAAAGCTGTTGTTATTATAACCGCACTAGCTGACCCGGCAAACTTTGTTTTGCCATACAAAGGCCAAACATTTATCTACCCTACCTTACACTACCTACCCTACCCCACCCTTCACTACCCTACACTACCCTACCCTACCCTACCCGACCCTACACTACCCTACACTACCCTAGCCTACCCTACCCTACCTATAAACCTCACGGTGCCCGAGACCTATCCAACGAATGCAAAACCGTGGAAATCGGTTCGTGCGTTCTGGAGTTATAGCGTCAGGGAGGAAAACCCGACTTATTTTTATATATTAGATAAGTTTGTACAAAATAAACAAAAGACTGTCTCCAAAGAAAATACGAAGATGGTGGATTCGAGAGTGGATATCAATAGAACATCTAGGTGCAACGCAGTTAATAGCAGGTGGAGATCTGCTCTAGCGCTTTTGCGAAACTACCTATGGGATGAATTAAGTTCGACGACAGAGCGAGCGAACTCAGAAGATGCCTATTCGCTCTTTAGTTGTGCGTAACTAATAAGTAATCTGTGGTTGTGCTATATACGCCCCAATGTTTACGCAGTACTGGCCGTGCGCCCGCTCGATGCCAAAATATCAATATTGAACCTCCTTTTGAACAGTTTTATTTGCAAAATATTATTTGATTTACATATGCTATGTTAGTTATGAAGAAAATCCAGACATCGATTTTTCTGTGTAAAAATATTTTTAAACATCCAAGTCGTTTTGGAGGAGTTTCCAAAAGTTGCGAAAAAATATCGCGTTGTTAATTAATTTTTTAAAGCAAAACTATTAGTTACACGAAAAAACCTTGTGTTCAAAATTATGTACATGAATCAATTTTTTTTTCAAACCTTTTAACCCAGCCGTTACTAAGGAGTATGCTTTAGAAAGTAACCGTTTTACGGCACTAAAGCGGATGTAGGCCCTTAAGGCTGTTAGGTGCGGTTACTGTATGGATCAGAATGTTGGGCTGTGAAAAAGATGGATGAAAAGAGATTGCATGTAGTAGAGATGAGAATGTTGAGATGGATGTGCGGCGTGACGACATTGGATAAAGTGAGAAATTAGTATATTAGAGGCAGTTTGAAAGTGGCGCCAGTGGCAGAAAAGTTGAAAGGATATCGTTTGTCCTGGTATGGTCATGTGATGAGGAGGGATGAAGCGCATGTTACTAAAAGAGTAAAGAATATAAATGTTGACCGATGGAGAGGGAGAGGAAGGCCAAAGAAAAGATGTATGGACTGTGTGAGGAGTGATATGAAAGAAAAGGGAGTCAGTGATGGAGTGACGGGGCACAGGACGGTATGGAAGAAGAAAACGTGTTGTGCCGACCCCAAGTAACATGGGATAATGGCAGGAAGATGATGAGGTGATTGTGAACACAGATGCTAGCATTAAGACGACGACTAACGCCAACGACCTTGAGGGAACAAAATGCGCACTCGTTTCACACCCGCGCGACCGAAAATTTAGTCGTTTTTAGGGTTCCGTAGCCAAATGGCAAAAAACGGAACCCTTATAGATTCGTCATGTCTGTCTGTCTGTCTGTCTGTCTGTCTGTCCGTCCGTATGTCACAGCCACTTTATTCGGAAACTATAAGAACTATGCTGTTGAAACTTGGTAAGTAGATGTATTCTGTGAACCGCATTAAGATTTTCACATAAAAATAAAAATAAAACAATAAATTTTGGGGGTTCCCATACTTGAAACTAAAACCAAAAATATTTTTTTTCATCAAACCTATACGTGTGGGGTATCTATGGATAGGTCTTCAAAAATGGTATAGAGGTTTCTAATATCATTTTGAAAATGTGTGTCCCACCCCCTGTAACTTCTAAAATAAGAGAATGATAAAACTTAAAAAAATATATGATGTACATTACCATGTAAACTACCAGCGAAAATTGGTTTGAACGAGATCTAGTAAGTAGTTTTTTTTTAATACGTCATAAATCGTAAACCGCAATTTACCAAGTACGGAACCCTTCGTGCGCGAGTCCGACTCGCACTTGGCCGGTTTTTTGTACTTTCCTTATTATTCATGACTTTAAAAAAAAAGCTTCAGATCAAAATGTAGATAATTAAATTGTCTTTGATATGGTGTCGATTTCATTAAAATACGCCCAGCGGTTTTGGTGTGACTGTCGTGTTTTTTCCGTTTTAGACATAACTTTACAAATTAATTACACTATGTTATACGAATAAAACTCAAAATTTGCTCAGATGAAATTATTAAGAAAATGGTCTACTATAACTTTTTTTTTTCCAATCAATTACGACTAGCCGTTTAGACGTGATTCTCATTTTAAAATCAGCTACTCAAGGGAATCGGCGCCTTAAAAAAGCCTGCATAATGGATCGCTCGCTATCAAAAGAATGCGAGGTCAAGAATGGGCTTATGAGGGATTAAAAAGAATATCTTCTAAGTTAGAATAAAATATACTTTATTGTACACCAAAAAAAAAGAAAGTTCCACATATCTTTTACAAGAAAACTTATTTCTTCGGGTGCAAAGGCGACCTTTTCGCTGACAGCGATATCTACCAAACCTTTGAATGGAATTGCAGAACTTAAAACAAGTAAAATTTAAAAAACTCCCGACACATTTATCTTGCGAAAACACGCCGATTCAAACAGTAACACGGCCCATAACTTTTGAACGGCTGAACCGATTTTATTCAAACATAGCTAAGAACACTCTCGACAAAATCACCTTTCAAACGAAACAAACTAAATCAAAATCGGTTCATCCGTTTAGGCGCTATGAAGCCACAGACAGACACACAGATACACAGCAACACACGTCAAACTTATAACACCCCTCTTTTTCCGGCGGAGGTTAAAAAACAGGGGGTAGTCTGTGGTGTACTGCTACATTAAAATATAAATACTTATATAAACAATTGTATTGCTATATTAAATACTATACATAAGCTTAAACATACATACATAATATTAAGTGTTCCACATATTCATAGATGGGAAAAAAAAATAGAAAAACGTTAGGGAGAAAATAGTTTCTAACCTGTAGTAGATATATCGATCGATCCAACCTAAGCAACACCTAAGTATAACGTGTATGTATTGTGTAGTCTTTCTCATAAGTGTATAACCAATATATATGGAGATCCTATGCTAATTGAGCCAGTAATAAATCATGTTCTAATCGATACGCGTGTTTCGCTTATATAACCTTACAACCAGGTTCTTAAGAGCGGACTCTAGTCAACAAGAATTTGAAAAATAGGTATTTGAAGAAACTATTGCCGTCGCGTCACCTCCAACCTCACCCCGTAAAGTGCGAAAGGGACAACTGCAGCTCAGGCTGATTTTACCTACAAAAACTTTGACTAAAAGACGTTTCGTATTCTGCTGTTTTCTTCATGAAAACTGGTCTGATCTAAAAAATTCTTATATCAAAATTTAGAGGAAAAGTATATCTATGCTCCTATCATTTCCTTTTTTGTTAAAAACTTATAAATTTTGTCTGAAATTCTTCTGAACATGGCGGTAAAAACGGGCATTTTTTTCGGATTTTTGGATTTTCATATTTCTTTTTGTGATTATGTTTTGGAAAAAAGGAAATGATACAGGCACGTATTAATTAGACCTAGATTTTATGGAAAAAAATCATTGCTCTAGAGGCATTATCCACGAAGAAAATAGCAGAATGTGTTTGTATGGAGAAAGTCTCACTAGAGTCCCCTCTTAAGGCGCCGATTCCCTTGAGTAGCTTAATAATTAATAATTCGATCTAAGCTAATTTTGAGTTTTATTCGTATAACATAGTGTAATTAATTTGTAAAGTTATGTCCAAAACGGACAAAAACACGACAATCACACCAAAACCGCTAAGCGAATTTTAATGAAATCGACACCATCTCAAAGACAATTTTACATCATTTTCATCTGAAGCTCTTTTTTTAAATCATGGAATAATAAGGAAAGAAAAACTACTAAATTTTTGGTCGGGCGGGTGTGAAACAAGTGCGCGTTTTGTTCTCTCAAGGTCGTTGGCGTTAGTCGTCGTCTTAAAAGAAGCCAGTGACTGCAGGGCCTGTCTTACTGACAAGGGCAATTCATTCCACAACCGCACAGCCTGGACTGTTAACCAATTTGTCGTAAAACTTCGTGGAATGAGCAGACATCGATACTCTCAAAGGAGAATGCCCATTGTGTAAGGGAACTTGGGCCCCTTTGAAAAAATGGTTGTATCTTGATGAATTTGGTTGTATATTTTAGAAAAAAACACGTTATTTATTTATTATTTATTATATTCTTTATTGTACACCACAAAAAAAATACTTATTGAACAAATATTTTCAAACAAAGTGTACAATGGGCGATGTTATCGCACAGGGCAATCTCTTACAGACAACCTTTAATATTAATTATTAATATTCATAATTAGAAATCATTTTTCATTTATTTTGTGGGGTTCACGAAATATAACGATGTTTCTGTTCTTGAAATGAACCCTTATTACAATGCAATAAGGTGCATACAAATGTCCAAGTAAAGGAACCTGATCTGTTGTTGTCTGTACGTATAAAGCAAAGGACACGGATGGAAAAAAAACACGAAATATAAATCCTATTTTCTGATAATATTGAAATAATAAATAAGCAGACACGATACCTCATAGGGGGCCTGCCTGTGTATGGGCAATCTCCTTTGCTGATGATTTCAAGTTTCTTGAATGTGTGACATGAAGGAACAACAAGTTATACGTGGGACACTCAGAAAGTTTTGCGAAACTAAAAAAAATTGTTCTATACGTACATATATTTTTATTAAATCTTTTCAAAGTACTTTCCACCAGCCTCTATACAAAGATTCATGCGCCTAAACCAGTTTTCAAAACACTTTTTCCAGTCCGCCGCAGACACCTCGTTTACAGCCTGCTCGAACGCAGCCAGCGCATCTTCCGGCGACGAAAATTGTATCCCTTTGAGCTGATTTTTTATTTTTGGGAATAAAAAGAAGTCACACGGTGCTAGATCAGGGCTGTAAGGAGGGTGACCCAGGAGTTTGACTGGCGTGCTGTCCAGGAAGTCCCTCGTTTTGAGTGCGGTGTGCGCAGGTGCATTGTCGTGGTGGAGCAGTAGCCCGCGGAGCCCTGTGTTTGGTCGCTTGTTGCTTATAACAGAGAAAACTTCTGGCAAACATTTGGTAGTATACCATTCGGCATTAATGCTTCTTTGATCCCGTAAGGGAATTGATACCAAGTGGCCAGTCAAATTAAAAAAGCTAGCGATCAAAATCTTACCCCCGCTTCTAGATCGCTTCACTTTGGTAGGCGTTGGCTCATTTTGAAACACCCAAACAGTCGACTGGCGCTTGGTTTCTGGGTCGTATTGATAAATCCAGGACTCATCACCTGTAACGATGTCGTAAACACGCCGAGACGAGCCTGCTTCAAATTTGTTAAGCATATCACGGCACCATTCCACCCGGGCCTGCTTCTGAGCATCGGTGAGGTTGTGCGGCACCCAGCGTGATACTATCCTCCTCACGCGAAGATGGCTGTGTAGAATCTCGTGAACGCTTCCCGATCCAATCTTCAATATGTGTTGAATCTCCTGATATGTAATTCGCCTATTGTCTTGGATTAAATTTTTCACTGCTAGCACGTTTTCTTCGGTAACAGCCGTCAAAGGGCGACCGCTTCTTTCGTCATCCCCCAAAGTTGGTCGACCGCGCTTGAATTCGTTATACCAACGATACACGGTTGCCTTGGAAGGGCCTTCATCCATGAATGCCATTTGAAGTCTATCGTACGATTCATCCGGTTTCAGGCGACACTTGAAATCGTATAAAATCATAGCTCTAAAATGTTCCCGGCGCAGATCCATATTTCAGTGAGACACAATACTTTGAATTAACTCGCAAAAAATGTGGAGGGAAATTTTGAAATTGGAACTTACTTATTTTTACTTATAAATAATCATATTTTCGAAAAACATTATAACTGGCCAGTCTCCCATATATAAAAACTTTTTTTCGCAATACTTTCTGAGGGGCCTGGTACAAGTCTTCCCGAAGCTGGTTTGGGACCATGCATTTTATACCGGGAACTCAAAGATAATAGTAGATTATGCACCGAGAGGCTAAAGTTGTGTCTTATGTCACGGGCGTCATATTGAATCTCGAGCGCAATGAAGGATTCGGGATTTAACTCACGAGCAAAGCGAGGGAGTTAATACAAGAATCCTGAATGCAGCGAGGGATTCAAGCTAGCCCAAGGCAAAGACACCTTTAGCCCAGAGGAGGATACTCTACTTTTTACACCTACTGTGAGAAAATAATAGCCATAGTACGAAAAACAAAGTATTTATTAATATTTATTTATTTAATCACAAAATCCACAGCATTCTTTGCGCAGTTTACTTAAAATAAATTAACTAATGTTACAGCCAATTACTATTACGGTATTACGGCGCGGTACGGTATTTGTTATTATTAATGCCAGTTTTAATGTTATTCCATTCCTTTTAAAAAATGGTTCGTAGTTATCTAATTATTCTTACAATATTATGTCTTCGAAAACATGGCAACGATATGAAGAAGCAGTCGTTATGATTTTGTAGGAAATCGAGAATATCATCCACGTGTAGTAAGGGTATCGAGAATAGCTTTCCTCTTTCTGGCACCAAAGGGTGTTTGTTAGTACTATACTGCCAATTTAGCTGAGCATGTGAGATTCCAAATTCAAATCACATTATTGACCAGCGGGTCATAATGAAATCCAGTACAACATTATTGACCGGCTGTGCCCCCGGCCACTAATGACTCACTTTAGGTTAAGGTTGCTTGACATATAATTTGACATTTTCGAGCAGGTGGTGTGAAAAGTGTTTTATAAGCCTGTCAGCAAAGGTTATTCACCCAGGCCAGTTATATTTTGCCAAGAATTTTATTAGCCATAAAATTAAACAATTTTATTTAGTGATATAAAATGTCGTTGACATAAATATGAATAGGTAATCTATACGGACATCCTGTATCTGTATGTGAACGATAAGAGTCAATTGACCTTCTTAATGAAGTTCATTTTAGAGTTTAAAAATTGATAAACTGACCCAAAAAAAACTAAAAATGCACGCTTTAATAGGAAACCAAACTAAAAAGTAGTTAATAATTTTCAATAAATTTAAATTAAGAATAGTGTGATTAACCAAAAAAATTATTTTATTATAAAAACTGGCCAAGTGCGAGTCGGACTCGCACACAAAGGGTTCCGTACCATTATCGCAAAAAAACCGAATGTTTTCCCCACTTAAATATTTATTTTATTCTGTTTTTAGTATTTGTTGTTATAGCGGCAACAGAAATACATCATCTGTGAAAATTTCAACTGTCTAGCTATTACGGTTCATGAGATACAGCCTGGTGACAGACAGACATATCGCGGAGTCTTAGTAATAGGGGTCCCGTTTTTACCCTTTGGGTACGGAACCCTAAAAAGCGTGGGTTGTTTGATGGTAATTATTATAATATTTTATTGACAGATATTGGTCAAAGTATACATTTTTAAAATATCTTAAAAAGGCTTTTTTATAATAAAATATTTCTTTTTTGTTTATCACACTATTCTTTAATTACATTTTTTTTATACATTTTGGTATAGTTTTCTATTTTTCAAAATATTTTTTTTTTTACTTTTTTGTTCCATCGCTAATCCTGAAGATCCTGGTAAGGACAATCGGACAAACTATTTAAATTATTGCATTGTCATTGCTGCTTGATAAGTGTGCAAAGTTTCAAATCAATCCGACGTTTTGAAGGGGGTGAAAATCACGTTCAAAGATTCCGTTACATAGATACATACATACCAAGCGAATAAAAGCATGTTAAAAATGAAACTGGGCAGGCTCACATCTGCCGCATGTCGCAACAAAATTCTGAAAAAGTATCTACTGTTTAGAGAAGCACCATGTAGTGGAGCCTATTGCCATCAACATATTATTTATTTATTTATACTATGCACTGCTGAAAATAGGCCTTTGCCAAGTGTCGTCACATTGATCGGCCCCGTGTCTCAAATCCAGTGGATACCCGCAACCTTCACCTGGTCATCGTTCCACTTAGTGAGAGGCCTTCTAACTCAACGTCTTCTGTACCAGAACTATTCTGCCCCATCGGCCATCCGTTCTACGAGCAATGTGCCCTGCCCACTACCACTTTAGTATGGCAATTATTCGTGCTATGTCGGTAACCCTGGTTCTCTTGCGGATCTCTACATTTCTGATTCGATCACGCAAGGACACTCCGAGCATAGCCCTCTCCATTGCCCTTTGGGTGACTGTAAGTTTTCTGAGGCCCATTGTGAGCGATCACGTCTCAGAGCCATAGGTCATCACTGGCAACACACACTTTCGTCTTGAGACACTGTGGTAAGTTGGACGAGAAGATACCGCGCAACTGCCCGAACGCTGCCCAGCCGAGATGGAGTTGGACGAAGGTTGATCTCTTTCTCGAAGTTGGCCCTACACAACTGGATCGTTTGTACCAGGGAGACATAGTCGTCCACAACTTCGACGTTCTGCTACTGATAATCGAACCCAAGAATATCAACTCAACAGTAGCACTAGCGACCACTAGACCAACGAATAACAAAAAAAAGTATTCATCAATCCTTTTTTCATCAAAAATCCTTTTTTAAAACAAGCATTTTTCGTATTCCACTAAGCATCATTTGATACCTATACATGGCAGTGCACAAAAAATAACTAGTCCGCTAACTTGGGCCGTCCGCCATATTGAATTTAGAATGACGTCATTTAGCTAACCATGCATTGTCATCCAAACTAAACGTGTATGCAAAATTTCATCTTAATCGGTGGAGGATACCTGCTTCAAAATTCAGTTGCAAGATTTGACCCGAACACACTTACATACAATGTACGTTTAATATAAACTTGTAATAAATGTACTGTACTTTAACATCGGAATTCGTATAGTTTGGACTTTGCCCTTCCTTAAGTGTGACCTTCACATTCGCAACAACTTTCAATGCATTTCTTTTTTGCTTTGTCCGGCCCAATTATGTACACAATTATTTGCACTATACATAGGTCAATAGCAAACGTGTGCGCGATGCTAAAGTCTCCGGCGGCGCGGTAGTGCCGGTCAAAAATCGGCGGCGGCTGCGTTTTGTATTAAAGAAATAATATTCCATTTATTCATTTTACTTACATATTTTTAAATATTATATTCTATAAATAAATAAACATTTAATAATACAAAAATTGTAGCCCACCGGTATCGGGAACAGGGTCCAAGCTACCAGTGGTCAGGGCTCCTGAGAGAGGCATCTCCTGACTATACGCGCCGTGTCCAGGAGTACCGCTTCCTGGATCAAACCCTTGATCCAGCTGCCCAACGAGAGCCTCCTCAGATGTTCGTCGAGGCTCTTGGCTATTATGCCATTGGCCGTCACGACTATCGGCACAGTGACTGCTGTGTTCACATCCCACATGTCGACAACCTCGCGAGCCAGATCAAGATACTTGCTTTTGTTATCTCTCTCAGCCTTCACGAGGTTCTCGTCATGGGGGACCGCTATATCAACAATCATTGCGCGATCCTGTAGTTGGCCTATGTCAGGTCTTATTGGCAACAATAGTCCTGTCAGTGACGACAGACCGATCCCAATACAACGTGACATTGTCATTTTCGAGAACTTGGTCGGGCACATACTTATAGTAAGGCACTTCCGATTACACAAGATTGTATTTCAGAGCAAGTTGCTGATGGATAATCCTGGCTACAAGGTTGTGTCTATGCAAATATAGTCTCCGTTAGCAAGACTAGAACTAACATATATTTATTTTTATGCCTACTATTTATGGGTATGGTTTATTATTGTAGATAAACAAAGAAATGATAAGAAAAGTTACCTATATTCTAAGCAATCTCCTCTAATCGAATCGAATTAAATTGACACCTAAGTAGGTATACGAAAACTTTTCGATAGATATCTACCTAACAATAATGATTTAGAATAGGAAAACCACAGTTAGTCAGTTGCATCATTTTTAATAGACTTTTAAAAATCCCAAATCTTTATGTATTTGGCCCAGCTCTGGTAAAATGTACACCATGTAACCGATGGCGCATCGCCGTACGTATTGCAGTCCCAGATCCAATAAAAAGTCAAGATGGAACATTGCAAACAACAAAGTGAAGCCGGTTCAAACTATGCCTTGTCGTACAAATACACAATTACACGCACTCACGTGCAACGAAATTACGCCTTAGCTTGTCATTCCAGCTCACAGATCAAATAATAAAGCTCGACTGTAAAGTCTGATGATGCAACGAGATGGTGGAATTAAATGGTGCAGTTCTTTTATTATACTCGTGAAAAACCCTAGGCTGTAACTGTCCCACTGGAGGGAAAAACCTCTTCTTATACAGAGAAGGCAAAAGCATTGATCACAACGCTTGGCGCTTGGCGTTGGCGATTTCAAACTTATAGTAGGTATAAGTTTGAAATTAAGTGAGTAATTTTGGCCCGTACATTGAGGCAAAGGCTCAACTGGCTGCCAAAAAGTTGGGTAACCTTGCGAAGGTGAGACGGTACTTCACGCCAGAACAGCTGCTTAAGTTGTATCAAGCGCAAGGTCGATCTTGCATGGAGTACTGTTCTCATCTCTGTGACGGATCTGCCAAATATCAGCTTGATGCACTAGAGTCGATCGAAAAACGGGCCAAAACGGCTCATTGGCAATGAGGCACTGTTGAGTCAAAGCTCCAGAGCCTTGAACATCGTCACCGAGTTGCCAGCTTGTCGGTCTTTTATCGGTTGCATTTCGGGTGCGATGGAATTGCATGATCTAATTCCGCCAAGCCCGTTTCATCATCGGACTACAAGACGTACAGCGATGCGCTATCGGTACATGGTGGACATCCCACCCATACGCACAAAACGTTTTGGAAATACTTTCATTATGCGTACCAGCTAAGGAGTGGAATTCCCTGCCGGAGTCTGTTTCCTGATAGCTACAATCTAGGGGTCTTTAAGTCAAGAGTGAATAGGTTACTTCTAGCCAAGCGTGCTCCACCGTCGACCACATCATCGCTTACCATCAGGTGAGATAGTGGTCAAGCGCAAGCCTATCTAAAATAAGATAAAAAATATATATAAAAAGTGTAAGTGCAAGTTTCCTCACGATGTTTTCGTTCACCGTTGCCAGTGAAGTTCAAGATTAACTTAGAAAGTACATAATGAATTTTGAAAAAGTCACATTGCCACTTGCCCGGCTTTGAACCAAACGACTTTTACGTCATATTTCGCCTAAGAATTCATTAGGTATCATTTCCTACTTCAGACCATTATTGCAATACATCATACAACCAGATTTGCTCCAACCGCTTCTGATTTATATGCGCGACAAACATACGAACTCGTTTTTTTTTATGTAACTGGTTTGTTTTTAAATATTTATGGTGAGGACCAGTTTGAGTTTTTGAGATGATTTTTGCACAAAGTTATTTGATTTTATCGGCCGCTGAGGTTGTGACATATTTTTTAGTTTTTGTGCTTTTCTTCTAATAAGATTTCTTAGCACCAACATTGTTGTCTATTATCTTGTTGGTTTTCGCCCAATTTTTATTCTGTTTTTATTTTCAGTATTCTATTTATCTTTAAACTGGTTAGATGGTGCTTTTTTGGTATTACACGGGGCTATTTTTTATTTTAAAACCGACTTTAAAAAAGGAGGAGGTTCTCAAGTCATCGGAATCTTTATTTTTATTTATGTTACCCGATTACTCAAAGACGGCTGGACCGATTTGGAAAATTCTTCTTTTATTTGAAAGGGTATATTTTCCAGGTGGTCCCATGGTCATCAGATCAGTCTCTGTTGATGGGGTCAACAGATCCTGATGGGAGAAAGAAAAAAATGCGTAAAGTATCATTTGGTGAAGTGGAACTGATGAAGAAGACCACAGAGGGTCACTGGAACTCCTTAGTGATAAGTATGTCACGGGTATACGATATCACGAATATTTTTTTTTTATAATGATAATTTGATTACTTTTATACAATTTCGTTTTATTCTTTCTTGCATGCTTGTTTGGTACTATCTCTGTCACTTGTTTTATTTATTTTTAATTTAAATATTGTAAGCGCACGTCGCATTAATTTTGTAAAATGTTTTTGTTCGGGTTATTCACCGAACAATAATAAACATGTCAGCATAATTGCGACATCGCGCGCTATGCCCTGAATATTTTATGTATTACCTAAGTAAAATAGTCAGTACGCTTTCGGATAGCATATCGGGCGCGACTCAACCTCATCTCATTCACCTCATTAGTTTTAATAGTTATCCCAGTTAAGTTACTGAAATATACCTATCTTTATAATCTTTAATCCTAGTTTATATTTATCTCACCCCAACCCCGAACATTGGTCCTTCGAGCCATCGGAGCGGGATCATTACGCGCGCATCTACTAACTGTGCTGTGTGAGTGTCTCGCTTGGAATTTGTTACCAGACCCTGGTAAACAGAACTGATCGGATTTACTTCCCGAAAAGTTCATCATCCTGCTGATCCTGATTGAACCTGGTTTATACGAAAGCATCGCGTCATCTCATTGCGCTGCTACTCCAGGTTTGTTCTTGCAGCCATCGCAAGGACATTTGATCTCCAAAGAAGCCTTCAGCACAAGTAAGGTCTCTTTTATATCTTAAAAATGTCGGAAATGGATGACATTTTAGCAACCCAACAGCAACTAATCGAAGCCGTAGATAAGCTCTTCACCAACTTCAAGAAGGATGGTGCAGAGCGCAAGACCGCAGAATACTTACGTCGTCGATTAGCTGTATTGGAACAATACTTTACAGAGTTCCATAATAATCACATGACTTTGATATCTTTTGGTGATCAATCTCATACATATTTCAGTACTGACCAATACGATCAAATGAAGGAGAAATATAACAACATTAAGACTATTATACAAAGCTATAACCCTCTCGCAAACAGACCGCAAACCCCGGAATTGAAACCTCCTTCGTTCCAACCTACTGCGGAATCTCAAACCTCGAACCTCGCATCCCACGCTGCTTCTAAAACCCCTGCTCTTGAAGAGAGTAAAGCTGAAACTCTCTTCAAAAAGCAAGCTACCAATTTTAAGGCTTTCTTGAGAACTTCTTCCAATATCAACCTTGATCTCGTCACGGAAAAATGGGAATTTGAAGATATCCTGAAGACTATACAATCCCGTTGGGCGGCTATTGACTCGCTTCATTGGGAGCTGGACAACGAGTATGGCGGATCAAACCCCAAATACGAAGAGCAATTCACCCATTACGAGGAGTATTATAACAAAATAAAGAAAGACATCAATAAGAAAATGTGGTCCGTTGCGCATATTGAAAAATCTACTCCCAAAATGGAGATAGTCACCTTTGATGGAAACTACAATAAGTGGATTTCGTTCAAAGACCTTTTTACCGAAGCAGTGCACAACAACCCCTCTTTGTCAAATGCACAAAAGATGCAGTTTCTAAAGAGTAAGATCAAAGGTGAGCCCGAAAAATTGATCCAACATCTCCAAATAAGCTCCAACAATTATCCCGTATGCTGGAATATCCTCAATCATCGTTATAATAATAAACGACTGATCTTTACATCTTATCTTAACAATCTCATGAATATCCCCGCAAACCAGCATCAATCATCAAATCATATAAAACGCATTCACGACACTACATACGAGAGCGTGAATGCTATCAGGAATCTGGGAGTCGATGTGTCTTCCTGGGACCCATTCCTGGTATGTTTATTGTCTCAAAAATTGGATGCAGATACATACGAGGATTACCTACAAGCCTTAAAAGCCCCGCGAGAGTTGCCCGTCTTGGAAGATTTCCTTAATTTTTTGGAAACTAAATTTATGATGCTGGAAACTTCACGTAAGAAGATTGAGAATTCCACGCAGAAAACACCCCCATCGCAATCCAACAATAATAATAAACCATCATTTTCAAAGGGTTCCAATTACAAACGAAATTATAATAATCCTATAAAGAATTACTCAACAAACCAAGTTTCGCAATCGTCAAAGTCCAAACGCAAAATTAACTATCGCAAGCAATGCCCTATTTGCGACTCCAATGATCATCGAATTCATGCATGTCTAAAGTTATTGGAATTGCAACCTAATGAACGAAAAAATGCTATTGATAACTTGAAACTTTGCATCAATTGTTTACATTATCACGAAGGCAAAAAATGCCTTTCCGAAATAAGGTGCAAAGAATGCAATAAGGAACACAATACCATTTTGCATGAATCTTTTACGTCACATCGATCAGGGTCAAATGCAGCCACGATTACGAAATCGCCTTCTCAGCAGCAAGAAACTAACACAGTTGCATCGCTTCGTAGAGAACCCTCAGAAATATTGCTTGCCACAGCAATAATTAACGTACAAGCAGTGGACGGATCTTACCATAAAATGAGAGTTCTTTTAGATCAAGGGTCACAGACATCCATTATTAGGGAAAGCGCAGCTCAGTTGTTAAGACTACCGCGACGGAAATGTAACGGCTATATCTCTGGAATAGGCAATAAGGAAAACAACTGCAAGGGCATGATTACCATCAAATGTTCGTCGCTGGTTAGCGATTTCACCTTTGAAACGGACGTTTATATAATGAATAGACTCATAAATAACTTGCCCAGCTGTACCTTGCCTAAGCCAGACTGGCCTACTCTGAACCAAATAACTCTTGCAGATCCCGAATTTTACAAAAGTAGGCCTATTGATATCTTATTTGGGGCAGATATCTATTCCACTATCCTTATGGACGGTATCTGTCGATCAGAAGGTGTGTTGCCCATTGCCCAACAAACCCAGTTGGGATGGATCTTAAGCGGCAACTACAAAACGTACCATTGCAATGTGACCCTAAATAATATCGAAGATATTCAGCAATTTTGGGAAGTGGAGGACATACATGAACCTCTAGCAATATCAGAAGAAGATCAAAATTGCATCGAATTTTACCAGACTTCGACCTCCAGACGGGCAGATGGAAGCTACGTCGTTAAAATACCCTTCAAAGAAGATTTTGAGAACAATTTAGGCGAGTCGAAAACAAAATCGATTGCTCAATTTTTCCAAATAGAGCGGAAATTAAGTAAGCAACCAGCTCTGGCATGTGACTATAAAATGTTTATTTCTGAATACTTAGAGCTCGGACATATGACACCCGTTGCGCCACACGTACAGCCGGACTGCTACTTGTCGCACCATTGCGTCCAACGATCTGAGTCATCAACTACCAAATTGCGTGTTGTTTTTAATGCCTCGGCAAAAACCTCGAGCGGATACAGCCTCAATGATCTCATGTGCCGAGGACCCAATTTACAACAAGACCTTCAGAGCCTTATCTTAAAATGGAGACAATTTAGATACGCTTTTACAGCAGATATAGAAAAAATGTTTCGCAAAATCTGGCTACATCCCGATGACCAGAAATATCAGAAAATTATCTGGCGAAACCATCAATCTCAACCTTTAAAAGAATACCAGTTAGCGACAGTTACCTATGGCACTAAAGCCGCACCATTTTTGGCCATGATGACACTGAAGCAACTGGCCATCGATGAAACGCCAAACTATCCACAAAGTTGCGCTCCTGACATCTTAGAACACTCGTTTTACATGGATGATCTCATGCATGGTGAACACTCAGCGACAGCAGCTAAACAGCTCAAAGCAGAGATGATCAGCCTCCTCAAATCAGGCGGATTTAATCTCAGAAAATGGCGATCAAACTTGCCGGAATTAATAGATAGTTCAGATGCACTTCAAAAGGAAGACTTTGACTTTAAGCAACCGGAATCAACCAAAACATTAGGTCTTCGGTGGGAACCCAAAAATGATCAATTCATTTTTCATCCTATAGAATTTATCTCCAGAAACATCCTTACAAAAAGACAATTCCTATCTCAAATATCTAAAATTTTTGACCCCTTGGGCTGGTTAGCACCAGTCACAATAAAACTTAAGATCTTGTTCCAAGAATTATGGAAATCTGACCTGGGTTGGGACAACCCTGTCCCTCAAGAAATCGCGTCAGAGTGGAATACTATTAAAGCCGATCTATCTCATATATCTCGATTTAAAATACCACGTTGGATTCAAACCCAGGCAAAGGATATCATCGAACTCCATGGCTTTTGCGACGCTAGCACAAAAGCATACGCATGCGTCGTGTATTGCAAAATACAGAGAGAAAATGAAACTCATGTGACCCTTATTGCAGGGAAATCAAAAGTAATACCGCTGAAAAAACCACAATCGATACCGCGTCTGGAACTCAGCGGCGCTCTCTTGTTGTCAAAACTTATGAGAAAAATCATCTCATCCCTATCGAGCTACAAGGTGCATGTTTATGGTTGGATTGATTCAACGGCTGTTCTAGGTTGGTTAAGTGGTGAACCGGAGAAATGGAAACCCTTTGTTGCGAATCGAGTGAGGCTAATTACTGAAATAATCCCTAAAGATAACTGGAGTTACGTAAAATCCAAAGAAAACCCCGCAGATTGCGCAAGCCGCGGTTTACCTGCTGCTCAATTAGCCTATTATTCACTGTGGTGGCAAGGGCCCGACTGGTTACCACAATATAAGCCTACAGAATCTCATAATATGCCGATTTATACGAGCATTACAAACGCAGAACTCAGAAAGAAAGAGGCAGTAAATACGGTCATTTTTAACCCCGAAAATTCAATAATCAATCAACTATTACCAAAATATAGCACTTTAAGGAAAGTTACCCGAGTATTAGCTTACATCAACAAGTTCATCGACATTGTTGCTTACAAGAAAAAACGCACAAGTTTTCTTACTCTGCAAAATATAAAGACAGCAAGAGAAATGGTAATTAAGCACGTCCAAAACGAATATTTCTACGAAGAAATATCACGGCTGAAAAGGAATGAACCACTAAATAAGAAAAGCCAGATTCTTAATCTCAATCCCATACTAGACAATAATCAAATGCTCCGTGTCGGTGGCAGACTTAAACATTCGAATCTTGATCCAGAAATGAAGCATCCTATCATAATCCCGAATCAATCGAAACTGGCAGATCTAATCATAGATGAATCCCACGAACTTGTATTTCATGGTGGAGTAAAAATGACTACTGGATTTATAAGACACAAATACTGGATTCTTGGTGGAAATAGAGCCACAAAGAAACGAATAAGAATGTGTGTCAAATGTAAAAGAAACAATCCAATACTACAACATCAAATCATGGGTGACCTACCTCCAGCACGATTGATTCCTAACAGACCTTTTTACCACACAGGAATAGATTACACCGGACACATCCTTATTAAGGCCAACAAAGGCCGTGGCATTAAAACCAGTAAAGGATATGTCGCAGTTTTTGTTTGTATGGTGACCAAAGCCATACATTTAGAAATTGTCTCAGATCTCACAGCGTCAGCATTTATTGCCGCGCTTCGTCGAATGTCGGCTAGAAGGGGAGTTCCAGGGCACATCTATAGTGATCAAGGAACCAACTTCATAGGAGCCAACAAAATTTTAAAACAAGAGCTTGCCGAAATCTCCTATATCTTGTCGGACCAAGAAGTAACCTCGACAATCGCTGAAATGAATATTGAGTGGCACTTTAACGCTCCATCATGGCCATCTGCTGGCGGACTCTGGGAAGCTGCAGTGAAGAGCCTAAAACATCATCTCAAGCGGGTCGTGGGTGAGCAAAAATTAACCTACGAGGAATATATTACCCTACTAACCCAACTCGAGGCTTGTTTGAACTCCAGACCACTGTGCCCTCTGACAGAAGACCCTGAGGATTTGGATTTTTTGACCCCGGCTCACTTCTTAGCAAGTGGCCCCAGCTTAACGATTTTCGAAACAGAGCATGACCTCAGAACACGGTGGCACTTGACGCAAAAAATCAATCAAGATATATGGGATAAGTGGAAGACTGACTACCTCTCGCAGCTTTCTACGAGAGTCAAATGGCGACAGCAACAAAGGAATCTCAATCTTAATGACATCGTTATTATAAAGGACGACAACCTTCCACCAGGAAAATGGAGTCTAGGTCGCGTAATAGCGCTGCATCCTGGAAGTGACGGACACATAAGGGTCGTCACACTTAAAACCAAAAATGGGGTCTTAAAACGCCCAGTTGTAAAACTGTCCTTACTGCCAACAAATAAAAATGATCAAGATCCAAATGGCCCAAAGGTTGATAATAAACTGCCAGCGGCGAAGAAAAAACGTCCTATCTCATTTTCAGCAATGGTTTTATCTTTGACATTATTTATGCTGACACTAATAAACACCACTCAAGCATCCTATAACTTCACCCCGCTGACAAACAATAGTGTATACTTTGACAAAGTATCTAATATGCACTTAATTAGAGATGATTGGCATTTAATAGTCTATTATGACACAAACCCATATCAAGAAGGAATGGCGGCACTAACAAAGTATATCAAGTACCTTGAAACCTTATGCTCAACGATTAGAACACAAACACCTTGCGACGGCGTCATGTTACAACTCGAGCACGAGTTCGAAGAAATCAAACATTACGATAATATTGTCATGATAAATGACTCGTTTATGACTAATAAGAAACGCCGGCGACGCGGCTTGCTAGACGGGGTAGGCTACGTTGCAAATAGTTTATTCGGAGTATTGGACCAACGATTTGCAGAAAAATATGAGAAGGATATTGACCTTTTAAAGCATAATGAAAACCACTTATACAACCTCTGGAAAAACCAAACGTCGGTCGTAGAAGCTGAATTTAATTTAATGAAAAGGATTGAGAATACTATAAACAAACATCACAAAATAATAAATCAAAGGCTTAATTCTCTCCAAGATTCTTATAAAAATCTCGCTCAGCAAGTGCAAAACATAACCATCGTCACTGACTTCATAACCTCGACTTTCACTGCCAACAACTTGTTGTATACCCTTCGACGAATCCAGGACTCAATTTTAGATACAGTAACTGATATTTATAGTGGAAAATTAGATTTTCACTTGATATCGCCGAAACAACTCAGATCTGAGCTAAACATAATATCAGCACAAATATCTGGAGACTTGGTAGTTCCTGTCGACAACTTTAATCTTAAAGATCTGTACAGCTTGCTCAAAGTAAGAGCCAAATACTCTGGCAAATACCTAATAATAGAAATAAAAATACCCCTGATTGAAAGAGATATTTACGAGGTATTTAATCTTATCCCGGTTCCACGCATTGTGAAAGATAACAGGATGATGAAGGTCGAAACTATCTCTGAATTAGCAGCCATCAACATGAGAAAGGATTCTTATTTAACTATCACAGACACGGATCTGCAGTCATGCGTATTACAAAACCCTGTGACTATTCTGTGTCATATCAGAAAGCCTATTCACCACATGAAAGATGATCATAGTCTATGCGAGACGATCCCAGGCACAAGAACTTGTAAAACTAAAACTACCCCGTGCAAGGATGACTGGAGAGAGTTAACATCAGAAAACAAGTATTATTATTTATGCTGCAATGAATGTAACGTCAAACTTCTATGTGAAAATCAAGTTGAGGCAGTTAGGTTATCAGATGCTGGTCTGTTGCGTGTTGGGGAAGGCTGTCTAGCAAAAACAGAAAATTTTATGGTGTACTCAAACAAAAGATTGTCTAGTAAAATTAGTACGACGAGAAATATTATCTCACCTGAAATATCACCAATTAATCACATAATAAATATCACTATGCCAGAAATCTCATATGAGCATAATCCCAATAACTCAGATGACCTCAGGCAATTTGAAGCCATTAAGAGAAGTCTTGAGATCATGAAGCAGAGTGAACCTTTGAGCACTAATATCTCCTACCACGACGTCCACCAGTATACCGCTATATATCTCATCATATTGGGCATCTTGTTATTGGTGGCAGCTTACTGTTTTAAACGTTGGCGTCAAAGGCAACGTAAAGGAAATCGCTCCACTTCTGCAGCAGAGCGGTCTACAGCCCCTGCGGCAACTGCGGTGCCATCTCCACACACCGTTGCTGATAGTGTTGTGATTGAGTGTAGTGAAATTAGGGAAAATGGGCAATCTAGTAGTAAACCAGTGAAAAGTGATCCTAAGCGACTAGCGCTATCTAGTGAGTGCTTACAAAAAAAGGAAGATAGAGGTTCTTCACCGATCTTTCGCGTGTTCTCTCTTCCTGATTTACACTGTAGCGACTCTGTTTAATTTGTAAGGTTACCTTAATCTCACCTACTAACATAACTCACCCTACATAACTATTTTAGTATTAGTTGAACATTGTTTTCACCTTGTTAGTATTAATTTCATTACCCATGTAACTATACCTACCTACTAACCTCATCCTTTTCTCCCTCGGGAGCATGTTCGGGTTATTCACCGAACAATAATAAACATGTCAGCATAATTGCGACATCGCGCGCTATGCCCTGAATATTTTATGTATTACCTAAGTAAAATAGTCAGTACGCTTTCGGATAGCATATCGGGCGCGACTCAACCTCATCTCATTCACCTCATTAGTTTTAATAGTTATCCCAGTTAAGTTACTGAAATATACCTATCTTTATAATCTTTAATCCTAGTTTATATTTATCTCACCCCAACCCCGAACAGTTTTTTTATATTAAGTGGAAAATGTCGCTGATTGCACATTTGTTTTTTTTTGTGCCCAAATTTTATATATTGCTGCAGTGTGCAGTCGTTTGTTTTCCCAAATAAATAAAATAAAGTGAAAAATAATTTTCTTTTCCGAAGTCGGTGTCGAAAAATTAAAAGCCATAACAAGGTAACAAGGACATCGACTTCAGAAAAGAAAGTTATTTTTCACTTTGCAGTGTTTTGCTTTTAATTTTTGTATTTTCTCGCGCGTCTCCTATGCGTAACACAAATAAATAATTGTTCTATATTACTTTCTTTAACAAATATTTTTGTCAGCTTCAGATATAGAATGTATGTATTTTCTCTATGGTGTCACCACGACGGTGTCCGTCCCAGACACGAATAAACTGTGTTTTTTATAACTTAGACAAGCAGGAAATATTCAATACAAAAACAAATAGATAATTGAAATATTAATAAGGAAAATATTGAGCGTTATTCCTCTCTCCTAGACACTGACTGTATCTAGAATGTTGCTGTGCTCTGTACTTATATTTACCACCAATAAATTTAAATACTTTTGTTTTATTACTTATTTTCTATTTACTTATGCTTTTAAATTTCTGTAAAGCGTTTTGTCAGTCGGTGTAGACTTTTTAGGGTTCCATACCCAAAGGGTAAAAACGGGATCCTGTTACTAAGACTCCACTGTCCGTCTGTCTTCTTTTTTATGGTTCCGTAACCAAAGGGTAAAAACGGGACCCTATTACTAAGACTTCGCGGTCCGTCTGTCTGTCTGTCTGTCACCAGGCTATATCTCATGAACCGTGATAGCTAGACAGTTGAAATTTTCACAGATGATGTATTTCTGTTGCCGCTATAACAACAAATACTAAAAACAGAATAAAAATAATATTTAAGGGGGGCTCCCATACAACAAACGTGTTTTTTTGCCGTTTTTTGCGATAATGGTACGGAACCCTTCGTGCGCGAGTCCGACTCGCACTTGGCCGGTTTTTTTTTAATAATTTATAGGCTTGCGCTTGACCACAATCTCACCTGATGGTAAGCGATGATGTGGTCGACGGTGAAACACGCTTGCCTAGAAGTAACCTATTATTCACTCTTGACTCGTAGATTGTAGCTATCGGAAAACACAGACTCCGGCAGGGAATTCCACTCCTTAGCTGTAAACATAATGAAAGTATTTCCAAAACGTTTAGTGCGTATGGGTGGGATGTCTACCATGTACCGATGGCGCATCGCCGTACGTCTTGTAGTCCGATGATGAAACGGGCTTGGTGGAATTAGATCATGCAATTCCATCGCACACTCCCCGAAATGCAACCGATAAAAGACCGACAAGCTGGCAACTTGGAGTCGATGTTCAAGGCTCTGCAGCTTTGTCTTAACCAGTGCAGCTCAAGATGGTCCGTTATTGGAACGGTCACATCTCGGAAAGTTGGAGTCGGGTGAAATTGGCTCTTTTTAGCGGAAAAAAGACACGCCTGGGTTTTAGCAGCATTAAACCTGACCAGATTGGCATCGCCCCATTCGGAGACTGCCTGCAGGGACAGGTTCAAGCGCTCCACCATGGCCTCCCGCAGAGACTGGATCTGAGGTCCGGTAGCTCGTCTGTCTGACACCAGGCTGTATCTCATGAACCGTGATAGCTAGACGGTTAAAATTTTCACAGATAACGTATTTCTATTACCGCTATAACAAAAAATACTAAAAACAGAATAAAATAAATATTTAAGTGGGGCTCCCATACAACAAACGTGATTTTTTTGCCGTTTTTTGCGATAGTGGTACGGAACCATTCGTGCGCAAGTTTGCCGGTTTTTTTTCTAGTCTCTTTGATTATAAAGGCGAGAAAATTCCTACCACATATTTTAACAAGATGGACATAATTTTTTTACTACTTTTCTATTGGTTAGAAGGTCAACAAGACCGTGAGTAAACAATTTTATTCAATTTAACCGCAAAAAAAACTTGTGGTTGAGATACTATGAGCAATGGATTCTTTATTCAATGATTTGAGGTCAAAAAATATTTGATTGATTTAAATTGAATTAAATTAATTGGTGATTAATTATGGAAATCCCATTTCCTACTTCCTAGAACATGTAGTACCTACTGTCTCGTAGGTCTAGTAGTCAGAAGCGTTAATGCTGAGAGGTCCTAGGTTTGATGCCCCGCTCGGGCAAGTTTATGTACAAAGGCGAGCTTCATACTCTTAATTGAAAGAAAGAAAGAAAGAAAACCAGTTTATTTGGCACACACAGATACACACAATGTAGGTACAAGTCAAAGGAAACGTAATTTAAAAAAACAATTACATACATAGTGTGCCCCACGGCTGCGTCAAAAAGGTCCAGTTCAGCAAAATGCCAGACAACTGGGAATTGTCTGACGCTAGTTTTCAACTGAACCTCACGTTGAAGTGTACGGATGTGAATCAGTTTTTACGGTGTTAAATATACAGGTAAATAGATATATCTTAGTGTATATACGATATATAGGTATGTATAATAATTTGGTATGAACCATTATGTCATGAGCAGCTGAGCGAAATAGATGGATTGCAAGTAACGTTTAATATTAAAAAGTTGAATTGGGTTATCTAACAGCAAACCAGTTGCGTCGTGGGGTATCATCCCATTCAAATAAACTGTCCCGACGTACTGTACTGATTATACTGATTATTTTTTGTACATCGATCGCGTTCGGTTCCGTGCCACAGATATAGATGGGGATGTCTCCATCGCCGTGGAACGGAATCGAACGCGATCGATTTACAAACAATAATCTGTAACGCTTAGTTGCGTCGGCACGGTTTCTTTGTATGGGATGAGGCATCTGTATGCTAGTATTATATTTATCTGTGGTTGCGTAGAGCAATTTGAATACGGGAACAGTACATCCAAATGCACAAAAAAGTTTAAAAAAAAAACTTTCTCACTAAATCATCACGCCGCCGCGTTTGTATGCGATACACTCAAAAACTACTGAACAGATTTTCATGCGGTCTTCACCAAAAGAAAGTGTGAGAAACGAGGAAGGTTTTTGTTTATAATTTGACACGGACGAAGCCGGGTCGGATCGCTAGTAAACTATAATATAAAACTATGTTGGGGTCGGCTTCCAGTCTAACCGGATTCAGCTGACCACTAGTATTTTACATGGAGCGACTGCCTATCTGACCTCCACAACCCAGTAACTGGGTAACACAGTTCCCCTTGGCAAGACTGCTGTCAGATCTCAGGCTTATGACTACCCGTAACGACTGTCAAAGATCTTCAAATTACAGCCGGGACCAATGGCTTAACGTGCTTTCCGAGGCACGAAGGAAACTCGGTATGTTGAAATGGTCTGGTCAGCCATCCACGGACCGACCTCATCAAGCGTTGCTTAACCTTGATGATCGACCAGTGCGGCTGTTATTATTTAGCCACGAGCTCCTTACCGGATTCAGCCAGATTGTGTCAGATTTTAGGGCTCCGTACACGAAGGGAACCCTATCGTTGTCACTCACTTGTCCGTCTGTCCGTCGTCTGCCACACATTTCTTTCAGAAGAATTTTTAACTTCCCATTGACCTAAACTCCAATTTGCGAAAACATTACACATTTAAAATAAGCCCATTTTACAGCCCGTTCAACGGATTTTGACTTCTATTACGTTGGTGATACGACAAATGGTAGCTGTAGAAAACAGTTGGTTTTGGCAACAGGTTTATGCTTTATATTTCATCCTTATGTTTAAGGGATAGAACTCAAAATCGGTTGAACGGACTGTAAGAAGAGTTGTAAACATGTCTAATGTTATTTAAAATGGAGTATATATAGCTGCTATGAACTTGAAATTTGTTGTAATTACTTGTAATGTTTATTATCTATACTAATATACTAATCTATACTTAATATTATAAAGAGGAAAGATTTGTATTTTTGTATGTAACAAATAAACTTAAAAACTACTGGAACGATTTCAAAAATTCTTTCACCGTTGGGAAGCTACACTATCCCCGGGTGACATAGGCTCGTTTTTATCCCGGTATTCCCACGGGAACGGGAACTACGCGGGTGAAACCGCGAGACGTCCGCTAGTTACGGTTATTTTAGTTACAAATACCAATATATTAATAAATTGGTACGGAACCCTAAATAAGCGAAGTCCGACACGCACCTTGACGGTATTCTTTTTTTTAGGGTTCCGTACCCAAAGGGTAAAAACGGGACCCTATTACTAAGACTCCGCGGTCCGTCTGTCTGTCTGTCTGTCTGTCACCAGGCTGTATCTCATGAACCGTGATAGCTAGGTAGTTGAAATTTTCACAGATGATGTATTTCTGTTGCCGCTATAACAACAAATACTAATAAAAAAACTTAATTAAAAAAATCAAAAAACCCGACTGCTTCAAAAGCGAACTAAAAAGTCGTAAACAAGGAAAAAATCATGCTGTGCAGTCGGAGGATACATATTCGCCGGCTGGCTGACCAAAATCTGGTGTATCCTCCGCCTGCACAGCATGATTTTTTCCTTGTTTACGACTTTTTAGTTCGCTTTTGAAGCAGTCGGGTTTTTTGATTTTTTTAATTAAGTTTTTTTATTTATAACTTTTTAGTTAGTGTTTTCGAATTAGGTACATTTAAACATATAAGTGTTATATATTTTTGAAATCACCCCTTAAAACCCTTTATTGTGATACCCCACACGACGGGTTTGGAAGAAAAAAAAAATTTGGGCCCCCACAATATGGCACCCAAAATCCACCATCTGATGTATGTCTGTTGCCGCTATAACAACAAATACTAAAAATAGAATAATTTTAATATTTAAGTTGGGCTCCCATACAACAAACGTGATTTTTGTGCCGTTTTTTTGCGACAATGGTACGGAACCCTTCGTGCGCGAGTCCGACTCGCACTTGGCCGGTTATTTGTGATTTTTGAGTCTTGTATGTATTGGATGGTTACTCATATAAGGATAAGAATTTAATTTATGACGAGTATACGTTGATTACAAAATTTAATTTTATAACCTTTTTGTGTCCTAATCGGCTGTACCCGGTTTTGGCAACAGGTACAAACAATTAAAAAATCTGCAGTATGAAGTTCACTGGTTTGAAGATACAGACGAGATTTCTGAATTAAGAATTTGTAGTTGATTATTTTGCAAAGCCTGCTTTTTCAGCCGGTTTCTGAATTGAGTACCTATATGTTGGATAAAAACGTATCATACCCAAGTTTGACAGATTTTCGGGCTAAATTAGATTTTGCCAAATACCTACTGAACTCCAAATTTTTATTTCAGAAAGGTGGTTATCTTAAGGAGCTCGTGCGTGGCTAAATAATAACAACCGCACTGGTCGATCATCAAGGTTAAGCAACGCTTGACGAGGTCGGTCCGTGGATGTGTGACCATTTCAACATACCGGGATTCCTCAGTGTCTCGGAAAGCACGTTAAGCCGTTGATCCCGGCTGTCATTTGAAGATCTTTGACAGTCGTTACGGGTAGTCAGAAGCTTGAGATCTGACACCAGTCTTGCTAAGGGGTCTCGTGTTACCCAGTTACTGGGTTGTGGAGACCAGATAGGCAGTCGCTCCATGTAAAACATAGGTACTCCGTAAGCCGCCCCCTTTGTAGTTGGGAAAAGGCTAAGCAGATTTATTGGTGGTTATCCTGAAACCTGTCAGATCTAAGTAGGGTTTCACACGTTCTTAACTTAAAAAGCCCAATTCAGAAACTCGCCAAATCTAATTTTGAATTAAAAACACAAGAGGCAGAATTATTAAATATAACAATATCTATTATAAAGAGGAAAGATTTTTTTGTGTGTTTGTTTGTACCGAATAGGCTCCGAAACTACTGGACCGATTTAAAAAACTCTTTCACTAATAGAAAGCTACATTATTCCTGAGTGACATAGGCTATTTTTTATCCCGAAAACATGTCCTGTGGGGTGGCCCACGGGAGCGAAGCCGCGGGGAACAGCATAGTTAAATATATAATAACTGCGCCCGCGGCTTCTCCCGCATGATATGCGTTTTTAAGGTTCCGTGCCCGAAGAGTCCAAACGGAGCCCTATTGCTGTCAATAATGTGACCGTCTGTCTGTCCGTCGTCTGTCACACAGTTTTAACAAGCAAACAGTTGAAGCTACAGTCTTCAAATTATCACAGTGCATATTGTTGACACAAAGCTGTATAAATTATCGAAAAATATTTTTAATGGTATTAAGGTGGGCTCCCATACAGCTAAAGGGGTCACGAAAAAAATATTTTGACCTAGAAACCCCATCTAGGGGGATGTCGTTGTTTAGAGCTCGTTAAGTAGATAAATACATTTTTTTTTGTTTTAAAAATCATTTGATATTTGTTAGTAAAAAATACGCAATCATATAATTCATAGGTCAATGGGCAGTTAAAAAAATTCATTCGAATATTTTTTTGTAAAAAAAACTGTCTTTGGTGGCTTCTCATTCCTTTGTGGAATTCCACAAAGTCAACAAATATCAATATAATATTGATAAATCAGGTTTTCTTTAAAATTCCCTAATTTTTCCTATTACAATCAACTTGATTTTGCGGTTTTGGTACAGAACCTTAAAAGTGCGAAGTCCGACAAGCATTTGGCCGGTTTATTATCCTAGGGGAACTTACAACTTCAATGTAAAGTATCCTAGATGTTCTAATCCACATCCGCACATATTCTATCCGCGTGCAAAGTTTCATCAAAATGTGATTAGCTGTTTAGACGTGAAAACGTAACAGAGTTCATATAAAATTTATAATATCTTCAAGAAGGATAGCACGGATTAAAATAAAACCTACCCAATGTAGATAGTAGGTAAGGTAGCTCAGAATATCTACCTCCAACAATTAAAAACTAAATTGGAATGTAGTATGTAGGTAGATAGATATCAAAACAAATTCATTCAGAACAGTGTTATTCGTTATCAAACTATACACCTGACAAGCAAAGTCAGAAAGACAATTGAAAAGAACAGGCAATTATTCATAAAAAGAGTGAAAAAACAGGAAAACTCCCACAATTACCTACCTTACGGCACGCAAACTGATTTGATGATATACAATTAAATGTCTATCAAGTTCATAATCACTTATTATCACTGTTTACAAGAAAAAACAATTTTAATCGTCCATAAATTCCGACCACAAACAATAAAAAAATCAAACGAAAAAAAAAAAGAACACAACTTTTTGAGAATTTCAAAAAAAAAGAACACACTTCGAAATGTCAAATTCTTTTTGAAGTTTTGTTTTCAATTACACTTTTTTTTTATTTGGTAAATGTTTTTGTTTTTAGTTTATAATGTATGTTTCTTGATACACAAGATGTCTGCTTTAGCGTTAAACTACGTCTGAGATAAACTTGTATTGAAACGCACACGACAGGTTTGCGGTAGGGTTGGTGATTAAGAGATTTTTGTATGTATTCGTCGTGAATAATATTTTGTTTCTCATTTTACATACCGCGATAATATTATAAGTAAGAAATTGAAAAATCAAATTCATAATCCTAAATATTATATTTATATATTTTATTTTTTATTTTATTTTTTTTATTTATATTATAGTGTATGGGTAACATCGTAATACTGTACATAGTAATGCTTGCGAATGATAATCGTTGTTATAGTGACTATAACAACGATTATCATTCGCAAGCATCAAGATTAATATTACTAAGTATTTTTATAGCTGTCAAAACGGGCCTTTTATTTTTTGACAAATTTAAATACTAAATAGCTATATCATACTGCCTCTGTTCTTTCACTGCCTACCTCAAGTACTTTTTTTGGTCTTCAAACATGATCGGGGGAATTCCTGCAGCCTAATTGTGTAAGTTAATTCGGCAAAGGAAACAATCTGTTTCTTTTCCAAAAACACACACATACACTCTGAAAACGAATGAAGTTGAATAAAGATTCAACTTCTTTGTAGATTGTTTCCTTTGCCGAATTTACTTACACAATTAGGCTGCTGTAGTGCAGCTGTATACACAATGAAAGTATTCCCAAAACGTTCTGTGCACATGGGGGCCATGATTGTCCACTATTTACGGAATGTACCAACGCATGGCGCATCGCAGGCTTCACCGAAACGTAAAAACACACAGACAGACAGGCAGACCGATTTACTTTCGCATTTACAAAATATGAAGTAGTATGGATTCGTGCCCATGGCAATGGGGTTGCCCCTTATTACATAGAATTAAAAAAAAAAACTTGTACAAAAAAATACAACCGACTTCCATAAAATAAAAACACTAGTTACAAAGTGTAAAATTATTTTAATTTCGGCAGGCGGTGTTCCTGTTTTCGTTTCTTCGTTTTTTGACACCACCTTCCGAAATTGAAGTTATTTTTTCACCTTGCAGTGTTTTTATTTATGGAAGTCGGTTGTATTTTTTTGTAAAACGGTTTTTATTTTACACTTTTTAGTAACACATAATGGACAAGTTTTATTGTAAGGTACCTATAATGCCCACAGTGATGCCAGAATAGATTACCCGAATAACATATAACTTGAACATAACCGGTGGAATAAGAGTGTACCAGTGTGAACTGTACACATCTGCGTACCTGTTTAGAGCATACTGGCGTGATGGTATGTTACGAAATGGTGTAAACAATAAACAGACATGCGATTGCAGCAATCCCGAGAGATTTGCCTTCATTTATTGCAGATCGCTGTTCTATACCTCTGAAGTTCTTCATCAGATCTTTATCAAATTTATATGGGACCATTTCGGAATATCACTTCTTTCGAAAAAAGAATTTTGCAAATCCGTTTACATATGAAACAACCATAAAAAAAATTAACATCAAAATTGAGAAAATCCTCCCTTTTGGGCAGTCGGTTAAAAATATAACTGGTAAAATGTGGTTTTTCTGAAGGTGTACTTCTGCCTAACCCTTCGGGACACACAAGAGTGATGCTATATTGAGTGTAATATGGACGAATAACTTGCCTGTGGCAACCCTGAAGAACTGGGTGCCGTTAATGACAAGTTAGCGCGGCATGCGCTGGCGGTGGCTACGTCAGAGATTTGGCGGTGGTCCAAAGTGTGAGATGCAGCGATGATGTGCCAATATAATTATCATATAGCGGCTTATAATACTCACAACGGATCTTTGTGGCTCTGAATTGGCTGCAAGAGGCTGCGCACTAGCTATTTTTGTGTCAATATTGAAAGTGCAAATAGCATTGTATAACTGTCTCTTTCAATCGCATACGTTTGTCGCATCATCCTATCTCGTTTACTCTATGCAGTTAATCTGTTTCGTGCGCAACAGTTGACAGATCCAACTTCAGAGCCACAAAGATCCGTTGTGAGTATTATAGCTAAGTTTGCTACTCAAACTCAACCATAGGTATAGGTACTATATCCTCGGTTGAGTTTGAGTAGCAAACTGCTACTCAAACTGCTGCTAGGCAACTAAAAGTTATTTTTAGTCCCTCAGCAGGTTAGACTGTTCGTGCGTAATTTTTAAATTATGTTAATGTTCCATGTAGAGTAGGTATTTTAATTTTCTGTATTGAAAAAGAAACTATTGTGATAAAAGTTAAAACCTGTGATTGTTCTAGGAGACTATATATTGTATTATCTAATTATAATATTTACCTTAACCAAGCAAGACCTTATAATTTTTTCTTATAATTTGAGTATCTAAATAATAAAATTGTATTTAACATTTTATCTGCTGACGTTATTTTTAAGCTAAATTGACTTTTAATCGAGTTTCTATAGATAAATAAATCGTCACGTAAACACAAAAATAACGACGGTACAGCGGGTTTAAATTTTGCGTGACATCACGTATTAGTACACTTTTTACTCACATTTGGCGTCACAACTCACAAGTCACTTTGACTTTTTATTGATTTGATAAAGCAACAAGTAAAATTTAAAAAACCCCCGACACATTTGTCTTGCGAAAACACCCCGATTCAAACAGTAAAACGCCCATAACTTTTGAACCGCTGAACCGATTTTACTCAAACATAGCTAAGAACACTTTCGACAAAATCACCTTTCAAACAAAAAAAACTAAATCGAAATCGGTTCATCCGTTTAGGCGCTATGATGCCACAGACAGACACACAGATACAGCAACACACGTCAAACTTATAACACCCCTCTTTTTCCGGCGCGGGTTAAAAAGTACGTGTCGGATATGTTTTGTTAATTTAACATCCCTAATTTCACGGTATTTGTAGGTGAAGTGAACTCATCCCAACCGATGCCAAGGATTGCCTTTACTTCACCTGAGTCATCAAAAAAAAAACAAATAATAATGATATTGGTAGCAAGAACAAATTTAAACGGATTCTTGTACACAAATTTGTATTGAGTTAGGCTGGTTGTCCACAGCGTTGAAAGGCAGTAGGAATCTTCATTTATACTACACCTGCTCGGAAAGTACCTTGATACTTTATCAAATTTACGGTAGAAAGTACGTCATTGCATATTGAACAAATATGCGGCGAGAAAACGCATCTGAGCGGGAGAGAAAAGTGTATGAAAATCCATTTCTTACGTGGTTTTTCTTTTTTAATTTTGGGTAAGACTATGCGCTGGTAACCTAAATATCAAAAGCCAAAAAGTTTTTACAGTGAGTTTTATCTCCAAGTTCGCAAAATGACACTGGCCACTAGCTGTGTGTTGGATGGTGTCAAACAATTTGAAAAAAGAACATGTGAAAATTGCAGACGCCATTGGCGCCATTTTCAATTTGTGTGTTGTTTGAGGATTCATTTCAATTAGTAAAGATTTAGTTTTTTATTTTCCTCGTAGGTGTAGTATAAAGCACTATGTATCACTCGAGAGAAAGTGCGATTCCCGATCTCGGGTGTTTTAAAGCACTCGCCTACGGCTCGGGCTTCAAACGACACCCTCGACGGTAATCGGTCACTATCTCCTCTCGTTGAACAATGTACTATTCTTCACGTGTGAACTTGACATAGATTTAAGCAAAAAATTTAATTATTGTTTTACCTAATGGTTTTAAATAAACTTTATTTTTATTATTATTTGTTTGTCACTAGTACAGGATAATTACAGACAAAAAAAAAAGATAATAAAAAAATTCAATAAACCCGACTGCTTAAAAAGCGAATAAGACATATTGTGCAGTCGGAGGATAAAATATTCGCGAGCTGGCTGACAAAAACCATTTTTTTACGAATTAGGCACGTTTAAACATATAAGTATTATATATTTTTGAAATCAGCTCTTAAAACCCTTTATTTTGATATCCCACACCATGAGTTGGGAAGAAAAAAAATATTTGGGCCCCCACAATATGGCGACCAAAAGCCGCATATTTAACATTTTCCAATTTTAATGAAGCCAGTGACACTCACGGGGTTAAGACGTATCGATTGACATAAGAACCATCAAAATCGCCCAACGCGTTTGGCCTCTAGAACGCCACATAGGAACAAACATACATACAAAGTGTGATAAACACATTACCCTCCTTCAACAGTCGGTTAAAAAAAGCCCTCAAACATGACATACTTAGAATAAGCTTATTTATGTCAAACTAGCGGACGCCTCACGGTTTCACCCGCGTAGATCCCGTTACCGTGGCAATACAGGGATAAAAATTAGCCTATGTCACCCTGGGATAGTGTAGCATCTCAACTATGAAAGAATTTTTGAAATCGTTCCAGTAGTTTTAAGTTTATTCGTTACATACAAAAATATAAAAATACAAATCTTTCCTATTTATAATATTACTAGCTGACCCGGCAAACTTTATTTTGCCATAAAAAGACCAAACATGTATCTACCCTACCCTACCCTACACTACCCTACCCTACCCTAAACTACCCTACCCTACCCTACCCTACACTACCCTACTCTACCCTACCCTAACCTACCCTACCCGATCCTACACTACCCTACACTACCCTACCCTACACTACCCTACCCTACCCTACTCTACCCTACCCTACCCTACCCTACCCTACCCTAACCTACCCGACCCTACACTACCCTACAATACTATACCCTACACTACCATACTCTACCCTACCCTACCCTACCTATATAGCCTATGTCGTTTCCCAGGTCTCAAACTATCTTCATACCAACTTTCATCTAAATCGGTGCAGCGGTTTAAGCGTGAAAAGGTAACAGACAGACAGACAGACAGACAGACAGACAGAGTTACTTTCACATTTATAATATTAAGTATGGATTAATATAGAGCCAACAATAAGTTGTTCGTTTCCATGAGCAAACGCAGTTTAAAAAAAAAGACAGTGTATAAATCATTGGGTTCAAGTCAAGTTTTAAACCTTTGACCTAGTATTATAAAAGGTAAACTACAACGAATAATTGACAGATCACGACCACGATGATTCACAAAACTAATAATATAACACAATAGAATCATGACTCACAATCAGAGCTAATTCGTCCCGATCCGTTCCCTAGACCCAATGCTGCGTCATCAGTATTACAAATACCCGGTAAATCCGTTATTTCCCGGTTTCTGAGAAGAACAGATAAGCATTCAACGTAAATAGTTATATATGTGTCGCATCAGGGCTGGCCGATTGATGCAAACCATCGGGAAGTCAGGATGTATTCCCTTAGGTTAAGACATCTTGTGTGGTCAGGTTGTTGGGTACAATCGTGCAAATGAAATCACAGAAGTTATTCGATACACTGGGTTTATTTAAATAGACACAACTCAGTTACAATCTTGCTTACTAATATTACGGATCGACACTGATTCTACGACGTGTTAGCTCTAAGGCTGTCAGTACTCAACTGACTGCCATATTCTATGTTCCCCACAGGGTTGCCAACCGCAACAAAAATTCCCTCGTACATATGCAGCTAAAAATCTCGTATTTTGAATTTCAAACCTCGTACATTTATTAAGCATTGAAATCGCGCTAAAACAAAAATTAAAGCATATTGAACTACTGGATTTAGGACTTTTTACTCAATGAAATAAACTATTGCAAGTTTCCTACTAAATAAAACATCACTTTGGGTTGTATTTCAAAAAATCTATTACCTCAAGTAAAATCACAAAAAACTAAATGTGTCTATATTATTACGAAAATTTGCAAGGTAACTTAGTTTACATCTCCTCTTCAAATATTATGTCAGTCCAGGAACATCCTCACTGTCATCGTTTTTCTGCCGTATATTTTATCTGTTGTCATGCGGCTATACATTTCTTTTGTGGGTTCAAAAAATGTTTGTATGGCCATATTATCAAAATCTCGTACATAATTGTACGAGGTTGATAGTGTCCTCGTACCTCGTACGGAATACCATAAATCTCGTATTAATACGAGGAACCTCGTACGGTTGGCAACCCTGGTTCCCCACCACCCAAGTGGTTAGAAATAGCGCGCCAATGCGTAGTTGTTCTTGCTTTGCCGCCAGATGGCGTGCTTGCGATTTGTTTTAACGTCCGTACTATTGACTAAACCCGACACGGCCATCCTGCGAGACAGGCGTCCTCGTCTGTTTCTAATTGTCAGGGCTAATAATAATTGCTAATTGTTTTTTAACAGTGTATCGAATCATGTGGAAATTCTCATGAATGTCCTCAGCTCTTGGGGAAAGCTGAGGGGTCTGTCAGACTCCTACTGACTAAAACCACATGGTGTTCTCTAGGCCGTTATTTATCTTGAGAGGCGAGCGTGGAACACAACACGTCGCCTTCTCAGGCCTCTCTCAGGTGACAGATCCCCAAATCTATCACCCGCAGGCATCATCTTCTTGTCCTTGCTCACTGCCATCTCATGTCGTGTTGTTCACTGCCATCTCATGTCGTGTTGTTCACTGCCATCTCATGTCGTGTTGCGTCACACGTCCTCTTAGTCTACTCCGACCCGCCAGTCTCCCATCATACAAGGGATATCTTTCTGAAACACAAAATTTCCAAACAGTATTCGCTCGTCCAATCCTGACTCATATTCTAGAGTGAGGAAACATTTTGAAACAATCAAACATGATCATTTAAATCTCTGTTCACTTTTGCAAAGAACGAGTAATTCTATTTCCAATTTTATGAAAATAGCAAATTAATCATCGATTTGGTACCTAAAAGCACCCAATCCTCGTGATAACAAAGTCCAAGTACCACTGATAGTCATTAATATCACATTAAATGAAACAAAAGAAACAAGATACTAGGTATCTTATCCACTATCTTTAGCCATCACATAGCTCTCCTAGCTCTCTCATAGCTCTCTTAGCAATCACAATTGCCCTACGATGTCGAGTCAACTGAACTCTCTGAACTAAGAACCTGTTCACACAGACACTCAGTCTGTCCTATGTTACATCAATTCATTATCAAGTCCACTTTCAATCTCAATTGGTACTTTTGAGCCTTGTGTGTCTTCCTAACATAATCTACGCATAGTTATCAAAATTAGAAAACTAAAATTATTTCAGTTTTCGTAATGAGGGTATGACGATTCGAACGTCATCAACGATAACATGGTGACCTCACCTCTTGCGTGACTATGCGAGTTTACTTTATTTTAACCTCATAACTCAACAGGCATGCTTTGTAAGGTTCCTTACACAAACATGTTTTTTACACCGACTTACAGGCCCACAGTTGCTACAAAGACCTCCAGTTGCCACACTGGCCTACAGTTGCCATAAAGGCCTCCAGTTGGCACACTGGCCTTTAGTTGCCACACAGGCCAACAGTTGCCATAAAGGCCAACAATTGCCACACAGGCCAACACAAAACGCTCGGCTACTCCTGACCAAACTAGATCATTGGGTTCGTGATAATAGGGAAATTTTTAGAACTCTGATCTTTAACTAAATCATTACCCTGGGCCATGTACCACAGTCATTCCAGACAAACTTCAAAACTGCTGCAGCAAAAACTGCCAAGCTTATAGAAACCCTCGAGTAAAACCTCTAACGCCACGGCTCTATAGCCGACCAGCAATTATATTGCTCTCACACAACGGTCTCTCTAGACCCCGACCTCCGCCAGAATCCACTGGTACGGTCAAAAATAAAACGGCTGATAGACTCAATTACTCGACATCTTAAGCTTGCTCATCATCATTAAAATCCTTTTAACATCAACATCGACTGGTACATGACCCGCTGGCATCTTCCTCATCCTACCTTATGCATACTGGTAGGTTTTAAGGGTACCTATTTAAAGCTTTCGGTGTATAACGATCACCGTCCTGCCATAATCACCTATTTTGGACTTAATACAGGGCCTTTTTAGTTTTCGCACTAGAGTTTCCCACACAACACTATTCATTAGAAAAAAAAGTCCGACGATCAACAAGTTCAACTAAACAAAGTAATTGTAACAATTCTGTTACTCTTTACCATTATCCAAAGGCAATGCATACCCAACTCATAAACCCTCTTCAAAAACCCATCGCCACATGGTACGCATGAGGTGCGGTCCAGAATTGGTCTTACGAGCAGACATGTTACACTGTCATCAACTATGACGTACAATTCTCAAGGAACTTGGTGATCGGGGATCCTTCACACAAGATTCGCGCTTTTTACTCAAAGATCTTGGAACATACTGAAGGTTAATAAAAGGGAAACAACTAACCCTGATAATATGAAGGAGGTTCACGAATTAACTCGGATCAATATCATTAAAATCAGATTATAAACAGTAACCCTTTACTATCGCTCACCAACTCTATTTTCACGTAAGGAAAACGATCGCGAGATCTACTGCTATCATAATATTACTTTGAAAGTAAGCAAGTGAATTCAGATCTGAAAACGGTGTTTGTAAATCGTTACGCAACAAGATCTGTACCGAATATGAAAATGACTAGTTATTCAGTCATTTTGGATAACTCATCTCCTTCGTATGGGCTATCTCATCCTAAAGTTCGTACTGAACCAAATATTGAAACTTACCGCCTAATAGGAAACTCTTTAAATACTGGTTTTTTACTAAGTGTGTCTTAATAACCTAGTGATAGTGCTAGATATAACCACTACCAATTCAGTGGTCAAACATGAACACTATTAAAAATCGTACTAGCACTTCTTCACTAGAGAACATCGACCTCACTATCAAAATAACATGGAAGCGACTCACCGAGTATTCCATTCCAAATTTGCGCGCGCTCGTAACGTTCGGCTACGACCTGCGAACTGCTACCCTGCCGTTCCTCTTAACCTCTCAGGTGTTGACGCGTCAGACTTCGCAAACAGCATCTGAACCGCTAACCGCTAGCCTGCAGCAGAGACTCCACTGCGATACAATATGGTATCTGAAACATGAAAAACACTACGAGAGTACTTGTTCACACAGTTATCTTAACCATACACCGCTTAGATGGAATTTAACCAGTGCATCGGTATAGTAACCTAAACCAATCAATCTGCCTAGCCTTTTTCCAACTACATTGGGGTCGGCTTCCAGTCCCACCGGATTCAGCTGATCACCAGTGCCCCACATGTAGCGACCGCCCATCCGAACTCCACAACCCAGCAACCGGGCAACACGGCACCCCCCGGCAAGACCGGCGTCAGATCCCAGGCCTCCGACCACCCGTAACGACTGTCAAAGACTTTCAAATGACAGGCGTGACCAGCGGCTCAACGCGCCCTCCGAGGCACGGAGGAAACCGAAAAATGTTGAAACGGTCACCCATCCACGGACCAACCCCGCCAAGCGCCGCCCAACCTTGATGATCGACCAGTGCGGCCGTTATTATTTAGCCACAAGCTTCTAGTAGTAGTAGTAACTTAAACCTGCAAAATGTGTTATTATGGACACCGAATGGTAGTGCAGAGTCCCTGTCCAAAACATGAACCACACATTACAGTGTCCTAAGTGTCCAGGTAGGTATATGAGCTTTAGATAAACAAAAGAATGTCACCGCATTTTAAGTAGCAATTAACTAGGCCTGGTAGGGTTTACTACCTTTTAGATAGTTTGGCCCTCCGTCTACAAAAGAATACTATGCTTCTTCTCAAACTTATTTAACTTTCACTACATAAATTATCAGACTACAAAACTGATCAAAACACTTTTTTGGATTTATCATAATTTCCAGACTGAAGGGTAAGGTAGGGTCGTAAATGTCACTATATCGTTCTACCTTCTAAACAATAATAGTCAGCCAGGGCTAGTCAAAGGTTATTGCCGGTAGAATAATAACTCTTCAACAACACCAAAACTTGACCATCAATAACTAACATGAAACTATGACCTGACACGGGCAATCCCGGCGAACCACTGACCACCATACCGTACACAAAACCAGAATCTTGAATAATTTACACACTTTTCCATAGTCATAACAAATTGAAAACGACTCACCAGATTCGCATAAAGATCAGTGTGTATGGATCTTTTCACACGTCCACACGCTTCTCCTTGACCTGTCCAGCTCTTTGGTTGCTACTAGCCTCCTTGCTGCTCCGCTCCAGACTGGTTTTTTATTATTCAAGACTGAGGGTAGTCTCAACTGACACCGCGATTTTTTTTTGCAAGAATGTAACCACAATTTTCACTAGCATTGTTTTTACGTGTGATCTCATTAGCACGACCGAATCCCAATTCTGATGTCGCATCAGGGCTGGCCGATTGATGCAAACCATCGGGAAGTCAGGATGTATTCCCTTAGGTTAAGACATCTTGTGTGGGCAGGTTGTTGGGTACAATCGTGCAAATGAAATCACAGAAGTTATTCGATACACTGGGTTTATTTAAATAGTCACAACTCAGTTACAATCTTGCTTACTAATATTACGGATCGACACTGATTCTACGACGTGTTAGCTCTAAGGCTGTCAGTACTCAACTGCCATATTCTATGTTCCCCACCACCCAAGTGGTTAGAAATAGCGCGCCAATGCGTAGTTGTTCTTGCTTTGCCGCCAGATGGCGTGCTTGCGATTTGTTTTAACGTCCGTACTATTGACTAAACCCGACATATGTTTTACTAGCTGTTCCCAGCGACTTCGTCTGCAAAGCATTAGTATTGCGAATGGCCTTTTTAGGGTTCCGTAGTCAAATGGCAAAAAACGGAACCCTTATAGATTCGTCATGTCTGTCTGTCTGTCCGTCCGTATGTCACAGCCAAATTTTCCCGAAACTATAAGAACTATGCTGTTGAAATTTGTTAAGTAGATGTATTCTGTAAACTGCATTAAGATTTTCACACAAAAATAGAAAAAAGACAATAAATTTTGGGGGTTCCCTTTACTTGAAACTGAAACTAAAAATTTATTTTTTCATCAAACCCCTACGTGTGGGGTGTCTATGGATAGGTCTTCAAAAATTATATTGAGGTTTCTAATATATTTTTTTTCTAAACTGAATAGTTTGCGCGGGAGACACTTCCAAAGTGGTAAAATGTGTGTCGGGGGGGGGGGGGGGACACACCCCTGTAACTTCTAAAATAAGAGAATGATAAAACTAAAGAAAATATATGATGTACATTACCATGTAAACTTCCACCGAAAATTGGTTTGAACGAGATCTAGTAAGTAGTTTTTGTATATACGTCATAAATCGTAAACCGCAATTTACCAAGTACGGAACCCTTCGTGTGCGAGTCCGACTCGCACTTGGCCGGTTTTTTTTTTATATCGTGCTTTAATATTGTAGGTGTATTATTAGTTCACCATACAAACTTCTTAAGAATGATTTCTATGCTAAAAACTATCCTATGTAAGGACATAGGATAGTATTTTTACCCGACTGCCGAAGGAGGGTAATGTGTTTATCAGTCTACGTATGTATGTATGTAAGTATGTATGTATGTATGTATGTATGTTTGTTCCTATGTGGCGTTCCAGAGACCAAACGCGTTGGCCGATTTTGATGATTCGTACGTCAATCGATGCGTCTTAACTCTGCGAGTGTCATAGGCTACATTAAAATTGGATAATAGAAAAATGGCGGATTTTGGGTGCCATATTGTGGGGGCCCAATTTTTTTTTTTCTTCCAAACCCATCGTGTGGTATATCAAAATAAAGGGTTTTAAGAGGTGATTTCAAAAATATATAACACTTATATGTTTAAATGTATCTAATTCGAAAAAAACTAACTAAAAAGTTATAAATAAAAAAACTTAATTCAAAAAATCAAAAAACCCGACTGCTTCAAAAGCGAACTAAAAAGTCGTAAACAAGGAAAAAATCATGCTGTGCAGGCGGAGGATACACCAGATTTTGGTCAGCCAGCCCGCGAATATGTATCCTCCGACTGTATGTAAGGACATAGGATAGTATTTTGTATGGAGAAGTTAGAGACCCTGAGAAGGCCCAGGGTCTCCAACATCTCCATACAAATTTTATCATTTCATCAAAATCGGTTTATCGGTTTAAGCTTCAAAAGGTAACAGACAGACAGACAGTTAATTTCGCATTTAATAATAAAATATGGATAGTGTGTGTTTTTGGCCTTTTATAAATTACTTGATGCACAACCAGGAGAAAGACGGGGGAAGACCAAAGAATAGAAAAGGATGGACTGTTTTAGAAGTGATATAAAAGAAATGGGAGTCAGTGATAGCGTGACGGGGGACAGGACGGTTTGAAAGAAGAAAACGTGTTGCGACGCCCTAGTCCTCAAGTTAAAGACGCGTTATCGTCCATGTAGTGTATGTAGATATCAATAGATCGCGCTACAAGCCGATGACAGTATTGTAGCGATGCCTAGGGATGCAACATCGTTCATGAAAAACATCGATGTCGAAATATCGATGTTTTTAAAAGTCAAACATCGATGTCGAAAATATCGATGTTTATGAACGATATATCGATGTTTATGAACGATATATCGGTGTTTTTTAAAATACTTACAGGATTGACAAAATGGCCTGGAAATACAGAGAAAAAGCGTTTTCCTATCTGATTGATATAGTTAGACTGATTACTGATTAAAAAAAATAACAACAAAAAAAAACAAAAAAAAAAACACAAAAAAAAAAAAAAAAAAAAAAAAAAAGTATTGTTTTTGTATGGCAAGGTTTTGAGCAAGCAAGGTTGCACGAGTTCTTGGCAGTATACGCACGAATCAATAGATGGCGCTAGTAAACATCGTTCAAAAAGAACGATATATCGTCGATGTTTTGAGTTTCAACATCGATGTAAAAACATCGATGTTTATGAACGATACATCGATTTTTTTAAACATCGATGTATCGTTTGCATCCCTAGCGATGCCTCGTGCGCATATGTCGCTCGGTTATAAATACCGGTCCGAGTGGTGGGGCGATCAGTCATTATCAGACGGTCGGCCTGTGCGGTAGTGCGTTGGCGAGTCAACTATTTATATTGATAAATTGTAGGTTCACGGTCGCGCTGGACAGCCGGTGATGGCAAATCATCTGCTCCAAATGCAAACCTGATGCTGACCACGATCCTCAAAAATGAAGGACCACAGATATTAATCTAAGAAGGACCCGCCAAGAGAGAATGAGTATATCATATTTCGGTTAGGGCCGAGGAAGAGACTGTTTAACGCCCCGGTAAGTGGTGTCTCATCCAATACAATGAAACCGTGCCAACTTACTGTACTGATTATTCTGACTATTTTTTGTACATCGATCGCGTTCGGTTCCGTTCCATGGATATAGATGGTGATCTATCTATCGCCGTGGAACGGAACCGAACGTGATCGATTCACAAAAAATAATCGGTATAATCAGATGAAAAACGCGTGTTACGTCGGCACGGTTTCTTTGTATGGGATGAGGCATCTGTATGCTAGTATTATATTATTTGTGTCCATACTATGCTATTATTATATTATCTGTGCCCGTCCGAACCTGTTAAAGTTTGCACCAGTCGATCAGTTATGAATGTTATGGCACTAAACAGCATTTGTCTGCGTTTAGAAATGTTTTAATTACTTTTTGGCGGAATTGCACGAGTTGACAGTTTGTCCTCTGTTTAAGTTGTGCTATTAGGTACCCATAGCCGTTAGGTTCAGGATCACGAAAATGTGTGCGATCAGATTATAAGGAGGATCCCTGACTGGCATTTTTTTAGCATCTTATCTGTAATGACATTTGTATGCGTGAATGAATAATAAATGTTCAAGCTGCAACCAAAACGCTTACAAAGAAAAACCCAGGAAGCACATAGATTGTACCACACACCCTCGTTACTTACAAATACGACGACTGAGCTAATGGCGATCATCTCAAAGGTCTGGTCGACGGAATTTTATAAAAACACACTTAACAATATTTTATATGTGAATATATTATAAGCGATTAATGTTTCGTTACTGGTTACGTCGTCGTCGTTTCGCTAAGTATGTTACAGAGCCTTTTTGGCCTCGCAGGGGGTTTTCTTTTTACCCGACTGCCGAAGGAGGGTAATGTGTTTATCAGTCTATGTATGTATGTTTGTTCCTATGTGGCGTTCTAGAGACCAAACGCGTTGGCCGATTTTGATGATTCATACGTCAATCGATTCGTCTTAACCCTGCGAGTGGCTGCGAGTGTCACTGGCTACATTAAAATTGGAATGGAATTGGATTGGTGTTGGAGATTTTGGGCACCATTTTGAGGGGGAATAAAAAATTCTTCCAATGCCGTCGTGTGGGGTATCAAAATAAAGGGTTTTAAGACGTGGTTTTAAAAATATATTACACTTATATTTTTAAATGTACCTAATTCTAAAAAAAACGTACTTTACGGATACGTGTGTGTACTGCTGTGGTGTACTGTGTAATGTACTTTTATATATATATATATAGGTATTAATATTTATTGTTTTATATTTATTTTATAATTAACATGGAGGTGTTCCATGATAAATATATTTGTATATTATTATAACAGTAGGTATATTTAATTTGATAACGGTATTGTTTTTTAGTTATTACTTAGTTTTGAATCGTTTTGTGTTTATTATTTTTCAACTCTACACACTATGTCTACATCTCTTTTTGTAACTGACTGCCGAAGGAGGGTAATGTGTTTATTCATCTTTCCTTTCGCAGGTATGCTGGAAGAGATTTCTATAGAAATACACATCACCTATGTAGCTATTTTTAACCGACTTACCAAAAAGGAGGAGGTTCTATGTTCGACTTCTTGTTTTTTTTTTTTTTTTTTTATGTATGTTCACCGATATCTCCGTCAATTGTAAACCGATTTTGAAAATTATTTTTTTGTATGAAAGAGTGTACTTCGAAATTGGTCCCATTTTAATTTGGTGAAGATCTGATACAGAACTTCGGAGATATACAGCAGAACTCTTCAATAAATAACGGCAAATCATTCGGAATTGCTGCACTCGCATGTCTGTTTATTGTTTATACCATTTCATAACATAACATCACGCCAGTACGCACTAAAGGGGTACGCAGATCTCTTATTTTACTGGTTATTTTCAAGTTTCATGTTATTCGGGTGATCTATTCTGACGTTATAGAGTACCTTACTAAACAACTTGCCTAGTATAGGTAGGTACAACTAAAAAGGGAAAAATAAAAAACTTTATTGCAAAAAAATACTACCGACTTCCAAATAAAAAACCACAAAGTGAAAAATAACTTTATTTTTGGAAGTCGGTGTCCATATCGAAAAAAAATGGGAAATAAGCAAGACACCGACTTCCAAAAATAAAGTTATTTTTCACTTTGTAGTTTTTTATTTGGAAGTCTGTAGTATTTTTTGCAAAAAAGTTTTTTTCTGTTTCTTCTTCTTGTCTCTATATTATGTGTATGTGCATAAATGGTTTAATAAATAAATAAAAATAACAAAAAATATTATAAAAAACAAAAGACCCGACTGCTTAAAAAGCGAACTAAAAAGACGTAACTACACAAGAAGAACATCATGCTGTGCAGTCGGAGGATACATCTGGTTTTGGTCAACCAGCTCGTGATTAAGTATCCTACGACTTCACAGCATGATTTTCTTCATTGTTTAATTTTTTCACAAATATATTTTTCTTTCATTCTTTTGTTTTTAATGAAAGACCTTTTTATATTTTAGAAGCAGATATTTTGATTATCACAACGTTGGTTTTAAGTTCAACGACTGATTTATTACAGCCTTGTAGGGAACTTTGTTCCTAGCAAGGCCTTTTGGAAGAGTTTAATAAAACTTTAGTTTAATAAAATTAAATAGCGATTAAAACATTTAAAAAAATTGTTTTATATGTTTTATAATAAAACAAAGTGTTACATTATTGGTATGTTTAATTTATCCAGTTAATCGAATAATGACTGTTTATACGTTACCATACTTCTCATTGAGAACTTCCAGTGGCCATTTGTAGTCTTCCTCATCAGTTCCACTTCACCAAATGATACTTTCTGAATGCAAATGCTTGCCATCTTGATGAAAATACCAAAATCGCTACATGTATGCCTATAAAAAATTGAGTCTTTCCCTCGATTTCTTTGGGATCCCCTCATCAGATCCTGACTTGGTGACAATGGGAGCACCTCGAGAATTTATCCTATCAAACAAAAAAAAAAACAAAATCGGTCCATAATTGACGTAGTAATCGGTAAATAACCCGAACCCGAATTCCAGAAATCCGAATTTCGGGTTACCCGTAGTAACCCGAATCTCTTCAAAGTTAGAGTGAACAGGCTTCTTCTGGGTAAGCTCACTCCATCGTAGACTCTGTCTCTGTCACCTCTGACCTAGACTAGAGTCAAGAGCAAACCCATCATGAATAAAAAAAAAAAACTAAAAGCCGAACATAGAACCTGCTCCTTTTTGGAAAGTCTGTTAAAAAAGGATGCCTGTGCGATAGTTTTGCTCGCAAATTGTGACGATATAAAAAGATCCTGAAACATTTTTCATACGAAATACTAATATTCAGCATTACATATTACTAGTTAAAATGTTTTTATGAGTACCTACACTAGCTGACCCGGCAAACTTTGTTTTGTCATAAAATGACCAAACATTTATCTACCCTACCCCACCAAACCCTACCCTATACCATACCCTACACTACCATACCCTACCCTACCCTACCCTACCTATAAACCTCATGGAGCCCGAGACCTTTCCAACGAATGCAAATCCTTGGAAATCGGTTCGTGCGTTCTGGAGTTATAGCGTCAGGGAGGAAAACCCGACTTATTTTTATATATTAGATTGCTAGGGCAGTCGTCTATACTTTATTAAGCCATATCGAGACCAACGGATCAACCAGATCCTTTAAGCCGTTCTGATGTGATTGAGTAGCTGGTAACAAACATCTTTCCATCCAAACTTTCGTATTTATAATATTAGTAGGAAGTAGAATGGACAGATCTAGGTATCTTAGCAAGCGTTTTATATAGTTGAAGATAACCCCTTCGGCTGTTATTACTTATTTCTTTAACAAGGCAGCAGTATTTTATTGTACACCATGGCTCACCATATAAGGTTATGTCTTATATATGAGATCAATCATCTAAATTATATGTCTATAAATTGATTTATCTATACAAATAAATTATGTTATTGCTTGCGGGCGATATCTTTGCAAACTTAATAAGCACATCAATGTTTTTAAATCAGCGCCATCTATGAAGTAATATTGGCGTTGTTTATAGTAGTTAGTTATATTTGTTGCTAAGAGATGGCGCTAATATAGAGACAAGGAAAAACTACAGAATGCCACCCACTTGCATCGATCTTATCATCCTCTTATTGATTCATTTACGTTCATACATATTGGCGTTGTTTATAGTACTTAGTTATATTTGTTGCTAAGAGATGGCGCTTATAAAGAGACAAGGAAAAACTACAGAATGTCACCTACTTGCATCGATCTTATCATCCTCTAATTCGAAAATCGTCCACTGCCGGACATAGGCCTCGCCCAAGTGTCACCACATCGACCAGTCCTGTGCGTCTCGCATCCAGCAGATGCCCGCAGCCTTAACCTGGTCATCGCTCCACCTAGAGGGATCTTCCAACACAGCGGCTTCCAGAGGCACGCGGTCGCTACTCCACAATTTTTCTCGGCTCTATCGGCCATTCGTTATGCGAGACTTAGGTTAGGTTTCGTATTTTTTAGGCTATGTCGGTAATTTTATTCCTCCTGCTGATATCCTCCACAGACTACTTAGAGATACTACATATCCTCATTGATTGTAAAGAGAAAAACCGGCCAAGTGCGAGTCGGGATCGTACACGAAGGTACCATTATCGCAAAAAACGGCTAAAAAATTATGTATGTTGTATGGGAGCCCCACTTAAATATTTATTTTACTGTGTTTTTACCCGACTGCCGAAGGAGGGTAATGTGTTTATCAGTCTATGTATGTATGTATGTAAGTATGTATGTATGTATGTATGTTTGTTCCTATGTGACGTTCCAGAGACCAAACGCGTTGGCCGATTTTGATGATTCGTACGTCAATCGATGCGTCTTAACCCTGCGAGTGTCATAGGCTACATTAAAATTGGATAATAGAAAAATGGTGGATTTTGGGTGCCATATTGTGGGGGCCCAAATTTTTTTTTTCTTCCAAACCCATCGAGTGGGGTATCACAATAAAGGGTTTTAAGAGGTGATTTCAAAAATATATAACACTTATATGTTTAAATGTACCTAATTCGAAAAATCTAACTAAAAAGTTATAAATAAAAAAACTTAATAAAAAAAAACAAAAAACCCGACTGCTTCAAAAGCGAACTAAAAAGTCGTAAACAAGGAAAAAATCATGCTGTGCAGGCGGAGGATACACCAGATTTTGGTCAGCCAGCCGGCGAATATGTATCCTCCGACTGCACAGCATGATTTTTTCCTTGTTTACGACTTTTTAGTTCGCTTTTGAAGCAGTCGGGTTTTTTGATTTTTTTAATTAAGTTTTTTTATTAGTATTTGTTGTTATAGCGGCAACATAAATACATCATCTGTGAAAATTTCAACTGTCTAGCTATCACGGTTCATGAGATACAGCCTGGTGGCAGACAGACAGACGGACCGCGGAGTCTTAGTAATAGGGTCCCGTTTTTATCCTTTGGGTACGGAACCGTAAAAACTAGGTAATATCACAGATAATATAATGTATATGCTATATGATTAGAGTTACAATATTGAAAGACCAACCACTAAGCTTGCAACACTTTTATTAATAATACCAATCAGTCTTAAATTAAATTAGGTACAAATCAGGAACATACATTTTGATATTCACATACAACACTTCAAATTCTTAACTATAATACTTACACAGTATTACAATAACTAGTTTATAACTGCAGAGAGAATGAAAGAAGAATAAAATCTGTACACACGTAGTCTGTGCAGAAAGAGAATCGCCATTAAGTTTTGAGGGCGCTACTGTTTAATTACAGTGTTTTTATGTTGACAACACTGATAAAGTACGAACTATTTTGTGCGCGAAGTTAAAATGCATGCTATCTCATCCGACAACATGTGCGAAAGATATAGATGCTGTGATGAGCAGTAAGAAGCTAGTTCGCGTACGAATTAGCACTTTTGCAAGTTTGTAGCGAAATGGATGATGATTTAGGACGAAAACGAACGCTCGAAATTTATGAATAGACCTTTGGGAGTCTACTTAACATGAAAAAACAACTAAATGTATATTTTAAAAATAAAATTATTTGCATTGTTGAATTACTAATCTATCCTTGTATGCAGGCAGTTTTGCAATTTTACTTCTTCTTATGGTATTTATTTCCGCCCCGCCTAAGATGCGTTATAGTTAGTTAAGTTGAAATATGGAACTTTCGACGCTCATGACTTTCAATTTTTTTGTTTTTTTTTTACTTTTTTGTTTCCGTACAGGGCTAGTTGAGGAATCTTGTTTTAATAGAACCCTCGATGTGATAAGGTTACCTGATGGCGCACATCGACTTTACTGGTATGTTTTTAAACAAAAATTGCAAAACACAGTAATTTCAACACACCTTGTTACATACTTTTTTATTTACAGTATTTCAAATTTAAATGAATTAAATATGTAAATAAGTAATAGAATTATGCGACTATTTTCTTTTTCAGCCTAGGCAAATATGTTCCTCACAACAACCTACTTATATTTATAGATGTGTATTTCAAAGAAATGGGCAAAAAGCAAAAATTCAGAACTTTAAATGAAAAGGTCCGGAGATGTGATGGAAAGATTTCAAGTATTATTCAAGACCTTAAGAAAGTTAAATACATCAATAATGAAGGAAGTTTCATTCTGGATGAATATGCAGAAGGATTTCTTAAAAAGCACATTGCCAAATCTAAATACTTTAGAAAAAAAGTATTCTGAAGAATTAAGAAAATTTGCCCTTGCACTTCAATTTTTTGTCGCCGAAAGCGTATGATTTTATAATACCGACAACACTTGTTTGACACACTCGCACTTTGCCAACATGTTAATGCCGAACCTGGCTTTATAGAAATAAATAAAATAGTGAATTTCAATAAGTTAATTTTGTTAAAAAATTAATAAATGTCTTTTTAACATATAATAATGTTATTATTTTTTATAAATTATGTTGTTCGAAAAGTAGGCAGATAACAAAATATTATTATTTATTTACTATAAGAAGATGCCTTTATTTACCCTTCAGTGGGACAGTTACTGGCTGGTATTATTTATTATTACTATTATACCCCTTTAGCCTATGTCCAGTGGATTGCGATAGGCTGATTTGACTTGATACAAAACAAAATACATATTAGTTTTTAATGGGTTAGGTATAGGAAAGGCCAAAAATCGTGAATTAAACGAAACAGGGCGATATTTCGGGGTTTTTCTAGCAGGTCAAAAGAAAACATCCCCAACAATCGCTATTTCGGTTAATCCACGATATATTTTTTGCCCATCCTGTATATCGCCCGTCATACAATACTCTATACCCATAGCTACTTCGGTTTCTATGGGCCTGGTTTGATCATATTATATTGTTATTACAATTTACATTATTATATCGTAGACCAACAACGTAAACAATTTCATGAAGGTCGATATTTACATCGATATCAGCTGCGCATGTTTTTCGCAGTTACAACCCTACAAGGCAGCCATTTTATGTGCCTGATTTTTGTAGGTATGCACGCTAATTTCGTAGGTATGGCAAGTCCATAGGTTTCTAAGTCAGTGCTGCGCACTAGCTATTTTAGTGTCAATATTGAAAGTGAAAATAGCATTGTATAACTGTCTCTTTCACTCGCATACGTTTGTCGCATAATCCTATCTCGTTTACTCTATGCAGTTAATCTGTGTCGTGCGCAATAGTTGACAGAGCCAACTTCAGAGCCACAAAGATCCGTTGTGAGTATTATCAATGTACTCTGTGACTTACCGCCAGTTTCCCAGCTCAAAATTATCGGAGAATTAATGTGACAAATTGTCAAGCACGCGTTATCTGCTGTGATTGGTTAAATGAAGTTTCAACAGCCAATCACAGCAGATAACGCGTGCTTGACAATTTGTCACATTAATTCGCCGATAATTTTGAGCTGGGAAACTGAAGGTTTGAGATACATAAACAAATTAACAAACTTCAATCAAATCTGAAATCACAGACTACTTAGAGATACTACGAATGGTACAGGCGCAAATCATTTTCGGAACAGATTGTGACTGTTACTGCGACTGTGACAGTTGTTGTGGGTCGTGGAACTTGTGGAACAGGCGAAAGAAGCAGGAACTGTTATTTCAATTTATGGATATCTGGTCCATGCTGCTATTTTGAAATACCGTTTTTTTTAACTGTTTCGATAAATACGCCTCACTCCTATCTTGCACGCACTCTAGAGCGAGCATCTTGCCATACCTACGAAATTAGCGTGCATACCTAAGAAAATCGGGCACATAAAATGGCTGCCCTGTAGGGTTGTAACTGCGAGAAACATGCGCAGCTGATATCGATGTAAATATTCGTGCGATTGTTTACGTTGTTGTTCTACGATATAATAATGTAATAACAATATAATATGATCAAACCAGGCCCATAGAAACAGAAGTAGCTATGGGTATAGAGTATTGTATGACAGGCAATATACAGGATGGGAAAAAATATATCGTGGATCAAACGAAATAGCGATTGTTGGGGATAGTGCGAGATGTTTTTCTTTTTACCTGCTAGAATAAGCCCCAAATATCGCCCCGTTTCGTTTGGTTCGCGATTTTTAGCCTTCCCTATACCTAACCCATTAAAAACTAATATGTATATAAACATTTTGTTTTGTATCAAGTCAAATCAGCCTATCGCAATCCACTGGACATAGGCGAAAGGGGTAGTAATAATAAATTATTTAATAAAACTTTATGCACAAGTACAAAGGCGGACTTAATGCCTTAGGCATTTTCTACCAGTCGACCTTAGGGTAGTGCAGAGATAAAATAAGGCAGGTGCAACTAAATGAACCAAAAAATTGAGAAAAAATGTACCTATATACTTAGATACATACATAAACAATGTAATACAGAAACCGAAACCAGCAAATCAATTCTGTGATGATTCTGCAAACTTCTTACGAATGTGCTCACGTGCCTTAAATTTGAAAGAGAACTGACTGGTTGCCATCCTGATATTCTGAGGGAGCGCATTCCAAAGAGATATAATTAATACCAGCCTGTAACCGTCCCACTGCAGGGTAAAGGCATCTTCTTATAGTAAATAAAAAATAATATTTTGTTATCTACCTACTTTTTGAACAACTTAATTTATGTAAAATAATAAGAATATTAAAAAGTAAAAAAAGACATTTATTAATTTTTTAACAATATTAACTTATTGAAATTCACTATTTTATTTATTTCTATAACGCCAGGTTTGGCATTAACACGTTGGTACCATTTGCTCAAAATGCGAGTGTGTCAAACAAGTGTCATGTCAAATCACACGCCTTCGGCGAAAAAAAATTGAAGCGTAAGGGCAAATTTTCTTAATTCTTCAGAATACTTTTTTTCTAAAGTAGGCCTTTAGATTTGGCAATTTGCTTTTTAAGAAATCCTTCTGCATATTTATCCAGAATGAAACTTCCTTCATTATTGATGTATTTAACTTTCTTAAGGTCTTGAATAATACTTGAAATCTTTCCATCACATCTCCAGACCTTTTCATTTAAAGTTCTCACTTTTTGCTTTAGTAAAGCCCATTTCTTTGTGAGATACAGATATTTATATATATAAGTAGGTTGTTGTGAGGAACATATTTGCCTAGGCTGAAAAAGAAAATAGTCGCATCATAATTCTATTACTTATTTACATATTTAATTCATTTAAATTTGAAATACTGTCAATAAAAAAGTATGTAACAGGATGTTTTGAAATTACTGTGTTTTGCAATTGTTGTTTAAAAACATACCAGTAAAGTCGATGTGGGCACTACGCCATCAGGTAACCTTATCACATCGTTAAAACAAGATTCCTCAAAGTGCATGGAGCAGATATGCCACATTTTATGTCTAGGGTTTGTATTTTCAGAACCAATCCATTTCTTCTTTAAAATTTCATTTACAGGAAATCTGTGGATTAAAATATCATTGCATTCAATGATATTCAAATAAACAGATACGTTATACACTCACAAAACAATTGAAAAAAGTGTTCCGCGCAGCAGCGGCAGCACACATACACACTTTTCATTCATCTGACATTTCACTACAATGTCGAAAGGGATGGCTTGATAAAACAAACAAGAAAAAAAGAGACAGCTAGTGTTTGTCACTTGCGTGTGAATGTAAACAAACATTATTCTGACAACCAATGTTTTTTCTTTTTGTAACCTCCAAATATCAGAAAATTAGGAAAAAAAATTGAAATAAATTAGTAAATTGAGGTGTATTGCGTATTTACATATGTTATGAGATCCCTTCTGTTTTATGTAATTTGGTATTATAATTGGTACACTTTCTAAATACACACGATGGCATTTTTTTAATTTTGTTTTTTTTTCAACAAAGCGTATCGCTCTTCGCCATGCGTGACATAAACTAAAGACTAAATCATACAATTGTCTACTATTCGAGTCTTCACAATGCGCGCGCTTATAACATATCTGTTTATTTGAATATCATTGATTGCATTTCAATATGCCGAGATTTTTTAAATTTGCCGCGCTTTTTCAGTCTCTACTTTCGTTTGCCAGACTCTAAAATCACACACACACACACATTGGATAAGTTCCTCGAGAATTGGCGAGATGAGGCACAACACCGAGGGAAATTGAAAGAATGGGGGGGGCCTTTGCCCAGAAGTGGGACAAAACAGGCTAAGGAAAAAAATAAGATTAGTAAACTAACACCCTATTCGCTGGGAACAAAACTTTTTGTAAACAAATACACGTCAAACGGTTATAGTTACTCAGACTAATTTTAAAAATACAACCTAACAACGCAAAATGGTTACTTTTGTAGCACTCTTTAATTTTATCATAATAGTTCCGAAATCCTGGCTTTCGAGATGCATTTTAATAATGGTTTTGGTTTTACCTTTTTTTTGGTTCAAACTTTAAAAATACTGATATCGTTGTGAAAAACATAAGAAATAATATTTTTAATGTTTGACATGGTGTGTATTTGGTTGTTCTATGAAATATTTTATTTTAGATTTTAGTGATAGCAACTCGAGTTCGAAAGAATACCACCTTAGAGCATTTAACCTACACTCGAGTTAGGCGCAACTCGAGTTAACTCGAGCTCGATTTTACTCCTTGAGCGAGCTCATCCGGCTCGTCTGTCATTTCACATTTGATGATTTGTTTAATCTGTGGATTTGTTTCGTTTGTGATCTTTGACTTTGTTTTTTTTTTTTTTTTTTTTTTGTTCGCCCTTTTCGGGCAGGCAAGGCAAGGTCTTGGACCATACCGCCTCGTCTTCAGTGCAATTTTAACATTCTTTAGTATGCATTAGAATACGGGTGTAACAGATTCTAATGGTTTTTGGAGTATTTGGCAGCAAATTGTATCGAGCCAGCCTTCCCAGTAAGCTTTGCGGAGGTAGTCAATACTACAATAAAATTCTCCGCTCCACTATCTTGAGATCGCTTCTGTCAATGATTTCACATATTGTCCAGTTGCGTAGACAGTTGAGACACAAAACTACACCAATTTTATATCACAATATCCACTAGGAATCAATTTGCAAATAATATTAACAGCCGCTGAACTTCACTCGAAAAAATCCCGCCAAAAACTCTCCTTTGACTTTGAGTTTTGAGTTGAGTGACAGCTGTTGCTGTTTTTTTGTGTAATAACAGGTTTTAAGAATTATTTTATTTTAGCAATGCGGTGTTCAGAGCAGTATATAATAGTAATCTTTGGTTCAGAGATATTCATCAAACATAAGAATTACATGAAGAGCTTGAGTTCGCTGTATAAAATATAAATTAAAGTCTATCTTTCTATCGCAAAAAATCACACGACCACACGATTGTTTTAATATTTTATTTGTATATCGAAGTGTTAAAAAAAAACAAATTAAAAGGGATATAACCACGTTATTTATTGACAAACAGTGTTTTATAAATGTAATTGATGTTAATTAAATAAGTTAATTCTTTTTGTTTAAAAAAATGGAAAAGCTATCAGTGTGTAGGTTATGTTTAGTGGCGAATGTTCGTATGTTTGAAGTTACCGACAAGAACCTGCACGAACTATTTGAGAAGCTGACTGATATTCCAGTAAGTATAAGACATAAAAAGCATAATAAAATGGTAATAAACCACATGTTAATTTATTCAAAATTGCCCATTTGCAGTGTGCGTCCAAATCGATTTAAGATAACCCTCTGTGTGAGGACAGACATACTGACTACTTACCACCAACTGTATACTTGGACATTGAACAGCATGACAATATTAATTTTAATGGATAGGAAGTACTTTATATTTTCATCTAAACCAAATTTATTAAGAAGCAATATTGTTTGATTATATATTGATAACAAAAATTCACAATATAGTTGTAAGTGTCATGGCTTCTTACAAGCTTTTGTTAACTTTCATCTGTCCTGTTGTCTGTAATCAAATCCTGCAAGTTTAATTTGGCCCTCTTCCCAGTGTACGATTGAGATGAAATTGTTTCTTGTGACAGTGCAATTCAAGAGCGGATCCACTGTTGTGGGCACGATTGTCATGCCCACAACCCTAATAGACTTGTGACGTCACACTTTCATGGTCACCAAGATTTGTACCCTAACCTAATAAAATTTCTTAAAATATACTGGCAACTCTGCCGGTCAGCGTAGAGTAAAATTTTCAGGTTTATTACTTTACTAGGGTTCACCTCACGGTTTTGCCCACATGGAACTATGTACTATACTGTTTTTTTATCATAATTTGTTTTTATTGTGAAAAGTGCATGAGAGTGAAGACACGGGTAAAAGTTAGTTCATAAATAAAATGTTATAAGATAAGTTTTGTTACAGTTTGTTACTGCAGACAGTAGACCGATGCTAGCTTGTTTCTTTTGTTACGCCAAACTAAAGCAATGCTGTCAACTGCAGAGACAATGTTGGGAAGCTGAAGAGCTGTTTGCTCAGATGATGAATGAGGTGAGGTATTTACTCTCATAACTTCTAAATTTAGTAAGTGTGAAAGTGATTTCTCTTAAGCTCATACCTATTGTGTCTGGATTGCAGCAATTGTCCACGTGTTGAAGTTCTCAAGTTGCAACCATTTGTGAAGCATAATTGTTATTGATTAAAGAACAATGAAAGGAACGCCCATAAATGATCATTATTTTTCCTAATATTTTTTCAGCCAAATTTTTTTACAAACCGAGGCCAGCTAGAGAATTTTAACGGTCTTATAATAACTCAAACAGAAAACATAAGTATTGTTGACATTGGTAAAAGCATTACAATCAAACAAGAATTACCAGCAGTTTGTGAGAGACTAGAAGATATTATTAATCCAAAGGAGGAACATCAAAGTGATGGTATGTTTTTAAGAACAAATAATAATTATGATTACCTGTTAGTGCTTCTAATACTCTATATCTATACATTATATAATAGTGTTAGTCTGGGTGCATCATCCTCATGTATATAAATATACATTGTGTATGTGTTTTTCTCCATAATAAGCTTTTTTGTCTGAATGCACGGTAGAATCAATTATTATTACTTTTAAATTTAAACGTTTATATTCAACAGTGCCGCTAAATGGCCTAAGTAAGTTAAGACAAATCGTAAAATTGCAGTCAAAAGTGCATAGTTTAGAGCGAGTAGTACGGAAAAATAACATCCTAATTCACGGCTTAAACGAATCCGAAACCAACACTGAGGAACTAAGGAAAAAACTACTAGAAGTGCTAAACGAAGTAAGCCAGAAGTCGGGTTCTCGAGAGTATGACGAATGGGAAATTAGCGATCTACGCAGAATAGGTAAGAAAGATAGCAAAAAATCAAGACCAATACTAGCAACGTTTATTCTAGCCTGGCGTAAATACGAACTATTAAAGAACAACAAGAACTTCCCTACAGGCATGTATGCAACCGAAGACTACCCCAAGGATGTAATGATGAAAAGAAAGGAGCTGAAAGACAAACAAATGCAAGAGATAGAGAAGGGGAACAAAGCAATCATTCGCTATGACAAACTGATAATTATAAGCGAAAAAGATAAAGAGTCAAAGAGGAAGAGGAATGAATCAAAATCGCCCCAAAATTCATCACATGGGGCTGAATCAGGTGAAACAGCACCTAATAAAATAAATAAAGTTCATAATTTCTTTCGCTCCCGTGCAAGCTCCACGAACTCGACGGGAAAATAATACAGAAATGAATGTAACAAGGCCTACTCAAAGCCAACCAACATTACCATTGATGACAAAATCAACAACTATAAGGAATTCTATAACCATTGGAAACAATACAAACAACACTAAAACAAATAAAATATCAATTATAAATAAAAAAACAAATAGAATCACAAAAGGAAACAAAGTAACAAATACAAATGAAACAACAAAGGACATAACAAAAACAAACAAAACAACAAAGAAAATAACAAAAATAAACAAAACAACAAATATAAATGAAACAACAAAAGAAATATTAAAAAGTACAACAAAAGGTACAATCAAAATAAAATCCCCAATCCGGCTGGTCCCCGTGGGGAAAATAGACCAACACCCTCCAACTAAGAATATTGTGTATGTGTGCACATATAATACAAGATCTTTGGTAGATAGTTCTAGACAAATTGAATTGGATAATGCTTTGGAAAATATCTTCTGGGATATCATAGGTCTTTCAGAAACTAAAAAAGCTGGAACATACATAACAGAAAACGAAAAATATATCTTTTTTAACTCTGGATACAAAAGTGGTAGAAATGGAGTGGGATTTATGGTTAAATGTGCATTAAAAACCAACATAGTAAACTTCATACCGGGCACAGACCGTGTCGCAAGACTAGATATGGAATTTGATAAAAAAATATACAGCTTCATCCAAGTATATGCACCTACCGGAAAATCAGCAGAGGAGGATCTCGAAAACTTCTACAATGATATTAATAATACTATGCAGGATTTGAGCTCCAATGTATTAATAATGGGTGATTTTAATGCCAAAATAGGTCAACCTACTCCAGAAGTTAAAACCGTCATGGGTCCATGGGGCTATGGCAATAGAAACGAAAGAGGAGAAATTTTACTAGAATTCTGTATGGAAAAACAAATGCACATTATGAACACATATTTTAAAAAGAACCTGAAACAAAGATGGACCTGGCATTCACCAGATTACAACACCTATAATGAAATAGATTTTATACTAACGAAAAATAAAAATGATATAGAAGATGTACAAGTCATTAAAACATCTCACCCAACAGACCATAGACTTGTTAGAGCAAAACTAAAAATTAACTATAAGTCCAAGAGATCAAGAACTGCTTATAAAAATAAAAATACATCAGGGTTCCTTGAAATTGAAAAAGAACAAATTAAAAATATATTTTCAAAGAAAAACGACAACTTAAGATTTACAACAATACAAGAATACTACTCTAGAATAACAGAAAACATAAAATACAGTACAAATGAATTACCACCTAATCAAGGAAAAAATAAAAAAGCTACCAAAATTACACCCGAAGTAGTTGATATGATATCAGAAAGAGAAGAGCTAAAAAGTAGAAGAAACAAAACTAAAGAAGAGAAAAAACAGTTAAGCCGGCTTTACTGGAAAATAAGTGCAACTATCAAGAAGAATATTAAAAGTCATCGACAAAAAATAATAGAAGAAGAGTTAGATCAAAGAAGTTCAGTAAAGAGGGCAGAAAAAAGACTACAGACTTCAAAACCATGGATAGCTGCACTGAAGAATAAAACAAACTATAAGAAGACCAATAGAAAATCTATTATCAACATAGCATCAGACTTCTATAAACAACTATACAGTGCTGAAGATGTAATAAATGAAGAAGTACAAAACATGATCCAAGATGATACTGAAAGTGTACCTCCTTTCTTAACTTCAGAAATAAAAGAATCCTTGAAATCACTAAAGACAATGAAAAGTCCAGGCAGTGACGAGATCACAAACGATGCACTAAAAGCTATCATCGATCCCCTTACCCCCATCATAACAACACTCTTCAACGAAATAATATGTCAAGAGATCATACCAGAGGAATGGGATACGTCAGTTATAACTTTATTGTACAAAAAAGGCAGCCCCCTAGATATGGGAAATTACAGACCAATCAGTCTACTGCCTGCGTTATACAAGGTCTTTACAAAAACGATATTAAGAAGGATCATGCCTACTCTTGAATTTAATCAACCTAGAGAACAGGCTGGCTTCCGACGCAAGTTTTCAACAACTGACCATATTTTTGTACTGAACCAGGTCATGGAGAAACATAATGAATTTGGTAAGGATCTGTATATAGCATTTGTAGATTATGCCAAGGCATTTGACTGCATATCACACAAAGCCTTATGGGACGCTCTACATAAACAAGGTGTACATCACAAATATATTACCCTACTACAAACAATATACAGAAAAAGCAAGGCAGTCGTCAGGTTGGAAAGAAAGGGCAGTCCATTCAACATAGATAGAGGTGTACGACAAGGTGACCCCATATCACCTAACCTATTTACTGCACTACTGGAGGATATTTTTCGAAGACTTGATTGGGAGAACTTTGGAGTGTCAATTAACGGCGAGAGACTGGGTCATCTAAGGTTTGCTGATGATATTATCATATTCAGCAATAATTATAATGAGTTGGAAGTGATGCTACAAAGTCTTGATCTAGAGAGCAAGAAATGTGGACTACAAATGAACGCAAGTAAAACCTGCATTATGACAAACGCTACGCAAAGACCCATTAATGTAGATCAATGCACTATAAGTTATGTTGATACATATACTTATCTGGGACAAAATATAAGCTTCGAAAACCAAACATTGAAAGAAGTAGAGAGACGCGTCAAAATGGCTTGGAGCAAATATTGGGCTCTAAAACACATATTTAAATCCAAAATACCCATAACGCTGAAAAAGAAAGCCTTTGACAATACAATCTTACCTGTATTATTATATGGTTGTCAATGTTGGTCGCTCACAAAGGAAGTAATACGAAAGCTTCAAGTGTCTCAAAGGAAAATGGAAAGGAGCATGCTGGGACTAAAACTAATTCAAAGAGTGCGCAACACAGAAATACGAGACAGAACTAAGTTAAAAGATGCCGCTGAATTAGCTTGTCGATATAAATGGAGATGGGCGGGCCATGTAGCACGAGCTACTGACGGTCGCTGGAGTGAGCGAGTGCTTCACTGGTGGCCCCGAGAAGACAGGCGAAGTCGAGGCCGTCCAAGACGTCGTTGGAGCGATGACATCATACGGGTGGCAAAAGGAACCTGGACAAGACTAGCTGCCGATAGAACGGAATGGCATGAGTTGGAGGAGGCCTTTGTCCGAATCTGGATTCCCCAATAAAATAAAATATTAGATTGTAAATATAATTCATTACATTACCTATAGTTTAAGTGAAATAATTAAGTTAGTTTAGAAAAAATTTATGTAAGTAAATAACCTTTGTTAATTGGGAAATAAAAGGCTTTATTATTATTATATATCTGGAATCAGCTCTGAACGCTGACAGTTGGAATTTTGGTGGAATATTTTGGAAAGACATGTTTTAGCCTAAAAATACAAAGTATATTCTTATCTACGATGTACTAATAAAATTGTAATGAATTCTACTTGTGAAAGAGTGTAATAGAATCTCTGAAAATAATAAATTATTGCCTTGGACTCTTAAAAGTATGTTTTACTGCTCATTACTACGATGTGCCAGTTCGAATAACAAGGTGTGCCATTCTGGCACGTGGAATATGAACTGCGGCTGACAGGACCTCAGCGGCGCGTCGGTTTGCGCGCTGAGGCCGCGCGAGACCTCCAGCAGTACGCGCAGGGTGCGCACGCTATACACGAGGGCCCACATGCCACGGCAGCGCTCCACCAGCTGTCGCATCACAACGTGCCACGCTGCCCAGGTCTGCGGTTGCCTCCTTCTCAACTTTGAAGACTTCCTGACCGTCCTGTTGCCTGCAAGGACGTCCCGACCTCATACAACGGCACTTCGTATGAAGCCAGACCTTATTTTTTATACTCTATATCCCTTTTTTAATTTTTATCTTGATTTTAATAACGTGGCTTACGTATTTATTATTATTATTATTATTATTAAGTTAAGACAAGCTGGTGTCCGCAACCCCACGTCGAAGCGCGTATTTTGATTACGGGTGGGATTAGTCGTCCTTACTCGATCCACCCCAGCTCCTCAAAGAATGCTAGCAGCTTTGGTGTGGCCAACTATCTCCTGTACTTTACCTGGGTCACAGAGGTATTTGGCCCCATAACCAGCGATTACTGGGCAGCTTAGGAGCAGGTGTGCTACTGTCTCATCCTCCTTCATGCATGCGGTGAGTGGGCTGTCCGTGATCCCTTAGATAAAAAGATGCTTGTTAAAAGTCTCATGGCCAGTCGTTACGGCTGAGAGTGCATGTAACTGTGATTTAGTCAGTCTCAGGGCTTTCTGTATGAAACGGACATCTTAAAAGGGGAAGTGCCACAGAAGAACGATGTGAATACTCAGGCCCGAAAGAGATGAGAGTATACACCGACGGATCGAAAACGGACTCCGGTACCGGAGTCGGAGTCTTCTCACACGATTTCAATATACATACCTATATCCAGACCGCTAGGAGAGTTCAACACCGTCTATCAGGCGGAATGTGTGGGCATTATACAAGCGGTCCATGCCCTAGAAGATAGGAGGGTTACGGACACTCACTTACGGATACTCTCCGACAGTGCATCAGTACTCCAATCCTTACGAAAAAAATACATTACATCAAGTTAAATACTAGAATGTCACAACGCACTGGAACAAATAACTGTATCTAGTCGTAACACGGTAACACTACAATGGATAAAGGGTCACAGCGGATCGCTGGGCAACGACGCGGCTGATGAGCTTGCGAGCGGATCCAGCTCAGCGGTCTATGGGCCTGAACCTGTTGTGCCCATCCCCTTCAACCAAATACGCAGGTGGCTACAGGAATTCACCCAAACACAGGCAGAGAACTGGTGGGCCTCGACACCGGGCTGCAGACAATCCAAAGAAGCTATGCCATCCTTGGACAGTAGGCTTACCAGGCGTCTTTTACGCCTGGATAGGAATGGCCTGCGCCTGGTGACGGGGACCATCATGGGACACTGCTCACTTAACAAACACTTCCAAACAATAGGCATAACGGACAGTCCTCTGTGCAGGGCATGCATGGAGGCTGAAGAAACCGTTACGCACGTCCTCTTTGAATGCACAGTTGTTACCCAGATAAGAACACGAACCCTCGGGTCACCCAGATCTTACACTGATGTTTTGAGGAAACCAGGAGCTCTAGTTGACTTCTGGAGGGAGGTGGGCTGGTTGGAATGACCACCCAACGGCCGCCATGGCCCACGTACAAAGGTCCATTTGAGGGACTAAGTGCGGAAACCAAACCCCCCTAACATAGAACATAGGGGAAGTGCCTCTTTGGCCTGCCTGCATTTGTTGCGTTCATTCCACAATTTGTGTTATTGCTCTTTGGTGCATTTCCTTACCAGTTTGCTGAAGTAAAAGAAGGGTAATGGCACGATGTTTTCCGGTCCCTCTACCGCCATACTGGAACCCCTTCGTCCGAGCTCATCCACCACATCATTACCTCGAGAATCGCTGTGCCCCTTGATCTATTGAATGGTTACTTTATTGTGTATACTGACCTGGTTCAGGCGTTGTTGACACTTTTAACTGACACTCTTAATGGCCTAATTGATATAAAGAATTGTAACTTTTGATGATGAGATCATAAAATGTATTGCACCACTAAATAGTTTTTTTGTTGGTACTGATTATCCAACAAGTACTATATATAATTTGTTGTTTCTGCTATGTCTAGTATGGGCTAGGTGGTTAGAACAAGTTATATTTGTATTAAATTGACTCAACAAAATGCAATGTCATGCAATATGGCTGCAAATGAACATATAATACGTGACCAATTTTTGTGACATTCATCATCCCGCACCGGGTCCGCGTGGCGGCCCATTACCTCGCTCATACAGAGGAGGCCTGTGTCCCAGCAGAGGAAACAATAAAAGGTTATAAATTAATGGTGAAGGATTGGCGAGAGAGTGCTTAATTTAGTTTCAATTCAATGAGAAGAGTACCTTACATACTGAAATAAAATAAGAAATCTTTAGAATTATTGAGTACTGCGCTTGACCATTTTTGTACTTTATTTATAGATGAAGGGCTGGAAAATTTACACAACAACTATTCAGATGTAGAAGATATACCAGCCCATCAATCTGATTCGGATACAGAAGCTGATGTATCTTTGACGGATTTTAAAATTGAAGTGGAAAAAACACAAGTATCAAAGAGAGCCAGTGACACAATAAGTAAGTAATAAAAGCTAATGAAATATTTTACACACGCGACACATGGCACGTGCGGAACACGCGAGGTTTGCGACATGTGCTGTGTCGCACTAAAACACACATACAAATACCATGTATTATTATCCCCGATCTACTTCAAATTTTGTGCTCATCTGATTTATATTTACAGGAGTGCCCGTCGTCCTCGTAAAGAAACTAAAACTGGACAAATATAGAGCAAAACTAGGAAATGTAATTACAGAAGAGCAAAGAAACACTAAAAAACCACACTGTAAAGTGGTCCCAACTACTCAAAATCGTATGACGAAACCCCGAGTTGGTAATGGTATTAGTAATACTGCTTTTGAAATGAGTAAACGTAGTAATAGCACGAAAGATGATATTACATGTAAGATATCGAAAAAAGTTGATGATATAAATAAGCATCAAAGACTATGTGTCGAAGAAAAACGTTTCAAATGTGATATATGTCAGTGGAGCTTTTATTCCAGGCATCATTTAACATGCCATATTCGTACACACACAGGTGAAAAACCTTTCAAGTGTGATGTATGTCAGCGCAGCTTTAGTGACAAATATAATTTAATTAAGCATATTCGTACACACACAGGCGAAAAACCTTTCAAGTGTGATTTATGTCAGCGCAGCTTTAGTTATAAAAATAATTTAAATGTGCATATTCGTAGACACACAGGTGAAAAACCTTTCAAGTGTGATGTATGTCAGCGCTGTTTTAGTCAAAAGAGTGCTTTTGATTATCATGTTCGTATACACACAAATGAAAAACCTTTCAAGTGTGATTTATGTCAGCACAGCTTTCGTAATAAAGGTAATTTAAATGCGCATATTCGTACACACACAGGTGAAAAACCTTTCAAGTGTGATGTATGTCAGCGCAGCTTTAGTGACAAATATAATTTAAATACGCATATTCGTACACACACAGGCGAAAAACCTTTCAAGTGTGATTTATGTCAGCGCAGCTTTAGTGACAAATATAATTTAAATACGCATATTCGTACACACACAGGCGAAAAACCTTTCAAGTGTGATTTATGTCAGCGCTGTTTTAGAATTAAAGCTAGTTTAAATGCGCATATTCGTACACACACAGGTGAAAAACCTTTCAAGTGCGAGGTATGTCAGCGCTGCTTTTGTCATAAAACTAATTTAAAGGCGCATATTCGTACACACACAGGCGAAAAACCTGTCAAGTGTGATTTATGTCAGCGCAGCTTTTGTGATAAAAATAATTTAAATGCGCATATTCGTACACACACAGGTGAAAAACCTTTCAAGTGTGATGTATGTCAGCGCAGCTTTAGTGACAAATATAATTTAAATAAGCATATTCGTACACACACAGGCGAAAAACCTTTCAAGTGTGATTTATGTCAACGCTGTTTTAGTCATAAAAAATATTTAAATACGCATATTCGCACACACCTCTAATTGACATCTAATAAACAAGGTATATAAACACACTGCAAAACTTTTCAAGTGTGATGTAAGTAAGCGTAGTTTTGGTCAAATAAGTCATTTAAACAAGCATGTTCGTACGGCCAAATGTCTTTACAAACTGATGCCAGCTAGAGAATTTTAATGGGCTTATAATAAATCAAACTGAAAACATAAGTACCTATTGTTGATGTGGGTCGAATATAAATAATTTAAATCTAAAAGAATTTCCACCTACTTGACACTCAGGTGATAAACCATGTGTGATGTATCACATATCGGTCCACATCTGTATGAGAAAGTCAATGACAAACTAAAAATCTTCCCCATGACCAAGTAGGGTGCAAAAACACAAGTTCGGGATTGGGTATTAGGACTTACCTACAACGAAACAGAAAACCTACTAGTAATTTAGTGTTAACACACCATATTACCATACACACCACCACAAACACACCATCGCAACCACTCCATCACTTACATACCAGCACACTTACGCTTACACCTTTAGTAGGGTAAGGCCGCCAAAATTGTCAAATATATCACAAAAGTAACACAACAGATTTTGTGTTACCGTTACACAAAAGTAACCCAAAAGTAACACATCTTTTCGGTAAAGATGGTTTCATAATGGTGAAGTAAATAACCTAAAATAATACAAGATAATTTTTTTTATTGGGCGAACTGCAGTGCTATTGGAGTAATGAAATACGATTTTTAAACGATGTACTTGTACCTATAATAAAAAAATGGAAAAAATCTAATCTGTGAGTTAAAAAATAAAAATAATACAGAGTTAGTTCTATGTGTCTAAAAAACTAACATACTAAAATAAACTTTAAAACGAGAAATTTTATAATTCTTACAAATTAAAGACAATCCAAAACTTGACAAATTTTCAATACATATTTAAAAAAAATAGGGATGTCGTAACGATTACGTTTAAAAAATAAATGAAAGATTTAAAAATAATCGTGTTGAAAGGCGCTACCAAAAGTCTTGAGCTTAACAATAACATAGTCTCAAAATATCTTTGAAAATGTTATCAAAAGACTAGCAAAATAAACATCTAAAAAGTAGTTCTAATTTGTTTCTGGTTTTCACTATTAAAAAGTAATGATATTCTTGTAAACAGATATGTTATGAGTGCGCGCATTGTGAAGACTCGAATACGTCCTAATTGGGACGTATAGTCTTTAGTCTATAGCTCTCTATAGCACGCAAGGCGAAGAGCGATACGCTTTGTTGAAACAAAAACAAAATTAAATAATGCCATCGTGTGTATTTAGAAAGTGTACCAATTATGATATCAAAGTACATAAAACAGAAGGGATCTCATACCATATGTTAGAACGCAATAAACCTCAATTTACATTTTTTTATTTTTCCTAATATCTATTATTTTTTCTGTGCTAATAATCTGATATTTGGGAAGTACAATGTTTGTTTACATTTACACGCAATGACAAACATTAGCTGTCTTTTTTTTTCTTGTTGATTTTATCAAGCCATTCCTTTCGACTTATAGTGAAATGTCAGATGAATGAAAAGTGTGTATGTGTGCTGCCGCTGCTGCGCGGAACACTTTTTTCGGTTGTTTTGTGAGTGTATAACGTATCTGTTTACTAGAATATCATTGTATGTTAGTATTGCGTTTGTCATACCAACAAAATCACACTAAGTTACATTACTTTCAAAAAACAGTTCAAATACCACTATGCATGCGGCTTTATAGATCTACTGTGTTACGTAACACATACTTTTGTGTTACAATAACACAAATGTAACACAAAAGTGACACAAATGTAACACAAGGGTAATACAAAAGCAACACAAAAGCAAAATTTTTACAACAATTTTAGGTTAAATTTCGGTTATTTATTACAATTAGGCACTAATGGGCGATTCAAAGTATACTTTTGACCTCATCTCCAACAAATATAATACAACAACATTAAAATAACTGATTCTTATCTCAGAAATCACATTAGATAATTTTTTTTTTCCACACAAACAATAATGTGACGCGCACTTTAGGCTCCTTCACTGGCGAATAAATATGGCTGCCGTTTTTTTTGAATTTTTTTCGATAACTGTGTTGCCATATTAATACTGCGTTTTCCACTATGGCTCTTTAAATAGTAGATTTGGGGTAAAAATTCATCACACAAATAAATTGTAACACAAAAGCAAACGCCATTGTTTATTTTAAACTAACGATAAAACTAATCAGTTACAGGATTTTCGCTACAAAATTATTATTATAGCAGGGGCATATCATCTATTTATTCGACGGTAAACATATAATTTAGATATACTCTACAATTTATTGAATATATTAACCATAATGTACTATAAAAAAAAACGACAAAAATGTAACACAATATAATTGACAATTTTGGCGGCCTCACCCAGTAACCTTTCAGTTTTTGTTTAATGATTGGAACCATTGCATTTGATATGTATGATCAAACAATCATATTATTTGTTAAGAGATACTGGATTCTGCGACACAGGGTGTCCTAGTGCAGGATCCAGTGTCACATCTTATTACTGTAACACTCTTTTATTGAATCAATAAACTTAATATTATTATTTTTTTGTTTTTTTTAAGGAAATAAAGGAATTGATTGCACATTACAGGTTCAAGGTTGTTTCAAATTGTAGATTAATATGGTTTTCACAAAAGTCTAACTTTTGTGCCTTAGAAACATAGTATGAAACTCTTTGCGGTTGCTCATTGACTGTGTATTAATTTTACGATTATACTACAATCTATCACTAGTAGTGATGATTTATTTTTTTATTTGATGTGTGTGATTGTTTGACTAGGGTAGTGGTAGCCAATGAACTACCAAAAATTTGAAGAGTTCTAGCTCAGTGGTTATTGCAGTCAAAGAAAATATTTTTATCTCGCCATATAGGTAATTTAATAAGCTACCACATTGCATTCAAAATTTTGAAAAATATTTCCTATTGCCTGATTAATACAGGTTTTTTTTAAACCAAGTTAAATGGTTCATAGTGTACCACCAAGGGTACACGATGAACTGGGTGGGACTAAATGAACCAGGTGGTACCGGTGGTGGTGGTGGTGGTAATATCTACTGTACGAGATGTTCCAATTCGTAGTCAATACAAAAATGCCTTGTGTAATCACAAATGTAAAACTGCTTTAATAAAAAAGAGTGTTCTGGGTATGGCCCCACGTATTTATAATAAAATTCCAGATGCCATAAAAAAATTAGATTTAATACATTTCAAGAAAAAAAAAAAATTATTACTTGTTGATAAATGTTATTATACTGTTGACGAATACTTAGATGATAAATTAATTTAACATGACATCACCATATTGTTATAATATTCATTTATTCTTTTTCAATTAGTAATGCGCCATCGGTACATGTTGGATATCCCACCCATAAGCACAAAGTGTTTTGAAAATACTTTCATTCAGCTAAGGAGTGGAATTCCCTGCCGGCGCGGCGTCTTTGTTTCCTGATAGCTACAACCTAGGGGTCTTCAAGTCAAGAGTGAATAGATTACTTCTAGGCAAGCGTAGGCACCTTCGACCACATCATCACTTAACATCAGGCGAGATAGTGGTAAAGCGCGAGCTTAAAACGAATAAAAAAAAAACAATTGTAACTATTCAATTTAATTTTTTGGTTTCTGTGTGGGTCTGTACTTCTGCCTTTATGCAAATCTGTCCTTCTGCTAATCTGGGATTTTGCTATTCCGGGATTTTGCTTATCTGTCCTTCTGCTACAGAGGGGGTGTTGCACTGCTCCCGAGCGGCTTTTTCGGCTGCTGCCTTCTGCTGGGCCCTTTCCGATCCGCTTTGAGTGGTGGGGCTTGTTGTGGGGCTCATCACGCTGGCTGTTGGTTGTCTGGGGGCTTTGAGGAAACTCAGGGTTTCCCCTCTGTCCTCGTAGACAACGACATCATGATGTTCTGAGGCTTTTAGACAGCCAAAGCGCCTCTTCTCTCCCCTCCCGCCACCATTGCGTCCACACTTATGGTTCGGGCTGCGGCTGACGTGTAGTCTCCTGCCTCCCCGATCCTCTGAAGCAATGAGCTTGCCTGAGCAAATGGAGTAGCCTCTCCCCACTCGATTAATGCGATTGTTTTCCCTTTAAACCGCATTAGACGGCATCGGTGAGTGGCCACTTCCACTTGAGGTAGTGCAGCATACTTGCTGCCTTTTATGCTCGTTTTGGTAGTGCTTCCGTTAATCAGGGCGGCAAGGCCCGGCGGAAGGTGTATTCGGGCCGCAGCTCGACTTGAGCCTATGCCTAACTTCTCCTGTTCCCTGTTCATGAACAGAGCGACGCCTCGCAGTCTGATGCCAGGGACTCCGTCTTCTCCGCAAGCCAGAAATTGTGTGGTAGTCATGCTAGGGGCTGGGTGTTGCTGCTACCGTTGGTAATGGTCGTTGGTTAGAGAGTGTGTGTGTAATTTGTGTATCAGTCAATGGTGTGCTTGTTGTTGTTTGTGTAGTTGTGGTTGTTGTTTGTGTGGTTCTGGTTGTTGTTGTGGTTGTGTGAGTTCGAATGTGTGGTCGACTTCGCAAGGTTACGTCTGTTCTGTTAGCCTAAGCTGTGATTGTGGCAACTTTGCTCGCGAATGCCAAGAATGGAATCCTAGTAGCCGGTCTCCCCATGATGGCGTGGAGTGTGGACTGGCTAAGCTGGGTTGGCTCGAATTTTACTTCGAGCTCCATTCTGTCTTGGCTGAACCTTGGGCATTCGAAGAGCAGGTGCCAGACTGTCTCGTCGCAACTCGGGTCACAGACGCACGAGGGACTATCTTTGAAATGGAAGCGGTGGAGATACGCTGAGAATCCGCCATGTCCTGTAAGGACTTGTACGTGGACCGGTGTGAGCACTGCGTCTCTGAGTGTTCTTTTCGCCGCTAGGACGTCTGGAAAGAACACTTTCGTGACTGATCCTGTACTCGAGGACTCGTACCGCGCTTGCCACTTCCTTATAGTCCCTTCCCGTATCTTTTTCCTCACGAACGAAACGGGGACCTTGCTGTAGTCTGATGTCAATTTTGTTAGAGCTGCCTCCTTGGCCAGCTCATCCGCTCTCTCATTCCCGGCAGTTCCCACATGGGCCTTGAGCCAAAAGAGCCTCACTTCTCTGCCCTCCTCTCTGATTTCACGGACGCTTCTCTTGATTTGGAGTGCCAGGTGGTGAGTGACAGACGGTCTCCTCAGTAGGTCAAGTGACGATCTCGAGTCAGTTAAGATGCTTACGGAGGCCGCCTTGGATTCTCTTGCCACCCTGACAGCTCTGAAGAGAGCGTACATTTCCGATTGGAAGACTGTGTTGTGAGGTTCCAAGGAGAAGGTGCTGAACCTTGACTCCGTCCCGTTTTCCCACCAAGTTAGAGCAGCTCCAACTTTCCCCTCTATCTTATTGCCATCGGTGTATATTTGGGGGCCGATTACTTGGTGGGTTGCCAGGGTTTCGGGAGTCAAATTCTCTAGGCATTCATACTCGGTTGTTGTGAGTTGCGCTGGGTGGGGATTTTTGGAGTGGTGCACGTCAAAAAGATGTTGACTTACACTTTTACGTGTTAATTTATAAACTAATACGAGTAAATCATAAAAATAAGTGCAACGACCAATCCTAGGCCTGAGATTTGTTCATGGACTGTTTTAATAATAATAACTTATGAACATCCAAGCATGTTATAGGAGTATTGAAGGAAAGTAAATAGTCTCTATAATCCACCTTATCCTCATGAGCTTTTTTCAGTATATTTCTGCTTATATGGACTGCTTTTTCCGCCATACCATTGCTCTTTGGATTCCTAGGCGCCAAAAATTATTGGACTCATCAAAGTGTGCATCAATGATAGCGACGAAAGGAGTTAATGCTTCGCTTGTAAAACTCATCAATAACAGCAACGAAAGGAGTTAACGCTTGTCAAATACATTTGCAATACACAATACCAATATGTGAAGTTTTCTCTCGATTCTTCGGCTTTCGTTCATTTTTACAATCAATTCTACGTCAAAATACTGGTCTGGGAAAGATTCAACTTCTTTCGTTTTCAGAGTGTATGTGTGTGTGTGTTTTTGGGAAAGAAACAGATTGTTGCCTTTGCCGAATTCACTTACACAATTAGGCTGCAGGTGACAGTTACATACATAGTCAGAACGACGTAAGGAGGAAATACGACAATAATAATAATAAACCTTATTCAATGTTAGCGTGCACTAGTACTTCCGACAAATAAATGTAAGTTTTGTCGAACCTCCCCGGAGCACGCTCTGGACAAATGCGGCAAGTTCAAACGCGCTATGAGACGCGACCGAAGGCAATTTGTACGTGCTAAACATCTGTGCTACAAGTGCTTGAACGCACGGCAATATGACCCGCCACGTGCAGCGCTCCTGACTGCAGCGAGTGTGGACATCCACATCATCATCTTCTTCACTGGACGAAGCCTACCGCGCAACCAGCAGCGTCCACGCAGCCAGCGACGGCGCCACCCGCGGTAGCAGCAGGTAGTGATGGGCCAACTCGGGATAAAAACACGACTCGAGTTAACCCGAGTTGAAATTCACGCAACTCGAGTTAGCACTAACAGAACCAAACTAAGTTGGAGTAACGAATTTATTAGTTAAAAACTACTTTTTTACATATTATTATGTATTTGACAGATAAATTGGATAAGTTCCTCGAGAATTGGCGAGATGAGGCACAACACCGAGGGAAATTGAAAGAATGGGAGGGGGGCCTTAGCCCAGGAGTGGGACAAAACAGGCTAAGGAAAAATTAGATTAGTAAACTAACACCCTATTCGCTTGGCGCAAAACTTTTTGTAAACACTTCACACACATCAAACGGTTATAATCAGACTAATTTTAAAAATACAACCTTTCAACGCAAAATGGTTACTTTTGTAGCACTCTTTAATTTTATCATAATAGTTCCGAAATCCTCTATTTTAAACCTCTATATAAAAGACTATATCCAGAAAACTCTACAAATACTGAATTTAAGGTGTTTGTTGAAAGCGACAGTAAAGAGCGTCTGGGCAATAAGAGCCCTATATATTTAAATCATATATTCACCACGGACATCAAAGGTGTTGTAGCCATTCATCGAGTGAATGCCAATAAAATTGCGGTTGTCTTCAAGCAGTACAATACAGCAAACAACTTTTTAATGAATACGGATTTTCTTGACAAATATAAATTGAAAGCATTTATTCCGGCTGCTCAAATTGAGAAGACTGGAGTTATACGATTTGTACCAGCAAACATTTCTAATAAAGAACTTTATTGTAAGTTAACATCTACGTATGAAATAATAGCTGTACGCCGATTCACAAAGAAAGTTGGTCAGGAGAGATTACCTTTGCAAACTGTAAGCATTACTTTCTTGGCTAATACTCTACCCGATAATGTACAATATGATCTTTTTTCTTATAGAGTTTTTGAATATATCCCACCTCTGCAACAGTGTTATAGATGTTTTAAGTTCAATCACTCAGCGAAAGTGTGCAATGGTAAACAGCGATGTAGTATCTGCTCAGGTGAACACTATTTCAAAGAGTGTGACAAGCCTAATGAGCTAAACTGTGTAAACTGCAGTGGACCTCATCTGGCAATTTCAAACATGTGTCCAATTAAAATTAAAAAAATTCAGGAAAAGAAAAGCAAAGTTACCTACGCCGCTGTTGCCGTTACTAAGGCAAAAACATATAACACAGAATTCCCACCTATTGTAAATAAACCTGTAACTCCTATTCTATGTAAATCTATTACTCCTGTTGTAAATAAATCTGTTAATAATAAAGATCAGTCTGTCAAACCATTGACGATTAACGAACTCAAGGCTCAGTTAATAAATAACAGTGAAATAACTAATGTTTTAGTTCGCACTTTGATAGCAATAGCTAATAAGGGGGATGATACACCTATTACAACAGCATGTATTAAAGAATTTTTAATAAACAATCTGACATAGTAATGGATAGTCGCAATTTAAATAGTAGATCTGTTTTAAGAATTGCACAGTATAATATTGGAAGTATCTATAGCAAAAAACCCCTATTAATAAACTTTTTGCAAGAAAATAATATAGATATCTGTCTGGTTAATGAAACCTGGATGAAAGATACTAGACCCTGTCATATACCTGGTTATAATATTTATTTTAAAAACGCTTCAAATAAACATGGAGGTGTGGCAATTCTGATTAAGCCATTTTTTAAATATAAACTGTTGCATACTACATTTAATGAAAATGTCCAAACAGTAGCTTTATCACTATTTACTTCTTGCGGACAATTAACTATTCTTTGTGTGTACTGTCCTCCTTCGGGTTCCTGGAGAGCTGAATTTTTAAGTAACATAATTAAAGATCTTCCAAAACCTATTTTCGTGGCTGGAGACTTTAATGCTCACCACGTCGCTTTTGGTTGTCTATCATCCAAAAGCCGCGGACACCAATTGTATAAAATTATAGACGATCTAGATTTATGTATATTGAATGAAGGTAATTTTACTACTATAAATTATCTGAACTGCAATCCTTCAGCTATAGATGTTAGTCTGGCTAGTCCTTGTATTACGCCTTTGTGTAAGTGGTCTGTTCACGATGATAACATGGGAAGCTATCATTTTCCAACTATTACTGAAATCACAATTTTAACCAACTGTTACAATGTTAATCCTCCTGCAGATAGGTTTCTATATAATAAAGCTGATTGGAACAAGTACAATGAACTCTCTAAAATATATTTTGTTGATGTTCATATTAACCTTGATAACCCTCTAGTCTCATACGACAACTTTTGCAAAGCCCTTAATGCTCTTAAATTAGAGTGCATTCCTAAGTTCACTAAAACCTCAGAGTATAGATGTAAACCGCCAGCTCCCTGGTGGAATGAAAAAATTAAAGAGTGTGTTGCTAATTCTCAGGAGGCATTAAAATTTTACAGAAGTAATCCTAGTGTTGATTCTTTTATCACATATAAAAAGCTAGATGCAATTAAGAAAAGAACAATCTCAGAAGAGAAGAAAAATGGTTGGAAAAAATTGTGTGACAGTTTTAACAGAACAACACCAATTACAATAATTTGGAATAATATTAAAAGGTTTAAGAGAATAAATACTAATAATAAATCTTACAGTGATGAATTTATAGATCCATTTTTAAACAAATTATCAGATAATTCATATGAGGGTAGTGTTGATGTTAATGGTTTTTTCAATCTTCATAATGATGACATTAGCTCTAAATATTTATTAGAACCCTTTTCATGGACTGAATTTTTAACAAGTCTACGATCCCGAAGGAATACTGCACCAGGTTTAGATGATTTTCCTTACATCTTAATTAAACAATTAAATACTGAAACTCAAAATCTGTTTTAAAGATACTCAATGCACTTTGGCTAAAGCAAATAATACCTCAAGCTTAGAAAACACAATGTGTTATTCCCATACTTAAAACTGATAAACCACCCGATAAACCAGACTCCTATAGACCCATATCACTTTCATCCTGTTTAGGGAAAATTTTTGAAAATATGATAAAGCTTCGTTTGGATCATTTTGTTGAATCAAATAATATTATTCCTAATATTCAGAATGGTTTCAGACGAGGCCGAAGTTGTGCAGACAGCTTTACTTCACTCATTTCAGACCTTAAAAATGCTAAAGAATATAAAAGTGTTGCATGTGCCTTTTTAGATGTTCAAGGTGCATTTGATAATGTTCAACCGGATATACTTGTGCATATATTATCTGGATTAGGAATTCCTGGCTTATTATGTAAATGGATTTTTGAATTTTTAACTAATAGAACTCTTTATGTGAAATTCAACAATATTTTACATGGACCTAGAACTGTGTCAAAAGGTACAATGCAGGGTGCAACATTGTCCCCTCTGCTTTATAATCTGTATGTTTGTGAGTTATGTAAATAACAGTAATGTTAATATTCTACAATATGCTGATGACTTGGTGTTGTATAGTATAAATTATAATGTTGATTCTGCAATTGAAAATGTGAATTTGGCTTTACAGGATTTACAAAGTTACTATAATGACAAACTTAAATTAAAAATTAACCCAAGTAAGAGTAGCGTCATTATATTCAGTAAAGACTTTCCTCAGTCTGTAGTTGAGTTCAATAATCAAACAATCCCTATAGTTGATCAACATAAATTTCTAGGTGTTGTTATTGATAAAAATTTATCATTTGAGCCACACATAAAGTATATAGTATGAAATGCTATGAGAGGTTTAAACATTATTAAATGCCTAGCAGGAGTGTCTTGGGGTGCAGACCCTTTGACACTTTCCATTTTATACCGTGCTATTGTAAGAACCATTTTGATTATAGTTGTATAGCATATGGGTAAGGCCGCCAAAATTGTCAATTTTTTTGTGTTACATTTTTGTCGTTTTTTTTTATAGTATCTTATGGTTAATATATTTAATAAATTGTAGAGTATATCTAAATTATATGTTTACCGTCGAATAAATAGATGATATGCCCCTGCTATAATAATAATATTGTAGCGAAAATCCTGTAACTGATTAGTTTTATCGATAATTTAAAATAAAACAATGGCTTTTGCTTTTGTGTTACAATTTATTTGTGTTATGAATTTTTACCCCAAAGCTACTATTTAAAGAGCCAAAGTGGAAAACGCAATATTAATATGGCAACACAGTTATCAAAAAAAAATTAAAAAAAAACGGCAGGCATATTTATTCGCCAGTGAAGGAGCCTAAAGTGCGCGTCACATTATTGTTTGTGTGGAAAAAAAAATGATTTAATGTGATTTCTGAGACAAGAATCAGTTATTTTAATGTTGTTGTATTATATTTGTTGGAGATGAGGTCAAAAGTATACTTTGAATCGCCCATTAGTGCGTAATTGTAATAAATAACCGAAATATAACCTAAAATTGTTGTAAAAATTTTGTGTTGCATTTGTATTACGCTTGTGTTACATTTGTGTCACTTTTGTGTTGCATTTGTGTTATTGTAACACAAAAGTATGTGTTACGTAACACAGTAGATCTATAAAGCCGCATGCATAGTGGTATTTGAACTGATTTTTGAAAGTAATGTAACTGAGTGTGATTTTGTTGGTATGACAAACGCAATACTTACATACATTGATATTCTAGTAAACAGATACGTTATACACTCACAAAACAACCGAAAAAAGTGTTCCGCGCAGAAGCGGCAGCACACATACACACTTTTCATTTATCTGACATTTCACTACAAGTCGAAAGGCATGGCTTGATAAAATCAACAAGAAAAGAAGAGACAGCTAGTGTTTGTCACTTGCGTGTAAATGTAAACAAACATTGTACTGCCCAAATATCAGAATATTAGCACAGAAAAAATAATAGATATTAGGAAAAAAAAAATGTAAAATGAGGTTTATTGCGTTCTAACATATGGTATGAGATCCCTTCTGTTTTATGTACTTTGATATCATAATTGGTACACTTTCTAAATACACACGATGGCATTATTTAATTTTGTTTTTTTTCAACAAAGCGTATCGCTCTTCGCCTTGCGTGCCATAGACTTAAGACTATACGTCCCAATTAGGACGTATTCGAGTCTTCACAATGCGCGCGCTCATAACATATCTGTTTACAAGAATATCATTACTTTTTAATAGTGAAAACCAGAAACAAATTAGAACTACTTTTTAGATGTTTATTTTGATAACATTTTCAAAGATATTTTGAGACTATGTTTTTGTTATAAGCACAAGACTTTCGTTAGCGCCTTTTAACACGATTATTTTTAAATATTTCATTTATTTTTTAAACTATCGTTACGACATCCCAATTTTTTTTAAATATGTATTGAAAATTTGTCAAGTTTTGGATTGTCTTTAATTTGTAAGAATTATAAATTTTCTCGTTTTAAAGTTTATTTTATTAAGTTGCTTTTATTGACACTTAGAACTAACTCTGTATTATTTTTATTTTTTAACTCACAGATTAGTTTTTTTTTCAATTTTATTATTAAAGGTAAATCGTATTTCATTACTCCAATAGCACTGCAGTCCGCCCAATAAAAAAATATATGTTGTATTATTTTAGGTTATTTACTTCACCATTATGAAACCATCTTTACCGAAAAGATGTGTTACTTTTGGGTTACATTTGTGTAACGGTAACACAAAATCTGTTGTGTTACTTTTGTGATATATTTGACAATTTTGGCGGCCTTACCCATATTTAGATAGTAAGCATGTAAATAAGTTAGAAATAGTGCATAACAAGGCTTTGAGAATCATATCTGGTGCTATATGTTCTACTCCTATAAGAGCTATGGAGGTTGAAACTGTAATAATGCCTCTTACGCTTAGGCGATTGTTATTAATAGAAAGATTTTGCATAAAACTACTATCTTCCAATAATCAGCAGATAATAAAGAAAATTATACCTTACTCAATTAATCCACAGTCACCAATGACAACAGGCAGTGACTTGTTAAACCATAAATTTCCAAAATTATCACAAATTCTTCTACACTTGCAAAATAAATTTCAAGGTTTGCAAAAACATCATCTATGGCCTGTTTATTCAAAATCCTTTAAGGTTTTAATAAACAGAGCAAAGATTATCAAAAGCAAAATACATAACAATCAAGACCTACAAGTTTAATAATAATAACTACTATTACAAATTATACACTGACGGCAGTAAAGGTGATTTTCATGTACGAAGTGCTGTTTATGATCCCCAGATTAGATTTACTCAAAGCTTTGTTCTTGATAATGCTTGTAGTATATTCACAGCAGAGGCATATGCAGTCTTTGAAGCCCTTAAACGTATTAATTATGTACATAATGACTATAAATATTTTTTAATTTTGACAGATTCACTTAGCTTAATTCAAAGTCTTGAAAGTTATGATGTACATCAATGATATTCAAATAAACAGATATGTTATAAGCGCGCGCATTGTGAAGACTCGAATAGTAGACAATTGTATGATTTAGTCTTTAGTTTATGTCACGCATGGCGAAGAGCGATACGCTTTGTTGAAAAAAAATAAAAAATAAAAAAATGCCATCGTGTGTATTTAGAAAGTGTACCTACCAATTATAATACCAAATTGTTATTGGGTGAGTTTTAATTGTCTACTCTTATTGTCTATGCTTTAAAATTGACAGTTGGTTGAAAAGAAAATTCTAGCCATTGGTTTTATAGATTTCTTGAGAGCATGTTATAATTTTGGAGTGTATTAATTTGATAGAAAGATGTGGTGTTTATATTGAAGTATAAGTCTGAATTAAATGAGCATGTGCATGTACTAAAAGGCGGTGTTTTTCCTACTGGATCCCAATAGTTAATCATCCAATGAAGGCAAATTTTTTCCCTGAAGAGGTCATGGGCCCTTTACCTTCGAAGATTGGATGAAGATGAGCCTCCAAGATTGAATGAGGATGAGCTAAGCTATGAAGATGAGCCTCCAAGATTGAATGAGGATGAGCTAAGCTACCTACCCTGGCAACTACTATGGTAATAATTTTATAATTTTTGGAAGTAATAAAATAGAAAAATGACAGAAGAATTGTCAAAATTAGACAGAAATTCAAATTATATAATTTAGAGAAAGAAATTACAACTACTATTATTATCAAAAGGATTGAAATCAGTTTTAGATGGTTTAGATGTTCAACAAAAACTAAAAGAAGAATTTATTAGCAAAGATGCTAAAGCCAGAATTATAATTATTAATAGTGTGGATCAAAAATATGTTGGGCGAATAATAGATTGTGAAAATGCAAAAGAAAGTTTAGAAACACTGGATAGAATATTTTTGGGACAGATTGAAACGGAAAGATGTTATTTACTGCAAGATTTTTATAATTATAAATTCGAAAAAAATGATTTACTAGAGGATATAGGAGACCTCATGAACATCGTTAATTCAATAAAGAGTACTGGAATGAACATAACTGACACAGAGATTGTGTCAAAGATTCTATGTATTTTACCTACGGAGTTATCGAGTTTCAGGACAGCATGGGAATCTACGGCTAAAGAGGACAAAACTTTGGTAAATCTAATGTCAAGGATTCAATTAGAAATTAAAATGAAAGAAAGAGATAATAAAAATTCAGAAAATAAAGAAAATTGTGAAACATTTTTAACGATAAAAGAATGTTTTAAGTGTGGAAAGAAAGGACATATTGCAAAATTCTGCAGAAATAAAGAAGATGAGTCCAAAAGCATGAAGAACAACAGATATATCATATGTTTCAAGTGTCTGAAAAATGGACATAAAAATACAGAATGTAAAGAAAAATATAATTGTGTGTTTTGTAAGTCAAACACACATTATTCGAAATTTTGTTTAGAAAAACCACAATTTTCGGTAAGTAATTGTACAAAATTAGAAAATGATGATGAGGAAACTATTATTGAGTTCATATTAGATTCCGGAGCTAGCAGCCATATAATTAATTCTGAAGTATTTTTACATTTTAAAGAAAAGTGTAATTATAAAATCTCGACAGCTGACGGCAATACACATATTATTGACACTGTGGGAAAGGTGTTATGCAGGTCTAATGCCAGTTCGCATAAAATTACATTCAATGATGTGTTACTAGTCTCGAAGTTGAAGAAGAACCTAATTTCAATTTCAAAAATAGCAGATAATAATTATAAAATTATATTTTTCAGAAAAGAATGTAAAATTTACGAGAGAGATGGTACCTGCTTACTGACTGGTGAGTTAAGGAGTGACGGACTGTATTATGCAGAGATGACAGCGACTCGATCAAATACAAAGTCAGTAAACCTTTTATGTTCTATTAATAATTTTTGGCACCGAGCTTTGGGACATACTCCCATTTCAAAAACGAAGAAAATAGTGTATGGTATAAATTCAAAACATAGTGACAACAAAATTGACACCTGCGAAGTATGCACACGTGCAAAACTTTGCAGAAGACCTTTCAATACCGAGAGATATAGAGCTACTAGGCCATTAGAAATAGTTCATAGTGACATTTGTGGTCCAATAGGTTCAGAAACATATGATGGATTTAAATATTTTATCACTTTTCTAGACGACTATACTCATTTTGCTAAAATTTATCTTCACTAAGAGTGAAGCTTTTTCGAAAATAACTAATTTCATTAATTTATCAGAAAATCATTTTAATTTAAAACTTAAAACATTTAGATGTGACAATGGTGGTGAATATACATCAAATAATTTCAAAAAATACTGTTTAAATAAGGGAATTTCAATAGATTATACAATACCGTATACTCCACAACATAACGGGAAGGCAGAGAGACTAAACCGAACAATTATGGAGAGAACTCGTGCTCTTCTGTTCGACATGAATTTGCCGAGAGAGTTATGGGGCGAAGCGGTGTTAACAGCAACATACATAACCAATAGGTGTTCCAATACAATTAACGAGAGAACACCATCAGAAATGTGGTTTAATAAAATTCCAAACTTAAAACATATGAATATTTTCGGTTCTTTGGCTTATTACAAAATAAATACAAAACTAAATAAATTAGATTCCAGATGTAATAAGGGTTTGCTAGTAGGATTTACGAACAATGGGTATAAGATTTGGGATCCGGTGGGTTTGAAGGTATGTTATTCAAGAGATGTGACTTTTAATAATAATGCGCAGGATGTTTTGGAATTTTTAAAGCAGTGTGATAAGAGTGCTAAAGTTAGAGATTTATATAAATTATTTAAAGAAGAAGAGGAGGTGGAAGAACAAAATGAGAAGAGAAGAGTCATTACAGCAGATAGTGGTTGTGAATTTGAGAGGGGAAGTTTTTATAGAGAAGATCAGAAGAAGAAGACAGATGTCGAAGAAACGGTGGAGGAGGAATTTTCTATTTTGGAAGAAGAAAGAAATGATGTCATAGAAGAAGAGGGAAATGATGTCATAGAAAATATTTTAGAAGAAGAACGAAATGATGAAAATGAAGGTATTGATGTTTTTGAAGATAGTATTGCTGAAGAATTATCAGATAATAATAGTAGAAGAGAAGTTATTTTGGAAGATAGTAGTCAAGAAGTGAATAATGGAAATGAAATTGAAGATAATAGTAGATTGACGGTGGATGGAAATGAGTTGTTTGTGGATGCGGAGGAGTCTGTTGAAGAAATTAGTGGTAAAAGGATTTTGCCAAAACGTGATAGAAGATTACCGATAAGGTTGAAAGATTATGATTTAGAAACATCATTTTTAACTTACAGCGAGGTGTTGAAGAGTGATGAGAGAAGTTTATGGGAGAAAGCTATTAAAGAAGAGATGGATTCTTTGGAGAAAAATAAAACTTGGGAAGTTGTTGATAAAATAGAAGCTGGAAATAGAAGAATAATAACTAGTAAATGGATTTTTACTGTGAAATCGGAAGGAAGATATAAAGCAAGATTGGTTGCTAGAGGATTTTTACAAAAATATAATATAGATTATAAAGAGACTTATAGTCCAGTGGTGAATACTACTAGTGTAAGATTATTGCTTTCGATTGCTGCACAGAAAGGTTTAAAATTAAAACAGTTTGATGTAAAGACAGCATTTTTGTATGGAGAGTTAAATGAGAATATTTTTATGGAAATTCCATTAGGATATGATTATGGTGAAAATAAAGTATTGAAATTAAAGAAGAGTCTCTATGTTCTTAAACAAGCACCGCTGATGTGGAATAAGCGGCTAACTGATTATTTAAAGAAATTGGGATTTGAACAATTGAAATTAGATCCATGTTTGTTTTTGTGTAAAGAAAAAGAAATTTACTTGGCAATATATGTCGATGATGGAATTTTAATAGGAAATTCTGAAAATGAATTGAATAATATAATGATTGGAATGCAAAAAGAATTTGAAATTAGAAAATTTGATTAAGTCGAGAAGTTTATCGGTATTGATATAAAGGTTGGAGCAAATTATTTGAAAAATAATCAGGAATCTTACATTGATCAAATGTTAAATAAATTTGGTTTTAATGACTTGAAATAAATTATATTTCCAAATATTTTAGTTGATACACATCAAGAGGGGAAAGGTAATATTAGTGATGTGCATCATTATAGGCAGTTGATAGGGTCTTTACTATAGGTACTTAGTAAATAAAACTAGACCAGATGCTTCATTTCATGTTATTGTAGTAGACATCAAGAGAATCCTAATTTAAATGATTTTGCTAACATTAAAAATCTCTTCAGATATCTCAAGAGCTCTATATCTTCTGGTATTGAATATTTGCGTGGTAATAGTTTAGTTTTGACAGCGTATTGTGATGCAGACTTCGCTGGTGATCCTGATACTAGGAAAAGTACGACTGGCTTTGTAGTTTTGTACAGTGGTGGTCCTATACATTGGTGCTCGCGTAAACAGTCCGTCACCGCTCTCTCCAGTACGGAAACAGAGTACATCTCTGCCGCAGAATGTATTAAAGATTTACTTTATGTTCAAAGTCTGATGGAGATTACAGGTCATACACCAAAAACGCAATTATTTGTTGATAATCAGTCAGCTATTGTTTTAATTAAAAACGGCATTTTAAATCGGAGAAGCAAACATATTGATGTGAAATATCATTTTATTAAAGAAAAGATAGATCAAAATTTAATTGAAATTTTCTATTGTCCAACCAATTCTAATATTGCAGATATTTTGACAAAAGGATTAGACAGAACTAAGTTTTTACGTTTAAGAAAGCGTGTGTGAGTGATCAATGAGTTTGATGTGAACTTTAATGAAGTGAATTTAGTGGAATAATTAGTTAATTAAGATAGGTGTTAGATGTTATATCTTGTAGAGATAATGTTTTGGAACTTATTTCAAATTTAGGTATTAGTTATAGTTTTAAGGTTGTTTTGATTGTTAATTTGAAACTTATATTTAAGGGGGTGGTTTATTTATGTAGAATGTAATGATAGGTAGGGAATACTAGTATGGATTTTTATTTTTGTATTAATTATGTGTTCAGTGTTGGAAATTGTATAAGGGGTGTTCTAGGAAAATATGTCAAAGTTAAATACAGGTTGATTTTAATTTTATTTGAGACAATATAAAATTCAGAGGGGATGTTATTGGGTGAGTTTTAATTGTCTACTCTTATTGTCTATGCTTTAAAAGCAAGACGATTTCAAATTTGGATTAAGTTGTGTTTTTGACAGTTGGTTGAAAAGAAAATTCTAGCCATTGGTTTTATAGATTTCTTGAGAGCATGTTATAATTTTGGAGTGTATTAATTTGATAGAAAGATGTGGTGTTTATATTGAAGTATAAGTCTGAATTAAATGAGCATGTGCATGTACTAAAAGGCGGTGTTTTTCTAACTGGATCCCAATTGTTAATCATCCAATGAAGGCGAAATTTTTCCCGTAAGACAAATTACATAAAACAGAAGGGATTTCATACCATATGTAAATACGCAATACACCTCAATTTACTAATTTATTTCAATTTTTTTCCTAATTTTCTGATATTTGGAGGTTACAAAAAGAAAAAACATTGGTTGTCAGAATAATGTTTGTTTACATTCATACGCAAGTGACAAACACTAGCTGTCTCTTTTTTTCTCGTTTGTTTTATCAAGCCATCCCTTTCGACATTGTAGTCAAATGTCAGATGAATGAAAAGTGTGTATGTGTGCTGCCGCTGCTGCGCGGAACACTTTTTTCAATTGTTTTGTGAGTGTATAACGTATCTGTTTATTTGAATATCATTGATGTACATTTCAAAAGTAACTATATTTTATATAATATACGACAATTGATTTATGATCACCAACAAAAAGGAGTTGAAGTTTTCTTTATGTGGATTCCATCACATAAAGGTATAACAGGCAATGAAGTAGCCGACAAGACTGCATGTGAAGGGATCAATTCGTTAGACGTAAAGTTCACATCACCTATACCATTCACTGATTGTTACTCTGAAATAAGAAAAGATATAAATGATTTGTGGAAAAGTTTCTGGCAGAAGGATCAAGAAATTAAAGGCAAATGGTACGGAAGCATTCAAAAAGAAATACCTTCTAAACCGTGGTATTCTAAGTTGAGAGAAGCAAGTCGTCACTTCATAACGACGATCAATAGACTCCGCTTTGGCCATTCTAAAACACCTGCTCATTTAGCGAGATTGGGTATTATTCAAGACGACAAATGTAAAAGTTGCGGTATAAGCAATGGTGATATTGATCACATGCTTTTCGAGTGTCAAAATCATATGCTTCACAGACTGATTCTAGCAAGTGAAATAAGTGATATCAGTGATGAAAGTGTTGTGTTTGCAAATAATACCTCCCGCCGCTTGATTGAATTATTAAAAAATAAAGACTCGTATAAGCCAATATACAGTTATATAAAAAACACTTTTGAAGAAATATAGGATCCAAAACTCTTCCCAAAGATGTGGCTATAAGGTCCTAGCAACCAGGCCATAAAACTAATATTAAAAAAAAAAAAAAAGTAGTGTAAGTGTCAATGAATTTGTGATCTTTGAGTGTCAGTCAGAGTCACACTATTTTTTTGTTTATTAATAATGTGTTAAATATTGTTATTGTAGCAGGTTATAAGAATTATTAGCAGTGCGGTGTTCAGGGTTTATTCATTAATCTCATATGTACAAATTACATGGAGAGCCCGAGCTTCCTGTTTAATATATAAATAAAGTATATCTTTCTATCCCATAAATCCACACGATCACACGATATTTTTTTCAATCATCGATGTTAATTATTTATGTAAATACTTTTTGATAAAAAAAATGGAAAAACTATCAGTGTGTAGGATATGTGTAGTGGCGAATGTTCGTATGTTTATAGTTGCCGACAAGAAATTGCACAAACTATTTGAGAAGCTGACTGATATTCCAGTAAGTATAAGACATAAAAAGCGTAATAAACCACAAGTTACTTCATACAAAATTGCCCGTTTATATTGGGCGTCCAAAATGTTTTTTTAGAAGTTGTCCAAGATGACCTTCTGACCAGCACTGTGTGAGGACTAACATATTGAAAACCTCACAGACTTACCACCAACTGGGGTCTTGAATATTGAACAGCTTGGATATTTTTATGTATAGAATGTACCTAACCTATATATTTTTATCTGAAACAATCTTCTAAAAAAGCAATATTGTTTGTTTATATATAAATCTGTGGAAGTAGGTACTGAAATGATTACAAAAATGCTTAACTGGTAGAAATCTATACTATAGTTTAATATCATGGCCTTGGATTGGCATGTTCGATTGAGCTAAAATTGTTTCTTGTGATAGTTCAATTCAAGCACAGATCCACCGTTGTAGGCACGATGGTCATGCCCACAACCCTAATAGACGTGTGATGTCGCACTTTTATGGTCAGCAAGTATTTCTAAAAAATATACCAGCAACTCTCCTGGTCAGGGTAGAGTATAATTTTCAGGTTTATTAATTTACTAGTGTTCGCCCCACGGCTTTGCCCATGTGGAACTATGGTGCATGAGAGTGAAGACACGGGCACAACAAAAGCTAGTTCATAAATAAAATGTTATAAGCTAAGTTTTTTTACAGTTTGTTACTGCAGACAGTAGACCGATGCTTGCTTGTTTCTTTTGTTACGTCAAACTAAAGCAATGCTGTCAACTGCAGAGACAATGTTGGGAAGCTGAAGAGCTGTTTGCTCAGATGATGAATGAGGTGAGGTATTCTCCAAATGACATTTACTCTCATAACTTCTAAATTTAGTAACTGTGGAAGTGATTTCTCATAAGCTCATACCTAATGTGTCTGGATTGCACCAATTGTCCATGTGTTGAAGTTCTCAAGTTGCAACGATTTGTGAAGCATAATTGTTATTGATTAAAGAACAATCAAAGGAACACCTATAAATGATCATTATTTTTCCTAATAATAATATTATATTTTTTTAGCCAAATGATTTTACAAACCGAGGCCAGCTAGAGAATTTTAACGGTCTTATAATAACTCAAACAGAAAACATAAGTATTGTTGATGTTGGTAAAAGCATTACAATCAAACAAGAATTACCAGCAGTTTGTGAGAGACTAGAAGATATTATTAATCCAAAGGAGGAACATCAAAGTGATGGTATGTTTTTAAGAACAAATAATAATTATGATTACCTGTTAGTGCTTCTAATACTCTATATCTATACATTATATAATAGCGTTAGTCTGGGTGCATTGTGCATGTAAATGTTGTAAAACATTTTTTTTAAAGAGTTGGTGTGGAGTTTTTGTCCGTTTTTCTCCGTAATAAGCTTTTTTGTCTGAATACACGGTAGAATCAATTATTATTACTTTTAAATTTAAACGTTTATATTCAACAGTGCCGCTAAATGGCCTAAGTTAAGTTAAGACAAGCTGGTGTCCGCAACTCCACGTCTAAGCGCGTATTTTGATTACGGGTGGGATTAGTCATCCTTACTCGATCCACCCCAGCTCCTCGAAGAATGCTAGCAGCGCTGCTTTGGTGTGGCCAACTATCTCTTGTACTTTACCTGGGTCACAGAGGTATTTGGCCCCATAACCAGCGATTACTGGGCAGCTTAGGAGCAGGTGTGCTACTGTCTCATCCTTCTTCATGCATGCTCTGCACAGTGAGTGGGCTGTCCGTGATCCCTTAGATAAAAAGATGCTTGTTAAAAGTCTCATGGCCAGTCGTTACAGCTGAGAGTGCATGTAACTGTGATTTAGTCAGTCTCAGGGCTTTCTGTGTAAAACGGACATCTTAAAAGGGGAAGTGCCTCTTTGGCCTGCCTGCATTTGTTGCGGTCATTCCACAATTTGTGTTATTGCTCTTTGGTGCATTTCCTTACCAGTTTGCAGAAGTAAAAGAAGGGTAATGGCACGATGTACCCACTACCGCCATACTGCCCGGCGAGCATGGCAAACCCAAGGCGTTTGTGACAAGACATGATAAAATTTGTCCATGTCTTACAATTTGTCATTTATGCTAGCACGGGTCAACCATGTGACATATTTGAAAGATGCGACATGCCTTTTTTGTTGCTTCCCGGCGAGCACGGCCTACTGTACCATGGCTCGACTCACACATTTCATCTCAATTTGGGCGATAAAGTCATTTTGTCTTAAATACTAGTACCGGCGGCGTGAGAAAATTTCGTGACGTTTATTTGGGACTCATCGGGTCTTAATTGCTAATACGGGCTCACCCATTTTGTCACAAATGTTACATTTTGACAGATGATTGAGAAAAATGTATCACTTTCGTTCGGAGGTGGTGATAAAATTGTACAGTTGAAAAAATAATATTTTCCTTCTAATTACTGCACCAAATGGCAATAAATTTATTTTGTGTGTGGTGATCAATGCTTATTAATTAATTGAAATGTTACAGGATTTACAATTAATTTTATATTATTCTTATTTTTAATTAATATTTTTATTTTGATTATTATTTTTTTATAATAATTTTCTTTTATTCCATATTCTTTTTACTTTCTACATTTTTAAATATTTCTTAAATAAAACTCCCAAAAACATTTAAAATATAAAAAATAGGGGCCCACCGGTATTGGGAACAGGGTCCAAGTAAAAATTTTATCTTTCTAACAAACACTTACTACTCGTATGTTATCAATCAAACAAAGAAAAATAAAGTGTGCATAAGTCTATGGTCTTGGGTCAAATATTAATTTGTTCCCAATAAAATTAAAAATTTGTTTATTTGTATGAACGACACACTTTTGTACGTATTATTTTATTTGGTCGTCTATTCAGATTATATCGCACTATGAAGTCAGCAACAAGAAAGGCATGTCGCACCTTTAAACTATGTCACATGGTTGTCCCGTGCTAGCATTTAAGACAAATTGTAAGACATGACATATTTTATCATAACTTTTTTAAATATTTTCTGTTAAGAATTTGTAGTCAAAAAACTTATAATTCATGTTGGGATGCTGCCAACGGTAGCAAAGGGGGGGCCCAATTTTGATTATTTTTGGCCTAGGACATACCATTTTGGAAATAAAGAGCGTTTTAGCATTTAAGACAAATTGTAAGACATGACATATTTTATCATAACTTTTTTAAATATTTTCTGTTAAGAATTTGTAGTCAAAAAACTTATAATTCATGTTGGGATGCTGCCAACCACATACGGGTATTTTGCATTCCTAGCCGGGCGAAATTGGTAAAAACAAATTACAACATAAAAGCAAAAATGAATACTAGTCAGCGAGTCAGGTAGATACAGAACAATAGGCGACCCTTTTCGGGCTCGAGCGCCCGCGCCGTCAGCTAGCAAGCCAGTCGGAACTTAATCGTTGTCGCATGCGCTCGCGTCAGTTACTGGCTACATTAAAAACGTACTGCGTTTGAGACCTCAGTGCTTTTTAATAGTGAGTTATTTAACCAAAACTACTATGGATCATCATAATACTGGTAAGAACAGTTTTATTTATTAATATTTACTAATGTTTACATGTATTTGTAAGGTTCAAAATCAATTTACAACTATCTCGATTTTTTAAGCAATTTTTACCTGAATTTTAAATTTCAAAGTGATTATAGTTATCCTTCCGAGTACTTCCGAATAACGATTTTTATTGTTACGCATGACAAAATCTGTCATATTATAGATATTTTACGAATTGAGTGCTACTTTACGCTACTTTCGACGAAACTTATGCGTTTGTGTTGGTGTTACCTAAAAAGTAGCCTATTAACAAAAAGTAACCTATTAACCGTTATTTTCAAGCAAATTATGAAATGTTTTTTTTTTATTGTTCTAGGGTTACCAGGGGTCTCTAACTACAAAGTTGTGACTAGACAATACCTGTTCAATAAAATGCAACAACAAGAATTACACACTTTTGATGAAAAAGTCGATTATTTGGAAAATTACCTTTTATCGTCTGACAACTTTAATGAAGAACAATTTCCAAAAACCCTCCCCATTGGTCGTCTGTACATTTTAGTAAGTCTTACCTACTTTACAGCAGAAAAAACCGCACAAATAATTTCGCCCGGCTAGGAATGCAAAATACCCGTATGTGCAACGGTAGCAAAGGGGGGGCCAAATTTTGATTATTTTTGGCCTAGGACATACCATTTTGGAAATATAGAGCGTTTTAAGCAAAATAAAATAAGATTCGGAGGCCCATAATTCGGAAACAGTGCGTCGTAGGGCTATGCTTCTCAAAACCTAAATGGTTTTTATGGCCAAGATTAAACCGAAACTGCAATAAAATTGCCAAATTTCCGAAAAATACCAAAAATAAACGTCAAGAAGTTATGCCACAAGTCAAGAAAATATCTCACGCCGCCGTGCTAGCATTTATGACAAAATGGCTTCATCGCCCAAACTGTGATAAAAAGTGTGACTTAAGCCATGTCACAGTAGGCCATGCTCGCCGGGCTGGAACCCCTTCGTCCGAGCTCATCCACCACATTATTACCTCGAGAATCGCTGTGCCCCTTGATCTATTGAATGGTTACTTTATTGTGTATACTGACCTGGTTCAGGCGTTGTTGACACTTTTAACTGACACTCTTAATGGCCTAATTGATATAAAGAATTGTAACTTTTGATGATGAGATCATAAAATGTATTGCACCACTACATATTTTTTTTGTTGGTACTGATTATCCAACAAGTACTATATATAATTCGTTGTTTTTGCTATGTCTAGTACGGGCTAGGTGGTTAGAACAAGTTATATTTGTATTAAATTGACTAAACAAAATGCAATGTCATGCAATATGGCTGCAAATTAACATAAAATACGTGACCAATTTTTGTAACATTCATCATCCCGCACCGGGTCCGCGTGGCGGCCCATTACCTCGCTCATACAGAGGAGGCCTGTGTCCCAGCAGAGGAAACAATAAAAGGTTATAAATTAATGGTGAAGGATTGGCGAGAGAGTGCTTAATTTAGTTTCAATTCAATGAGAAGAGTACCTTACATACTGAAATAAAATAAGAAAACTTTAGAATTATTGAGTACTGCTCTTGACAATTTTTGTACTTTATTTATAGATGAAGGGCTGGAAAATGTACACAACAACTATTCAGATGTAGAAGATATACCAGCCCATCAATCTGATTCGGATACAGAAGCTGATGTATCTTTGACGGATTTTAAAATTGAAGTGGAAGAAAAACAAGTATCAAAGAGAGCCAGTGACACAATAAGTAAGTAATAAAAGCTAATGAAATATTTTACACACGCGACACATGGCACGTGCGGAACACGCGAGGTTTGCGACATGTGCTGTGTCGCACTAAAATTCAAGTAATGCTGGCAAATAATAGCGATCTATGCCATACAAATACCATGTATTATTATCCCCGATCTACTTTAAATTTTGTGCTCATCTGATTTATATTTACAGGAGTGCCCGTCGTCCTCGTAAATAAACTAAAATTGGACAAATATACAGCAAAACTAGGAAATGTAATTACAGAAGAGCAAAGAAACACTGAAAAACCACACTATAAAGTGGTCCCAACTACTCAAAATCGTATGACCCCCCGAGTTGGTAATGGTATTAGTAATACTGCGTTTGAAATGAGTAAACGTAGTAATAGCACTAAAGATAATATTACATGTAAGATAACGAACAAAGATGATGATATAAATAAGCTTCAAAGACTATGTGTCAAAGAAAAACGTTTCAAATGTGATATATGTCTGTGGAGCTTTAATTTCAAGCATCATTTAACATGCCATATTCGTACACACACAGGTGAAAAACCATTCAAGTGTGATGTATGTCAGCGCAGCTTTCGTGACAAATATAATTTAAATACGCATATTCGTACACACACAGGTGAAAAACCTTTCAAGTGTGATTTATGTCAGCGCAGCTTTTGTGATAAAAGATATTTATATTCGCATAATCGTACACACACAGGTGAAAAACCTTTCAAGTGTGATTTATGTCAGCGCAGCTACCGTCATAAAAATAATTTAAATGCACATATTCGTACACACACAAGCGAAAAACCTTTCAAGTGTGATGTATGTCAGCGCAGCTTTCGTGACAAATATAATTTAAATACGCATATTCGTACACACACAAGCGAAAAACCTTTCAAGTGTGATTTATGTCAGCGCAGCTATCGTCATAAATATAATTTAAATGCGCATATTCGTACACACACAGGTGAAAAACCTTTCAAGTGTGATTTATGTCAGCGCAGCTTTTGTGATAAAAAGAATTTAAATGCGCATATTCGTACACACACAGGCGAAAAACCTTTCAAGTGTGATTTATGTCAGCGCAGCTTTTGTGATAAAAGGAATTTATATTCGCATATTCGTACACACACAGGTGAAAAACCTTTCAAGTGTGATGTATGTCAACGCTGTTTTAGTCATAAAAAATATTTAAATACGCATCTTCGCACACACCTCTATTATTGACCTCTAATAAACAAGGTATATAAACACACTGCAAAACTTTTCAAGTGTGATGTAAGTAAGCGTAGTTTTGGTCAAATAAGTCATTTAAACAAGCATGTTCGTACGGCCAAATGTCTTTACAAACTGATGCCAGCTAGAGAATTTTAATGGGCTTATAATAAATCAAACTGAAAACATAAGTACCTATTGTTGATGTGGGTCGAATATAAATAATTTAAATTTAAAAGAATTTCCACCTACTTGACACTCAGGTGATAAACCATGTGTGATGTATCACATATCGGTCCACATCTGTATGAGAAAGTCAATGACAAACTAAAAATCTTCCCCATGACCAAGTTGGGTGCAAAAAACAAGTTCGGGATTGGGTATTAGGACTTACCTACAACGAAACAGAAAACCTACTAGTAATTTAGTGTTAACACACCATATTACCATACACACCACCACAAACACACCATCGCAACCACTCCATCACTTACATACCAGCACACTTACGCTTACACCTTTAGTTACCTTTCAGTTTTTGTTTAAGGTGCCCCTAGTCAACGGCACGAACTATTTTGTGCGCGGGGTTAAAATGCATGCTGTCTCATCCGAAAACACGTGCGAAAGAGATTGATGCTGTGATGAGCAGTAAGAAGCTAGTTCTCGTACAAATAAGCACTTTTGCAAATTTGTAGCGAAATGGATGATGATTTAGGACAAAAACGAGCGCGTGAAATTTTATGAACAGACCTTTGGGAGTCTAGATATCATGAAAAAACTACTAAATGTATATTTTCAAAATAAAATTATTTGCATTGTTGAATTACTAATCTATCCCTGTATGGAGGCCGTTTTGCAATTTTCCTTCTTCTTATGGTATTTATTTCCACCCAAAGATGCGTAAAAATTAGTGTTGAAATATGAAACTTTCGACGCTCATAACATTCAAATATATTATTTTTTTACATTTCTGTTTCCATACAGGACTAGATAATGATGAGACAAATTGATATATTTTTTATTTTGAACGTACATTGTCAAACAGTGGAGTAATCTCTAGACTACGTTTGTATGGAAGAATTTTCGACTAGTGTAACCTTAATGATTGGAACCATTGCATTTGATATGTATAATCAAACAATCATATTATTTGTTAAGAGATACTGGATTCTGCGACACAGGGTGTCCTAGTGCAGGATCCAGTGTCACATCTTATTACTGTAACACTCTTTTATTGAATCAATAAACTTAATATTATTATTTTTTAAGGAAATAAAAGGAATTGATTGCACATTACAGGTTCAAGGTTGTTTCAAATTGTAGATTATTATGGTTTTCACAAAAGTCTAACTTTTGTGCCTTAGAAACATAGTATGAAACTCTTTGCGGTTGCTCATTGACTGTGTATTAATTTTACGATTATACTACAATCTATCACTAGTAGTGATGATTTATTTTTTTATTTGATGTGTGTGATTGTTTGACTAGGGTAGAGTGGTAGCCAATGAACTACCAAAAATTTGAAGAGCTCTAGCTCAGTGGTTATTGCAGTCAAAGAAAATTTATTTTATCTCGCCATATAGGTAATTTAATAAGCTACCACATTGCATTCAAAATTTTGAAAAATATTTCCTATTGCCTGATTAATACAGGTTTTTTTTAAACCAAGTTAAATGGTTCATAGTGTACCACCAAGGGTACACGATGAACCGGGGGGGTGGGACTAAATGAACCAGGTGCTACCGGTGGTGGTGGTGGTGGTAATATCTACTGTACGAGATGTTCCAATTCGTAGTCAATACAAAAATGCCTTGTGTAATCACAAATGCAAAACTGCTTTAATAAAAAAGAGTGTTCTGGGTATGGCCCCACGTATTTATAATAAAATTCCAGATGCCATGAAAAAATTAGATTTAATACATTTCAAGAAAAAAATTAAATTATTACTTGTTGATAAATGTTATTATACTGTTGACGAATACTTAGATGATAAATTAATTTAACATGACATCACCATATTGTTATAATATTCATTTATTCTTTTTCAATTAGTAACTACTCTAAGTTTGACATAAATATTTGACACTAAACGTAGGTACCAATCTTTTTTAAATTGACATTGTTTTATTGAATTTGACTAATTTGTACTAAATCAAATTTGTACACCATATTTGTACGCCTCCTGGCATAACATAGCGCTCTATTTCATGTAAGCTAAGATCTGTATTTATAAACACCTATGTTAACAAATAAATGATGATTATGATTTATGATTATGAATCACAGTAATAGATAAACCGATAATTGTTTGTTTTAAGTTAAAAATAAATAGCAAATGATTCTGTGTTCATCCAACCGCTAGGTGCGGCTAACCTAAGTGTCCCTGGGGGCACCCCATACAGCATGTGTGCCTTATAGTTTTTTTGGAAACATCATAACTGGAGGTAATGCCTGGCCAATCGCATTTACAATACAGCAAGTTGTAACCAAGATTCCACATTCCCCACTTGTGACTATACAGACCGCGTCCTTTAGCTGCCAGAACTTTATGGGTCGTTGCACAGTTGTGGTAGATGTTTTGTCAATAATATATATATTCGGCTTCCATTAGCAAAAGATGGAGAGCGACTTAAAACTTCTTTCAGGTTGTCGTAAATTTTTGCACGTTCATTTGATTAAATGCTGTAGCTTTTGCCATACTACAAGCCTCCGGTTTTTCCACTGAAAATTCAGGATGTCTTGGCCTGAACCCCTCATCCAATCTCGGCCTGCCATGTCATGGACTTTCCACGATGGCGGCATTTCAATTTTGTTAATAACTGCTATTTGGTAGATATAAATTCTGCGACAGTCTTTAGAAGTTAGGCCATAGAATTTATGTGCACAATCCAATAAATACTCCTTGATGCTGTCTTCTTGTTCATCATTAAAGTTTGTTCGATCAAATTCGTAATGCAGTTCCATGACTTATTGCTGCGGTATTTTCAATGTATCTTTGCAGTGTTGGGTAGGGAGATTGGCTGCTTCGGCTGCTTTTCTAATAGGTACTCAGCCCCGACTGTGGTGTTCACTAATTAGGAGTTGGGGTTTATAATAAAACACTCAAATTATCAGTAGGCACAGAGCGCTACATGGTAACGTCCTGTCACCGCTGTGTGTGACAACATAATAATAAGTACCCGCAGGCACGTATTGCTCTGTCGTTTATTATAGGATACCACATCTCTTCCTTTTTACCCGACTGCCGAAGGAGGGTAATGTGTTTATCAGTCTATGTATGTATGTATGTAAGTATGTATGTAAGTATGTATGTATGTATGTATGTTTGTTCCTATGTGGCGTTCCAGAGACCAAACGCGTTGGCCGATTTTGATGATTCGTACGTCAATCGATGCGTCGTAATCCTGCGAGTGTCATAGACATTAAAATTGGATAATAGAAAAATGGCGGATTTTGGGTGCCATATTTTGGGGGCCCAAATTTTTTTTCAAACCCATCGTGTGGGGTATCAAAATAAAGGGTTTTAAGAGGTGATTTCAAAAATATATAACACTTATATGTTTAAATGTATCTAATTCGAAAAAACTAACTAAAAAGTTATAAATAAAAAAAACTTAATTTAAAAAAATCTAAAAACCCGACTGCTTCAAAAGCGAACTAAAAAGTCGTAAACAAGGAAAAAATCATGCTGTGCAGGCGGAGGATACATATTCGCCGGCTGGCTGACCAAAATCTGGTGTATCCTCCGCCTGCACAGCATGATTTTTTTTAATTAAGTTTTTTTTTTATATTAATTATTTTGCAAGTGCAATTACATTATTTTGCATGTAGACGATAATTAAGTTTTAAGTAGGTCTAATAACCTAAATTTGATTATAGGAATATCCAGCCTTTAGTATTTGCATTAAACTAATTACACTAAACTTACATATTATATAATATGTAATCCCTCTGCAGCAGAAGGACAGTTAAGCAAAATCCGTTTTCATTTTGTTATGACTATGGAAAAGTGTGTTCATTATTCAAAATTCTGGTTTTGTGTACGGTATGGTGGTCAGTGGTTCGTCGGGGTAGCCCGTGTTAGGTTATAATTTCATGTTAGTTATTGATGGTCAAGTTTTGGTGTTGTTGAAGAGTTATTATTCTACTGCCAATAACCTTTGACTAGCCCTTGCTGACTATTATTGGTTAGAAGGTAGAACGATATAGTGACATATACGACCCTACCTTACACTCAGTCTGGAAATTATGATAAATCCAAAAAAGTATTTTGATCAGTTTTCTAGTTTGATAGTTTTATGTAGTGAGAGTTAACTAAGTTTGAGAAGAAGCATAGTGTTCTTCTTTTGTGGTCGGAGGGCCAAACTATCTAAAGGGTGGTAACCCCTACCAGGCCTGGCCAGGTCGTTAATTGCGACTTAAAATGCAATGGCATTTATTTGATTCTCTAAAGCTCATATACCTATCTGGGCACTTGGGACACTGTAATGTGTGGTTCATGTTTTGGACAGGGACTCTGCACTCACTTCGGTGATTCGGTGTCCATAATAACACATTTTGCAGTTTTATGTTACTACTACTACTAGGAGCTCGTGGCTAAATAATAACAGCCGCACTGATCGATCATCAAGGTTAAGCAACGCTTGACGAGGTCGGTCCGTAGATGGTTGACCATTTCAACGTACCGGGTTTCCTCCGTGCCTCGGAAAGCACGTTAAGCCGTTGGTCCCGGCTGTCATTTGAAGATCTTTGACAGACGTTATGGGTGGTCGGAGGCCTGGGATCTGCCACCAGTCTTGCAAAGGGGTACCGTGTTGCCCAGTTGCTGCGTTGTGGAGGTCGGATGGGCATGCGCTCCATGTGGAGCGCGGGTGCTCGGCTGAGTCCGGTGGGACAGGAGGCCGACCCAATGTGGTTGGGAAAAGGCTAGGCAGATTGATTGGTTTAGGTTACTACACCGGTGCACAGGTTAATTTCCATCAAAGCTGTGTATGGTTAAGATAACCGTGTGAACATATACTCTCGTTATATTTTTCATGGTTCAGATACTATATTGTGTCGCAGCCTGAAGCCTCTGCTGAAGGCTAGCGATTCAGATGCTGAGCGTGAAGGCTAGAGGCTAGTGGTTCAGATGCTGTATGTGAAGGCTGACGTGTCACTATCTGAGAGGTTAAGAGGAACGGCAGGCAAGCAGTTCGCAGGTCGCAGCCGAACGTTACGAGCGCGCGCAAGATTGGAATGGAATACTCGGTGAGTCGCTTCCATTTTATTTCGATAGTGAAGTCGAATGTTCTCTAGTGATGAGATGCTATTTCGAGTTTTAAGAGTGTTCATGTTGGAACACTGAATTGGTTGGTAGTGGTTATACCTAGCACCATCACTAGGTAATTAAGACACACCTAGTAAAAAGCAAGTAGCTAATAAGTTACCTATTGGCTTATTAGTACTTTCCTAGTTTCAACATTTGGTTCAGTATGAACTTTAGGATAAGATATCCCATGAGTTGATGAGATATCCAAAATGATTGAATAACTAGTCGTTTTCAGTGGCAAAGCGAGTTAGTGATGTCGTTGGGCTATCACAATTGTATCTAGTTAGTAACAGTGGTGGTCATTTACGTGTATTCAGGACAGATCTTGTTGCGTAACGATTTACAACCACCGTCTTTAGATCTGAATTCACTTGCTTACTTTCAAAGTAATATTATGATAGTAGTAGATCTCGCGATCAGTTTTCCTAACGTGAAAACTGAGTTAGTGAGCGACAGTAAAGGGTTACTGTTGATAATCTGATACTAATGATATTGATCAGAGTTAATTCGTGAAGCTCCTTAATATTATCAGGGTTAGTTGTTTCCCTTTTTAATAAGCCGTCAGTATGTTCCAAAATCTTTGAGTAAAAAGCGCGAATCTTGTGAGAAGGTTCCCCGATTACCAAGTTCTTTGAGAATTGTACGTCATAGTTGATGACAGTGTAACATGTCTGCTCGTAAGACCAATTCTGGACCGCACCTCATGCGTAACATGTGGCGATGGGTTTTTGAAGAGGTTTCATGAGTTGGGTATGCATTACCTTTGAATTAATTATAAGAAACCGTAACAGCATTGTTACTATTACTTTGTTTAGTTTTGAACTTGTTGATCGTCTTTTTCTAATCAATAGTGTTGTGTGGGAATATTTAGTACGAAAACTAAATAGGCCCTTTATTAAGTCTGCAATAGGTTACCGGACGGTGACATTACATGACATGGCATTACAGGACGGTGATCATTATACACCGAAAGATTTAAATACGCTATTAGCTATTATTTAGGTACGCTTAGAACCTACCAGTATGCATAAGGTAGGATAAGGGAGATGCCAGCGGGTCATGTAACAGTCGATGTTGATGTTAAAAGGATTTTAATGATGATGAGCAAGCTTAAAATGTCGAGTAATTGAGTCTATCAGCCGTATTATGTTTGACCGTACCAGTGTATTCTGGCGGAGGTCGGGGTCTTGAGAGACCGTTGTGTGAGAGCAATACAATTGCTGGTCGGCTATAGAGCCGTGGCGTTAGAGGTTTTACTCGAGGGTTTCTATAAGCTTGGCAGTTGTTGCTGCAGCAGAAGTTTTAAAGTTTGTTTGGAATGACTGTGGTACATGGCCCAGGGCAATGATTTAGTTAGAGAGTAGAGTTCAAAAACAAATCTCTATTTTCACGAACCCATTAATCTTGTTTGGTCAGGACTAGCCGAGCGTTGTGTGTTGGCCTGTGTGGCAACGGTTGGCCTTTATGGTAACTATAGGCCTATGTGGCAACTGGAGGCCTTTATGGCAACTGTAGGCCAGTGTGGCAACTGGAGGTCTTTGTAGCAACTGTGGGCCTTTAGGGCCACTTGTAAGTCGGTGTAAAAAACACATTTGTGTAAGGAATCTTACAGAGGATTCCTGTTGAGTTACGAGGTTAAAATAAAGTAAACTCGCATAGTCACGCGTGAGGTCACCATGTTAATGTTGATGACGTTCGAATCGTCAAGCCTTCATTACGAAAATTGAAATAATTTTGGTTTTCTAATTTTGATTACTATGCGTAGATTGTGTTAGTAAGATACACAAAGCTCAAGTACCAATTGAGATGGTAGATGACGAATTGACGTAACATACGACAGGTTAAATGTCTGTATGGAACTGGTTCTAAGTTCAGAGAGCTGAGTTGTTTGGCTTCGTGGAGATGTGCGAGTAGAGCAATTGTGATTGCTAAGAGAGCTATGAGATAGCTAAGAGAGCTATGTGATAGCTAAGAGAGCTATGTGATAGCTAAGAGAGCTATGTGATGGCTAAAGATCGTGAATAAGATACCTGGTGTCTTGTTTCTTTTGTTTCATTAAATGTGACATTTATGACGATCAGTGGTACTTGGACTTTGTAATCACGAAGATTAGGTGCTATCAGGTACCGGATCGATGATTAAGTTGCTATTTTCTTTAAATTGGAAATAGAATTACTCGTTCCTTGCAAAAGTGAACAGAGAGATTTAAATGATCATGTTTGATTGTTTCGAAATGTTTGCTCACTCTAGAGTATGAGTCAGGATTGGACGAGTGAATACTGTTTGGAAATTTTGTGTTTCAGAAAAACATCCCTTGTATGATGGGAGACTGGCGGGTCGGAGTAGACTAAGAGGACGTGTGGCGCAACACGACTTGAGATGGCAGTGAGCAAGGACAAGAAGATGATGCCTGCGGGTGATAGATTTGGGGATCTGTTACCTGAGAGAGGCCCGAGAAGGCGACGTGCTGTGTTCCACGCTCGCCTCTCAAAAGCAATTACGGCCTAGAGAACACCATGTGGTTTTAGTCAGTAGGAGTCTGACAGACCCCTCAGCTTTCCCCAAGGGCTGAGGACATTCATGAGAATTTCCACATGATTCGATACACTGTTAAAACCTGACAATGAGTAACAGACGAGGACGCCTGTCTCGCAGGATGGCCGTGTCGGGTTTAGTCAATAGTACGGACGTTAAAACAAAACGCAAGCACGCCATCTGGCGGCAAAGAAAGAACTACGCATTGGCGCGCTATTTCTAACCACTTGCGTGGTGGGGAACATAGAATATGGCAGTTGAGTACTGACAGCCTTAGAGCTAACACGTTGTAGAATCAGTGTCGATCCGTAATATTAGTAAGCAAGAATGTAACTGAGTTGTGACTATTTAAATAAACCCAGTGTATCGAATAACTTCTGTGATTTCATTTGCGCGATTGTACCCAACGACCTGCCCACACACGATGTCTTAACCTAAGGGAATACATCCTGACTGCCCGATGGTTTGCATCTATCGGCCAGCCTTGATGCGACATATATTTTTTTCTGTTAAAAGAACACGAAGGACTAGAACACCTATCATTAAAATAGGCATAATAACAAAAATCAACTTTTTCTTTTGTTTCTTCAAATAAAATAGATATCACAATAATCAACGTACATTTTTTTTAGGAAGAACTTTAATGGTCAACTTAATATTGTACTGAATATATGTATAAATACACTACAATGTTATTCTAATATAAAAATTTACAAAAATTAGAAACAATTGCTTAAAATATTTTAAAATAAACATAATATTAATCAAAATAAAATAATCTTGTTTTTTATTTAAAAACCTGGACACAAACACAACACAGTCTTATAAAATCAGTTATGAGTTTAGTAATAATAAAATCAAACAAAATAATAACAAGTAAGTAACGCAATTAAACCTTCAATGTAAAATCTTTTCTTAATGTTAAATTGTCAATGTCACACTAACAATGTGTGATATTGATAATTTAACATTAAATCTTAGTGATAACAAAAATAATAAATCATGAGATCAGATCAGATATAAGTAGCATACTGCAATTAATAAAGAAAATTACAGTACGTTTTTAATCCTATCATATACATTTGGCATGTCCTCAATGTTTTCCCTGGAAGTGGGACCTAAGGAAACTTAGAGCATCCATAGAATCATCGTCTAAGGCACATCTTAGATGGTTGCAAATATATTTGCTGGAAGAAAACACCCTTTCACACTCTACACTTGTAGGTGGTATACACTGCAGAAAGTCGTATGCTTGGCTCAAATTTACTTGTCTAGGACCTCCTCTATCAAATAGTGCCATTTGCATTAGGATTGACGTTTCCAACTCTTCTCTGCATGATAAATTTGTGGTAGATGTAGAAGAAGTTGCTAAAACGGTCTCATCGATCTTTTTTTGTAGTTCTTCTTTGAAGCTTATTGTAGTTTCCTGAATGGCTTCATTTTGTCGCTGTCGCTGCTGCTGATGGTGATCAACTAAGGATCTATCTTCGTTGTCATCAAAGTCGTGTATTTGACTAAAATATCTGTCGTTAATCTCAGTTATAACTTTAGCAATTGTGTCGTTTCCTGGAGATGGGAAAATATCTGAAGGATCTGAAGAATATATACGCAGAGACATCTGGTTAAATATTTTCTTGGATTGTGTAAATATTTTAACGTACACACTAGATCTAGTAAGCGTCTCTCAGTTATTCTTTTCTTCAGAGCCTGGAGTAGCTGATCACTTGTAAAACTGTTTGTCGCTTCAAGTTTTGCAACCATGAATTGTAGAGCTGTCTCTGCAGTAAGCAGATTTGCATTTTCTTGGCACAACGCCTCGACTGTTACCTTTACAATATTGAGAGAAGTGGACAATTCTTGGAGTAAAGCTAGCTCAGCGGAACGCCGACCGCACCTTCCGAATGTTCCCGATCGTTGCCGAATCCTGTCGTAACACTCGTAAAGCCCGCGCGTCGAACAACTATCGTTGTTCGGACGGCGTGCATGAACGTTGAATTTTGTGTGCACATCAGATTGTTAAGTTTTGTTTTCTAGGAATTGGTCGAATATTCGAATATATCAAAACTTCTATTCGAATATTTGAAACAGTTGATTATTCGAATAATTCGAATATTCGAATGCTTGCCCTAGTACTGTGCGTAGTACATTATTACCTCAATGGCAAAAGGACAGATTTGCATAAAGGCAGATAATGTACTGTCGCCGTCAAAAAAGTTACAAATCCTAGTAACCTTATTATCAATTTGTGATCTGTTTGCTTTATATATCTCTTCCCCCTGGACTGCGATAGCGTGTGGACGTGAATTCTGTGTTCGTAAATCTATTAATATATTAAATAAATTATTTAAATAAGTCTGAAAGTAATATTTTAAATCTACAAAAATCGACTCAAGTACCAGGAGCGCATAGCCACCGCAGAGGTGACTCACCATCAACGGCCGCGCGGTAAGCTCCACCCCTCAGTACTGGATTTTTTAGACCCGCCCATCACCGAAGCGACATCACTAAAACGCCTGCAAAAACACTGTGAGCAAATTGGATTGAACGCATATTGCTAATAAACACAAGAAGAAGAGATGTTGCGATCATCACCCACTAAGGCTGTTTCTGACTCTGATTTGACAAAAACTCAGTCATCAACACAACCTGCTTATGTGACCGCAAGGCCCAAGCGTAAGCACGATGACGAAGACTTTCTTGCGTTCAAAAACGAAATTAAACAAATGTTAAGTTCTTGGAACACTGAGCAAGACCACAAGTTTGTAAAAATGGAGAAGTCATTGACACAATTACAAAAAACAACATCTGATTTTGAGAATTCTCTACAATTCATCTCTCAACAGTATGAGGATATGCAGAAAAGGATACAGAACTTAGATAAGCAGTGCAAAGATAACATTCTATACATATCATCACTAGAAGAGAAGGTGGAAGACCTACAATACAACATGAAGAAAAATAATGTGGAAATTAGGAACCTGCCATCTCAAGAAAACGAAACCACTGCTGACATGATCCAGATAGTGAATAACTTGTCAAGCGCCCTTAACTTTGGCCTCCAATCAAGTGACATACGTCACATATACCGCGTCCCTGGCAAGAAAGGAGCAAATAGACCAATTATTATGGAACTCAACACTATCGCAACCAAACAAGAGATTCTCAACTCTGTCAGACGTCACAACAACTCGAAGCCAACTCAAAAACTGAACACCTCCCACTTTGGATTAAGCGGCACCACCAATGCGGTCTACATCGGAGAAGACTTAACTAATAGCACCAGGAAACTTTTCTATTTGGCACGCGAGTTTTGCAAAGAAAAGCAGTTCAAGTTTTGTTGGATTTCTCGCGGAAGGGTACTCATACGAAAAACAGAAGGACAGTCGGCGGTGCTTGTTGGAAGTGAAGCTCACATTGAAAAACTAAGACAAGAATGACTAGATTCTACATGGGTGCTATCTGTAAGCTCCTACCTCCAACATTTTTGCATGCTACATGTGTTTAATTTTAAGCCGAATGTATACAACAATACCTATACTAACCTAAAACAACCTTTTCGCACTCAACTCATCTACACTTGCAATCCAATACTCCACAAGTACAATCACTCTTCATACAAACACATCCTAATACTATCTCATTCCAACACTACACTTCAATGTAAAACTACCACTCTACCTTCAACGACACTGAGCGAGTCTAATTTACACTGTTATTCTTATGTCTCAGCGATAAGTAAGGTACATAAACTATGTACAGATCCCATAATGACGTCTCAATTACAACTACAATTTAACAATGGATAATGTAAATGAAATTATCAGCAATATTGATCAGCTCTCAGTCTCTACTACACTAAATTGTAACCCTGAAGAATGCGCTAGTTATGTCACTAACCCTTCCAAGCAATTAAAGATAATTACCGAGAACATTCGTTCTATTCATGCAAACTTTGACTCTTTCTTAACCCTCCTTTCTAGAATAAACCTTGACTGTGAAATCCTAGTTCTGACTGAGTGCTGGCTGAAACGTTGTAATGATACAATCCCATCTATCAATAACTATACTTATCATCAAACAAAAAAAACCTACAATCAGAACGACGGTGTAGTCCTATATGTTAAAAATATAGAAAATTACACGGTCGAGGAGCCTGACTTGTTGGACGCCAGTTGTCTAGTGCTGAAAATTGGCTCCGATAAGGCAATAATATGCATTTATCGATCACCATCTTTTAGAAACTTAAGTAATTTTCTACAGTCTCTTGGCTCTCTTTTGACAAGCCTGAAATCATATAAAACCATAACTATTGTTGGAGACAAACCTCGATATCGCCAGTACTATATCTTCCAACCAAATCTCTGACTATCTTGATCTCATAGCTTCTCATGGCCTGCTACCAGCTCATGCACTTCCCACTCGAGAGAATGCCTGTCTTGACCACATCATGCTCAAATCTAACCTGTCAGCACTCACCATAGTAATTCACGCATCTATCACCGACCATAACCCTGTACTGCTGTGTCTCAACCTAAAAAAGTATGTCAAACCACGGTCTTACACTGCTTTAAAGACTAATTACGAAACTCTTGATACTGAAATGAGAACTACGAATTTCCAATCAATTTACCAACTTACCGATGCTAATGAAGCGACAAAAAGTTTAGTCACCATTCTCGGTAGACTTATAAATACTCATACTTCTATAATTAAGCTTCCAAATAATAAACGTCTTCTCAAGCCGTGGATGACCGTTGGTATGCTCCGCTGTATGCGCAATAAAGATGCAATGCATAAAAAACTCAAGCTATCTCCAAACAATACCATATTAAGTACTACATATAAAAGATACAGAAATTACTGCACAAAAATCTTAAAAAAACTAAAAAGAGACTTTGACAGGCGAGAATTGAGTGAGGCTTCAAAAGACAACAAAAAAATCTGGAAGGTGATAAAGAGAGTAACTAATACTAATAAGCCGAAAACACCCAACACCGATTTGTTGACTGCATCTACTTCACCTCAACTATCGGTTGACATGGTAAACGATTTTTTTGCCAATATAGGCAGGAAACTTGCTGATAAGTTTTCATTTCCACCCGGTAGTCACAAAACGCCTACAGACGTTACCTCTACTTTTTCGTCTGTACAATCCTTCGTCATGTTAGACACCGACGAGACAGAGGTTGAGGAATTAATGATGTCACTAAAAACAGATTCTGCTGTTGGCTGGGACAATATACCAACAAAATTTCTTAAGCGCTATTCTCTGACACTAGTCCCCTTACTCACACATATTTTTAATATTTGTCTCCATACAGGCACTTTCCCCTCGTACTTCAAGAAGGCGATCATACACCCAATTTACAAATCTGGGAGCAGAAAGTGTGTTAATAACTATCGTCCAATTGCAGTGTTACCTTCCATTTCCAAAATTCTAGAACGGTTAATTAACAAAAGACTAGTGAAATATCTGGAAGATAAAATGCTTTTTTCTCCCAACCAGTTCGGTTTTAGGCGCAACAAATCTACGAGCAGTGCTGTAGTTGACCTAATTGACTATGTTACCGGAAATATTGACAAGAAAAAGAAAGTATTGTCAATATTTCTGGACCTAAAAAAGGCGTTCGATACGGTTTCGATTCCTGACTTGTTAATAAAGCTGGAGGAGATTGGGATTCGTGATCAATCACTTAACATATTCAGGGACTACCTTCAAAACAGAACTCAGTGCGTAAAAATACAAAATTATCTCAGTAAAGAACTGCCAGTGACTTTCGGCGTGCCCCAAGGCAGTGTGATTGGTCCAACCCTATTTCTGATTTACGTAAACCAACTCTGTGATCTGAAATTGGGAGATGGAAAAATTATTGCGTTTGCTGACGACACCGTCCTTACCTTCTCTGGTGACACTTGGAACGATACTTTCAATACAGCTCAAAAAGGACTTAATAGTGTCCTAAAATGGCTCAACACACACACACTTACAATCAACACCGACAAAACTAAAATTCTTACGTACAGCTTACGAAATTCCACTCAGCCTCCAGATTCGTACGCCTTGGTAGCGCACTCATGTTTTCTGTCTGGCAATGTGACATGTACCTGCCCTAAATTAGAGCGTTGTCGAGCTATCAAATATCTCGGAGTAACTCTTGACGATGGCCTGAGCTTTTCAGTACATATAGATTTACTAACAAAAAGAATCAGAAAGCTCATTTTTGTCTTTAAGACTCTTCGCCACATTGCAGAAGCACAAATAATCAGGTGTACATATTTTGCTCTTTGTCAGTCTCTTTTAACGTACTGTGTTTGCGTTTGGGGAGGTGCCCCCAAAACGGTGCTGTTGAAGCTAGAACGAGCTCAGAGAGCCGTGCTGAAAATTAGTACCTTTCGGTCCATTCTCTTCCCTACTGAAGAACTGTACAGGAACTGTGAAGTCCTTACAGTCAGACAATTATTTGTGCTAAACACAGTACTACATCAGCACCAAAAAACCTCCTATGAAAAAATCACCACAAGACGCAAAGACAAGGTATGCCAACACTTCCGATGTCAATACTCTTTTACAAGAAAATTTCCCTGTTTCCAAGGTCCTCATCTATACAATAAACTCAACAAAATATTAAACTTTTATTCACTACCTAAATTGTCACTTAAAAAGAAGCTACATAATTGGCTACTAACTCTCAACTACAACAATACAGAACAGTTATTGATGACTCAAAATAGCTCCCGTTAAAACCTTTCCTATCACAATCGCTCATCACAACCTGTTGTATAATCAAACTATTAGGTGTTTACCTTTTTACAAAAAGTTATGGTCTTGTACTCTTTAGTCTCTTCTTGTCATATATTTATATTTTTCTTACTAAGAAAACTGTACTGTTATTTTTGATTCTATTAAATAAAATTCAATACCAGCTACTTCTAGTCTCTTCAAGTTTATTCCTTCAACACGTTATCAGCACGAAGCTGCTTATTTGAATAGATCTAGATGTTAGTGAATAAAATGAATTTTCAAGGAATCACGATGTTATCAAACCGAGATGGGTACCCAACCTGGAAATTTAAAATGAGGATGCTTCTCATTCATGAGGAGCTTTGGACGTCCATAATTGGGTACGATGATTCTGATACAACAGCGGAGGATATGCGCTCCCGTAATGACCAGAAGGCCTTGTCAAAAATATGCCTTACGGTAGACGGAGGTGCAATTTCGCACGTGAGAAATGCGAAAAACGCTAAGGATGCTTGGAGTGCTTTGCAAAAAGCATATGAGGATAAAGGTATGGGTCGAAGGCTCTCTCTAGAGCGTAGATTGTACAAATACTCCTTGACCGATTTCCAAGACATAGAATCATATATCAACGCCGTTATGAGTACTGCTCAAGATCTTGAAGATATTGGTAAGAAGATCGACGATGGATCTTTGGCTGCGATTATTCTCGGAGGATTGACATCACGGTACGAACCGATGATCATGGCTTTAGAGAATTCGAATGTTGATGTAACCAGTGAGTTAGTTAAGGCAAAATTATTAAACGAGCTTTCTAAGGATCCTCACCAGAATGAGGTGGCTGCGTTACGTTCAACAGGTTCTACAAGCAAAAAGAAGAAGCCTATAATCTGCTTTAAGTGTAGACAACCAGGACACAAAAGTCCCGAATGTCCCAATAAGAAGATTAAGAAAGCTATGATGGGCTCATCGGAAAAGGTTTTTAAGGGTACAGATTGCTTTCATAATGAAAAGGTGGAACAGGCTGTTGTGCAGGAAATGGCTCTCTCTGCGCCGGCTGAATCTGATGGGAAATGGATTATTGATTCAGGTGCAACCATTCACATGACCCCGCATCGCGAGTGGTTCAGCAGTTATCGGCCAGTACAAGGTGGAACGATTACTGTGGCTAATGGACAAAAATTAGCGGCTGTGGGTATTGGTGATGTATCCATTGAAACGGATACTTTGGCGAACAGAATAAATAATGTGGTTCATGTTCCTGATTTGAACTGTAGTTTACTTTCAGTGAAAAAAGTAGTAGAGAAGGGTTTCTCTGTAGTTTTCAATAAAGAAGGCTGCACAATTTATGACTCAAAATGTGATGTAGTAAACAGTAAAAATGTTTTAGCGTATGGTTCTGTATGTGATGGGCTGTATACTGTGGATTGTTTAACTAAAACTATCAATAATGTTTCAGCTAAACTTGTGCACTCTGATTGTTCCAAATTCCAGCTTTGGCATAAGAGGTTGGGCCATTTGTGCCGAATTGGCATGGATCTACTTAGAAAAGGTCAGGCTATCGGAGTGGAGTACACGGAGGTCGACAAGGAACCATGCATACCCTGCATAGAGGGTAAGCAGTCTAGAAAGCCCTTCAAAAGCTTAAAATACAGGAAGGCTACTTCGCCACTTCAGTTGATTCATACTGATGTTTGTGGACCTTTTTCTACGAATTCGTTTACAGGTAAAAGATATTTTATTATTTTTATAGATGATTATACACGTTTTACTTTTGTGTATTTTCTGTCTTCTAAAACTGAAGTCAAAAGTAAGTTTTGTTCCTTTCATTCTCATGTCGAAAGACAGTTTGGTGGAAAAATAAAGACTTTGCGTTCAGATAATGGAACTGAGTTCATCAATAAGGAATTGATGGATTATGTTCAGTCATTGGGTATCGATTGGCAAACGACAGCACCATATAGCCCTCAGCAAAATGGGGTAAGTGAACGGTGTAATCGTAGCATAGTAGAGAAGGCTCGGTCACTATTGTCCCATGGTTCTCTCTCAAAAGCTTTTTGGCAGGACGCAGTGGAAACGAGCGTCTACTTGAAAAATCGGTCACCACACCGCGCGCTTAGTGGTAAAACACCGTTTGAAATGTGGTTTAATAAAAAACCCGATCTGTCTCATCTGAAGGTTTTCGGATGCAGATCACTTGTTCATGTTCCATCAAATCTGAGATGTAAATTGGACATGAAAGCTGAGGAACAGATTTTTGTAGGATACTCAGATGATCCTCATACTTATTATTTCCGGAATGCGGGAAGTCCTAGACGTTTACTAAAGTCAAGAGATGTCACATTTTTTGAAAACAACTTTACTGGACTGAAGGAAAACATTGAGCCTATAGGTACTGTGAACTCTGATATTGTAAATTTGCTCTCACAGTCACCATCGCCAGCTATTTCAAGACAAGAAGTACTTCCCTCCTCTTCATCTGGGAGATGTGAGGTAGATGCTTTTAACTTAGATACTTCTTTCATGGATGCTGAGGATGCTGATGTTGAAATCAATGAAGCAGAAAATTCAGAGGTCAACAATGTTGATGATCAGCAGTCAAGTGAATCTACAGATTCCTCAAATGAATCTAGTCGATATCCTTCAAGAGTTCGCAAACCACCAGATTATTTCTCTTATAATACCCTGGTAGATGATGGGTGCGATGATCCAAATAATTATCTGGCTGCAATTAACAGCGATGAGAAAGATAATTGGATCTTAGCGATGAGAGATGAGTACAATGCCTTAGTCAGAAAGGGCACATGGATTTTGGTAGATAAGCCAAATCTTAAGACTAGTATTCCTAGCAAGTGGGTCTTTAAACTAAAGCGAGATGCGAAAGGTAGCGTTGTGAGGTATAAAGCGCGCCTAGTAGCAAAAGGTTTTCGACAAAAAGAAGGTGTCGACTACCACGAAACATTTTCTCCGGTTGTACGCAACTCGTCGTTGCGAACCCTTTTAGCGCTTGCAGTGCAGGAAAATTATAAGGTCCGCCATATGGATGTGGACACAGCCTTTTTGAATGGCGGTTTAGAAGAAGAAATCTACATGACACAGCCAGAAGGTTTCGTAAGTGAAGGGGAAGAGTCGAAAGTGTGTCTTTTGAAACGGTCACTCTATGGGTTGAAGCAGGCACCAAGAGCCTGGAATACAAAGTTAAAACAGACTTTGTCAGTTCTTGGTTTGACTCAAACATGTGAGCCGTGTATTTTTTAAAATAATGCGGACTCAGACTCTTTGGTTCTGGCTGTATACGTCGACGATCTAGTTATCTTGTATAAAAATGAAAGTACGCTTGACAATTTCAAACGTCAACTTGAAAAATACTTTTCATTAAAAGATCTTGGACAAATTAATTTCTTTACGGGAATAAATATTTGCCATGATATTTATGGAATGAAGCTATCTCAGAGTACATACATTGAAAAGTTACTGAAAAGATTTAACATGCAAAATTGTAAGGGTGTTCCCACCCCACTGGTCAAGAAAAATCTTGAGCCCGGTATAGGTGAGTGTGAGTATCCTTACAGAGAGTTAATTGGCTGTCTAATGTTTTTGGCTGTAAATACTAGACCAGATATAGCCTACACCGTAAGTTACTTGAGTCAATTTAACTCTAAATTTGATCAGTCACATTGGAATATTGCTAAACGATGTCTACGTTATCTGAAAGCGACAAAAGATAGTGGTATTACATACAGTAAAGAAAAAGGTAATACTACAACTTTGACGGGTTTTTCAGATGCAGACTGGGCAAATTGTCCAACTGATAGACGATCCTACACAGAGTTCTATTATGAACTTGCAGGCGGCCCTATTTCGTGGGAAGCTAAAAAACAGCCCACAGTGGCTTTATCCTCCGCTGAAGCTGAATATATGGCGTTGGCTACAGCAGTAAAGGATGCGTGCTTCTTAAAAAGACTGATATCCGATATAACAGGTAGGTCGCTTAATATAGTTTTGTATACGGATAGTCAGAGTGCACAAAAAATAGCCATGAATCCTGTTCATCACAATCGGACAAAGCATATAGATGTTAAGTTCCATTTTGTCCGAGAAAAAGTGAACGATAAAACTGTTGAACTTAGGTATATGCCCACCGACAGGTTACCTGCAGATGTTTTGACGAAACCTTTGGGTCCAACAAAGCATCGCAGTTGTTTGCAAATGATTGGTATATCCTAGTTTTGTTTGTTCGTAATGTTTTTTTTTTCTATATTTATGACTTTGTGTTATGAGTGCAATACGATTAACTTTTTGAGGGAGCATGTTGTATAATCAAACTATTAGGTGTTTACCTTTTTACAAAAAGTTATGGTCTTGTACTCTTTAGTCTCTTCTTGTCATATATTTATATTTTTCTTACTAAGAAAACTGTACTGTTATTTTTGATTCTATTAAATAAAATTCAATACCAGCTACTTCTAGTCTCTTCAAGTTTATTCCTTCAACACAACCCTTACCCACAAACATAGAAAATACTCACTATACACTCAGAATACACACACACACTCACAACCACACATACACACACACGCACTCATACACACTACACTGCTCCACTCATTTCATAATTGCTATTATTTCCTTTTGTAAATAATTTACTTGTTTGTGTACCTACTCAATGCAAAAAATACGCTATTATCATAATAAATTATTCGTATGTTTACAAAATATGTATGTAACTACCCAAATGCAATATTAAGAAGCATCTACTTAAGGGTCGGGCCCAGCATCTTTAACACAAGTTGTCTTGTCAACTTAGTAAGGGTGTTGGTGTCGCCACACTAATGTGCAACTTGACTAATGTTATGTACTACCATGTGTTTAATGTAAAATGTAAAACTTGTTATGCAAATAAACTATTATTAGAAATCAGAAACGAATTAGATTAAAAAAACAAACTTTAATTAACCTAAAATTATAAGAATTTACAAAACAAATACAATCAAAATATGACACAAAAGAATGACTCAAATACAGTAAGAAGAACACAATTTTAAAGACTCACGACCTCCTCGTACGACGGATGACAGCAGAAAGGGAGCGTGCGCCCATTCTACACCGCTTTTATACCGTCATCTGCCGTACCCCTACCCTTAACCTAAATAATAGCTAACACGGCCTCTCCTGACACCCTGACGTCCACGGCAGGCTTGGCTTGGTCGACTGATCCAGTTACAGCTTAGTCAACTTCAGGCATATCCAGGCCTCGTGCTGGTTCTTCTCTCAGGTCATCAGGTCTAGTAGATGGTCCTGGTGCTGGCTCATTATTTTCATCATCATCATTCGCTGAAATCATATCGCAATATTACAATTTGAATCGTAGTAAGTTTCTAAATTAGTAATATTGGTTAAAGTTAGTTTTAGTTGTACTGTTACGAGATAAACATTTATTGAATGCCTGTGTTCTAGAATAAAACTTGAAACATTTCGTTTAATAAAACAAATGAACTATTCCATGGTTACATCTAACTTAAGTTCTCTAGAACACTACACATTCAGACAACCACACCATAAAACATAACATGCTTAATAAAGAACACTGTGAGCCTACACTGCACAGTGACTGATCGGTTTGCAAAGCCGACCAGCTTCCGAGGTCGTGGGTACACCCCTCTGGGTGTACCACACAGACAGACAAGGATCCAATAGCACCATTCATCAGAATAGATGCAACACTTCCGGATCAGAGAGATCATACAAATCTGAGACTCACCCTCAAAGAAGGCAGAGCAAGACTCGGGAGTCCATTCACCTCCCCAGGGAACCATAAACTGCGCAGCAGCATATGTGGTCTTCCCGTATGATCCAGCCAACAGCCTCAGCTCATAGCGGCCGTGAGGAAGAACACGCACCACTCGGTAGGGGCCGCGCATTCCATGGTCAAGCTTGCCTGTGGACTGAGCATACTTGATGACGAAGACATGGTCGCCTTCCTGAAACTCACGAGGGGGGCGTCTGTCCCGATTAACATAGGTGTCCATTGCTGCCTGGTTTCTAGTTAACCGTTCGGCCGTCCTTTGCCTAGCGATTTCTCTTCTTGCCTCACGACTACTTGAAGCAGGCTCCTGGGCGATATCTCGCACCAGAGCACGAATCGCTGGCGTAGTGTTTTCATGGCCCACCAACAGTTTTAGAGGCGATGTTTGTGTAGTCTTGTGCTGTGTTATATTAAGAATTAGTTGCAGACGCCATAATTCCTCAGCCCATTCATGTTTTCTGTGATTTGCCTCAATTCGTAACATGTTTAAGACAGTTCGAGCGTACCGCTCTACTTGCCCGTTAGCGTGATGCATCTCAGCAGTAATGTGATGCAGCTCGATGCCGAGGACTTGCGTCCACGTTTTGAACCCAGACGACTCGAACATGCGGCCTCTGTCGGTCACTATTTATTTCGGTGTTCCAAATAAGGATATAACAGTCTTACAGACCTGCTTCAGTTCGTCCAAGTCTTGGCGGTGGATGGGAGTGAGGAGGCAGAACTTGGTGAAGGCGTCAACGACCAGCATCACGTGCTTAAATCCTTTCGATTCAGGTAAAGGGCCCAGCACGTCGAAGTGTAGGGTGTCGAACGGGACGTCAGGTTTAGACCAGGAGGAAATAGGTTGAAGAGGGGCTCTAGGAACACGTTTATGTGCAACACAAGTTATACAATGACGTATGTATTTTTTTACAAAAGCCCTAAGGCCAGGAAACCAAAAATGCCTAAGTATAAGCTCTAATGTTTTATCAGCGCCTATATGGCTGTGTTCATCGTGAAAGACCCTAAGGAGGCTTAAGCGTTGGCCCTTCGGTATATAGCAAAGGAGCCTCGGCTCTTCCCCTACCTGACTGTGCCGGTAATAAAGAACATCTTTTTGTACTTGATAACGTGATGGGTCTAACTCTCCCCGTTCTACAGCCTCGATTATGTTACGGGTCTCTACATCACCGGATTGCGCCATTTGGGCCCAATTACGCGGCCTTTCAATGTTATTAACCGAACTAATGGGGTTGCGACTCAAATAGTCCGCGTGCGGCAACATGGCGCCTTTTCTGTATGAGATGGTAAAATCAAAATCTTGCAAGTAAATCCACCATCTTGCCACACGCGGTAACAAATCTTTCTTACTCTGAGTAGCTTTCAGTGCGTTACAGTCTGTAATTACCGTGAAACGCGAACTAACTAAGTAGTGCCGGAATTGCCGCAGTGCTTTTACTACAGCCAGGGTCTTGAGTTCGTATGAATGATATTTCGGCTCAGCACCCTTAGTCACCTGGCTGTAATAAGCAAACACGCGCTTAATGTTGCCTTTGTGGACTTGCAACAAAACAGCACCGTAGCCCAAACTGCTGGCATCGGTATGTACCTCCGTGGGTAAACTTGGGTCAAATATAGCTAAAACAGGTGCGCTGGTCAGATTAGCGATTATCTCCTTTCTGACACACTCTTGATCTGATCCCCAACTAAACTGAACGTCCTTGCGGGTTAAACGTGCTATGCATGCTGTCTTAGTCGAGTAGTTTGGGATGTATCTACGAAAATACCCTGCTAACCCGAGAAATTGGCGCACCTGCTTGACATTTTGCGGGGGACTAGAATTAACTAAGGCCTGTATTTTTCCGGGAGATGGTCGTACTTCGCCATTTGATATAATCCGCCCTAGGTATTCAATCTCGGTACACAAAAACGAACACTTTTTAAGGTTAATCGAGAAACCCGCCTGGGTTAACGTAGCCAAGACCTCTCGCAAGGTCCGCAAACCCTCGTCAACTGTATCAGACAGGATCAGACAATCGTCGATATATACCAAAATTTTTCCAGCCTCTATGCAATCGCGTAGCGTAGTGCTTATAATGCGCTGATACACTATGGGTGCATTAGCCAAGCCATAGGGCATCTTTAAATATTCAAAATGACCCTCGGGCGTTACGAAACCAATGGCGCAGATTCGTCATCTAACCGAATTTGGTGAAAGCCTGTGGCCATATCTAGCGTGGTGAAGAATCTACACTTACCCAACCGATCAATGTGGTCATCAATTAACGGTAGCGGATATCTGTCCTTAACAGTTATTTTGTTCAAGGCGCGAAAATCAACACACATACGGTCTGAGCCGTCCTTCTTTTTGACCAACAGAATAGGGCTAGAATAGGGCGACTCCGACTCCCGTATGATGCCTTTAGACAAAAGGTCTTGAACAATGTCACGAACCTTCAGCTTTTCACTGTGAGACATTTTATAAGGGCGATAATGTACAGGGACATCGCTGCTGAGTTGAATGCGCATACATCCAGTATTGACAGTTGATGTAGCTGTTCCCGAGATCATGTGTTCTGAATAATCTTGCAAGATAGATTTTAACTTAGTCAAATCATCACAGGTTAAAGGAGTATCGATAACGGGCTGCACATTCAACGCCGCAGTCGATACAGCCGACGGATTTGAATCACGGATAATGCGTTGAGTATTCTTAGTTCGTATGTAAACAACGCCATCTCTATTAAGCACATCTGTCCCGATAATAACAGGGGCGTTCATACATTCGCTCGGAACTACCAACAAATCTACGTGCAGTGAGATACCTTCCAATTCGATTGTAAGCGTGACATATGAATCAATTTGAGTAACTGACTCGCCTACCCCCTTTATTTGACAGTTAGTAGTTTTCTTGGCACAAGAAAAATATGTCACAATCGAGGACGATATTAACGATACACCAATGGCGCCACTGTCGATTAAAATGTCTACTGGAATGCCCTGAATGACACCTACGACAATATCACTGCGCTTTTGCAAAGGAGCCGAGCAGAAGTTAACTTTTTTAATATTATTACGTTGCTCATTAACACGTTGTCTGGCAAAACATGATTTTATATCATGACCCGGCTTTTTGCAGTAAGCGCATGTGATTTCACTTGAAACTGGAGATGGTTTTGACTTTGAATCGGTATTGGTACTAGACTTAGGTCGTTTTGGGCACGAAACTTGCTTGTGTCCGGGCTCGCCACAACCATAACACTTGGTTAGAACTTTCTTAAAACCCTGTGATTTGTTCTTGTCCCTATTGACGGTAAAATGGTGATTTGTCCCTTTACTTGTATCCATAGTTTTGATAGGTTTCACAAAAGTAGACAGATAATTGACCAAATCAACGGGTTTTAAGTTAGCGTTCGTCGCTGTTGCCTTCACTTGAGGATCAATTAGTCCCCTCAAAACAATCTCTGTGATCAGATCATCGCTCAGACCTTTTACGATTCGCAACCGCAATAGTGACTTGCGTGCATACTCGGCATAAGTACGGTACTTATCCGAGTTAGTCGACATTACCTCAAACAAAATACCCGCCGAATCTATTCTTTTAATGCACAACGGTTTAAAATCACTTTTAAAGTTTGTCCACGTTCTATCATTTGATACCCACTCATTGAGCCATGATTTTGCATCACCCTTTAGACAGTTCCCTATGCGTGAAAGACATTCGTGGTCACTCCATTTATTGGCAAGTTTAGCCCTATCGACTTCACTAAACCATGTATCTACGTCGTGAACACTGGGATCGAAATTCGAGACGTAATAATGACTAGTACCTACAGATTTCAACGAATGTATCGCTTCAACAATTTGTTCCGTGCCTGGTCCAGCGACGGGCTCAACTGACACTGGGGCATGCGAACGCCTCTCTAGCGCCTCCAAACGTGAGAGCACAGTATTTAAAGAGTCACAATTTCTCTGCAATGGCGGCAAGGAAGGCGTACGCACAGATCGTGAAAATCTCTCTCTGCGGTTTACATTAGTGGCACGATTTGGCGAGTACCTATCACGCCGACACCCTCCATCACGAGAACGGCGGTCTCGCGAGTTACTCCCCTGAGAACGTCGTCCCCGCGAAGCCGATCGACGATTGCGTACACGCTTAGCATGCGGCGAACGACTGCGCGAGTAGCTACACGAGTGCCGGCCTCGGGAACGCCGATCCGTTGAGCGACGGTTATGCCGGCGTCGATAACGCGGTGTAAAACTACGCGAGTGATTGCGTGAGTGCCGAGATTCAGGAGTTAGATCCCGCGAACGGCTATGCGAGTGTTTATTCGGAGAACGATTATTACGCTGGCACCTGCTACGCGATTTCGGCGAGCGTCGATTACGAGAACGTGAACGTCCCGGCTTATCCATGTTTCAAACTCAGTTATAAATAACAAAACAAAATGTCAACACAAACCTAGTCAACGTGAATGACTAATAAAATTAAAAGGAACGTAGGTAAGCAAAGAAAGACGTTCGAAACTTAGTTAAAAGCACCAAAACAAAGCATCGACACAAATAGCGCTAATGTAAATGACAGTTAACGAACAAAAACAAAGAAAAGTACCCTCATAAGAAAATAATATTCGAAACTTTTTAAATTAACCAAAGAAAAAAAAATTGTTCTAAGAAAATGGGTGAGAACAATAATCAGGATGAAAGTGGGAATGCTTTCTTAATCCCAGTTCTGATATTAGAAATCAGAAACGAATTAGATTAAAAAAACAAACTTTAATTAACCTAAAATTATAAGAATTTACAAAACAAATACAATCAAAATATGACACAAAAGAATGACTCAAATACAGTAAGAAGAACACAATTTTAAAGACTCACGACCTCCTCGTACGACGGATGACAGCAGAAAGGGAGCGTGCGCCCATTCTACACCGCTTTTATACCGTCATCTGCCGTACCCCTACCCTTAACCTAAATAATAGCTAACACTATTATTATTATTATATCTAAAGGTTATGCATGGAGTACTGCTCTCATCTCTGGGACGGATCTGCCAAATACCAACTTAATGCACTTTAGTCGATTGACAGACGGGCCAAGAGCTTATCGGCAACGATGCGCTGGTCGACTCAAAGCTCCAGAGCCTTGAACACTGACGACGAGTTGCCAGCCTGTCGGTTTTCTATCGGTAACATTTCGGGGAGTGTGCGATGGAACTGCGCAATTTGATTCTGCCTAGCCCTTTCCATCATTGGACAACAAGACGTACGGTAATGCGCCATCGGTACATGTTGAATATCCCACCCATAAGCACAAAGTGTTTTGAAAATACTTTCATTCAGCTAAGGAGTGGAATTCCCTGCCGGCGCGGCGTCTTTGTTTCCTGATAGCTACAACCTAGGGGTCTTCAAGTCAAGAGTGAATAGATTACTTCTAGGCAAGCGTAGGCACCTTCGACCACATCATCACTTAACATCAGGCGAGATAGTGGTAAAGCGCGAGCTTAAAACGAATAAAAAAAAACAATTGTAACTATTCAATTTAATTTTTTGGTTTCTGTGTGGGTCTGTACTTCTGCCTTTATGCAAATCTGTCCTTCTGCTAATCTGGGATTTTGCTATTCCGGGATTTTGCTTATCTGTCCTTCTGCTACAGAGGGGGTGTTGCACTGCTCCCGAGCGGCTTTTTCGGCTGCTGCCTTCTGCTGGGCCCTTTCCGATCCGCTTTGAGTGGTGGGGCTTGTTGTGGGGCTCATCACGCTGGCTGTTGGTTGTCTGGGGGCTTTGAGGAAACTCAGGGTTTCCCCTCTGTCCTCGTAGACAACGACATCATGATGTTCTGAGGCTTTTAGACAGCCAAAGCGCCTCCTCTCTCCCCTCCCGCCACCATTGCGTCCACACTTATGGTTCGGGCTGCGGCTGACGTGTAGTCTCCTGCCTCCCCGATCCTCTGAAGCAATGAGCTTGCCTGAGCAAATGGAGTAGCCTCTCCCCACTCGATTAATGCGATTGTTTTCCCTTTAAACCGCATTAGACGGCATCGGTGAGTGGCCACTTCCACTTGAGGTAGTGCAGCATACTTGCTGCCTTTTATGCTCGTTTTGGTAGTGCTTCCGTTAATCAGGGCGGCAAGGCCCGGCGGAAGGTGTATTCGGGCCGCAGCTCGACTTGAGCCTATGCCTAACTTCTCCTGTTCCCTGTTCATGAACAGAGCGACGCCTCGCAGTCTGATGCCAGGGACTCCGTCTTCTCCGCAAGCCAGAAATTGTGTGGTAGTCATGCTAGGGGCTTGTTGTAGGCTGGGTGTTGCTGCTACCGTTGGTAATGGTCGTTGGTTAGAGAGTGTGTGTGTAATTTGTGTATCAGTCAATGGTGTGCTTGTTGTTGTTTGTGTAGTTGTGGTTGTTGTTTGTGTGGTTCTGGTTGTTGTTGTGGTTGTGTGAGTTCGAATGTGTGGTCGACTTCGCAAGGTTACGTCTGTTCTGTTAGCCTAAGCTGCGATTGTGGCAACTTTGCTCGCGAATGCCAAGAATGGAATCCTAGTAGCCGGTCTCCCCATGATGGCGTGGAGTGTGGACTGGCTAAGCTGGGTTGGCTCGAATTTTACTTCGAGCTCCATTCTGTCTTGGCTGAACCTTGGGCATTCGAAGAGCAGGTGCCAGACTGTCTCGTCGCAACTCGGGTCACAGACGCACGAGGGACTATCTTTGAGATGGAAGCGGAGGAGATACGCTGAGAATCCGCCATGTCCTGTAAGGACTTGTACGTGGACCGGTGTGAGCACTGCGTCTCTGAGTGTTCTTTTCGCCGCTAGGACGTCTGGAAAGAACACTTTCGTGACTGATCCTGTACTCGAGGACTCGTACCGCGCTTGCCACTTCCTTATAGTCCCTTCCCGTATCTTTTTCCTCACGAACGAAACGGGGACCTTGCTGTAGTCTGATGTCAATTTTGTTAGAGCTGCCTCCTTGGCCAGCTCATCCGCTCTCTCATTCCCGGCAGTTCCCACATGGGCCTTGAGCCAAAAGAGCCTCACTTCTCTGCCCTCCTCTCTGATTTCACGGACGCTTCTCTTGATTTGGAGTGCCAGGTGGTGAGTGACAGACGGTCTCCTCAGCAGGTCAAGTGACGATCTCGAGTCAGTTAAGATGCTTACGGAGGCCGCCTTGGATTCTCTTGCCACCCTGACAGCTCTGAAGAGAGCGTACATTTCCGATTGGAAGACTGTGTTGTGAGGTTCCAAGGCGAAGGTGCTGAACCTTGACTCCGTCCCGTTTTCCCACCAAGTTAGGGCAGCTCCAACTTTCCCCTCTATCTTGCTGCCATCGGTGTATATTTGGGGGCCGATTACTTGGTGGGTTGCCAGGGTTTCGGGAGTCAAATTCTCTAGGCATTCATACTCGGATGTTGTGAGTTGCGCTGGGTGGGGATTTTTGGAGTGGTGCACGTCAAAAAGATGTTGACTTACACTTTTACGTGTTAATTTATAAACTAATACGAGTCAATCATAAAAATAAGTGCAACGACAAATCCTAGGCCTGAGATTTGTTCATTGACTGTTTTAATAATAATAACTTATGAACATCCAAGCATGTTATAGGAGTATTGAAGGAAAGTAAATAGTCTCTATAATCCACCTTATCCTCATGAGCTTTTTTCAGTATATTTCTGCTTATATGGACTGCTTTTTCCGCCATACCATTGCTCTTTGGATTCCTAGGCGCCAAAAATTATTGGACTCATCAAAGTGTGCATCAATGATAGCGACGAAAGGAGTTAATGCTTCGCTTGTAAAACTCATCAATAACAGCAACGAAAGGAGATAACGCTTGTCAAATACATTTGCAATACACAATACCAATATGTGAAGTTTTCTCTCGATTCTTCGGCTTTCGTTCATTTTTACAATCAATTCTACGTCAAAATACTGGTCTGGGAAAGATTCAACTTCTTTCGTTTTCAGAGTGTATGTGTGTGTGTTTTTGGGAAAGAAACAGATTGTTGCCTTTGCCGAATTCACTTACACAATTAGGCTGCAGGTGTCAGTTACATACATAGTCAGAACGACGTAAGGAGGAAATACGACAATAATAATAATAAACCTTATTCAATGTTAGCGTGCACTAGTACTTCCGACAAATAAATGTAAGTTTTGTCGAACCTCCCCGGAGCACGCTCTGGACAAATGCGGCAAGTTCAAACGCGCTATGAGACGCGACCGAAGGCAATTTGTACGTGCTAAACATCTGTGCTACAAGTGCTTGAACGCACGGCAATATGACCCCGCCACGTGCAGCGCTCCTGACTGCAGCGAGTGTGGACATCCACATCATCATCTTCTTCACTGGACGAAGCCTACCGCGCAACCAGCAGCGTCCACGCAGCCAGCGACGGCGCCACCCGCGGTGGCAGCAGGTAGTGATGGGCCAACTCGGGATAAAAACACGACTCGAGTTAACCCGAGTTGAAATTCACGCAACTCGAGTTAGCACTAACAGAACCAAACTAAGTTGGAGTAACGAATTTATTAGTTAAAAACTACTTTTTTACATATTATGTATTTGACAGATAAATTGGATAAGTACCTCGAGAATTGGCGAGATGAGGCACAACACCGAGGGAAATTGAAAGAATGGGAGGGGGGGCCTTAGCCCAGGAGTGGGACAAAACGCGTCACACGCCCCGTACGTCACTAGTCTCAGATTTTGTTGAAACTTTGTGAGGATGTTGTTCTCAAATTGTTCATGATGGCATAGCCACTAAAATAATGAAATACGTAAGCACTGTAATAAGCCCAGTTCTTAGTCATATTTTTAATCTCTGCATTGAGCATGGTCACTTCCCTAGTAGGTATTTAAAAAAAAACTATTGTCAAGCCATTCTTTAAAAAAGGTGATAAGGGCGTTATGTCATGTTACAGACCAATTTCCCTGATACCGGTATTCTCCAAAGTTCTCGAAAAAATAATTTATAATAGCTTATACCAGTTCCTAGAAAAATTTAATATTTTGGTCGATGAACAAATGGGTTTTAGGAAAAATAAAAATATTAATAAGGCAATTTATAACTTTCTTGAAAAAGTGATTAGAAGTGTTGATAGGGGAGTACCAGTTTGTGCATTATACATGGATTTAACAAAAGCGTTCGACTATGTAGACCACAAAACACTAAAAAACAAGCTTTATGCGTATGGCATACGTGGCAGCGCCTTAAACCTAATTATGTCATATTTAAGTAATAGGAAACAAGCCACGTTAGTAACGAAATTCTGCTCTATAAAAAAGCAAGAAATTGACCATGCTTCAGACTACGTAGAAGTGATAAATGGCGTACCACAGGGCAGTGTCCTCGGGCCCTTATTATTCTTAATTTACATTAATGATTTGCCGAAAACTGTGGACTTTCCTATGATTCATTTTGCAGATGATAGTACAGCCATATTTTGTAACAAAGAATAATTATGCTTCACTGGAAAATGATACAAACACCACATTGGTTCGCATTGTCGATTGGTTAAAAACAAACAACCTTCTAATTAATTTACAGAAGACTAATTTAATGATATTCAGAAACAGGACGAAACCACCAACAGACTTAAACATACATTATGATGGAACAAAAATTAATGAAGTTGATGTAACAAAATTCTTAGGTTTGAATGTTGATTGTAATTTAAATTGGAAATCACATGTAGAATCTGTCTGTTTAAAATTAAATACATATTCCTATATGCTGTACATGCTCACAAAAATTGTAAACATATCCACGGTAATGACAGCCTACCATGCGTATGTGGTATCCACGCTGAGATATGGTTTAATTTTCTGGGGGAACTCGACGGAGTGGGAGTCTGTTTTTAAAGCCCAAAAAAAATGCTTACGTGCAATGTGTAGACTTAAGAACACAGAGAGCTGTGAACCATATTTCAAAAAACTTAAGATTTTAACTTTACCTAGCCTCTTCATTTATGAAATATCAGTTTTTGTTAAAAGTAATATGCATATGTATGAAAAATTCCAAAGTGCTAGATATAAAAATAAAATTCAGTTTGCACCATGCAGAACTTATTTAATGGGCTCCAGTGTTTATTGTATGACATCCAAGATTTTTAATAAATTGCCATGTTGCATTACTGATATTGACAACTTGCACATATTTAAGCATAAGCTAAAGGAATTTCTAACTGATAAGGCGTATTACAGTGTGAAGGAGTATCTAAACGGGAATCCTTATGGCAGATAGTATTAATGAAAATAAAAATGACATACTCTTAAATCAATTATTATTTATCTAAGACTTTATTTTATTTTATTGACATTAATTTAATTATCTACTCTGACATTTATTTAATTTTTGACTACTGGATACCCCTTGACATTAAAAATAAAATAGTTTAAGATTTTGTAATATTTATTGTTATTCGGCTTGATATTGAATATTTGTTGTATTTTGAAACTGAGTTGTAATTTATGTGTAAGATTTTGCATGCCCATATGACGGCAGAGCATGGAGAACATTATCAAAACATGTATAACATCTTTACCCCTACCTATGTTGGCAAATAAATAATTTTTGAATTTGAATTTTGAATTTCTATTTAGTACCTTCAATGAAAAAAAGTGTACCTCTCGGGTTTCGCAAAAAATTGGAAAACAAAAAATGACGTACAGGGCGTATACGCCCCGTACGTCACTTTTTTTCTGTACAACTTAGAGATGCACAGTATACATCAAATAAATGTTCCCGAATATAAACCTACGAAAACTGAATATTGACTCTATAGCGCCTACCAAACCACCACAATATTAAATTGAAAATCATAAAAATATAACCTAAAAATTTTGAACCCAGAAAAAAGGCATTCTGATGAGATTTTTTTACCTGAAATAAATGTTCTCATTTAGCGCTCTACAAAAATGTAATTATATCTCAGAAACATGCGATACGTTCAATGATAAAATCAAATAAAAATTAAACTCAACATCACTAACACAGACCTAAAGATTTTTGCAGTGCCTAGATGTGGCAATCAAATTTCAAATAGGTGCGTACAGAACTATCTTTTTTCTAGAGGTTGTTTATAACTGGTTCCGGCTCGATTGTATAATACCTACATCGCATAGATTTGGATATAATATTTTTTACATGTATTTATTTATTTATTATATGCTTTCTTGTACACCTTAAAATACAATTATAACAAGAAACTTAAAACTAATACAAATACAATGGGCGGCCTTATCGCATAGCGCGATCTCTTCCAGGCAACCTGGTATGGACAGTAATTTTCTGGACTTGAAGTGGGGTTGTCGTTGGTGTGACATTAACATAGTTTATATACTATAATTATAATAGATACACAGATAAATACATATGCTACGTAATATATACATAAATACATACATACTAAATATAAAGGCAATAAAATTAAATTATGAATGGAATGACTCAATTGATAATCACAATCACAAATCAACACGCTAAGACGAAGACAGTGACAGGTAATGTTCCTTTACGAGTCTTTTGAACACAGGCAATGATTGAGCACGTTTTTTCCAAAAAAGTCGTGCAATGTGTAGGAATTTGAAGTCGTAAGTTGTCTGATGACCTAAGAAATTTTGTGTAGGAATCGCGGAGAAACTGAAAACGTTTCTTAAGGTAAAAAGGGGTGGAAGGAGTAAAGAGCACATTGTATAAAAGGGAAAGAATATGAGCATTCCGGCGAAGGCGAATTGGCAACCACTTGAGCTTCACACGAAATTCGGAAACATGGTCATATTTGCGCAAACCGAATATGACAAAGTTTCACATGGTGACACCTCGTATTTTTCGAGAAAAATATCCTTAAGTTTCAATAATTTCGTTACTTAATTTACTTTTAAAATTGACAATTTTGAACACAATTGTAGTGTTTAAGCCGTCAACAAAATCAGTCCCATTTTTTGCAGGATGTGACATCATATTTTAAAAACTTCTTCTGCCTATGCCAACTTTCTCCAAGGAAGTTCTGCAGTCAATTTTTTTTAACAAACAAAATATCAAACATACTAATATTAAACTAAAAAAGTTAAATATTTTAATCACACAAACAATTTTGCATGTTGGGAAGAGTAGAAGAAATATTCCATGTATTCCAACTGATTGGGATAGATGGAACAGATTATTAGGAATAAAACAAAGATAAATAGGTTGTAATAAAAAGAAACAAAAATAAATTAAATGTAGATATAATTTACAACTGTCAAACATTAGCGTCACATTAGATTCGAGAAGATGTTTCGTTAATGATACTTTATTTGAAATCAACTTATTACCTGCAAAGTGCAAAACTACAATTTCCATGAATACATGGAAACCTGAAATAAGATTAATAAAAATGGAAATCGTTTTGTCACTTATTTTACATTAGCAATGGCAAATTATGTCAATTTTAAAAGTCAATTAAGTAAAGGAATTAAGGATATTTTTCTCGAAAAATATGTGGTGTCACCATGTGAAACTTTGTGACAGTGTTCTAAAGGTTATAATTGTATTTTAAGGTGTACAAGAAAGCATATAATAAATAAATAAATACATGTAAAAAAATATTATATCCAAATCTATGCGATGTAGGTATTATACAATCGAGCCGGAACCAGTTATAAACAACCTCTAGAAAAAAGATAGTTCTGTACGCACCTATTTGAAATTTGATTGCCACATCTAGGCACTGCAAAAATCTTTAGGTCTGTGTTAGTGATGTTGAGTTTAATTTTGATTTGCTTTTATCATTGAAAGTATCGCATGTTTCTGAGATATGATTACATTTTTGTAAAGCGCTAAATGAGAACATTTATTTCAGGTAAAAAAATCTCTTCAGAATGCCTTTTTTCTGGGTTCAAAATTTTTAGGTTATATTTTTATGATTTTCAATTTAATATTGTGGCGGTTTGGTAGGCGCTTTAGAGTCAATATTCAGTATTCGTAGGTTTATATTCGGGAACATTTATTTGATGTATACTGTGCATCTCTAAGTTGTACAGAAAAAAAAAATGACGTACGGGGCGTATACGCCCTGTACGTCATTTTTTGTTTTCCATTTTTTAGCGAAACCCGAGAGGTACACTTTTTTTCATTGAAGGTAGGTACTAAATAGAACAATTTGAGAACAACATCCTCACAAAGTTTCAACAAAATCTGAGACTAGTGACGTACGGGGCGTGTGACGCGACAAAACAGGCTAAGGAAAAATTAGATTAGTAAACTAACACCCTATTCGCTGGGCGCAAAACTTTTTGTAAACACTTCACACACATCAAACGGATTCAAACGGTTATATTTAGACTAATTTTAAAAATACAACCTTACAACCAATGATATTCAAATAAACAGATACGTTATACACTCATAAAACAATTGAAAAAAGTGTTCCGCGCAGCAGCGGCAGCACACATACACACTTTTCATTCATCTGACATTTCACTACAATGTCGAAAGGGATGGCTTGATAAAACAAACAAGAAAAAAAGAGACAGCTAGTGTTTGTCACTTGCGTGTGAATGTAAACAAACATTATTCTGACAACCAATGTTTTTTCTTTTTGTAACCTCCAAATATCAGAAAATTAGGAAAAAAAATTGAAATAAATTAGTAAATTGAGGTGTATTGCGTATTTACATATGGTATGAGATCCCTTCTGTTTTATGTAATTTGGTATTATAATTGGTACACTTTCTAAATACACACGATGACATTTTTTTAATTTTGTTTTTTTTTCAACAAAGCGTATCGCTCTTCGCCATGCGTGACATAAACTAAAGACTAAATCATACAATTGTCTACTATTCGAGTCTTCACAATGCGCGCGCTTATAACATATCTGTTTATTTGAATATCATTGCTTACAACGCAAAATGGTTACTTTTGTAGCACTCTTTAATTTAATTTAGTTCCGAAATCCTGGCTTTCGAGATGCATTTTAATATTGGTTTTGGTTTTAGTTTTACCTTTTTTTGGTTCAAACTTTAAAAATACTGATATCGTTGTGAAAAACATAAGAAATAATAATTTTAGTGTTTGACATGTGTGTATTTGGTTGTTCTATGAAATATTTTATTTTAGTGATTGCAACTCGAGTTTGAAAGAATACCATACCACTCGAGTTGCACATCTCTAGACCAGAGAGCAGAGACCACTGTCAGTAGTGTCAGTGTCAATGAATTTGTGATCTTTGAGTGTCAGTCAGTCACACTATTTTTTTGTTTAATAATAATGTGTTACATATTGTTATTGTAGCAGGCTATAAGAATTATTAGCAGTGCGGTGTTCAGGGATTATTCATTATTCTCATATGTACAAATTACATGGAGAGCCCGAGCTTCCTGTTTAATATATAAATAAAGTATATCTTTCTATCCCAAAAATCCACACGATCACACGATATTTTTTTCAATCATCGATGTTAATTATTTATGTAAATACTTTTTTATAAAAAAAAATGGAAAAACTATCAGTGTGTAGGATATGTGTAGTGGCGAATGTTCGTATGTTTGAAGTTACCGACAAGAAATTGCACAAACTATTTGAGAAGCTGACTGATATTCCAGTAAGTATAAGACATAAAAAGCGTAATAAACCACATGTTACTTCATACAAAATTGCCCGTTTATATTGGGCGTCCAAAATGTTTTTTTAGAAGTTGTCCAAGATTACCTTCTGACCAGCACTGTGTGAGGACTAACATATTGAAAACCTCACAGACTTACCACCAACTGGGGTCTTGAATTTTGAACAGCTTGGATATTTTAATGTATAGTATGTACCTATATATTTTTATCTGAAACAATCTTCTAAAGAAGCAATATTGTTTGTTTATATATAAATCTGTGGAAGTAGGTACTGAAATGATTACAAAAATGCTTAACTGGTAGAAATCTATACTATAGTTTAATGTCATGGCCTTGGATTGGTATGTCCGATTGAGCTGAAATTGTTTCTTGTGACAGTTCAATTCAAGCACAGATCCACCGTTGTAGGCACGATGGTCATGCCCACAACCCTAATAGACGTGTGATGTCACACTTTTATGGTCAGCAAGATTTTCTTAAACATATACTAGCAACTCTCCTGGTTAGGGTAGAGTATAATTTTCAGGTTTATTAATTTACTAGTGTTCGCCCCACGGCTTTGCCCATGTGGAACTATGGTGCATGAGAGTGAAGACACGGGCACAACAAAAGCTAGTTCATAAATAAAATGTTATAAGCTACGTTTTTTTACAGTTTGTTACTGCAGACAGTAGACCGATGCTAGCTTGTTTCTTTTGTTACGTCAAACTAAAGCAATGCTGTCAACTGCAGAGACAATGTTGGGAAGCTGAAGAGCTGTTTGCTCAGATGATGAATGAGGTGAGGTATTCTCCAAATGACATTTACTCTCATAACTTCTAAATTTAGTAACTGTGGAAGTGATTTCTCATAAGCTCATACCTAATGTGTCTGGATTGCACCAATTGTCCATGTGTTGAAGTTCTCAAGTTGCAACGATTTGTGAAGCATAATTGTTATTGATTAAAGAACAATCAAAGGAACACCTATAAATGATCATTATTTTTCCTAATAATAATATTATATTTTTTTAGCCAAATGTTTTTACAAACCGAGGCCAGCTAGAGAATTTTAACGGTCTTATAATAACTCAAACAGAAAACATAAGTATTGTTGATGTTGGTAAAAGCATTACAATCAAACAAGAATTACCAGCAGTTTGTGAGAGACTAGAAGATATTATTAATCCAAAGGAGGAACATCAAAGTGATGGTATGTTTTTAAGAACAAATAATAATTATGATTAATTGTTAGTGCTTCTAATACTCTATATCAATACATTATATAATAGCGTTAGTCTGGGTGCATTGTATACATATGTAAATGTTGTAAAACACTTTTTTTAAAGAGTTGGTGTGGAGTTTTTGTCTGTTTTTCTTCATAATAAGCTTTTTTGTCTGAATGCACGGTAGAATCAATTATTATTACTTTTAAATTTAAACGTTTATATTCAACAGTGCCGCTAAATGGCCTAAGTTAAGTTAAGACAAGCTGGTGTCCGCAACTACACGTCTAAGCGTGTATTTTGATTACGGGTGGGATTAGTCGTCCTTACTCGATCCACCCCAGCTCCTCGAAGAATGCTAGCAGTGCTGCTTTGGTGTGGCCAACTATCTCCTGTACTTTACCTGGGTTACAGAGGGATTTGGCCCCATAACCAGCGATTACTGGGCAGCTTAGGAGCAGGTGTGCTACTGTCTCATCCTCCTTCATGCATGCTCTGCACAGTGAGTGGGCTGTCCGTGATCCCTTAGATAAAAAGATGCTTGTTAAAAGTCTCATGGCCAGTCGTTACGGCTGAGAGTGCATGTAACTGTGATTTAGCCAGTCTCAGGGCTTTCTGTGTAAAACGGACATCTTAAAAGGGGAAGTGCCTCTTTGGCCTGCCTGCATTTGTTGCGGTCATTCCACAATTTGTGTTATTGCTCTTTGGTACATTTCCTTACCAGTTTGCAGAGGTAAAAGAAGGGTGAACTTTCATCATAACTTTTTAATTACATAAAGGATATTTATGAAATTTCAGTACCATTTATAAGCAGTAATTACCTATATAATAACGTTTCAAGTTAGTCGTTGGACCACTTATTGGCAGTGCTAGGACCTATTAAAGCATATTTCTATTTACTAAAATAACTTCAAAACGGTGCATTATTGTGGATTTTTTTATTGCGTAACAAATTATACCTTATTAGCCAGATGTCATGTACAAAAATTATAATCATCCGTTTAGTCAATTTCGAGATGCAGCAATCGTGCAATGCAAACGTTACTGCAGCAGGATTTTAAATATCTTCGCAACCATAGCAAATACAAATATAAAATAAGTGGTACCATTTATTTCAAATTGATATCTAATTATTTAGATAACATTTATTTCAACATACCCATCAGAAAACAAAAGATCTGGCTGCAGTAACGTTACTCCAGCCGGAACTGTTTTTATTACCTAAGTAATTTAAAAACTATCAGCTTACCAAATTTAAAATCTGCTTACCAATTACAGAAGCTGTATATCTAATTATTTATTGCACTTAGATTGCGATTTTCGACATTATCTGGCTGGAGTAATGCACTCAACACAGTATAACAATCAAAACATAGATTTCCTTTTATTTATCACTTATAAAATATTGCTAGGAACTTGGTTTTTCCAGAATAATCATCTTTACTTCATCAAGCATCTCATTTCTCCTAGTTTCGCTTAGTTGTAGCAGCATGGGTGGGTGAGATGGCGGCTGGTTCTCTTACTGGTGGACCCTGTACAACAAAATCTGAATATCAAACCTATACAACAAAAAATATATGATTGTTTGTCTGTAATTTATTAATATTTAGTAAAAAAATTGTCTACTACCACATTAATAATTATTATAATTTTGTTAAGTATTACCGTTGGAAAAGCTGGTTGGACTCTTGACTAGATTTGTGGCTCTCCAAAACCCCATCCAATAATCGACAAGATCTTTAACTCCATTTGGGACCGGGTTGGTCCCACCAATGGACCTGTAGCACATGCTGACCGTCTGGCAGCTCCAGCAGCTTTCTTGGCCAAATGTATTTAACAGCCCACACCTAAAATTTGGATAATTTTTTATTGCATAAAAGGTATAATATACCTATAAAAACACAATACTCGAGGGGACTCTAGTGAGACTTTCTCCATACAAACACATTCTGCTGTTTTCTTCGTGGATAATGCCTCTAGAGCAATGATTTTTTTCCATAAAATCTAGGTCCAATTAATACGTGGCTGAATCATTTCCTTTTTTCCAAAACATAATCACAAAAAGAAATATGACAATACAAAAATCCGAAAAAAAATCCCGTTTTTACCGCCATGTTCAGAAGACTTTCAGACAAAATTTATAAGTTTTTAACAAAAAAGGAAATGATAGGAGCATAGATATACTTTTCCTCAAAATTTTGATGTAAGAATTTTTTAGATCAGACCAGTTTTCATGAAGAAAACAGCAGAATACGAAAAGTCTTTTAGGCAAAGTTTTTGTAGGTTAAATCAGCCTGAGCTGCAGTTGTCCCTTTCGCACTTTACGGGGTGAGGTTGGAGGTGACGCGACGGCAATAGTTTCTTCACATACCTATTTTTCAAATTCCTGTTGTCCGCTCTTAAGTACTCTTACAGATAACTCAGTCCCAGTTAGTAAATAATTAATAAAAAGGCCTTTGCCAAAGCTGGCGTAGTTGTGATTTGCACATATGTATTCGTGATTGTAACGCCTACTGACTGGGCTCAGATCAAGTACAAAAAGGTAGATGACGCACGTAGAACAGAAAAATGTAACCACTTTTTCAACTATGCGTGAGTCACTGGAGTGTTGTCACTTTTTTAAAAAAAAGCCCTCATGTTATTTAAATGGGATTAAATATTAATTTCATAATTTTAAGTACTTTATATGCAAATATGAGAGGAAATCTGTCTGTTTGTTTGTTTTTAATGAACGCGTACAGTCGCCCCTGTCGTTGACATGTGTCGTTCGTGTGTAAGAACATCGAGCAGCTCAGAACTCGTTTTTTTACATAAAAATAAAACAAAGGTTATGTGGAACATGTTTATTACAACTAAATACATTTTTATTACAAAAACAACCATTCCATGGAATTTAAAATATACTTTCTCAGATAAAATAAAAAGTGTAAGTACAAAATAGAGCATCAGAATACTTACAAACTTAGTGAACTTTAAAAAATTTTGAAACAAGGTGACCAATTTCTGTTATATTTTTTGTACAAACGTATACGTTTGTACAAAAAATATGATCATGTTAAAAATACACAAAAAGTACAACCTATTTCAGACATGCAGTCAGTGGCATTTTTCTTAAATTCAACAAAAACCTTAAAGTAGATGCCTCCGACTGCATGTCTGAAATAGGTTGTACTTTTTGTGTATTTTTAACATGATCATATTTTTTGTACAAACGTATACGTACCATGAACGAGTCCTGAAGTCTAAAGTCCTTTAAGCTGTATGAGTTTTTTAAATTTTTGGCGCTTAGAACCCAGTGTCATTGTCAAAGTACGCATTTTAGAAATATGATGCAGTCTTATGTTTAAATATTTTTCTATTACTAATCGTATTAAATTAACTTTATGCCCATGGCCAGCATAGTCGTGGTCATTTTCCAAGTGATTAAAAGTTCTATTGTTACCTGTAAAATAACCTAAAATTTGCGTGACTATATAAGTGTGCTGGCTTTCTCTCACCAAATTTATGTTTTCCATTGAGAGTTTTATTATTATGATTTCGCAAGTTGAGCATATATCGAAAACATCTTGGGAGGGAAAACACAATCCACCTTTATTTCTCGCTATGATTAATTTGTGGAAATCATGTTTTTCTTTAGATAGTAAGCTGTTCAGACACTTTTCACATTTTAATATTTTCGAAATGTAGTGTACAGTACTACCAGCGATATAACCAATTTTTTTTATTTTAAATCATCGAACTCTGCAACATGCAGGGTGCTTGCAAGTTCTGCCGTGTCTTCCTGTATTTTACGGAGAAACTCTAGTGAAGCTAATTCTTGTTCTATTGGGCATTCCTGCTCATCATGCCTATAAGAGGTCGAGGTTGAATTTATAGTTGTAACAGCGGTAGATGTACAATTTAAAATGGCTACATCTTCTAACGGAACACAGTCCCCAGTGGTAAGGCTAAGTTAGTTAGTTAAAATAGGAGGTACTTATGAATTTAAACAAAAATAAATTAGTTAAGAACTAAATATTTACCTTGACTTTGGTTTATGTAACATACATAAAATCATGTGATTTAAATAGAAAATAAACATTAATTAGGTCAACACTCTACTTAATATTTTTTTTTTACTTTGCCTACAATTTACTTACCCACATTTAAGAGGAAATACGGGCGGAGAGACTTTTGAAAAATAGGTATTTGAAAAAACTATCGCTGTCGCTCTGCGAACTGCGAGCGCGTGGCGCCCGGCCGCCCTATCCATGTGTGTGTAAGTTGACAGTGTGTGCGTGCCTCCGAAACGCTCCCGGCCGCGGCTCGCGCATTTCTTGTAATCGCCCCAGTCACTCGTAACTTTTGTTGTTGTGGATTGTGGACTGATATCCAAGAATATCTGTTATTCTTAACAGCAAATGCAGAAAATCATTTTTTTTGGACGTGACTAATAATACTGTGGAGCAATTTAATTATGTAATTGCCAAATTTATTGGCGGAAAAAGAGTTAACTTTGCAGGCTCATATCATATCAGACAAGTGGAGCAGTAACTTCATGAAATATCGAAGGCCTATTCATTCACGCATCCAAAAAATAATACAGGGCTGCAGTCCGGGCAAATAAAAAAAAATATGTAGATCAAAAGCAGCGTTCGAAAAAAATCACAGAGATTTTCCGAAAAAGAAAACTGACATATCCCAAAGACGGAACGAGCAAAATAAAAAAAACTACAGAACCTGTTAAAAACTACGGTCGCTTAGAGTTGGAAGAAGATAGAAGAAGATATGCCTTTGGATTTATATAAATTAAAAGAAAAAATATTTCTTGAAAGATTGCTCTCAACTAAGGATGTTCAAAGGAAAATAGTGGGGGCCAAAGTGATAATAGCTTATGGGAAATTGAAAGACTAAAGAGGCTTACGGCATCGAATGTTGGGCGAATATGTAAGATGCGACCGAAAACATTGGTTCGCAAAATTTGAGAAACGTTATTATATAACAAATTTAAAGGAACTGTGGCTACCAATTATGGCAAGGAAACTGAATCTAAAGCGATCGATCAATTTATCAAGCACACGGGCCTACAGGTATTAGAGTGTAGAATGTTTATCGATGAAAAGAAACCCTTTTTCGCGACAAGCCTGGATGGTCTGATAGGTCAAGACTCGATAATAGAGGTAAACTGTCCTTACGAAATTGCAAGAATGTCACCTGAAGACGGAATTGAACAAAAATAAATAGATTTAGAACTGTTTTCAAGGATCATCACTAATCGTCTCCGTAGACCACATAGGTACATACGCTGCGGCAGGTTATACAGAAGACCGAAGAGTACAACCTGCCTCTCTGTTTAGCGTTTGTGGAATACCAGAAAGCCTTCGATTTGATCGACACTTGGGCTGTACTGCAGTCTCTCCAACGGTACCAAATTGACTACCAGTACATCGAAGTGTTGAAAAGTGTGTATAAAAAGGCCACCATGTCAGTTCGACTTCAGGATCAGACCTCGGAACCCGTCCTTCTGCAGCGAGGTGTGAGACAGGGAGACGTCATATCTCCGAAACTGTTCACCGCTGCACTGGAGGATGTCTTCAGATTTCTGAACTGGAAAGGGCTAGGCATAAATGTCAATGGCGAATACATCAATCACCTTCAGTTTGCCGACGATATAGTGGTCATGGCGGAGACCATGGAGGACCTCAGTACAATGCTCGATGACCTCAGTAGAGCTACCTAAAGAGTGGGTCTTAGGATGAACATGGACAAAACCAAGGTGATGTTGAATGCCCATTTTACACTCACTCCAATCAAAGTCGGATACTCTTCACTCGAAGTTGTGGGCGACTATGTCTACCTGGGACAAACGATCCAGTTGGGTAGGGCCAACTTCGAGAAAGAGGTCAACCGTCGAATTCGACTTGGCTGGGCAGTGTTCGAGAAGTTGCGGTATATTCTCGTCCAACTTACCACAGTGTCACAAGTATAGACTTGAGACACAGTGACCAGACCAGTGTGTGTTGCCAGACATATGGTTCTGAGACATGGTCGCTTACAATGGGCCTCATCAGAAAGCTTACAGTCACCCAAAGGGCAATGGAGAGGGATATGCATGGAGTTTCCTTGCGTGGTCGAATCAGAAATGTAGAGATCTTGCGGATCTCTACATTTCTGAACCAGGGTTACCGACATAGCCCGAAGAATTACCAAACTTAAGTAGCAGTGGGCAAGGCACATTGCTCGCAGAACGTATGACCAATAGGGCAGAAAGGTTCTGGAGTGGCGACCGCGAATCGGAAGACGTTGCGTTGGAAGGCCTCCCACCAGGTGGACCGATGACTTGGTGAAGGTTCCGGGGATCCACTGGATGCGAGACGCACGGGACCGATCAATGTGGTGACGTTTGGGGGAGGCCTGTGACCAGCAGTGGACGTCTTTCGGCTGATATGATGACGATGATGATGATGTTATAGATTTATGTACGTTTAAAGGCAAAATGTTACAATTAAAACAGAATCAAAATTACTTCTACTAAGTACAAGGCCAACTACACATAACTCGTCGAAATTTCTGTTATTTTATTTTATGGAGTCCCAAAAGCTTTTATTTTTCTAAATATTAAGAGGGACAATGCATTATGGCAAAAAATGGAACCATTAATAGAAAAGTTCTACCACATTAGTGGCAAGCCTAAGGCATTAGCCTTTCACCAGAAATCATTGACGATCGGATACCAAAGAATAAACCAGTGAGAGAAAGCACGTCTGCCTAGCCTTTTCCCATCTACGTTGGAGTCAGATGCAGCTGAATACCAGTATTTTGATAGATCGACTGCCTATCTGACCTCCACAACCAGTTACTGGGTAATATGAAACCCCTTGGTAAAACGAGTCAGACTTTCAGGATGCCAAAGCCGAAAATAACAGCCGGGACCAACGGCTTAACGTGCTTGGCGAGACACGGACGGGTCTTGGTATGTAAAGATGGTCACCCATCCACGGAACAACCACGGCAAGCATACCCACAGAACAGATAAAACCTCTTTTATCTGTTCTGTGGATTGACCCGTGCGGCTGACGTTGAAATAAGTTTAATTTCGCTGATGTACCTAGTAGGCGATCTAGAGACTGCGGATACCTATCCGATATATAATTTACTGTTTTGTATTGAAAACTTTTTGTAATAAACATTTCGCGGTATGCGATAAGGCCGCCCATTGTATATTTTTAGTATTAAGTTTCTTTTTCTTGTTTGTTATGGTGTACAATAAAGTGTATATATATAAATAAATAAATAAATAAAGACATGCACTTAATTTTATTTTGTATCCATTACTTTTTAATACTTCTATTTGTAATTCCCACTAAACAGCACATGCAAACAATATAAATGTGTTTATCGATAACTGTTTACAACACTAGTATATCGATATTATTTTCAACTACTACGCATCACCTTTTCGTCTGTGTACGTATTATGCAGACCCCTTGCGTCAAACCCCGCCCACAAATTCGTGCGATAAGGACAACCGCAGATTCGACAAATTTTCTTAAGTAAAAAGTCATAATTCGAGGTTTGGCTCTCGTCTGTTTTCTCCTCCAATATTGGACCGATTTAGAAGATATTTCATAAACTGAATAAGAAGGATATTTACTATGTCCCTATGTTTTCCTTTTTTCATTAATAGTTATCAAATTTGTACACTAGGGCTCTGAAGACAGCGACTCAATACAGACAATTTTGAGCATTTTGAGAGGGTTCTAGTTCTTATACGGATAATATATCACCAAAAAGGAAAACATAGGGACATAGAAGAAGTTGATATTTATTTTACTGTAAAAAATCATTGCTTTAAGTTCATAAACCAGAGAGAAAACAGACGAGAGTTTTTGTATGGAGAAAAGACCACCCCCGTTTCCTCTTAAGGCAATTAGAAATATGAATTACTGGCAACACTCTCCCAATATGTCAATTACGGGGAAATAACATTATCTGTTCCGAATAACCTCAAAATTGTGTTGGAAAACCAAAAAACAAATAGTTCTGTGTGTACTTACGTGTGAAACGATACTCCTAAAGACTTTTTGTTCACTATGGTGTTGTTTTTGCACCACTTGACAACACAGGACGGCATTTTTTTGGCAAAGTTATTGTACGACGCTCCGTGAGATACTAACAAAAATCAGCGTAGTTTTGTTGCTTGTGTGTGCGTGAGCGCGTGTGTTTACACGAATCGTCGGAGTTTTGTGGCTTCACCTAAACTATAGGCCGTGCGCTATCTACCTTTTTTTACTTGATCTGAGTGACTGGGCTTTAAGTATTTGCAGGATGACTGATTATCATTGTTTGCACTTCACTGATGACAAGACCTCAAAATCATATCAATATTGACGAGTAATGTAGTAAAATCACCCTTTGCCGTAGGTCCACGAACTTGGTGCAAATTCCCATTGAAATTAAGGTGCTTGCACAAGTTTTCTTACAGCCGCTTTGAGCGAACTCATGAAGTCGACAAGGGCCTCAATTTGCGTGTAATTTGCTGCAGCGGTCGGGGTCATTTTAATTAATTATTAATGAAAACCAAAATCTGCCCGGATATTTAAAAGGAATTGCTTGACATTTCATTTGAAAGTTGCCGTCAAACAGAAAAAAAAGACAATGGTTTCAACAGGATAATGCCACTTTACGGACTGAAATCTTAGATCATTTAACCTATGGAGACGGCAAGCCGCGAATCACCGAACAACTTTTTCTGCCACTTTCTGCGGGAGCCGAGGAAAACAAAAAAATGACAATCACTCACAGATACATGCATCCTATTGCTACAAACGCACACAAAAAAATAATAATCACACCTTTAAAAAAACACACATATATTGACAAATGTGCTTGTATTTATGCAATAATCCTATGACAACAAATACAAAGTGCTAGTGATGTGACACAAAGAATGACTGGAAATTCATTTTAATGCATGAATGAATGAGCAAAATGTTAATTTGTTTTATTTTTGATATACTAAATACTAATAAATTTAAGTAATTAATTTCACAAATAAAAAAAAAATACGCAATATGATTTCTGGTCTGCTAAAATACATAGGTAGGTAAGAAAGGTAGGAAATAATTTAAGATACACTAAAAAAAGAACGATTGAATTTATTTTTAGTCAATAATATTTCATAATTACATAATATATATTGTTGAACCTGTGTCTTTCCTTTATGAATGACGTTACAAATAAATGTAATATCCAAATACCCCATGCATGGTAGACGAACTGGGTATAGTAACTAATAAAATGGTGGCATACGTCTTGGAACAATGTTAATCAAAAACTATAGTACCTACAGGTTTCAGCTTAGAATAGTATGAAACTGTCACTGAAATTTTGTTTTATTTAGGTTCGGGCATTCGGGGTTCATAGAGTCTGGCAAACGAAAGTAGAGACTGAAAAAGCGCGGCAAATTTAAAAAATCTCGGCATAGCAACCCCAAAACTAGTATGAAATATTTGGATTAACCTAATTTGATACTTTAGAATTATTTATTATTAATTCTAAAGTATCAAATTAGGTTATTGGTTATTAAAGTATTAAATTGGATTAACCTAATTTGATACTTTAGAATTATTTATTATTAATTCTAAAGTATCAAATTAGGTTATTCCAAGTATTTCATACTAGTTTTGGGGTTGCTATGCCGAGATTTTTTAAATTTGCCGCGCTTTTTCAGTCTCTACTTTCGTTTGCCAGACTCTACTTGAGCCCCGTTCTTTAATACGGACCTTATGTATACGTGTTAAATAGTAGGAAAGCGTAAATAATAAATAATACAATCAACCGGATAGACTTTTATTTGACACTTTTTATGTAACACTTTAACACGTCAGTTTTTCGTTTTTTTAACTATTTGAGTACGGTGTTTCCTAGCTAAGCTAGTTTGATATCTTATATAGGAAAACATACGTGTATGATCACGACTAGAGGCAATCACTGTTTTTTTAAATGTACCAGTTTATTATATACATGTCGAACACATTTCTGTGGATCAACTTTTTTGGTTAAAAAGGATATATGAACATTTGAGTATTTTTAACATTCGCAATTGTATATGGCTTCGAATTGATGTGCAGTGCGGTTGTCATTGTAACCACCATGGCTGCGATAGAGTCTCCTCTCGATGGAGGTATCAAACAAAAATCTAAATCGCTTCATCTGATTAGGAGCTATGATACCACAGACAGACACACAGATACACAGCAATACACGTCAAATTGATAACACCCCTCTTTTTCCGTCGGGGGTTAAAAATGATTGAAAACTCACTAACGAATCGAACAAAATTACTTTTTATTAGCCTAAAACGTTAAAAGAAAAGAATTTAAATCTATTCTCATAGACATTTATAAATATATTTTTTTTTATGTCAACCTGACTTGTCCAGAAACAAACACAAACAAAATTATTCTGATACTGAACATACTGATTCAAAAAATTATTTAATTAATCAATCATTCATTCACGTTGTCCCAGCACTATGCACATCGCTACCCGTCAGCCCCTGTACTGCGTTTGTGCTACCAACGTACCACTGAATTTTTATATCGTAAAGGCATTAACCATTATTTCGACATTGTACTTAAATAAAACTATGTTGATTTATAATTTATACTTATATGTGGTATAGGTCTACCAGAATCTCATGGCAAATGTGGAAATAAAAAATTGTTGTGTGCAATACTGGGGAAATTGGATTAAACGATCTTGATACTGTTTAATTTTTATTTATGTCTTTAGTAATAATGAACATGAGGTACCTATATTATAATAGTCACAGCGGATCTTTGTGTCTTTGAACTTGGTCCTGCCTACCATTGCGTAAGAAACAGTTTGTCATCGAGTATACTGCATAGAGTAAGCGAGATAGGACGATGTGACATACATAAGCGAGTGAAAGAGACAGTTATACAATGCTATCTTCACCTTCAACATTGACACTAAAACAGCTACTGCACGGGGTCTTGCAACCAATTCAGAGACACAAAGATCCACTGTGAGTATTATAGGTATGTGTATGAATAATGTTGTTATACATCGGGTTCTTAACATAGGACAAATAAATCAATTGAATATTAATTTATGTACTAATTTATTATATATCATTTAAATCATACTAATAACTTAAAACCTCATTCAGAACTAGAAAACTAGAATGCGATTCCATGAACTCCACTGGGATTTCAAAAACTTGTATCTTTGTAGTTTTATGTCATCTCTCTCCATCAAAATGGTTCTTTTTCATTGGCATTTAACATATTTAAAACCAATCTCTTTATGTATAAAGTTTGTAAAAAATAATAAAATGTATCATGTTACATATATATAGTCATTCATCATCATCACTCTATATATACTTTTTTTTTAATGTAAATTTTATGGCCTGGTTGCTAGGACCCTTTAGCCACGTCTTTGGAAAGAGTTTTGGATCTTATATTTATTCTTTAGTATGCATTAGAATACGGATATAACAGATTCTAATGTTTTTTGGAGTATTTGGCAGCAAATTGTATCGAGCCAGTCTTCCCAGTAAGCTTTGCAGAGGCAGTCAATACTACAATAAAATACTCCGCTCCATTATCCCGAGATCGCTTCTGTCAATGATTTTACAAATTGTCCAGTTGCGTAGACAGTTGAGACACAAAACTACACCAATAATATATCACAATATCCACTAGGAATCAATTTGCAAATAATATTAACAGCCACTGAACTTCACTCGACAAAATCCTGCCAAAAACTCCCGTCTATATACACGTCCCACTGCAGGGCGCAGATTATTACTTAATATTTTTCTTACGTCAAAGATTCTCAATCTCCGTAAAAATCAATATCTTGTCGAAGAATTAGTAACAGTTACATTACTGTTGCCATTTCCTTCCGGCCATCATTCGATGTGCCCAGAACTACGATTTACCATATAATAGTAATGAAAAGAAATAAAAATGAAGTAAGAAAAATATAAAATAAACTAAAAGTATCAAAACAAGTCAGTCCAACTTACCGGTCCACTCTACGACGCACTTTAAAATCAAAGATTGAGTTTGATTTACGCCTTCTTCTTCCCTTATTTTATGATACACATTGAAAACAATATGTCTCGCTTGAGATCGAAGTGGGTTTTTCGACATATTCACAAAAATAACAAATTTTCAAGATAATATCAAAAAAATTCAGCAGCGGTTGACACATCAAGTACTTTGATTTGACTGGTGACAATTGACATTGCCATATGAAAATCACAATTTAAAAAAAAATAAAAAATGCCATGAGACTCTGGTAGACCTATAAGAAACACCATGGCTTCGCAAATTGAAAGTGGCAGCTCACTTTTTGCAAGAGGAAACCGCACAATTAACCATTTTTTCGGAGAACTTACTTGCGACACAATACGATACACAATGGCGGCGATCGGCGAATGAAATAGTTTTATATAACGCGTATGGTCATATGGCCAAGCGACTTTGGCAGAGGGGTACGCTCAGCTATGCCATCTCCATAGGTTAAATGCTCTAAGACTAAAATGACAAAAGTGATTCATTTTTATATAGACATGAAAAAATTAAATTGTTAAAAATATGGTCATTTTCTAACGTAAAAATAATATTATTTTCGTTTAGTAAGCTTGAAATCACAAACTAGGAAAACCGGTAATCGACCGATAAAATAGTGCAACTCTAACGTCATCCGTCGTTCGTTCACGAAAATTGTCTATGATACCGTTCAAAGCTCAATAACCCGAAATCGTTAGGGGGTAGGGTTCACTCCGAAGTTTCGGAATACTTTCGGACGGCCCGTAACTTCGTCAACGAAGATAGGGAGTAGACGCCCTGGTTCAGGCGTTGTTGACACTTTTAACTGACACTCTTAATGGCCTAATTGATATAAAGAATTGTAACTTTTGATGATGAGATCATAAAATGTATTGCACCACTACATAATTTTTTTGTTGGTACTGATTATCCAACAAGTACTATATATGATTCGTTGTTTTTGCTATGTCTAGTACGGGCTAGGTGGTTAGAACAAGTTATATTTGTATTAAATTGACTCAACAAAATGCAATGTCATGCAATATGGCTGCAAATTAACATAAAATACGTGACCAATTTTTGTAACATTCATCATCCCGCACCGGGTCCGCGTGGCGGCCCATTACCTCGCTCATACAGAGGAGGCCTGTGCCCCAGCAGAGGAAACAATAAAAGGTTATAAATTAATGCTGAAGGATTGGCGAGAGAGTGCTTAATTTAGTTTCAATTCAATGAGAAGAGTACCTTACATACTGAAATAAAATAAGAAAACTTTAGAATTATTGAGTACTGCTCTTGACAATTTTTGTACTTTATTTATAGATGAAGGGCTGGAAAATGTACACAACAACTATTCAGATGTAGAAGATATACCAGCCCATCAATCTGATTCGGATACAGAAGCTGATGTATCTTTGACGGATTTTAAAATTGAAGTGGAAGAAAAACAAGTATCAAAGAGAGCCAGTGACACAATAAGTAAGTAATAAAAGCTAATGAAATATTTTACACACGCGACTCATGGCACGTGCGGAACACGCGAGGTTTGCGACATGTGCTGTGTCGCACTAAAATTCAAGTAATGCTGGCAAATAATAGCGATCTATGCCATACAAATACCATGTATTATTATCCCCGATCTACTTCAAATTTTGTGCTCATCTGATTTATATTTACAGGAGTGCCCGTCGTCCTCGTAAATAAACTAAAATTGGACAAATATACAGCAAAACTAGGAAATGTAATTACAGAAGAGCAAAGAAACACTGAAAAACCACACTATAAAGTGGTCCCAACTACTCAAAATCGTATGACCCCCCGAGTTGGTAATGGTATTAGTAATACTGCGTTTGAAATGAGTAAACGTAGTAATAGCACTAGTAATAGCACTAAAGATAATATTACATGTAAGATAACGAACAAAGATGATGATATAAATAAGCTTCAAAGACTATGTGTCAAAGAAAAACGTTTCAAATGTGATATATGTCAGTGGAGCTTTAATTTCAAGCATCATTTAACATGCCATATTCGTACACACACAGGTGAAAAACTATTCAAGTGTGATGTATGTCAGCGCAGCTTTCGTGACAAATATAATTTAAATACGCATATTCGTACACACACAGGTGAAAAACCTTTCAAGTGTGATTTATGTCAGCGCAGCTTTTGTGATAAAAGGAATTTATATTCGCATAATCGTACACACACAGGTGAAAAACCTTTCAAGTGTGATTTATGTCAGCGCAGCTACCGTCATAAAAATAATTTAAATGCACATATTCGTACACACACAAGCGAAAAACCTTTCAAGTGTGATGTATGTCAGCGCAGCTTTCGTGACAAATATAATTTAAATACGCATATTCGTACACACACAAGCGAAAAACCTTTCAAGTGTGATTTATGTCAGCGCAGCTATCGTCATAAATATAATTTAAATGCGCATATTCGTACACACACAGGTGAAAAACCTTTCAAGTGTGATTTATGTCAGCGCAGCTTTTGTGATAAAAAGAATTTAAATGCGCATATTCGTACACACACAGGCGAAAAACCTTTCAAGTGTGATTTATGTCAGCGCAGCTTTTGTGATAAAAGGAATTTATATTCGCATATTCGTACACACACAGGTGAAAAACCTTTCAAGTGTGATGTATGTCAACGCTGTTTTAGTCATAAAAGTAATTTAAATACGCATATTCGCACACACCTCTAATTGACCTCTAATAAACAAGGTATATAAACACACTGCAAAACTTTTCAAGTGTGATGTAAGTAAGCGTAGTTTTGGTCAAATAAGTCATTTAACCAAGGATGTTCGTACGGCCAAATGTCTTTACAAACTGATGCCAGCTAGAGAATTTTAATGGGCTTATAATAAATCAAACTGAAAACATAAGTACCTATTGTTGATGTGGGTCGAATATAAATAATTTAAATCTAAAAGAATTTCCACCTACTTGACACTCAGGTGATAAACCATGTGTGATGTATCACATATCGGTCCACATCTGTATGAGAAAGTCAATGACAAACTAAAAATCTTCCCCATGACCAAGTTGGGTGCAAAAAACAAGTTCGGGATTGGGTATTAGGACTTACCTACAACGAAACAGAAAACCTACTAGTAATTTAGTGTTAACACACCATATTACCATACACACCACCACAAACACACCATCGCAACCACTCCATCACTTACATACCAGCACACTTACGCTTACAGCTTTAGTTACCTTTCAGTTTTTGTTTAATGATTGGAACCATTGCATTTGATATGTATGATCAAACAATCATATTATTTGTTAAGAGATACTGGATTCTGCGACACAGGGTGTCCTAGTGCAGGATCCAGTGTCACATCTTATTACTGTAACACTCTTTTAATGAATCAATAAACTTAATAATTTTTTTTATTGTTTTTTTTAAAGGAAATAAAAGGAATTGATTGCACATTACAGGTTCAAGGTTGTTTCAAATTGTAGATTATTATGGTTTTCACAAAAGTAACTTTTGTGCCTTAGAAACATAGTATGAAACTCTTTGCGGTTGCTCATTGACTGTGTATTAATTTTACGATTATACTACAATCTATCACTAGTAGTGATGATTTATTTTTTTATTTGATGTGTGTGATTGTTTGACTAGGGTAGTGGTAGCCAATGAACTACCAAAAATTTGAAGAGCTCTAGCTCAGTGGTTATTGCAGTCAAAGAAAATATTTTTATCTCGCCATATAGGTAATTTAATAAGCTACCACATTGCATTCAAAATTTTGAAAAATATTTCCTATTGCCTGATTAATACAGGTTTTTTTTAAACCAAGTTAAATGGTTCATAGTGTACCACCAAGGGTACACGATGAACTGGGTGGGACTAAATGAACCAGGTGGTACCGGTGGTGGTGGTGGTGGTAATATCTACTGTACGAGATGTTCCAATTCGTAGTCAATACAAAAATGCCTTGTGTAATCACAAATGTAAAACTGCTTTAATAAAAAAGAGTGTTCTGGGTATGGCCCCACGTATTTATAATAAAATTCCAGATGCCATAAAAAAATTAGATTTAATACATTTCAAGAAAAAAATTAAATTATTACTTGTTGATAAATGTTATTATACTGTTGACGAATACTTAGATGATAAATTAATTTAACATGACATCACCATATTGTTATAATATTCATTTATTCTTTTTCAATTAGTAATGCGCCATCGGTACATGTTGGATATCCCACCCATAAGCACAAAGTGTTTTGAAAATACTTTCATTCAGCTAAGGAGTGGAATTCCCTGCCGGCGCGGCGTCTTTGTTTCCTGATAGCTACAACCTAGGGGTCTTCAAGTCAAGAGTGAATAGATTACTTCTAGGCAAGCGTAGGCACCTTCGACCACATCATCACTTAACATCAGGCGAGATAGTGGTAAAGCGCGAGCTTAAAACGAATAAAAAAAAAACAATTGTAACTATTCAATTTAATTTTTTGGTTTCTGTGTGGGTCTGTACTTCTGCCTTTATGCAAATCTGTCCTTCTGCTAATCTGGGATTTTGCTATTCCGGGATTTTGCTTATCTGTCCTTCTGCTACAGAGGGGGTGTTGCACTGCTCCCGAGCGGCTTTTTCGGCTGCTGCCTTCTGCTGGGCCCTTTCCGATCCGCTTTGAGTGGTGGGGCTTGTTGTGGGGCTCATCACGCTGGCTGTTGGTTGTCTGGGGGCTTTGAGGAAACTCAGGGTTTCCCCTCTGTCCTCGTAGACAACGACATCATGATGTTCTGAGGCTTTTAGACAGCCAAAGCGCCTCTTCTCTCCCCTCCCGCCACCATTGCGTCCACACTTATGGTTCGGGCTGCGGCTGACGTGTAGTCTCCTGCCTCCCCGATCCTCTGAAGCAATGAGCTTGCCTGAGCAAATGGAGTAGCCTCTCCCCACTCGATTAATGCGATTGTTTTCCCTTTAAACCGCATTAGACGGCATCGGTGAGTGGCCACTTCCACTTGAGGTAGTGCAGCATACTTGCTGCCTTTTATGCTCGTTTTGGTAGTGCTTCCGTTAATCAGGGCGGCAAGGCCCGGCGGAAGGTGTATTCGGGCCGCAGCTCGACTTGAGCCTATGCCTAACTTCTCCTGTTCCCTGTTCATGAACAGAGCGACGCCTCGCAGTCTGATGCCAGGGACTCCGTCTTCTCCGCAAGCCAGAAATTGTGTGGTAGTCATGCTAGGGGCTGGGTGTTGCTGCTACCGTTGGTAATGGTCGTTGGTTAGAGAGTGTGTGTGTAATTTGTGTATCAGTCAATGGTGTGCTTGTTGTTGTTTGTGTAGTTGTGGTTGTTGTTTGTGTGGTTCTGGTTGTTGTTGTGGTTGTGTGAGTTCGAATGTGTGGTCGACTTCGCAAGGTTACGTCTGTTCTGTTAGCCTAAGCTGCGATTGTGGCAACTTTGCTCGCGAATGCCAAGAATGGAATCCTAGTAGCCGGTCTCCCCATGATGGCGTGGAGTGTGGACTGGCTAAGCTGGGTTGGCTCGAATTTTACTTCGAGCTCCATTCTGTCTTGGCTGAACCTTGGGCATTCGAAGAGCAGGTGCCAGACTATCTCGTCGCAACTCGGGTCACAGACGCACGAGGGACTATCTTTGAGATGGAAGCGGTGGAGATACGCTGAGAATCCGCCATGTCCTGTAAGGACTTGTACGTGGACCGGTGTGAGCACTGCGTCTCTGAGTGTTCTTTTCGCCGCTAGGACGTCTGGAAAGAACACTTTCGTGACTGATCCTGTACTCGAGGACTCGTACCGCGCTTGCCACTTCCTTATAGTCCCTTCCCGTATCTTTTTCCTCACGAACGAAACGGGGACCTTGCTGTAGTCTGATGTCAATTTTGTTAGAGCTGCCTCCTTGGCCAGCTCATCCGCTCTCTCATTCCCGGCAGTTCCCACATGGGCCTTGAGCCAAAAGAGCCTCACTTCTCTGCCCTCCTCTCTGATTTCACGGACGCTTCTCTTGATTTGGAGTGCCAGGTGGTGAGTGACAGACGGTCTCCTCAGTAGGTCAAGTGACGATCTCGAGTCACTTAAGATGCTTACGGAGGCCGCCTTGGATTCTCTTGCCACCCTGACAGCTCTGAAGAGAGCGTACATTTCCGATTGGAAGACTGTGTTGTGAGGTTCCAAGGCGAAGGTGCTGAACCTTGACTCCGTCCCGTTTTCCCACCAAGTTAGGGCAGCTCCAACTTTCCCCTCTATCTTATTGCCATCGGTGTATATTTGGGGGCCGATTACTTGGTGGGTTGCCAGGGTTTCGGGAGTCAAATTCTCTAGGCATTCATACTCGGTTGTTGTGAGTTGCGCTAGGTGGGGATTTTTGGAGTGGTGCACGTCAAGATGTTGACTTACACTTTTACGTATTAATTTATAAACTAATACGAGTAAATCATAAAGTGCAACGACAAATCCTAGGCCTGAGATTTGTTCATTGACTGTTTTAATAATAATAACTTATGAACATCCAAGCATGTTATAGGAGTATTGAAGGAAAGTAAATAGTCTCTATAATCCACCTTATCCTCATGAGCTTTTTTCAGTATATTTCTGCTTATATGGACTGCTTTTTCCGCCATACCATTGCTCTTTGGATTCCTAGGCGCCAAAAATTATTGGACTCATCAAAGTGTGCATCAATGATAGCGACGAAAGGAGTTAATGCTTCGCTTGTAAAACTCATCAATAACAGCAACGAAAGGAGTTAACGCTTGTCAAATACATTTGCAATACACAATACCAATATGTGAAGTTTTCTCTCGATTCTTCGGCTTTCGTTCATTTTTACAATCAATTCTACGTCAAAATACTGGTCTGGGAAAGATTCAACTTCTTTCGTTTTCAGAGTGTATGTGTGTGTGTTTTTGGGCAAGAAACAGATTGTTGCCTTTGCCGAATTCACTTACACAATTAGGCTGCAGGTGTCAGTTACATACATAGTCAGAACGACGTAAGGAGGAAATACGACAATAATAATAATAAACCTTATTCAATGTTAGCGTGCACTAGTACTTCCGACAATAAATGTAAGTTTTGTCGAACCTCCCCGGAGCACGCTCTGGACAAATGCGGCAAGTTCAAACGCGCTATGAGACGCGACCGAAGGCAATTTGTACGTGCTAAACATCTGTGCTACAAGTGCTTGAACGCACGGCAATATGACCCCGCCACGTGCAGCGCTCCTGACTGCAGCGAGTGTGGACATCCACATCATCATCTTCTTCACTGGACGAAGCCTACCGCGCAACCAGCAGCGTCCACGCAGCCAGCGACGGCGCCACCCGCGGTGGCAGCAGGTAGTGAGGGGCCAACTCGGGATAAAAACACGACTCGAGTTAATCCGAGTTGAAATTCACGCAACTCGAGTTAGCACTAACAGAACCAAACTAAGTTGGAGTAACGAATTTATTAGTTAAAAACTACTTTTTTACATATTATGTATTTGACAGATAAATTGGATAAGTACCTCGAGAATTGGCGAGATGAGGCACAACACCGAGGGAAATTGAAAGAATGGGAGGGGGGGGCCTTAGCCCAGGAGTGGGACAAAACAGGCTAAGGAAAAATTAGATTAGTAAACTAACACCCTATTCGCTGGGCGCAAAACTTTTTGTAAACACTTCACACACATCAAACGGTTATAATCAGACTAATTTTAAAAATACAACCTTACAACGCAAAATGGTTACTTTTGTAGTACTCTTTAATTTTATCATAATAGTTCCGAAATCCTGGCTTTCGAGATGCATTTTAATATTGGTTTTAGTTTTACCTTTTTTTGGTTCAAACTTTAAAAATACTGATATCGTTGTGAAAAACATAAGAAATAATAATTTTAGTGTTTGACATGTGTGTATTTGGTTGTTCTATGAAATATTTTATTTTAGTGATAGCAACTCGAGTTTGGAAGAATACCATACCACTCGAGTTGCACATCTCTAGACCAGAGACCACTGTCAATAGTGTCAGTGTCAATGAATTTGTGATCCAATTGTGATCTTTGAGGAGTTTTTGGCGGGATTTTTTCGAGTGAAGTTCAGCGGCTGTTAATATTATTTGCAAATTGATTCCTAGTGGATATTGTGATATAAAATTGGTGTAGTTTTGTGTCTCAACTGTCTACGCAACTGGACAATATGTGAAATCATTGACAGAAGCGATCTCAGGATAGTGGAGCGGAGAATTTTATTGTAGTATTGACTACCTCCGCAAAGCTTACTGGGAAGGCTGACTCGATACAATTTGCTGCCAAATACTCCAAAAACCATTAGAATCTGTTACACCCGTATTCTAATGCATACTAAAGAATGTTAAAATTGCACTGAAGACGAGGCGGTATGGTCCAAGACCTTAGCCTGCCCGAAAGGGCGAACAAAAAGAAAAAAAAAAAATGTGATCTTTGAGTCACGGCTGATAATCTTCATAGAAAGAAACGCTCGACGTAGCGCCATTTTTTTTTAATGATGCATGACATTTCTGCTTGGCTGTGATTGGCTGTCGCAGGCACCGGTAGGCCGCCATTTATTTTTGTATGATTTGAATTTTGACATGACATTACAGGCTCTAAGTAGTCTGCACAGAGTACATTGAATATATGGTAGAGTAGTCTGTGATAGACACACTACAGTAATATTAACAGGTTTCAAGAATTATTTTATTTTAGCAATGCGGTGTTCAGAGCAGTATATAATAGTAATCTTTTTAGCAATGCGGTGTTCAGAGCAGTATATAATAGTAATATGGTAGAGTAGTCTGTGATAGACACACTACAGTAATATTAACAGGTTTCAAGAATTATTTTATTTTAGCAATGCGGTCTTCAGAGCAGTATATAATAGTAATCTTTGGTTCAGAGATATTCATCAAACATAAGAATTACATGAAGAGCTTGAGTTCGCTGTATAAAATATAAATTAAAGTCTATCTTTCTATCGCCAAAAATCACACGACCACACGATTGTTTTAATATTTTATTTGTATATCGAAGTGTTAAAAAAAACAAATTAAAAGGGATATAACCACGTTATTTATTGACAAACAATGTTTTATAAATGTAATTGATGTTAATTAAATAAGTTAATTCTTTTTGTTTAAAAAAATGGAAAAGCTATCAGTGTGTAGGTTATGTTTAGTGGCGAATGTTCGTATGTTTGAAGTTACCGACAAGAACCTGCACGAACTATTTGAGAAGCTGACTGATATTCCAGTAAGTATAAGACATAAAAAGCATAATAAAATGGTAATAAACCACATGTTAATTTATTCAAAATTGCCCATTTGCAGTGTGCGTCCAAATCGATTTAAGATAACCCTCTGTGTGAGGACAGACATACTGACTACTTACCACCAACTGTATACTTGGACATTGAACAGCATGACAATATTAATTTTAATGGATAGGAAGTACTCTATATTTTCATCTAAACCAAACTTATTAAGAAGCAATATTGTTTGATTATATATTGATAACAAAAATTCACAATATAGTTAGTTTAGTGTCATGGCTTCTTACAAGCTTTTGTTAACTTTCATCTGTCCCGTTGTCTGTAATCAAATCTTGCAAGTTTAATTTGGCCCTCTTCCCAGTGTACGATTGAGATGAAATTGTTTCTTGTGACAGTGCAATTCAAGAGCAGATCCACTGTTGTGGGCACGATTGTCATGCCCACAATCCTAATAGGCTTGTGACGTCACACTTTCATGGTCACCAAGATTTGTACCCTAACCTAATAAAATTCCTTAAAATATACTGGCAACTCTCCCGGTCAGCGTAGGGTAAAATTTTCAGGTTTATTACTTTACTAGGGTTCACCTCACGGTTTTGCCCACATGGAACTATGTACTATACTGTTTTTTTATCATAATTTGTTTTTATTGTGAAAAGTGCATGAGAGTGAAGACACGGGTAAAAGTAAGTTCATAAATAAAATGTTATAAGATAAGTTTTGTTACAGTTTGTTACTGCAGACAGTAGACCGATGCTAGCTTGTTTCTTTTGTTATGCCAAACTAAAGCAATGCTGTCAACTGCAGAGAAAATGTTGGGAAGCTGAAGAGCTGTTTGCTCAGATGATGAATGAGGTGAGGTATTTACTCTCATAACTTCTAAATTTAGTAAGTGTGAAAGTGATTTCTCTTAAGCTCATACCTATTGTGTCTGGATTGCAGCAATTGTCCAGGTGTTGAAGTTCTCAAGTTGCAACCATTTGTGAAGCATTATTGTTATTGATTAAAGAACAATGAAAGGAACGCCCATAAATGATCATTATTTTTCCTAACAATAATAATATAATATTTTTTCAGCCAAATTTTTTTACAAACCGAGGCCAGCTAGAGAATTTTAACGGTCTTATAATAACTCAAACAGAAAACATAAGTATTGTTGATGTTGGTAAAAGCATTACAATCAAACAAGAATTACCAGCAGTTTGTGAGAGACTAGAAGATATTATTAATCCAAAGGAGGAACATCAAAGTGATGGTATGTTTTTAAGAACAAATAATAATTATGATTACCTGTTAGTGCTTCTATATCTATACATTATATAATAGTGTTAGTCTGGGTGCATCATCCTCATGTATATAAATATACATTGTGTATGTAAATGTTGTAAAACACTTTTTTTTTAAGATTTGGTGTGGAGTTTTTGTCCGTTTTTCTCCATAATAAGCTTTTTTGTCTGAATGCACGGTAGAATCAATTATTATTACTTTTAAATTTAAACGTTTATATTCAACAGTGCCGCTAAATGGCCTAAGTTAAGTTAAGACAAGCTGGTGTCCGCAACCCCACGTCTAAGCGCGTATTTTGATTACGGGTGGGATTAGTCGTCCTTACTCGATCCACCCCAGCTCCTCAAAGAATGCTAGCAGCTTTGGTGTGGCCAACTATCTCCTGTACTTTACCTGGGTCACAGAGGTATTTGGCCCCATAACCAGCGATTACTGGGCAGCTTAGGAGCAGGTGTGCTACTGTCTCATCCTCCTTCATGCATGCTGTGCACAGTGAGTGGGCTGTCCGTGATCCCTTAGATAAAAAGATGCTTGTTAAAAGTCTCATGGCCAGTCGTTACGGCTGAGAGTGCATGTAACTGTGATTTAGTCAGTCTCAGGGCTTTCTGTATGAAACGGACATCTTAAAAGGGGAAGTGCCTCTTTGGCCTGCCTGCATTTGTTGCGGTCATTCCACAATTTGTGTTATTGCTCTTTGGTGCATTTCCTTACCAGTTTGCTGAAGTAAAAGAAGGGTAATGGCACGATGTTTTCCGGTCCCTCTACCGCCATACTGGAACCCCTTCGTCCGAGCTCATCCACCACATCATTACCTCGAGAATCGCTGTGCCCCTTGATCTATTGAATGGTTACTTTATTGTGTATACTGACCTGGTTCAGGCGTTGTTGACACTTTTAACTGACACTCTTAATGGCCTAATTGATATAAAGAATTGTAACTTTTGATGATGAGATCATAAAATGTATTGCACCACTACATAATTTTTTTGTTGGTACTGATTATCCAACAAGTACTATATATAATTCGTTGTTTTTGCTATGTCTAGTACGGGCTAGGTGGTTAGAACAAGTTATATTTGTATTAAATTGACTCAACAAAATGCAATGACATGCAATATGGCTGCAAATTAACATAAAATACGTGACAAATTTTTGTGACATTCATCATCCCGCACCGGGTCCGCGTGGCGGCCCATTACCTCGCTCATACAGAGGAGGCCTGTGCCCCAGCAGAGGAATAAAAGGTTATAAATTAATGGTGAAGGATTGGCGAGAGAGTGCTGAATTTAGTTTCAATTCAATGAGAAGAGTACCTTACATACTGAAATAAAATAAGAAATCTTTAGAATTATTGAGTACTGCGCTTGACCATTTTGTACTTTATTTATAGATGAAGGGCTGGAAAATGTACACAACAACTATTCAGATGTAGAAGATATACCAGCCCATCAATCTGATTCGGATACAGAAGCTGATGTATCTTTGACGGATTTTAAAATTGAAGTGGAAGAAAAACAAGTATCAAAGAGAGCCAGTGACACAATAAGTAAGTAATAAAAGCTAATGAAATATTTTACACACGCGACACATGGCACGTGCGGAACACGCGAGGTTTGCGACATGTGCTGTGTCGCACTAAAACACACATACAAATACCATGTATTATTATCCCCGATCTACTTCAAATTTTGTGCTCATCTGATTTATATTTACAGGAGTGCCCGTCGTCCTCGTAAAGAAACTAAAACTGGACAAATATAGAGCAAAACTAGGAAATGTAATTACAGAAGAGCAAAGAAACACTGAAAAACCACACTGTAAAGTGGTCCCAACTACTCAAAATCGTATGACGAAACCCCGAGTTGGTAATGGTATTAGTAATACTGCTTTTGAAATGAGTAAACGTAGTAATAGCACGAAAGATGATATTACATGTAAGATATCGAAAAAAGATGATGATTTAAATAAGCATCAAAGACTATGTGTCGAAGAAAAACGTTTCAAATGTGATATATGTCAGTGGAGCTTTTATTCCAAGCATCATTTAACATGCCATATTCGTACACACACAGGTGAAAAACCTTTCAAGTGTGATGTATGTCAGCGCAGCTTTAGTGACAAATATAATTTAATTAAGCATATTCGTACACACACAGGCGAAAAACCTTTCAAGTGTGATTTATGTCAGCGCAGCTTTAGTTATAAAAATAATTTAAATGTGCATATTCGTAGACACACAGGTGAAAAACCTTTCAAGTGTGATGAATGTCAGCGCTGTTTTAGTCAAAAGAGTGCTTTTGATTATCATGTTCGTATACACACAAATGAAAAACCTTTCAAGTGTGATTTATGTCAGCACAGCTTTCGTAATAAAGGTAATTTAAATGCGCATATTCGTACACACACAGGTGAAAAACCTTTCAAGTGTGATGTATGTCAGCGCAGCTTTAGTGACAAATATAATTTAAATACGCATATTCGTACACACACAGGCGAAAAACCTTTCAAGTGTGATTTATGTCAGCGCAGCTTTTGTGATAAAAATAATTTAAATTCGCATATTCGTACACACACAGGTGAAAAACCTTTCAAGTGCGAGGTATGTCAGCGCTGCTTTTGTCATAAAACTAATTTAAAGGCGCATATTCGTACACACACAGGCGAAAAACCTGTCAAGTGTGATTTATGTCAGCGCAGCTTTTGTGATAAAAAGAATTTAATTGCGCATATTCGTACACACACAGGTGAAAAACCTTTCAAGTGTGATGTATGTCAGCGCAGCTTTAGTGACAAATATAATTTAAATAAGCATATTCGTACACACACAGGCGAAAAACCTTTCAAGTGTGATTTATGTCAACGCAGTTTTAGTCATAAAAAATATTTAAATACGCATATTCGCACACACCTTTAATTGACCTCTAATAAACAAGGTATATAAACACACTGCAAAACTTTTCAAGTGTGATGTAAGTAAGCGTAGTTTTGGTCAAATAAGTCATTTAAACAAGCATGTTCGTACGGCCAAATGTCTTTACAAACTGATGCCAGCTAGAGAATTTTAATGGGCTTATAATAAATCAAACTGAAAACATAAGTACCTATTGTTGATGTGGGTCGAATATAAATAATTTAAATCTAAAAGAATTTCCACCTACTTGACACTCAGGTGATAAACCATGTGTGATGTATCACATATCGGTCCACATCTGTATGAGAAAGTCAATGACAAACTAAAAATCTTCCCCATGACCAAGTTGGGTGCAAAAAACAAGTTCGGGATTGGGTATTAGGACTTACCTACAACGAAACAGAAAACCTACTAGTAATTTAGTGTTAACACACCATATTACCATACACACCACCACAAACACACCATCGCAACCACTCCATCACTTACATACCAGCACACTTACGCTTACACCTTTAGTTACCTTTCAGTTTTTGTTTAATGATTGGAACCATTGCATTTGATATGTATAATCAAACAATCATATTATTTGTTAAGAGATACTGGATTCTGCGACACAGGGTGTCCTAGTGCAGGATCCAGTGTCATCTCTTATTACTGTAACACTCTTATATTGAATCAATAAACTTAATATTATTTTATTTTTGTTTTTTTTAAAGGAAATAAAAGGAATTGATTGCACATTACAGGTTCAAGGTTGTTTCAAATTGTAGATTATTATGGTTTTCACAAAAGTCTAACTTTTGTGCCTTAGAAACATAGTATGAAACTCTTTGCGGTTGGTCATTGACTGTGTATTAATTTTACGATTATACTACAATCTATCACTAGTAGTGATGATTTATTTTTTTATTTGATGTGTGTGATTGTTTGACTAGGGTAGAGTGGTAGCCAATGAACTACCAAAAATTTGAAGAGTTCTAGCTCAGTGGTTATTGCAGTCAAAGAAAATATTTTTATCTCGCCATATAGGTAATTTAATAAGCTACCACATAGCATTCAAAATTTTGAAAAATATTTCCTATTGCCTGATTAATACAGGTTTTTTTTAAACCAAGTTAAATGGTTCATAGTGTACCACCAAGGGTACACAATGAACCGGGGGGGTGGGACTAAATGAACCAGGTGGTACCGGTGGTAATATCTACTGTACGAGATGTTCCAATTCGTAGTCAATACAAAAATGCCTTGTGTAATCACAAATGTAAAACTGTTTTAATAAAAAAGAGTGTTCTGGGTATGGCCCCACGTATTTATAATAAAATTCCAGATGCCATGAAAAAATTAGATTTAATACATTTCAAGAAAAAAATTAAATTATTACTTGTTGATAAATGTTATTATACTGTTGACGAATACTTAGATGATAAATTAATTTAACATGACATCACCATATTGTTATAATATTCATTTATTCTTTTTCAATTAGTAACTACTCTAAGTTTGACATAAATATTTGACACTAAACGTAGGTACCAATCTTTTTTAAATTGACATTGTTTTATTGAATTTGACTAATTTGTACTAAATCAAATTTGTACACCATATTTGTACGCCTCCTGGCATAACATAGCGCTAACCGATAATTGTTTAAGTTGAAAATAAATAGCAAATGATTCTGTGTTCATCCAACCGCTAGGTGCGGCTAACCTAAGTGTCCCTGGGAGCACCCCATACAGCATGTGTGCCTTATAGTTTTTTTGGAAACATCATAACTGGAGGTAATGCCAGGCCAATCGCATTTACAATACAGCAAGTTGTAACCAAGATTCCACGTTCCCCACTTGTGACTTTACAGACCGCGTCCTTTAGCTGCCAGAACTTTATGGGTCGTTGCACAGTTGTGGTAGATGTTTTGTCAATAATATATATTCGGCTTCCATTAGCAACAGATGGAGAGCGACTTAAAACTTCTTTCAGGTTGTCGTAAATTTTTGCACGTTCATTTGATTAAATGCTGTAGCTTTTGCCATACTAAAAGCCTCCGGTTTTTCCACTGAAAATTCAGGATGTCTTGGCCTGAACCCCTCATCCAATCTCGGCCTGCCATGTCATGGACTTTCCACGATGGCGGCATTTCAATTTTGTTAATAACTGCTATTTGGTAGATAGGCAATTCTGCGACAGTCTTTAGAAGTTAGGCCATAGAATTTATGTGCACAATCCAATAAATACTCTTTGATGCTGTCTTCTTGTTCATCATTAAAGTTTGTTCGATCAAATTCGTAATGCAGTTCCATGACTTATTGCTGCGGTATTTTTCAATGTATCTTTGCAGTGTTGGGTAGGGAGATTGGCTGCTTCGGCTGCTTTTCTAATAGGTACTCAGCCCCGACTGTGGTGTTCACTAATTAGGAGTTGGGGTTTATAATAAAACACTCAAATTATCAGTAGGCACAGAGCGCTACATGGTAACGTCCTGTCACCGCTGTAGCGGTGGGCGTTGAATGAACGAACTGTTTTTTTAGACTGTTTACTTGTCGTCAACTGTTCGACTGGTTTACAGTTCACGGATAAACTAGTTTACTCATGAACGAGATTTTAAGCAACGACTTGATTTCGCAAAGTCGACGCACGAAGGAACGGAACGAGTGATGACTACGAAGACTGGTTTTGGTTTTCAGTTCACGGATAAAATAGTTTACTCATGAACGAGATTTTAAGCATCGACTTGATTTCGCAAAGTCGACGCACGACGGAACGGAACGAGTGATGATTACGAAGACTGGTTTTTGTTTACAGTTCACGGATAAACTAGTTTACTCATGAACGAGAGTTAAAGCATCGACTTGATTTTGCGTAGTCGACGCACGACGGAACGGAACGAGTGATGATTACGAAGACTGCCGAACCGAAGCAGTAGGTATGTAAATCTCGTTTATCTTTATTTGGTTATTTTTTTTTTGGATTTTGTTTATGTACGCTATGTTTTTAGTCCTGATTTGAAATATGCATTACGTGTCGGTCAAGGCGAAATAATAAACTTTGTCATTACCTACTTTTTTGTTCGCTAAAAGTGTAAAAAGTACTTAATAAATAAACAAAAATAACTAATTGTAAATAGTGGATTGTGTATGAGTGTATAAAGTACTAATCGACTAGTAAACCAGTTTTTTACAAAACGGCCTAATCCGTTCGTTCACTAAACGCTGCTGTTCAGTGTATGATGTAAACTAGTCGAAAATTAAACTGTTTTATGAACTAGTTTATCGTAGACAGTAAACCAGTCTCGTTTCGTCGACTGTAAAAACGTCGACGACCCACCACTACACCGCTGTGTTTGCCGCTGTGTGTGACAACTTAATAATAAGTACCCGCAGGCACGTATTGCTCTGTCGTTTATTATAGGATACCACATCTCTTCCTTTTTATAATAATAATTATTTTGCAAGTGCAATTACATTATTTTGCATGTAGACGATAATTAAGTTTTAAGTAGGTCTAATAACCTAATTTTGAATATAGCAATATCCAGCATTTAGTATTTGCATTAAACTAATTACACTAAACTTACATATTATATAATATGGTTTAATCCCAGATTCTAGCAGAAGGCATTGAGATAATATGTACTGTGCGTAGTACATTATTACCTCAATGGCAGAAGGACAGATTTGCATAAAGGCAGATAATGTACTGTCGCCGTCAAAAAAGTTACAAATCCTAGTAACCTTATTATCAATTTGTGATCTGTTTGCTTTATATATCTAAAGGTTATGCATGGAGTACTGCTCTCACCTCTGGGACGGATCTGCCAAATACCAACTTAATGCACTTTAGTCGTTTGACAGACGGGCCAAGAGCTTATCGGCAACGATGCGCTGGTCGACTCAAAGCTCCAGAGCCTTGAACACTGACGACGAGTTGCCAGCCTGTCGGTTTTCTATCGGTAACATTTCGGGGAGTGTGCGATGGAACTGCGCAATTTGATTCTGCCTAGCCCTTTCCATCATTGGACAACAAGACGTACGGTAATGCGCCATCGGTACATGTTGGATATCCCACCCATAAGCACAAAGTGTTATGAAAATACTTTCATTCAGCTAAGGAGTGGAATTCCCTGCCGGCGCGGCGTCTTTGTTTCCTGATAGCTACAACCTAGGGGTCTTCAAGTCAAGAGTGAATAGATTACTTCTAGGCAAGCGTATCACCTTCGACCACATCATCACTTAACATCAGGCGAGATAGTGGTAAAGCGCGAGCTTAAAACGAATAAAAAAAACAAATGTAACTATTCAATTTATTTTTTTTGTTTTCTGTGTGGGTCTGTACTTCTGCCTTTATGCAAATCTGTCCTTCTGCTAATCTGGGAATTTGCTATTCCGGGATTTTGCTTATCTGTCCTTCTGCTACAGAGGGGGTGTTGCACTGCTCCTGAGCGGCTTTTTCGGCTGCTGCCTTCTGCTGGGCCCTTTCCGATCCGCTTTGAGTGGTGGGGCTTGTTGTGGGGCTCATCACGCTGGCTGTTGGTTGTCTGGGGGCTTTGAGGAAACTCAGGGTTTCCCCTCTGTCCTCGTAGACAACGACATCATGATGTTCTGAGGCTTTTAGACAGCCAAAGCGCCTCCTCTCTCCCCTCCCACCACCATTGCGTCCACACTTATGGTTCGGGCTGCGGCTGACGTGTAGTCTCCTGCCTCCCCGATCCTCTGAAGCAATGAGCTTGCCTGAGCAAATGGAGTAGCCTCTCCCCACTCGATTAATGCGATTGTTTTCCCTTTAAACCGCATTAGACGGCATCGGTGAGTGGCCACTTCCACTTGAGGTAGTGCAGCATACTTGCTGCCTTTTATGCTCGTTTTGGTAGTGCTTCCGTTAATCAGGGCGGCAAGGCCCGGCGGAAGGTGTATTCGGGCCGCAGCTCGACTTGAGCCTATGCCTAACTTCTCCTGTTCCCTGTTCATGAACAGAGCGACGCCTCGCAGTCTGATGCCAGGGACTCCGTCTTCTCCGCAAGCCAGAAATTGTGTGGTAGTCATGCTAGGGGCTTGTTGTAGGCTGGGTGTTGCTGCTACCGCTGCTGCTACCGTTGGTAATGGTCGTTGGTTAGAGAGTGTGTGTGTAATTTGTGTATCAGTCAATGGTGTGCTTGTTGTTGTTTGTGTAGTTGTGGTTATTGTTTGTGTGGTTCTGGTTGTTGTTGTGGTTGTGTGAGTTCGAATGTGTGGTCGACTTCGCAAGGTTACGTCTGTTCTGTTAGCCTAAGCTGCGATTGTGGCAACTTTGCTCGCGAATGCCAAGAATGGAATCCTAGTAGTCGGTCTCCCCATGATGGCGTGGAGTGTGGACTGGCTAAGCTGGGTTGGCTCGAATTTTACTTCGAGCTCCATTCTGTCTTGGCTGAACCTTGGGCATTCGAAGAGCAGGTGCCAGACTGTCTCGTCGCAACTCGGGTCACAGACGCACGAGGGACTATCTTTGAGATGGAAGCGGTGGAGATACGCTGAGAATCCGCCATGTCCTGTAAGGACTTGTACGTGGACCGGTGTGAGCACTGCGTCTCTGAGTGTTCTTTTCGCCGCTAGGACGTCTGGAAAGAACACTTTCGTGACTGATCCTGTACTCGAGGACTCGTACCGCGCTTGCCACTTCCTTATAGTCCCTTCCCGTATCTTTTTCCTCACGAACGAAACGGGGACCTTGCTGTAGTCTGATGTCAATTTTGTTAGAGCTGCCTCCTTGGCCAGCTCATCCGCTCTCTCATTCCCGGCAGTTCCCACATGGGCCTTGAGCCAAAAGAGCCTCACTTCTCTGCCCTCCTCTCTGATTTCACGGACGCTTCTCTTGATTTGGAGTGCCAGGTGGTGAGTGACAGACGGTCTCCTCAGTAGGTCAAGTGACGATCTCGAGTCACTTAAGATGCTTACGGAGGCCGCCTTGGATTCTCTTGCCACCCTGAAAGCTCTGAAGAGAGCGTACATTTCCGATTGGAAGACTGTGTTGTGAGGTTCCAAGGCGAAGGTGCTGAACCTTGACTCCGTCCCGTTTTCCCACCAAGTTAGGGCAGCTCCAACTTTCCCCTCTATCTTATTGCCATCGGTGTATATTTGGGGGCCGATTACTTGGTGGGTTGCCAGGGTTTCGGGAGTCAAATTCTCTAGGCATTCATACTCGGTTGTTGTGAGTTGCGCTGGGTGGGGATTTTTGGAGTGGTGCACGTCAAGATGTTGACTTACACTTTTACGTGTTAATTTATAAACTAATACGAGTAAATCATAAAGTGCAACGACAAATCCTAGGCCTGAGATTTGTTCATTGACTGTTTTAATAATAATAACTTATGAACATCCAAGCATGCTAGGAGTATTGAAGGAAAGTAAATAGTCTCTATAATCCACCTTATCCTCATGACCTTTTTTCAGTATATTTCTGCTTATATGGACTGCTTTTTCCGCCATAACATTGCTCTTTGGATTCCTAGGCGCCAAAAATTATTGGACTCATCAAAGTGTGCATCAATGATAGCGACGAAAGGAGTTAATGCTTCGCTTGTAAAACTCATCAATAACAGCAACAAAAGGAGTTAACGCTTGTCAAATACATTTGCAATACACAATACCAATATGTGAAGTTTTCTCTCGATTCTTCGGCTTTCGTTCATTTTTACAATCAATTCTACGTCAAAATACTGGTCTGGGAAAGATTCAACTTCTTTCGTTTTCAGAGTGTATGTGTGTGTGTTTTTGGGAAAGAAACAGATTGTTGCCTTTGCCGAATTCACTTACAAAATTAGGCTGCAGGTGTCAGTTACATACATAGTCAGAACGACGTAAGGAGGAAATACGACAATAATAATAATAAACCTTATTCAATGTTAGCGTGCACTAGTACTTCCGACAAATAAATGTAAGTTTTGTCGAACCTCCCCGGAGCACGCTCTGGACAAATGCGGCAAGTTCAAACGCGCTATGAGACGCGACCGAAGGCAATTTGTACGTGCTAAACATCTGTGCTACAAGTGCTTGAACGCACGGCAATATGACCCCGCCACGTGCAGCGCTCCTGACTGCAGCGAGTGTGGACATCCACATCATCATCTTCTTCACTGGACGAAGCCTACCGCGCAACCAGCAGCGTCCACGCAGCCAGCGACGGCGCCACCCGCGGTGGCAGCAGGTAGTGATGGGCCAACTCGGGATAAAAACACGACTCGAGTTAACCCGAGTTGAAATTCACGCAACTCGAGTTAGCACTAACAGAACCAAACTAAGTTGGAGTAACGAATTTATTAGTTAAAAACTACTTTTTTACATATTATTATGTATTTGACAGATAAATTGGATAAGTTCCTCGAGAATTGGCGAGATGAGGCACAACACCGAGTGAAATTGAAAGAATGGGAGGGGGGGCCTTAGCCCAGGAGTGGGACAAAACAGGCTAAGGAAAAATTAGATTAGTAAACTAACACCCTATTCGCTGGGCGCAAAACTTTTTGTAAACACTTCACACACATCAAACAACGGTTATAATCAGACTAATTTTAAAAATACAACCTTACAACGCAAAATGGTTACTTTTGTAGCACTCTTTAATTTTATCATAATAGTTCCGAAATCCTGGCTTTCGAGATGCATTTTAATATTGGTTTTGGTTTTAGTTTTACCTTTTTTTGGTTCACACTTTAAAAATACTGATATCGTTGTGAAAAACATAAGAAATAATAATTTTAGTGTTTGACACAATGATATTCAAATAAACAGATATGTTATAAGCGCGCGCATTGTGAAGACTCGAATAGTAGACAATTGTATGATTTAGTCTTTAGTTTATGTCACGCATGGCGAAGAGCGATACGCTTTGTTGAAAAAAAAACAAAATTAAAAAAATGCCATCGTGTGTATTTAGAAAGTGTACCAATTATAATACCAAATTACATAAAACAGAAGGGATCTCATACCATATGTAAATACGCAATACACCTCAATTTACTAATTTATTTCAATTTTTTTTCCTAATTTTCTGATATTTGGAGGTTACAAAAAGAAAAAACATTGGTTGTCAGAATAATGTTTGTTTACATTCACACGCAAGTGACAAACACTAGCTGTCTCATTTTTTCTTGTTTGTTTTATCAAGCCATTCCTTTCGACATTGTAGTGAAATGTCAGATGAATGAAAAGTGTGTATGTGTGCTGCCGTTGCTGCGCGGAACACTTTTTTCAATTGTTTTGTGAGTGTATAACGTATCTGTTTATTTGAATATCATTGGTTTGACATGTGTGTATTTGGTTGTTCTATGAAATATTTTATTTTAGTGATAGCAACTCGAGTTTGGAAGAATACCATACCACTCGAGTTGCACATCTCTAGACCAGAGACCACTGTCAGTAGGTAGTGTAAGTGGTGTAAGTGTCAATGAATTTGTGATCTTTGAGTGTCAGTCAGAGTCACACTATTTTTTTGTTTAATAATAATGTGTTAAATATTGTTATTGTAGCAGGTTATAAGAATTATTAGCAGTGCGGTGTTCAGGGTTTATTCATTAATCTCATATGTACAAATTACATGGAGAGCCCGAGCTTCCTGTTTAATATATAAATAAAGTATATCTTTCTATCCCATAAATCCACACGATCACACGATATTTTTTTCAATCATCGATGTTAATTATTTATGTAAATACTTTTTGATAAAAAAAATGGAAAAACTATCAGTGTGTAGGATATGTGTAGTGGCGAATGTTCGTATGTTTGAAGTTGCCGACAAGAAATTGCACAAACTATTTGAGAAGCTGACTGATATTCCAGTAAGTATAAGACATAAAAAGCGTAATAAACCACAAGTTACTTCATACAAAATTGCCCGTTTATATTGGGCGTCCAAAATGTTTTTTTAGAAGTTGTCCAAGATGACCTTCTGACCAGCACTGTGTGAGGACTAACATATTGAAAACCTCACAGACTTACCACCAACTGGGGTCTTGAATATTGAACAGCTTGGATATTTTTATGTATAGAATGTACCTAACCTATATATTTTTATCTGAAACAATCTTCTAAAAAAGCAATATTGTTTGTTTATATATAAATCTGTGGAAGTAGGTACTGAAATGATTACAAAAATGCTTAACTGGTAGAAATCTATACTATAGTTTAATGTCATGGCCTTGGATTGGCATGTTCGATTGAGCTAAAATTGTTTCTTGTGATAGTTCAATTCAAGCACAGATCCACCGTTGTAGGCACAATGGTCATGCCCACAACCCTAATAGACGTGTGATGTCGCACTTTTATGGTCAGCAAGATTTTCTTAAAAATATACCAGCAACTCTCCTGGTCAGGGTAGAGTATAATTTTCAGGTTTATTAATTTACTAGTGTTCGCCCCACGGCTTTGCCCATGTGGAACTATGGTGCATGAGAGTGAAGACACGGGCACAACAAAAGCTAGTTCATAAATAAAATGTTATAAGCTAAGTTTTTTTACAGTTTGTTACTGCAGACAGTAGACCGATGCTTGCTTGTTTCTTTTGTTACGTCAAACTAAAGCAATGCTGTCAACTGCAGAGACAATGTTGGGAAGCTGAAGAGCTGTTTGCTCAGATGATGAATGAGGTGAGGTATTCTCCAAATGGCATTTACTCTCATAACTTCTAAATTTAGTAAGTGTGGAAGTGATTTCTCTTAAGCTCTTTGTGTCTGGATTGCACCAATTGTCCACGTGTTGAAGTTCTCAAGTTGCAACCATTTGTGAAGCATAATTGTTATTGATTAAAGAACAATTAACGGAACGCCCATATATGAACATTATTTTTCCTAATAATAATATTAATTTTTTTAGCCAAATGTTTTTACAAACCGAGGCCAGCTAGAGAATTTTAACGGTCTTATAATAACTCAAACAGAAAACATAAGTATTGTTGATGTTGGTAAAAGCATTACTATCAAACAAGAATTACCAGCAGTTTCTGAGAGACTAGAAGATATTATTAATCCAAAGGAGGAACATCAAAGAGATGGTATGTTTTTAAAAACAAATAATAATTATGATTACCTGTTAGTGCTTCTAATACTCTATATCTATACATTATATAATAGCGTTAGTCTGGGTGCATTGTGCATGTAAATAATAATAATAATAAGCCCCCTAAACAACCACACGTCCTGATTGACCATCTAATCACGTGGGGGGCGGACACACGAATGAGATATTACTGGCGTGGCTAACGTGGCTCTGGAAACCCATTCAATATGGAGACTCGTTCAAAGAATAAACGTATAGGACCGCTACCCGAGGGCGATCGTCGGGGCGCACCTGGGGCCGATGCTGGGTGTCACAGCATACGATCCATCGGCGGTGGGGGACTGAGCAGGCGGGTTCTCCCCGATAAAAATACTACAGCCGAACCGACAGACAGACTAGACAATAGAGCAGTTACATCTGCCGAGGATGTTTCGCAGGCGGCATCAGCTACTCAGCCTGCGACCACCAAGGCGGGAAAACCACGAGTGCGCATGAAATGGACGGAAGATATGAACATATTCATCATGCGCACATACTTCTATGTTACAAAACTTGAAGAGGACAAAACAATGTATTGCACACAACTATTTCAAAAATTTAAACTACAATACCCAGATATGAATGTAACAGAGCAGAGAATAGCAGACCAAAGGCGAGTTATTATTAGAAATAAGCTATTATCGGATAACACGTTAAATAGAATCAAATTTGAAATAACAGAGCAACTTAAAAAAGAAGAAGAGGAAAGTTTAAATATTTCACAACAAAATAACACTTTACAAATAACTGAATCACTCACACCTTGTAATCCATCCTTACAATATGACTCGAGCATAGGGACTGAATATTTTGACACCGCACTACCTGTTAACGCACCACATAGCAGTCAATCAAATATAGATGATTCAATGTTAATACAAACTCAAATGGTATTTAACCCTTCGTTAGTAGAGACACTAAACAATGAACTAGAAATAAATATGTTAAAATATAATGGAATAGATCCCACATGTAGACCTTTATTACCAAAAATGCGACAAACTCGTAAATTATCGGATATCATTGGTATATTTAACCAAAAAATTATCCCACTAAAACTTTCATCACTGGAAAACTTATCCGATACACATTCTCTAATTTATTGTATAGCTCTTACGGTCGCTGAACATTTTAAATTCAAAATAAATATAGGCAGGTCAAGTTTTAAAACTAAAGTAAAATACGAGCCACCATGGCAAAAAAGATTAGAAACAGACATAACCCTACTAAGAAAAGATATAAATAGGTTGACACAATATAAAAATGGTAACACATCAAGAAGGCTTGAAACAAAAGTTAATGAAATTATTGCGAAGACCAAACAACACAGCTCACACGAAAATTTTAATAAAAGGATAGAAGACCACCTAGACACCTTAAAACAAAAACTCTTAGTCAAGAGTCATAGGATAGCAAGATACAAAAAAGCCAAAGAAAGAAAGGATAACAACAGACTATTTACAACAAGTGAGAAACAATTTTATAGAAAGCTTAAAGGAAACGATACGACTATCATAAATCCACCATCGGAAGAGAGTTTAAAAGAATTCTGGCAAGGAATCTGGTCAGACAACGCTGAACATAATAAAGAAGCTAGATGGATACAAGAAGAAATAGTTAGATCAGAAAAAATAGAAGAAATGCCGTTTGAAGATATAGATACTGTTGAATTAAATATGATTATAAATAAAACACATAACTGGAAAGCAGCAGGAATAGATGGTTTGCATAATTTTTGGATAAAAAGATTACAATCACTACATAGTACATTAGCTAAACAAATTAATGATATTTTAAAAGGTAACGAGAATTTGCCAGATTTTCTCACAAAAGGCATCACATATATGATCCCAAAATCTAGTAGAACCCAGGATCCCTCACAATACAGACCTATAACTTGCCTCCCAACTATGTACAAAATCATAACGTCTTGCATTACTAACAAAATTATTAAACACACCGAAAAATATAATATTTTAACTGAAGAACAGAAAGGCTGCAGACGAGGGCATATGGGTTGCAAGGAACAATTAGTTATTGATTCCACTCTCTTAAAACATGTCCAGAGAGCAAGAAAAAACTTATACATAGCGTACATAGATTACAAAAAAGCATTTGACAGCGTACCGCATTCATGGTTAGTTCAAGTTCTGAATATCTATAAAATCAACCCATTGTTAACAAATTTTCTTAAAAACACCATGGGATCCTGGAAAACTACTCTTAAGCTACAAACACAAACCTCAAACTTAACTATAGATGAAATAGCAATTAAAAAGGGAATATTTCAAGGGGACTCACTAAGCCCTCTATGGTTTTGTTTAGCCCTAAATCCACTCTCCCGCGCATTAAACGAATCTAAATTAGGATTTGACATAAAGAACAATAGATCACTATTACACCAAATAACACATTTACTTTATATGGATGATTTAAAACTATACGCTAATAAAAATACAGATTTACATGGTTTATTAGACATAACAACATCGTTTTCAAAAGACATTAGAATGGATTTTGGACTAGACAAATGCCGAAAGCTTAACATAGAAAAGGGTAAGATAATCGGCGGAAATTACACAACAGATTCGGAAGAAGTAATAGAAGCAATGAAAAATGAGGAATTTTATAAATACTTAGGATACAATCAAGCGCGACTATTAGAGCACAAATCTATAAAAGACAAACTAAAACAGGAATTTTATAAAAGAATCCATTCATTATGTAAAATGTACCTCTCTGGTAAAAATTTGTTCAAATCCATAAATACTTATGCTATACCTATACTAACTTATTCTTTTGGCGTTATAAAGTGGTCTAAAACAGAATTAAATGCACTTGAAATTAAAACTAGAACAATTCTTACACAACATAGATATCACCACCCTCAATCAGCAATCGAAAGAGTGATTATGTCCAGAAAGGAGGGGGGCAGAGGGCTAATTGAAATATCACATTTACACAAAAGGCAAATAATAAACCTAAAACAATTCTTTAATAGGAAGAAGAATACAAGTCAATTACATAAAACAATAGTAGAAATAGATAACAAATATACACCACTGAATCTTAGCGAAGATGATATTGAAACAATAGACAAAGCAAGACACATAGAAGAGATACATAAAAAATGGAGACAGAAAGAACTACACGGAAGACATCCTAACGATCTAAACCAAACACACATTGATAGGGAAGCTTCCAACAAATGGCTTGAAATAAGTGGGCTGTTTCCAGAAACAGAAGGATTTATGCTAGCCATTCAAGACCAAGTCATTAATACTAAAAATTATAGAAAATATATTATAAAAGATAGTACAGTTAGAAACGATTTATGCAGAAAATGTCACAGCAAACCTGAAACAATACAACATATTACGGGAGCTTGTATGACATTGACTCAGAACGACTATACTCACCGGCATAACCAACTTGTTAATATTATACACCAAAAACTTGCAATCAATCTTAAACTCATGCAGGATCCGTACACACCATATTACAAATATTCACCTAGAGCTGTTTTAGAAAATCAATTATACAAAATATATTATGACCGCACAATAATTACAGATCACACTATTTATAACAACAGACCAGATATAACACTTGTTGATAAAGAAAACAAACACACATACATAATAGATATAGCAGTCCCAAACACTAATAATATACAAAAAACTATCACGGAAAAAATTAGGAAGTACACAGAGTTACAAGAAGAAATTACCAGAGTTTGGAAAATGAATAGAGTTACAATAGTCCCTATAGTCATATCAACAACAGGTGTTATTCCGAAACAAATATTGTACAATAGTTTTAATGTTCTCAATCTATCAAAATACACATACCTAACACTACAAAAAGCTGCAATATTAAACACTTGCCGAATAGTAAGAAAATTTTTACAGTTAGATTTGAGTCATTCCCGCTCGTCCACACCCCGTCGTCCACACTGCGGACGACTGGGAATGTTGCGTTCTGTTCGTCTACACTGTGGACGAACAGAACGCATTATTCCCAGTCGTCCGCACCTCGTTTCATGTTTAGTTTAAGAGTCAGTGTTTTTTTTTTTTAACAGTTTGGCTGCCAGAGAACGAGACACAATAGAAAATGTATTGTTTGTCGGGCATCTGGCAGTTAAGGTGTTAAATTAAATAAAAAAAAAAAAAATAAAAAAAAAAAAAAAAAATAAAAAAAAAAATAAAAAAAAAATAAAAAAAAAAAAAAAAAAAAAATAAAAAAAAAATAAAAAAAAAAAAAAAAAAAAAAAAAAAAAAAAAAAAAAGGTTTGTAAAATTGTACTATTACTGACAAAAATTGTAAATAGTTATGTTGTAAAAATGGTAATGTTTAAATTATTGTAAATTAAGTTGATCTGTGATACAAATTACTTTGTTGTTACCCTTAATTATTGTAAAATAAGATGATCTGTGATGAAAAATACTGTTGAATTTAAACACTACTTAGTACATATTATGTTGTTATTATATACTTTAAAAATGTTTATATAATACCAACAAAATATTAGTTAAAATATTGCCTTTTAATTATTGTAAATTATGTTGATCTGTGATAAAAACTAGAATTGTTGTTAATTATTTTAACATTTGATGATTTTAAATAAAAAAAACTTAATAGTTATGTTGTTTTTAAAGTAATTAAACCGTTAAATCATTTATTTAATTTTAAAAAAAAAAACACTGACTCTTAAACTAAACATGAAACGAGGTGCGGACGACTGGGAATGTTGCGTTCTGTTCGTCTACACTGTGGACGAACAGAACGCATTATTCCCAGTCGTCCGCAGTGTAGACGACGGGGTGTGGACGAACGGGAATAACCCTACTGATTATCCAACAAGTACTATATATAATTTGTTGTTTCTGCTATGTCTAGTATGGGCTAGGTGGTTAGAACAAGTTATATTTGTATTAAATTGACTCAACAAAATGCAATGTCATGCAATATGGCTGCAAATGAACATATAATACGTGACCAATTTTTGTGACATTCATCATCCCGCACCGGGTCCGCGTGGCGGCCCGTTACCTCGCTCATACAGAGGAGGCCTGTGTCCCAGCAGAGGAAACAATAAAAGGTTATAAATTAATGGTGAAGGATTGGCGAGAGAGTGCTTAATTTAGTTTCAATTCAATGAGAAGAGTATTTACATACTGAAATAAAATATGAAATCTTTAGAATTATTGAGTACTGCGCTTGACAATTTTTGTACTTACTTTATTTATAGATGAAGGGCTGGAAACTGTACACAACAACTATTCAGATGTAGAAGATATACCAGCCCATCAATCTGATTCGGATACAGAAGCTGATGTATCTTTGACGGATTTTAAAATTGAAGTGGAAAAAACACAAGTATCAAAGAGAGCCAGTGACACAATAAGTAAGTAATAAAAGCTAATGAAATATTTTACACACGCGACACATGGCACGTGCGGAACACGCGAGGTTTGCGACATGTGCTGTGTCGCACTAAAACACACATACAAATACCATGTATTATTATCCCCGATCTACTTCAAATTTTGTGCTCATCTGATTTATATTTACAGGAGTGCCCGTCGTCCTCGTAAAGAAACTAAAACTGGACAAATATAGAGCAAAACTAGGAAATGTAATTACAGAAGAGCAAAGAAACACTGAAAAACCACACTGTAAAGTGGTCCCAACTACTCAAAATCGTATGACGAAACCCCGAGTTGGTAATGGTATTAGTAATACTGCTTTTGAAATGAGTAAACGTAGTAATAGCACGAAAGATGATATTACATGTAAGATATCGAAAAAAGTTGATGATGTAAATAAGCATCAAAGACTATGTGTCGAAGAAAAACGTTTCAAATGTGATATATGTCAGTGGAGCTTTTATTCCAAGCATCATTTAACATGCCATATTCGTACACACACAGGTGAAAAACCTTTCAAGTGTGATGTATGTCAGCGCAGCTTTAGTGACAAATATAATTTAATTAAGCATATTCGTACACACACAGGCGTGTACGGATGAGTGATATTAGGAGTAAGTGATACAACGAATGCTGTTGCTATACTGCCCTTTATTATAAAAGAACACAAGTTTATATGGTTACATTGACATCTCCCTCTCATCTCCTCCCTAAAACTAAAATAAAATAAAAGTTTACTTTTATTTTATTGCATGGATACATTATAAGCACAAATTAAACATTGATACTCTTAGGCTAACACGTATAAAATATAGTTATAACATAATCGTAGTACATATGTTCGTTATGTTTGGTATACAAAGTTATACAATAATAAGTAGTTACATACTTATAATAACAATCAATCCCTGAGTACCTATGAGCGCACAGCTGGCGCTTATTATTCGTCTCCGTTTTCTGCTGACCTGTATAATAGCTATTGTTAAGTGCTTATAGCATTGGTAATTAATTGTCTTATTGTTTTTATCTTAAACATGATACGGTTTCGTTCTGTTTTTGTGAATAATGTCGGGTTTTCCCTTATAATTGACCTCAACATTTGGTGACAAATCTCTAATCACCTTGTAAGGTCCAGAATATAATTGTTGAAGTTTATTGCCAGTTTCATTTTTAATTAAAACTTGATCGTTTGGCTTGTAGCGTATTGGATTTACATGCTGGTCGTATCTACTTTTTCTGCCTATTTTATTGGCTATCAAATTTTCCCGCGCTTCGGTTTGAGAAACCTGTAGGCGGTACTTAAGTTCAAGCGGGTAACTGTCGTAATTATATAGAGGCTCTACACACTTTTCCAAATTATTGGGCAAGTTACACTTTCTACCGTATACGAGTTCGAATGGTGTAAATTTTGTTGACGAGTGAACTGTCGTATTATAAGCAAAGCACCAGAATGGTAACCAAGTACTCCATAATTCGGGTTTTCCTTCTGCTTGGATTCGCAAAAATGCACCTAGATTTTTATGCGAGTTCTCTAGCGCTCCGATGCTTTGGTGATGATACGCAGTTGAGTTTAACTTTTTAATATGTAGTAATTCACAAACCTGTGTCACGGTCTCGGACATGAACTCTGTGCCTCTGTCGGTAGCTATGTCCCTCGGGATGCCATGTTGAAGTATGAAGTTATCCACGAAGGTGCGTGCTACTTCTGTAGAGGTTTTAGTGACGAGGGGATACGCACATACATACTTGGACAGCTCGCATTGCAATGTCAATATATAAGAAAAATTGTTGCTGTCTTTGTCTAATGGTCCTACCAAGTCTAAGAAGATTTTATCGAAAGCCGAATGAGCAGTTGTGGTGATTGCCATTGGCTCTTTCACCTGAACTGTATACTTATGCTTCTGACATTGAACACATTTTTTGACATAATTTTTGACATCACTTTCTAAGCCTGGCCAAAAATAGTATTTTTTTATATTAGTCAGCATTCTTCTCATGCCCGCGTGCCCACTAGTGGGCAAAAGATGAAAGTCGTTGAGTATCACTTTCCTATCATCTTTGTCCTCTATTCTTTCGACATCTTTTAATATACATAATCTGGGCCCTTTCCAGTTGCTTTGTTTTCTTATCTCACTAGTTAATTTCTCTACAAAAATTTTATTATTCGAATTTTTAATGAAGTATACTTCTTCTATATTTAGCTTGTTACATAGATCACTCAGCTCTCTCGCAAACTCGGCTCGCGTAGTTTGTGATTGAGATGCCGAGTTTATGAATATAGTTTTCATTTGGGCATTATACAATAATATTATGTGTGTTTGTAACACTACTGAGCTATCGCTCTTTAACTTCTTAAGACTGCTACTGGGTGCAAATCTTAACTCTACTGCGCCTCTTGGTTTGATATGAGTTTCCACTACATGTGGTTGAACTGGCAAGTTGTCGGTGGGCAACTCATCTGCCGGGGCGACAGCATCTAATTTTCGTTTTTGAGCGCGAGTCATTACTGCACACAGACACTCATTCATTTCTTTAAGTTCTTTTGACGTAATTTTTATTCTAGATAATGCGTCTGCAACGCAGTTCTCACTCCCTTTTACGTATTCTATTTCGTAATTGTATTCTTCTAGAGCTAGTCTAAATTTAAAGAGCCTGCTAGATGGGTCTTTTAAATTAAATAAGTATACAAGGGGTTTGTGGTCGGTTAGTATTTTAAATGTACGACCGTATAAATAGGGTCTGAAATATTTGACAGCCCAAACTACAGCTAAGAGTTCTTTCTCTATGGTGGGATAGTTCTTTTCCGCTTTGTTAAGGCTCCTACTAGCGTAAGCTATTGGTCTGCCATTTGAATTTGATAGTACTGCCCCAATTGCGTACCCAGATGCATCGGTTTGTACTATGAATTGATTTAGTTCTGAGAAATCTGGGTACTGTAGGATTGGCGGTGACATCATACTTTGTTTTAGAGTTTCAAATGACGTTTGACAGTTGCTATCCCAGTTGAATTTAGTGTTTTTCTTACTTAAAAGGTTTAAATGATAGGCTTTGTCGGCAAAGTGGTCTATAAATTTTCTATAGTAGTTTGCAAAAGCAACGAAGCGTTTCACTTCGTCCGTACTTTTAGGAACTGGATACTCTTTAATTATTTTAATCTTATCTGGGTCCGGCAATATACCATTGCCTGTCACCACGTGGCCTAAATAAAGCATCTCTTTCTTAAGGAAATCGCATTTAGTGGGATTTAATTTTAAGTTGGCACTGCGCAACTTTTCGAATACTTCTATTAAATTTTTGTTATGGTCAGTTAAGTTCCGTCCCATACAAATAAGATCGTCTAGGTACACTAAGCACTTGTCGTAGGATAGCCCGGTCATTGCCATGGTCATCATACGCGAAAATGAGCTGGGACTAGTTTTGAGTCCCATAGGCATTCTTGTCATTTGATACTGACCACCGTCTGCACTAAATGAAGTATATTTCCTACTGTGTTTGTTTAACGCTACGTTAAAAAAGCCTTGGTTTAAATCTAAATGTGTGAAATAAATACATCCACACAAGGAATCTAGTATATCCGTGATGTTTGGCAGTGGAAACTTATCATCCTGAATACAAGTGTTGAGCTTACGGTAATCTATAACTAACCGCCATTTTTTTTCCCCGTTTGCGTCTGATTTTTTAGGCACTAGGAGTACTGGGCTGGACCACTCACTGGAACAAGGTTCAATAATTTCTTGTTCCAATAAGTTGTCCACTTGTTTTTTTAATTCGGCTTTCTGTGAATGCGGCATTCTGTAGGGCTTAACGTACACTGGTGCCACGTTTGGTTTCAATGTTATTGAGTGTTCATATAATTTAGTTGTTCCTAATTTATCACCCGGTAGGAAGAAAATATCTGCATATTTTTCGCAAATGGACTCTATGGTCAATTGCTCCTCTTTATTTAAATGTTTCAGTGATAGCGAAGCGAATACCTTTCTGACACGATCAGCATTATTATTGGTTTCTTGAAATGAACATACATCATACTCGCTTGCTTTGTAAAGTGTTGGACTAATTGTTGTCAAGACTAAATCTGTCTCCGTGGTGTTTAAAATCCTAATTGGTATTTTCCCATTCGTGGGCTTAACTAAAGTATTTGCAACAAAGATCCCCTTTCGCAGTTCTGTTCCATTAACTACACATTCTTCTATCTCACATGTTCGAATAAAGTGAATAGACTCTGATCTTGCCGGTATATTAAAATGATTGTTTGTCATTATTAATGGTAACGATACCTTTGAGTTGTTATTCCATAGTAACAAAGTTTGGTTACCGTAATTTAATACTGATTTATACTTGCTTAAAAAGTCTTGTCCCAGTATGCCACTACCTTTACAAGGCAATGTTTTAAAAACATAGAACTTATGTTGTAGGGTCTGATTTCCAATAACTAGGCGCAAATAAGCATATCCTATAGCCTGTACTTTGCCCCCGATGCCGTTTACAAGTGTCTTCTCGATATGGATTGGAATGTTTTGGTCGAGAATTTGTTTATACTTTATGACAGATATGGATGCACCGGTGTCTACTAATAATTGGTATGAATAATGGTTATGCGATTTTATATTTACGTAGCCTACGTTATTGCATGATAAAATTATATTTTTAGTCCCGAAAAAACTGGTCCTCATTCCGCTGTTCTGTTTCTGTATTTTCCTGCGTTTCTGAGTCATCCAATGTATGTATGTGTTGATCCCTGGAGGTGCTATAATTGGACCTACCTCTGTTTCCATGAAATGGTCGGGTGGACCGGCGCCAGCTTGCCTGCGATCCTCTCCGAACCTGATCCTGCTGTTCGTCTTGGTTTTGGATAACCTGTTGATTGCCACGTGCGCGTCCTCTACCTGCGTATGAGAAGCGGCCTCTCCGCTGTGACCAGTTATAAGACGATCTCCCTCTATAATTCATCGTTAAAATATCGGAAGATGTTGATGGACTTGTTATATCTTCATCGATGGCCGCCTGTACTGCATCTTTCAATGATGTAAAATTTCTGGCTGAAATTATTGTACTAAGTCGTCGATTTCTCAATCCATCTGAGAAACATTTGATAGCTTGCTTCTCATTAATTGGCTTTAAAACTTTCAAACTGGCCTCGTTGGCCCCCGATTGAGAGATCGTCAAATCAACAAACAATTCCGTAATTTTTTTGCCGAAATCATCGATTGATAAATCGTTTTGCCTAAGACTTTGCAGCTTTCGTTGAATTGCTGTAGCCGATTTTTTAGGCAATAACTGAATCTTCAAGTCAGCTATAAAGTCGTCAATATTGACATATGAAGTCGCTAATTTCAATTTTGCGGTCTGTGAGAGTCTATTTTTTAATACGAAATTTAACAGTTTTCCTTGTGAATTTTCGTCTAACTCTGTTTTGTAATACTCTATGCCATCTATAAGTTGCTTTACGCTAGCCTCATCGTCTGTACAAACTGGTAATAAACTTAAAGCAACTTTTAAATCAAATTTACAAGTAGTTGCCATTTTATCTGCCGTACTAGGTTTCTGTGAGCACAATTCTAATATTTGTTCATATAAATGATCATAATTTGCGCAAAGCTCGTGAATATGCGAACATTCACTCTCACATACGGTGCTTTTCGATTTTGAATAATATTCTAAAAATAAGTTGTACTCTTTTAGTAAGTTGTCTGCCTCTGCTAATTTTACGACTATAATGTTACCTTTTCTTCTATCTGGACCTATCTTTATCAAATATTTTCTGATTTCAATTAACTTGTCGTACAATGTTTTTAAGTTTTCTGCCATTTAACATAAATACTTATTTCTATTTTCTTAGTAGGTACTGTATTACATACCATTATTTTATACTGCATACACTCCAGCGTTCATTTTTTTTTTTCATTTGTCACTTATTTTAGTCCACTAAAATAATGTCATGTATATTTTATGCTATTACACGTTTACTACTAATAGAGAATAGACAACACCTTATATATAACCACGCACTGACACGTAACGAATACAACTTTCGCGCACTTTTCTTCGTAATCCCTGGGTTTTTAACTCTTCAGATGACGTCCTCAGTGTCCTTCTTGTAGCCTCTGGCATTCGTCCGCATTTCCTCTGCGTCAGCTCTACGTCTCCATATAGAACATCGTAATCTGTCCTTCCTGATCTCATTACCCATCCATTTCTGATGGCAATTCTTGTAGATTCTGAAGATACCATACAAAAACGCCAACGATGCTATAAGAAGTAACACGATTAAAATGATGTTTGTTGTGCTGGCATGTATCGTCAGCTGCGTGATGTCAGCGCTGTTACTTCCACCTGCTGCGTTTTGTGGAACTATAACTTCTTCCTTCGTATTAGTTGTACCCATTTTGTGATTGTCGTGGTAAATATTCACAAAATAGAATAGTGACCACGCTAAGTCCCAGTACGAGATTGGTCTCGTTACAATACATTGCGACACCCGTTTTGGTCAAAGAAATGTAAACATACGCTGCTAGCGTTTACGCTGTCACGGTCGCCATGTACGGATGAGTGATATTAGGAGTAAGTGATACAACGAATGCTGTTGCTATACTGCCCTTTATTATAAAAGAACACAAGTTTATATGGTTACATTGACATCTCCCTCTCACTGCAAAACTTTTCAAGTGTGATGTAAGTAAGCGTAGTTTTGGTCATTGGTCAAAAAGTCATTTAAACAAGCATGTTCGTACGGCCAAATGTCTTTATAAACTGATGCCAGCTAGAGAATTTTAATGGGTTTATAATATGACTGTTTAGCATAACAAAACAGGTATTATGTGTGGATAAAACATATGGTGTTGAATTAGAAGAAAGCTGTCTGTAATTCTGCCTTTACATGGTTATCTATGGGTAAAAACTTACCAAATTGTCCATGGTTTTATACCTGTCTCTTTCTCTCCAGCCAGCGTGACGTTGAGAGTGACGTTGACAGGTAGCTTTAGCTGTCAACTTCATAGGGTCTTCAACTCACCAGCAAGAGAATTGCTGCAACACCAGCTTTATCCATACATAATACCTGTTTTGTTTTTAATGTTAATGCTATGCTAAAACATATGGTGTTGAGTTAGAAGACCTGTTTGGTATCTGCTGGTGATAAACACAAACGCTATGATGAACAACTTACAAAACTGTTCTGAAATATAATCAGTTTTATTATACACTACTATACCATTCAAGTTAAATAAAAAATAATAATAAATTTCTGCAAAATCAACAGAAAATTAATTCTAAATAATTCTGTCAAAGAATTAATTCTTATAGTCTCCACAAAAATATAAAAAAAACTTTTTAATACAAATTCAGCCAACATTGAATGCTGTTAATATATATTGAGTTATTTATTGGCAAACAATACTTAAATTTAAGTTTTATTTAGTACTTTTCCAGTTAATTTCCAGTTCCGATCTACTTTCTAAACATACTTCTAGGCTACTCTAGAGGCCACAGTTGACCTAATAGGTAGTGCCCGGTGGGTTACTAATGTTAGTATCTTTAAAAAATCTATTCCCACACAAATTGCAATATACTAGAAACACTAGAAGCAGGTTTACTATTCCCTGACAGACGAATAAATAAACTTGTGACAGTACATGTGTTTGACCATAAATACACAATGGTCTAGGTGTTTCCGCAAGAACCTACTTGACAGTATATTTATCTGCCTTTTGATAAAATCTTTGGCCACAGAGTCATCTTTTCTTCCGCAGACATTAGATTTCCATCGCTCTTTTCTAGAATAGTAAGATTATAAATCTTACAACTTGAGGCCAACAATATTTATATACATCAGCTAGTGATTTCAAGAAATGAACTTGAATTTATTCAATTCTTTGTTAAGTTGGTAAGCCAAATAAATCAATAAATGTTCAGCTTTAGACTGACTAGCTAAAAAAAACTGGGTAGTGAAAAGAAAAAATGTTTTAAATTAAAACTGCTGATGCTGTTTAAAAAGGAAATTTATGCAAGAAAATAGTTCTATAAGTACCAAATAATCTAGCACCAGAAAAACATCTTTTATTGGAACCTAAGACATAATAAGTCGTTAAAGTAGCTGTCCGCCAGTTACTTCTTAACAACTTCTGTCTGGTCCAGTGAGCTATTTGGTTAGCCCTCCTCCGTTTTTTTAAGACCAACTGGTGGACTAGGGTGAAATCTGTTGCATGTAGCCCGAGCTACTAAAAACCTTCCGCATGTTCTTTATCGGAGTTAGCTCTGCTATGACCCTCGATTGCAGATTGGGAAACCAGAAACCTTCTGGTCCACATTGGTGTTTTTAGGATATACATTCCTCTTTGTCACTGTTCCAGTGAGTTAGTAATAAGCTGAGTGGGTGGAATGCCCAGCCCAGCTAATGGTCTAGTGTTGGCTCTGCTATGGCCCTTATAATGAGGACCTATATTCCTTTTTGCCACTGTTCCAGTGAGCTATTATTAAGCTGAGTGGGTAGAATGCCCAGCCCGGCTAATAGTCCCAATCTAGGCTGAAAATGTCGCAGAACCATCACTGGAATCCTTTGGTACGACAGCCATCTTTTTTGAAGTGAAACAATCTATGTCTGGGACGCTCGACATTTTGAACATAGCCTCCGCGGCCTGGGGCAGAAGGCCCATCTTTTGAATTGAAATACAGCCTCCGCGGCCTGAGACAAAAGTTGCCACACTCTAGTATGTACTTACTAGATACTTTGCAATTCCTTGACAGGCAATCTGCAATTTCGATTAAACTACTAGGAAGGTAAGTGGCTAAGAGTGTTACGTAAAACTGCTCTATAAATCTTAGGAGCCCGTTTGTAGGCCCTATTAGTGTAGGGTCTTCACCCCCCCACTCCCCTACAGTCTCCAAGGTATCTAACAAGAGTCCCGCTGTAGGACTGTAAGTATAGTTCTCGCCAAACTTCTTGGCAGCCCTGAAGTTGGCTACAATGGCTGCGCAGTAGGAAATCTCATACAAAAACAGCACCGTTTCTTGCCTCGCGCATGCGGTAAACCAACTTCAGGGCGGCCATTAAGTTTGGCGAGGGCAATAAAAGGCGTGCACCCTCATAGACATTTATGGGGGTGAAATATCTGTGCGCTTTGAAATGCCTCGCTAATAAGAAGTTCAGTAAATAGCTAGTATAGCTACTAGAGTTAGATCATTATTAAGATACCGAATCTATAAGTAACTCCCTTTGCTTCAATATCCTTCCTGACAAATTAGTGTGGAAGTGAAGTCATCCGCTGACTATTTATGATTACAGATACAATATGTCCGCATTCCCTTCAATTCTCAATGTCAGAATTTATTTAAATGGCGCTCATTTCTCAGATAGTTACGGACTATTTATTGAGCAAGGGTGGATTACTCTAAGTCTGGTACAGCCATGGAGACACTTTTTTCATTGCTCTTTAAATTGGAAACAGATATAATTTTTTCATGTGTCTAAAAAGCAGACAAAGCTCTTTGAGGATGTGACTTTCCTAACAAACTAGTAATAATGTATGTGCGATACCGAAGGTGTGCCCTCACATGGTAATCAAGTTAAAACATAACTAGCATAATCACAACTAAAAGTACATCCCTGCTTATTTCCTCCGAGGAAAAAAAAGGGTGATGATAGATAATGTTATGTTGATTCAAAGTTAACAATGTTCTCAGTGTCTCCGTACCCAGAGAAATAGGCCTCATAGAATTTCCGCAATCCAATTTTTTTTTTATGCTCACCTCTTTAAATTTGATGGTGCTCAAACATTAAGCTTCTCCTAAGAAAAACTGTCAATTATAGTTGTGCAATTGAAATCTGGAGGCATCTCCAGTACGCTCATGCAATCAGTAAATGCAAATAGGCCTGATGATTTATTTTCACTTACATTTTAATTTCAAATCATCATAAATTTACCTACAAAAGAGAAATATTTTCCATACCTGCTTGTAAAATTGAATGAACATGTTCCACTAACAAAAACAACCTAAGACCTTTGAGGTCAAAGAAGGGGTGTAGTACAACCTCCAAGTTATATTTTATTTAGTTCATTCATTATAGAATGTCTGCATTGATGATTAAAGTGGTAGGTGAAAGATAATGTGAATAACATGGCAGGTTGTTCTTTATTATCTTAAGTACCTGTTATTTAAAAAAAATAGTTGTGAATATTAAAAAGCAGGTATCTTTATGAATAGAAAGCAGCCAATTTTAACAATAAAATATCAAATAATTCAATATTTTAATTTAGTAACATTATTTTCTTCCTGTTGTTGCCATATTAGGACAACATTCTCCAAATTTCTTGAATAGTAAGTGTTTATTGATGTATTGTTTTAAAACCAAAAATAAATATGTTCAAGGTCTGTTGCACCTTTAAAGAAGCTGTAGAAGCTTGCAGGTTGCAAAGTCTCTTGGTTGAGAAGATTTTCTTATTCATTATCTTTGATTTCCAATATCTTCAACTATAATGTGGCTCAAGTGGCCTATTTATTGCTCACAATTTATTTATCATTGCAGTCTTTGAGGTTTTTAACCTTGAAGGAACTATGTATGCGAGCATTAGTTTTTGCATCAATAGTACCTAATTACGATTTAAAACAAAGTATTAAAGTATTAGCGTCATACTACTTACGAAATCTAACACCACACGTAAAAAACCTTGTTTTTTTTTGAATTCGGCGTCTTTCTCTTGTTGTTTTTGTTTAAATTCAGACATCATGCGAAACAACATCTCCCGTAATCCACTTTTAATTGTTTTATTCATTTTTCACTGAATAAATGCTATATTAATCATGACCACAACAAACCAAAACAACACGCCATCTTTCCATAGACATACTAAATAATATGGACTGGAAATACCTACGAAAAAAAAACGTGCCTACCTAAACCTCAAAATGTCTCATGAAATGGCCGCCGATTCTAAGGTTGTGTCAATCAAGCAACACACACACACTCACAAATCTCAATAATACAATATGTAAACAACCATTTGACAGCAGGACTACCACGAACACAACCACAGACTACTTAGAGATACTACGTATAACACAACCACAAAATTCGTCTCTTAAAATGGCGAATATGGCACGTACCTACAACCGTCACTAAGTTATAACAAAATGTTGCCATAATGAGCAACAACTGAAATATTGTTGTCTCTTTCATCAAATACGTTTACTACATTAGAAAGAATGAAACAAAACGATGTTTCACATTCTGTATCGTATTTCACTCATATTTGTATAAGCTAATGTATGTGTTCTATATCGCGGCGCCTCCATATATTTCCTATCTCAATGCATCTTTCAACTGAGGTTGACATTAGTATAGCATTGCCATATAAAAAGTTTGCAAATAATTCGAGTGTCTACTTTATTTTGCCAGACTCTAGCTCTAGTTACAAGAGGACACATTATTCGTAAACAAGCTTGTGGGAAACCTTAAAAACCATTATTTAATAGTGACAACTTCGATCAAGAATACACCTAGATTCCCGGTCAGCGCTTAAAAAACGAGCCGAAAAATTGGGCCACAAATACGTTTGTGGCCCTATTTCAAAATTAGTATGGTCCGATCATAGCCAACATTAATACGTTGAAAATGCCACAATGTGCGTTCAAAAACTGTGAAAATAACCACCGTAACACTTTGATTTTGGAAGGAATATCTTTTTTTCGGTAAGTTTATATCATTAAGTGTTTTTCTTATAGTAAAAACCGAATTAAATAGAAAATATGAATCAATTACCAAATATTATGATTGTTTGACCAACGTTTGCGTCGACAAAGCGAACGCGCCAATTATTATATCAAACATTGACTGTTCTGGAACAGAGAATGCATGGAGTAGTTTGTAAAGCTATTTTTATTTAATTATTTAAAAAAATACTATTGTGTTATTTTGGTCCGACTACTTTTTTAAATCAGTCAAAAATATTTGACACCATAGAAAACGAAATAAAGTAACCCCGAAATTTCCTAGATAGTGTTTTTAACCTTATTGCTGAAATTTTAAGTTTCATTTTTAATGAATATTTTTGTACTTACATAAATCTGACTTTTAATTTTCAAGTTTTCATGCAAACCCTACCCTACCTACCCACGAATCTATTTTTTTAACTGTCTCTATTCAAGCGAACAAAACAAAAAAATAATTATCCAAATCGATCCAGCCGTTTTTGAGTTTTAGCGAGACCAACGAAAATCAATTGATTTTTATAATATAGAAAGATAGGTAGATAAGTGTGTGGCCATTTGAGCGACTTATTATCGTTCCTGATTCTTAATCTAGTATTTTTATAGATCGATGATATAAAAAAAATAATTGAACGTTTCGACTCCACTCATTCCTTGTCCAAGCTCAAACATAAATTATAAAAATTCGAATTGATTTTATTTTGGCACATTGTGATTTAGACTTTAACACTTGCGTGTAAGACTAAATTTTTATTGAGCTCATAAAATTTTTATTGCTTTTTATACATCGTTTTGTGAATGCAACTTTATACATTGCGTTTAAGGTTGAATTTACATTAATGTATATTTGTTCCAAGTAGAATTCTTAGAATTACCTAAACACAATTGGCGAAAGTTTTAAAGATAAGTTTTGTATGGGATCCTCAATCTAGGTGTATTCTTGATCGAAGAGTGACAAGATGAAAATAAGACATATTCCAAGATGCATTGGTGTAAAACCTAAGTAGTTACGTAAGAGTCATAAAGCTTGGATCTCTTGATCGGAACGCACAACGGTGCGTTATGCGCTGCCGGACACATAATCCTCCTCAACGCTGACGCATGCTTCGACGCAACAAAAAACCATTCCAGACGTTTTCATGCGATTATGTATCCTACATACCGCATACCGCAGCGTTGTGTGTTCCAATACTTCCAATCAAGAGACCACGAATTTTTTGTTTGTAGCTATAAAAGAAAAGAAAATGTGAAACCCTTGAATAAATAATATTGATATTGAAATTGTTTTGTCTTAATTTTCCTGTAATCTTTTCTGTCTTAGCAATGGTTCGTGTCAGTAGTTTCAATATACTGTTCTGACACCGTTAGTCTAATGGTTGCAAGCACTACTGCTGAGTATGAGTTCCTCGGTTAAATTCTCTATCCGAGCAAACGAGTCGTAATCATAGTCATTTATTTGCGTTCCACAATGTGAACAAAAGACTTAAATGAAGTCTAAGCCTTATGCAAAGTGTCAAAGACAACGAATATTTATTATATGTAATCTATACTGTGGCACTTAACTAGGTATATTGTTTGTCTGTGGTTGAAATTCTGTACTTCCGTTCATAGAAAAATAAATGGTGCCTGCTCCAAGTAATCAAGAGGAACTAATCTTTTATTTTTTTCACATAAATCACCTATAGAAATAGTTCAACAGGTTATGGACCCAGTTGCGCTTATACTCGTTGACATTGTTTCAGGAATATTTATGTGAAAAGGTATACGGTGTGGTCAAGCATCAAGAGTCATGGTCAAGCGACATTTTACAAAGGGCAGGCAAGCCATCTTGTTGTTAGAAGTACGTGGTCAAGCGTTCATTCAACAAAAATAATAGTCCAGGTAAAATGGAAGTCACAAAAACCATTAAGGAAATCCAACTACGCAACCCAGAGCAATGGGCAGCATGGAAGTTCCGTGTGAAGGTTCTTCTGAGGGCAGGAGGAGTCCTAGGTATTGTGGACGGTTCGGTTCCCAAGCCAGAAGAGACCAAAGAAGAATATACCCTCTGTTCAGTCGCGCGGCAAAAACGCCCGCACTGACCTTGGGTCGGGGGCCGGCCGGGCAGTTTCGCGCGGTTTTGCCGCGCGCCACTTAAACGCCTTTATCTCGATAGTTTTGTATGTGAGCTATACATGAAACTTATGTTGTTGTAATGTCATTGAACTAAGCTATCAGGTTTCAAATGGAATTTTCATGTTTGGAATTATTTTAAATTTGCAAAAAATGTGTAAAGTCAGTGGAAGGGATTTTTTCCCAGTTTTGTGTACAAATGTAGTTAGAAATGAAAAAATAAACCATTATTTCAATAAGTTTTTATTTTATTTACAAAAGAACACTCTATTTCACATAAATCAATCATTAGATTACACCTCCCCATACATATTTTTCAAAACACAATCTTTACAAAATTATGCTCCAGGTACTTGAGTCGGCCGCCGACAAAAAAAAATGGTATGTTTACATTTTGGTTCCTTGAAATCTGTCAGCCACATGGCTTGGTATAGTATCCTATTACGCTATTTGAAACACATTCTTATCGCAGACAAGGGCTTAGGTGTTAGAATTGTTTAGGTTACGAACAATGAGTCACAATGTAAACACTTGAAAATGATAACAAAACAAAGACCTTTCGTAATTTGGACACAGAGCAAGTACTATTGTATTTCTTTGAAATATTATTGCACAATGTACATGATGATGATATTTACTAATGAAAATACACAAAACAAAGGCTTGTTGCCTAAAAAAAACATTACAAAAAACAATCAGCAAGATGATAAATTTTACGAAAAAAACACATACAAAGATCTACGGTAACATGGATGCGACACGCAGTACTGAGCGCACTGTGCGTACTTGCACTCATGACTCAAAATTAAAACTGAACAATGAGACATCGTCCTAGACGAGAATCTTTCCGTTTAAAAAAAAAAACGGGCGAAGATGGCGGATCAGGCGAGGCGCACCCGCGCACAGGCGAAGATGGCGCATCAGGCGAGGCGCACCCGCGCACAGGCGAAGATGGCGGATCAGGCGAGGCGCACCCGCGCACAGGCGAAGATGGCGGATCAGGCGAGGCGCACCCGCGCACAGGCGAAGATGGCGGATCAGGCGAGGCGCACCCGCGCACAGGCGAAGATGGCGGATCAGGCGAGGCGCACCCGCGCACAGGCGAAGATGGCGCATCAGGCGAGGCGCACCCGCGCACAGGCGAAGATGGTGGATCAGGCGAGGCGCACCCTGAAAAAAAAATAATTAAAACGCACATCCAAAAGTAGAAAGAAAGCAATAAGAAACGACCCACAACAAAAAACAGTCTCCTAAAAATATTACAGGTACTAAAATCCGTATGCCACATCCAGTGTTTCAAGGTCGCAGAAATATCGTTTGTGACGTCACGATTCCCGGTGAATTTTTGGGTCAAATGTTTTTGTTTTCTACTAAAATCAAAGTACCGGCGTTATCACTTCAATTAGCGGCTTCCGAGGCGTTACTAATTAGTGTAGGAATAATAACAACGATAGTTTGATAAGAATTTTGCAAAATCACTAAACAAAACACTCCCGAGAAAAAAAGGTCAACGGCTGGCGCGGCGAGAACAATGGAATACTGTTTTTGCTGAAATTCATTTTTCTGATGGAATTTAGGTCAAACACACAATGCCGCTGGTAAAAACTGTTCATCACTTACCGTTCCATATTTTTCTTTCGCCAGAAACTCACTCACAGAAGAATTTACAAAAAAAATGGCACCAAAACAAAGGCGGCCACGTCACTAAGCTCTAGTCGGGACGTCTACTGAGATGTGGCGACTTGAAAAAATCTTTAAGAAGCGAGTATCGATGTTGCCGGTTATTTGAATGAATTTACGTCATCCTTGTCTATGGCCGAACATGTATGCGTATTTACACGCGTGTAGACCAAGCATTAGGCAGAATAAAACCGTCAAAACGAACGCGCGCCAAAACAATCTAATTTAGATTGCGTGACCGAATCCGACAAAAATTTTGTACTCTAAATTAGAGTTGTCGACTGACGAGGGGGTTGTGGGCTGACAATGATGCCAAGGCCCAGAGCATCATAGTAACGAGGTTGGCAGAGAAAACAATAAGTCAAGTATTGAGTTGCAGTACTTCTAAGCGAGTGTACGACTAAACGCCGACAGACTGAACACCGACAAGACTTTAATTCGACGGGACTCTTCGCCGACAGGACTCTTTACCGACACGACTCTTCGCCGACAGGGCATAATATAATAAATACATACATAATCAGATACTTACTTTGGAAATCGATTTTGCTTTTCTTGTAATTATACAAATCATAAAAATAAAGATCTTGCATTGGTTTTTAGTGGATATCTAACATAAATAAGTTCGAAAAAGATTTGACCGAATTTCATTTCACCTAAAACTTTTGAACTATTATCGTTCATTGCGGTATGTGTGAGTGTGTGTGTGTTGCTTGATTGACACAACCTTAGAATCGGCGGCCATTTTATGAGACATTTTGAGGTTTAGGTAGGCACGTTTTTTTCGTAGGTATTTCCAGTCCGAGCGACCATGGAGGGTGACGATCGGCCTCCTGGTCGCCCGCCAGATCCTCCTCATGCCATTCCACTACAATCACAGGATCTTTTCACCCAATCTGCGGTTTTGACCGCCTCACTGTCACAGTTTGAAGCCATGGAAGTGCAAGTTGCTTCCCAAAATGAATGACATTCAATCACCAAATGGCTCCTTGGGCGTTTCTGCACGCACGGCAGATAATTCTTCTTTATCCAAACGTGACAGAGTTACAGCTCCGTCATTGATTTCGCGAACTAAATATTCAAACTTGGATAAAGAACCGTTTTTGAACCAAATTCAGGTACTACCCTCCATCCCATCAGATTCGGCCAATTGTTACAGAAAATAGCAATCAAAAACATTAGACAAGAAGGAGGTATTAAACGTATTGGCAGAAATAAGGTGTCTGTAGAATTTATGGGGCCAGAGGATGCTAATGCCTTCATTGACAATTCCAGCATGAAACAAAAAGGTTACAGTATGATGATTCCTACTTTTAATATCACCAGGATGGGTATTGTGAAGGGTGTCCCTAGCGATTGTTCTGACATTGAGGTCATGGACAACCTGAAGTCCCCACGTGGTAAGATATTGAAGGTGAGGAGAATGAACCGCAAGATTGTCAGTGAGGGTAAGGCTGAATGGGTTCCTACTTCAAGTATGGTGCTTACTTTGATGGTCAGAGCCTCCCAGATCGAGTTTTCTGCTGCTTTAACTCCCTTCCAGTATATATACAATTTTCCCACAGTTCAGTGTTTTGGGTGTTGCAAGTATGGACACACAAAGACCCAATGCCGATCTAAGCCACGTTGCTACCGCTGTGGTGGAGACCACTTTGGCGATGGATGCTCTATTGAGGAACCCAAGTGCTTATATTGTACGGGTGCACACCCCGCGAATAGCCGTTAATGCCCAGAATACCTACGTCAGAGGAGTATCAAGGCCTCCATGGCTAAAGATAACATCTCTTATTCTGAAGCAGCCAAAAATCATGCCCCCTCTTACCGATCTTATGCGGATGTTACAGCATCAGCCCCCTTTTTTCGCAGTCTATCCACCAGACTCTTACACATGAGCCACGTTCTTCACGTCTTCCTCCTCCTAATTATACCTCCCATCCCCAAACCTCCACTTACTCCTCCAGTAGAAAACCCACTACATACCACCCAAAATCACATACCCCGCGTCATCCTGGTTATGACCAAAGGGCTCACCAGGACATTATTAATAGTTACTCATTCCCTACTTCCCCTAATGGTTGTGCTTTGATTGACCATCCTCCCTCTCATAATGTGAATACTCTGACTATAGAGTCAATTGTTATTTTACTTTCCTCCTTACTATCTAACTCTTCTTTACCAGACCACGTTGCCGACAACCTAGTCAAAACAATTAAATCCCGTAACATTCCATTTACTGCAGTGGAACTCCAGGAGCGCTCTCCACAAAAAACATGAAATCTCTCATCTTATTAACGTATACAAACCAGCATTATTTGCAATTTCTGAGACGTGGCTAACACCCCGTCTCAATTTTAATTTTCCTGGCTATGGCACGTTCCGTGATGACTGTTCTGATGGCTATGGCGGAGCTGCCATACTAGTAAATAATCTTCTTCTTTTTTCCCCTCTATCTCTGCCTCAACACGGAGATGGGATTAATGCTGTAGGTGTTAACATCCTTGGCATTAATTATATTTCTGTCTATATTCCCTCTCCCGATTCCTCTGTGTTTCAGTATATCCATAATATATGTTCCTCATTTAATCCTGTTATTATTTTGGGTGATTTCAACTGCCACCACTTCATGTGGGGATCTGACAATTGCGATAGCCCAGGTGCTGATTTGGTTGATCTGCTGGACAACTTGAATTTATGTGTTGTCAATGATGGCTCTGTCACTCGCCTTCCTAGACCCGGTCAGTGTAGAAGCTGTATGGACCTTACCCTGTGTTCAGCCAGTTTGACCGCCCAGTTGGAGTGGAAACGACTAAATCTCACTTATAGCAGCGACCACTACCCAATATGCACTACTCTGGTCTCTAGGTCCTTACCCCAAAGGGATAATCCCCCTCTTTTAAAATACAGGCTGACTGGGGCCGGGTGGGACTTGTATTCTCAAACTCTTGAGGATATAATTCCCTCTTTGCCTCAAGTTTCTCCAGCCAACCTGGATGCCTGTGAGTTGCAATTTTCCGGTGCCATTTCATCAGCCGCTGATGCTAGCATTCCGACAAGAATTCAGCTTCGGGAAAATTATCATCCCCCCCCTGGTGGGATCAAGAATGCTCCAACATTATTAGAGCTCGTAACGAAGCAGAAAGAAAATATGCCATAATATGTCTGTTGAAAACTTGTTAGAATATAAACGGATTGTTGCGAGATCCAGGCGTCTATGTATGGAAAAAAAATATGAAGGTTGGAAAAAATTCTGCTCTTCACTTTCCCCTTCAACCCCTTCCTCTCTTGTCTGGCAAAACTTTAAACGTTGAACGCTGCTCTGCTTTAACATCTTCATCTATCCCTAGCGGCTTAGCAGCATCTTTTCTTGACAAATTAGCTCCTCCTTTCGCCCCTCTCTATGAAGAATGCCCTTTACCGTTTGACAGTGAAGACATTCACAATGACCCTCTGGACGCCCCCTTTTCGTTATGCGAACTAGATACAGTTCTCAAGCACGTCCATGACTCTGCTCCCGGCATGGATGGACATCCATATTCCTTTTTTTTTAATTGGGGTCCCGCAGCCGCCAATACCTTCTATCGTTAATCAATTCTTGTTTTACCGTTTCCCATATCCCAGATAGTCGGAAAACACACCTGATCATCCCCATATTGAAACCCGGGAAACCCCCAGATAGTCCAAATAATTTCCGGCCCATTGCGCTATCACCGGTCATAAGTAAAATTTTAGAACACCTCATTAAAAACAGGTTAGAATGGTTGGTTGAAAGCCGAGGTCTCTTAGCCAAATCACAATTTGGTTTCCGAAAGGGAGCTAGCACCATGGATAGCATTGGAATACTTATGACTGATATCCGAATCGCCCTCAGCAAACGTGAGTCCGTTCTTGCGGTCTTTCTTGACATTGCAGCGGCTTACGACAGTGTCCTTCTTTCCGTATTCAGAAGTAAATTACGCCAGCTGAGTATTCCGGCAAAGATACTAAACTGTATCTGCAACCTGCTGTCTGGGGTGTGTTACGTCACTTAGAAAAGTGTTACATCGAAGAACACGTCCCCGTAAGTTTACTAATACGAAACACTTCACAACGAATGCACGCTACCACGAAAAACTTAACACCGTAGCCATGCGATCTCGAATAACCAAATCTCTAATTTCACCAATTCGAATCACTTAACAACAAAAGCGCGCTTCTACGAAAAACTTATAGCCGAAGCCACGCGACCACGCTTAACCAAACCCCTAACGAAAGACGCCAATTAATTAAGGTAAATCCTAATAAAAATATATATATATATATATATTGAGCTATTTACCGATTTACCGACCAAGGCGGAAACAATGGAGGCACTTTTTGCAAATTTGTCTTTAATGTTAAGTTTCATTGACATAATATCTGTAAAACCAATCAGTGACTTTCACTGCATCCTTGGGTATTACTTTTCTTTTAGTATTTCAAAAGCCTCAGGTATCTCATCTGGTTTTAAAAAGGCTAATACGGCAAAATGACGCAATTTGTGTGCAAAAGATGTCTATTCTGAACATTGTTTGGATAGACCAGCAGATTGTAAATGTTTACAAATACTTTGAGCCAGATGGAAGTAACAACACTTGTGTTTACTTTCAGGAAACACTTGCTTTACCGCATTTTTTTTAATATCCTATAGGCTCGCGCTTCACCACTATCTCACCTGATGCTAAGCGATGGTGTGGTCGACGGTGAAACACGCTTGCCTAGAAATAACCTATTCACTCTTGACTTAAAGACCCCTAGATTGTATTTATCGGGAAACACAGACTCCGGCAGGGAATTCCACTCCTTAGCTGTACGCTACGCATAATAAAAGTGTTCCCAAAAGGTTTTGTGCGTATGGGTGGGATGTCTACCATGTATCGATGGCGCATCGCCGTACGTCTGGTAGTCCGATGATGAAACGGGCTAGGTGGCATTAGATCGTGCAATTCCATCGCACGCTCCCCGAAATGTAACCGATAAAAAATCGACAGGCTGGCAACTCGGCGACGATGTTCAAGACTCTGGAGCTTTGACTTGACCAGCGCCTCATCGCCGATGAGCCTCTTGGCCCGCTTTTCGATCGACTCTAGTGCGTCGTGCTGGAATTTGCCTGGTCCGTCCCAGAGATGAGAACAATTACTCCATGCATAATCGAACTTGCGCATGATACAAATTGAGGAGCTGTTCCGGCGAGAAGTACCTTCTCACCTTTGCAAGGATCCCCAGCTTTTTGGCAGCCAGCTGAGCCTTTGCCTCAATGTATAGGCCAAAATTTAGAGATCAACGTTACGCCAAGAAGCTCAAGATGGTTCGTTATTGGCACGGTCACATCTCGGAAAGTTGGAGCGGGTTGAAATTGGCTCTTTTTTGCGGAAAAAAAACGACGTTATTGACGCCTTCTCGAAGTCAGTAATTACTATATTAGGTTGCAAATTGGTTCCAAATTGAGATGCTCGAACTACCCTACCTACCCTACAAACAAACAAACTCTTCAGCTTTATGATATTCAGTATAGATTTCGTTTTTTTTTTCTCAAATGTTTGATTTTGTTGATTGTTAAAAGAATATTTATTTTTTATTAAAATATGGTTTTTATTAGGATTTACCTTAATTAATTGGCGTCTTTCGTTAGGGGTTTGGTTAAGCGTGGTCGCGTGGCTTCGGCTATAAGTTTTTCGTAGAAGCGCGCATTTGTTGTTATGTGATTCGAATTGGTGAAATTAGAGATTTGGTTATTCGTGATCGCATGGCTACGGTGTTAAGTTTTTCGTGGTAGCGTACATTCGTTGTGGAGTGTTTCGTATTAGTAAACTTACGGTGACGTGTTCTTCGATGTAACACTTTTCTAAGTGACGTAACACACCCTGCTGTCTGGACGTAACGTAAAACTCCATATCCCAGGTGAAACATCCGAACCCAGAACAGTCTGGCGCGGGCTCTCCCAGGGCTCAGTGCTAAGCCCTCTTTTATACAGTATTTATACACATGACCTCCACTGCTCCCTAAACAATGACTGTCAGGTTTTACAATATGCAGATGACCTATGTTTATATATTCCTTCTTCTTCCATAGATAGCGCTACGGAATCCATGCAAGTGTCCCTTAATTCTCTAAACCAGTGGTTAATTTCACATGGCCTTAGCCTGTCTGCTCCCAAAAGCACCACTGTTGTTTTCTCACGTAAACGTGTTCCTCCATATGTCCACCTTGAAATTGAAGAATCTCCCAATAAGGTTGAAGATAATGTGAAATTTCTTGGTGTCGTCTTGGACTCAAAACTATCTGGTATCTTTCATCTCAATTATATCGCCAATAAATGTGAGAAGAAGATTAACATGTTACGGGCTCTGGCGGGTGTTTGGTGGGGCGCTCATCCCTTCACACTTAAGCTTATTTATAATGCTACGGTGAGAAGCTTGCTCGACTATGGCTCTTTCCTCCTTGAGCCCTGTAGTAAAGTTGCTTTAGCCAAACTAGAGACCATTCAGTCGAAATGCCTCCGCATTGTGCTGGGTTGTATGAGGTCCACCCCAACCAACGCCCTGCAAGTCGAGATTGGCGACCCTCATCTTCTTCTCCGTAGACAATATCTGGCTGACAAATATATCTACAAAGCATATTTCCTTAATAACCACACTATTCTGGCTAAACTGTCTATTTTAGATAACAACGCGAATATTGGAGACATAAAGACCCTCCTTTATTTATTAATTCATATAGAAATATTCACACTTGTAAAAGTAAATTCTCCCATCCCTCAATTTAGTAAATTCTCAATTTACACATCCCATATGAAATTGCAAATTATATCGGCTTGAATAAGGACATCATCAATGCTAATGAATATTTTCTTTCAGTTATTAATGACAAGTGGCCTAATCACTTTAAATTCTACACCGACGCTTCTAAACTATCCACGGGTGGTAAAACTGGCATTGCTGTTTACAATTCCAATTCCCAGATATTTTTCCAATTCCAGTGTCCTCCCGAGTCTTCGGTATTTACCGGAGAATGCATCGGGATCCTTGAGGCATGCTTATTTATTTCTTCCCATACTATCCGTAATCCACTAATCATCGAAATTAAAACAGTCCTACATTCTTGCTCTGAAAAGAACATTGAGATCGTATTAGTATGGATACCAAGCCATATGAACATTAGGGGTAATGAGCTGGCAGATATAGCAGCCAAGGAGGCGGTTTGTAGCAGTCTGGCTGATAAAAAACATTGTGGTCCAAATCTATGACTTGATACACAAGGCTAAAATATATCTCTTTAAATCCTGGCAAGAATACTGGTCTAAATCCAGTAAGTTAAGGCGGAACCACATTTACGTGGCGTGGCGTGGCGCATACTGGCGTGGCGCTGAGTGTGCACACTAAGCTGGCGTGTCGTGGCGCGCCCTAGCGCTATTTCTGAATTAGTATACAACGAACCCAAAGATTACTTTTGCAACGTGTAGACGTACATAATATTAACTTCGGATTCGGATGATGTGATTTCGATGAAGACCTTCAATTTATTTCTATGCACCTGCCATGTTATATCTCCACCACCCTTCCACCATCTTGGTTGACTGGTAGAGAATACCTTAAGCTTTAAGTCTGCCTATGTACCTTTAAGTTGCATGATATGTTAATAAATAAAAAAATTCTCCTAGCAATTAAACTACTTTAGAGCAAAATTTAAAAAAAAACCGGACTAGTGCGAGTTGGACTCGCGCACGAAGGGTTCCGTACCATTATCGCAAAAAAACGGCAAAAAAATCACGTTTGTTGTATGGGAGCCGCCCCCCTTGAATATTAATGTTATTCTGTTTTCAGTATTTGTTGTTATAGCGGCAACAGAAATACATCATCTGTGCAAATTTCAACTTTCTAGCTATTACGGTTTATGAGATACAGCCTGGTGACAGACGGACCGCGGAGTCTTAGAAATAGGGTCCCGTTTTACCCTTTGGGTACGGAACCCTAAAAAAGAAGGTAAGACAATTTCAAATTTAAAAGTTTTTAGAACAAAAACATAAAAAAATCGGTTTGTTTACATTTTGATTATAATGATATGCGATTATCTCGGTAACGTGTGGACCGATTTACATGATTCAAACTGATAAACCGGTTTTAGACCAAGACCTTTCATTTGACACCAACTGCATCATAAAATCTCCACAAACAAAAATTTACGTTTTCAAGTTCCTCGCGTAATTATTAATGTATGATATCTCTTATCAATTCTTTGAAATCTATATATATATATCAACTTTTAATGTTCAAATTAGGATTCTATATGATTGTACATGCTAGTTGGACATAAAACAAAACAAATACAACACAAATTAGTATCTAACAAGAAAACTGTACGTTGACCAATGATATTCAAATAAAACAATTGAAAAAAGTGTTCCGCATAGCAGCGGCAGCACACATACTCACTTTTCATTCATCTGACATTTCACTACAAGTCGAAAAGGATGGCTTGATAAAACCAAAAAGAAAAAAAGAGACAGCTAGTGTTTGTCACTTGCGTGTAAATGAAACAAACATTAGACCACCAATGTTTTTTTTCTTTTTGTAACCTCCAAATATCAGAACATAAGGAAAAAAAATTGAAATAAATTAGTAAATTGAGGTGTATTGCGTACTTACATATGGTATGAGATCCCTTCTGTTTTATGTAATTTGGTATTATAATTGGTGCACTTTCTAAATACACACGATGACATTTTTTTTAATTTTGATTTTGTTTTAACAAAGCGTATCGCTCTTCGCCATGCGTGACATAAACTAAAGACTAAAGGATACAATTGTCTCCTATTCGAGTCTTCACAATGCGCGCGCTTATAACATATCTGTTTATTTGAATATCATTGACGTTGACGTACAAGTTCAATAAGCTGAAAGCTCGTCGGTCATTTTCAACACGCAGCATACAAGCATCCGCTACGAGTTCACGTCAATGAATGGCGCGCCACGCAGTGTTGCCAGAGGCAGATAGTCAAATGTTACATGGGACATCCCAAAAAGTTACATTTTCATGAGAAAAGTTACATTACCTTATTTTATGTGGAAAACGACACTTAAATAATAAAATACTACAATTTGACTTTTTTTCTATTTTGTTGTTAGCGAAAGTGCCCATTATTTGAATTTTCGCGCGGGCGGGCCCTCCCCGCGTCTACCACGGGTAAATCCGTTGCGTTTAGTTTAGAACATTCAAATTACAACGACACAAACAACTAACTAGAAATGTAGCTAGGTACCTACATGGTCGCAGTAGCGAAAAGATCGATAAACATAATCAAATCTAGGTTACGCCGGCCGGTAGGTACTCAGCCCACTCTAGTTCTTGTAAACGAAGTACGTTAAGTAACTTTGGTTTCGTCGAATGAATAATAAATCGCTAAATGAACTTCTTGAAGCTATGTGCAGTGCAGGGCACACATATACTATTTAACTTGATAATCTTGATATTTAGTTGACGATTGATACAAAAATAAACTTATTTTAGTTGCAAATACGACTTTGTTGTTGATTTACTGATTCCCTAAATAATTAATTATTAAATTAAACTACAATAAATATAACATTTACTAACCAACGATTGTTAGCACAAACAAGTCGAAAACAAACCAATCACTACACTATTGACGAAATAAATTTAATAAAATTACATCCACAGATATTAAATTTCGTATTTATTTACTCTTCTTTGGAGATACTATAACTTTAGCAAACAAAACAACGCACACTCGCTCGCCGGAGTAAGCGAGATGGAAGATTTAGAAATATACGCGAGTGAGTGAGTGAATAAAGTCAGGGCACAGGTGCGACAACACGACGAACAAAAGCTTTCTTAGATGCGTTCCATTTCACGATTATTTTTTGTTTGCTGGCAAATATTGTAGTATTTTTAGTAAGTCCTAAAAGGTACGTAAAAGTTACATTTTGAGTCGTGTTACATGGAGGTTATATAGGTCTACCAGAATCTCATGGCATTTTTTATTTTTTTTAAATTGTGATTTTCATATGGCAATGTAAATTGTCACCTGTCAAATCAAAGTACTTGATGTGTCAACCGCTGCTGAAATTTTTTGATATTATCTTGAAAATTTGTTATTTTTGTGAAAATGTCGAAAAACCCACTTCGATCTCAAGCGAGACATATTGTTTTCAATGTGTATCATAAAATAAGGGAAGAAGAAGGCGTAAATCAAACTCAATCTTTGATTTTAAAGTGCGTTGTAGAGTGGACCGGTAAGTTCGACTGACTTGTTTTGATACTTTTAGTTTATTTTATATTTTTCTTACTTAATTTTTATTTCTTTTCATTACTAAAAATGAAGGAATGGCAACAGTAATGTAACTGTTACTAATTGTTCGACAAGATATTGATTTTAACGGAGATGGAGAATCTTTGACGTAAGAAAAATATTAAGTAATAATCTGCGCCCTGCAGTGGGACGTGTATATAGACGGGCGTTTTTGGCGGGCTTTTGTCGAGTGAAGTACAGTGGCTGTTAATATTATTTGCAAATTGATTCCTAGTGGATATTTTGATAGATTATTGGTGTAGTTTTGTGACTCAACTGTCTACGCAACTGGACATTTTGTAAAATCATTGACAGAAGCGATCTCGGGATAGTGGAGCGGAGTATTTTATTGTAGTATTGACTGCCTCTGCAAAGCTTATTGGAAAGACTGACTCGATACAATTTGCTGCCAAATACTCCAAAAAACATTAGAATCTGTTACATCCGCATTCTAATGCATACTTAAGAATAAATATAAGATCCAAAACTCTTTCCAAAGACGTGGCTAACAACCAGCCTAGGTCCTAGCAACCAGGCCATAAAACTTACATAAAAAAGTATATATAGACTGATGATGATGAATGACTTTATGTAACATGATACATTTTATTATTGTTTACAGACTTTATACATAAAGAGATTAGTTTTGAATATGTTAAATACCAATGAAAAAGAACCATTTTGATGGAGAGAGATGACATAAAACTACAAAGAAACAAGTTTTTGAAATGCCAGTGGAGTTCATGGAATCGTATTCTAGTTTTCTAGTTCTGAATGAGGTTTTAAGTTATTAGTATGATTTAAATGATATATAATAAATTAGTACATAAATTAATATTCAATTGATTTATTTTTCCTATGTTAAGAACCCGATGTCTAACAACATTATTCATACCATATCTATAATACTCACAGTGGATCTTTGTGTCTCTGAATTGGTTGCAAGACCCCGCGCAGTAGCTATTTTTGTGTCAATGTTGAAGGTGAAGATAGCATTGTATAACTGTCTCTTTCACTCGCTTATGTATGTCACATCGTCCTATCTCACTTACTCTATGCAGTATACTCGATGACAAACTGTTTCTTACGCAATGGTTGGCAGGACCAAGTACAAAGACACAAAGTTCCGCTGTGACTACTACAATATAGGTACCTCATGTTCATTAATACTAAAGACATAAATAAAAATTAAACAGTATCAAGATCGTTGAATCCAATTTCCCCAGTATTGCACACAACAAAGGACATGGCCAGAATTTGTATAGAGCTGTGCCCTAACAAAAAATATTCATGTACATTGACATACAGTACTTCGTATTAAAGCTTAGAGTTAGGGCTTTACAATAGTTTAAGTTTTATGATCATAGAAGAAGCGAGAGACACTCTAAAAAGGAAACCAAAAAAATGCCTAATCATTTGGAATAGCAATGATGTCGTTAGGTGGCACGTGTGATAGTTGACAGTGACAGTTGACAATGACAGTTGACAAAGACAGTTGACAATGACAGTAACAGATGAGTAGTTGAGCGCCTTTCAGAATTTATGAAAATAGAAAATGTATGAAACATTCTCACTGCCGGTGTTCCAAGCATTTTCATAGAATTACGCTTCGACAGTCGGCTAGTGAAGAAACAGTCAAAAATCAAAATAACAATAACGTAATCACATTGATGTAAGTAGGAAATAGTCTGTCCTTTGAAATATCGTCTTAGGGCAGGCCGCGATAGCGAGCAAGAGCTCGTCGTTTACTTATAGTACTGGGATATTATGACTATTATAAATCATACATCCTCATAGCGACTTAGTAAAAAATGTACAATTGGATATGCAACAAAACACTAAATAAAATAGAACTGTAACTAATAACTGTAGCAGTAACTGTCTTTATCTGTATTTTGTAACTGCGGTGTTAAAGATGTTACAATATGCCTTCGCATTCGAGTAGTGGCCACACTACAATTCAGGCACCTTGATATCATGAAATCGTGACTCATGAGCGTCCGAATCCAAATGGTAAACAAACAAGTCCAGTAATCACTAATATTCACGAAGAAGCGTAAACGAAAGACCGAGAAACGATAGCGTGGGGTTAAGCTAAAATATCCAACAGAATAACAAACAAGAACACGTGATATGATCAACGCAAGACTGCACCACAGATTAGTCATAATGACTAGGACGTTCGGATACACACTGGAATATATTGTCGATGCATTGAGAATTATGGTGACGAGCGGTAGCTTTAAAAATCGTATCGGCGATATTCGTAAAACCTTACCTTTTATCTTAGCAATACGATTCATGCAGTTGTACCTAGTTGTTTTATTTTTTAATCTGACCTTCAGGCGTACTTCAGAAACAGTGTTTGTCTTATTCGTGTATCCAAACGCAAATGCATTGCACAGAAACCGCACAAAAACAATTAACATACATATTTTTTTGGAATTTTCTGTCGCCTGTTCTAGAGTAATGTCATTGGTGCCATTAATTTTAATTTATTTTACAAGTAATTTTCACATATCAATAACTGCTGTACATTACGTATTCTGAATTGATTCGTAGGGCAAAATCTGGCCATGTCATTTTTATTTCCACATTTGCCATGAGATTCTGGTAGACCTATACGTGAGACGGTCAAAAGTTACGTAAAATGTAACAAAAGTTACGTTCTGGCAACGCTGGCGCCACGAGCCACGCGGTGTAGAAACACATTATTTTGCCTGGCGTGTCGTGTCGCGCCAGAGCGGTGGTGGGGGCTATGGCGCAATCGGTCGCGGGCAGTCCGCGCCACGCCACGTCGCGCCACGCCGGGCCACGACACTCAAATGTGCCTCTAACCATACTAAATGTATGATACCGATATGCATCTGGCGCGAAACGCCACGCCACTCCACACTAATGTGTTTCCGCCTTTAAAAGGTGGTCTTTATGCTTCTATTCAACCAACCATCCCACCCAAACCGTGGTTCTACAAATTTAAAGAAACTTCTAAAACCGTCACATCCGTTATTGGCAGAATACGAATTGGCCACTGTTGCACTCCAGTTTTCCTCCATAAAATTAGAGTCGAGGATAGTTCCCTGTGTGAATGTGGTCTGGATGATGGTACGCTGGATCACATCTTCCTAAAATGCCGGCTGAATAATTCCTCTTCTTTTGATGGAGTAATTTCTAATCTAAAAATACTAAATCCTGTAAATGTTCGTCACCTTCTCTTATTTTTCCCTAACCCCCAAATTATACGTGCTTCTATTAAATTTATTTCTACTAACAATATTAAACTCCAACACTTGCATACATCTTATGTAATAGTGTATAAATACATAATTATATTCTTATTTTAGATGTTGCCAGAAAATGAAAACTTTTAGTTCCCAAATATTTAACTTCTACTTTTTTATGTTGCACTGTAACTATGATTAACCCCAATTATTTGTGTTTGTTTCAGTCCTCAAAGGATCGCCACAAAAAGCTATACATATAAATTAAAAATAAATTAATTTGAAAATTCTATAATACCCATGAGTCTCCACCACTACCTCATTGGTCTCCACTACACTTAGAGCATTTAACCTATGGAGACGGCAAGCCGCGAATCACCGAACAACTTTTTCTGCCACTTTCTGCGGGAGGCGAGGAAAACACATACAGCACACTACAAAAAAATTACAATCACTCACAGATACATGCATCCTATTGCTACAAACGCACACGAAAAAATAATAATCACACAATCAAAAAACACACAAACATTGACATATTTGTGTGTATCTATGCAATAATCCTATGACAACAAATACAAAGTGCTAGTGATGTGATACAAAGAATGACTGGAAATTCATTTTAATGCATGAATGAATGAGCAAAATGTTAATTCGTTTCATTTTTGTTATACTAAATAATAATAAACTTAAGTAATTAATTTCACAAATAACAAAAAATACGCAATATGATTTGTGGTCTTCTAAACTACGTAGGTAGGTAAGAAAGGTAGGAAAGAATTTAAGATACACTAAAAAAAGAACGATTGAATTTATTTTTAGTCAATAATATTTCATAATTACATAATATATATTGTTGGACCCGTGTCTTTCCTTTATGAATGACGTTACAAATAAATGTAATATCCAAATACTCCATGCATGGTAGACGAACTAGGGATAGTACCTAATAAAATGGTGGCATACGTCTTGGAACAATGTTAATCATAAACTATAGTACCTACAGGTTTCAGCATAGAATAGTATGAAACTGTCACTCATGTCACTGACATTTTGTTTTATTTAGGTTCGGGCATTCGGGATTCATACTTGAGCCCCGTTATTTAATACGGACCTTATGTATACGTGTAAAATAGTAAGAAAGCGTAAATAATAAATAATACAATCAACCGGATAGACTTTTATTTGACACTTTTTTATGTAACACTTTATCACGTCAGTTTTTCGTTTTTTTAACTATTTGAGTACGGTGTTTCCTAGCTAAGCTAGTTTTATATTTTAGATAGGAAAACATACGTGTATGGTGTCTAAGACACATTCGCTGTTCATTCTTAAACTTTCATTCTTCGATGTACTTCATTCCTATTCACTCGTTCTATATCATTCATACAACTCTGTACGTTGCTCGTTTTAAAAATTATAAAAATAAGATTGTAAGGTCTTTATTAAACCTTACTGATTTCTAAAATTTTTTTTTGTTTAATTTATCATAAACATATGGTTTCACAGCCATAATCTAGTTCATATACATGTCTCAATGATCACAACTAGAGGCAATCACTGATTTTTGAAATGTCCCAGTTTATTATATACATGTCGAACACACTTCTGTGGATCAACTTTTTTGGTTAAAAATTATATACGAACATTTGAGTATTTCTAGCATTCGCAATTGTATATGGCTTCGAATTGATGTGCGGTGGGGTTGGCATTGTAACCACCATGGCTGCGATAGTCTGCTCTCGATAGAGGTATCAAATAAAAACCTAAATCGCTTCATCTGTTTAGGAGCTATGATGCCACAGACAGACACACAGATACACAGCAATACACGTCGAATTGATAACACCCCTCTTTTTCTGTCGGGGGTTAAAAAATGATTGAAAAACTCGCTAACGAAACGAACAAAATTACTTTTTATTACAATGAAACTTTAAAAGAAAATAATTTAAATCTATTCTCATAGACATTTGTAAATAATATTTTTTTTAGTTCAACCTGTCTTGTCCAGATATAAACACAAGCAAAATTATTTTGATACTGAACATACTGATTCAAAAAATCATTTAATTTATCAATCATTCATTCACGTTGTCCCAACACTATGCACATCGCTACCCTGTCAGCCCCTGTACTGCGTTTGTGCTACCAACGTACCACTGAATTTTTCTATCGTAAAGGCAATAACCATTATTTCGACATTGTACTTAAATAAAACTATGTTGATGTATAATTTATACTTATATGTGGTAGGAAACACCATGGCTTCGCAAATTGAAAGTGGCAGCTCGCTTTTTGCAAGAGGAAACCGCACAATTAACCATTTTTTCGGAGAACTTACTTGCGACTCAATACGATACACAATGGCGGCGGTCGGCGAATGAACTAGTTTTATATAACGCGTATGGTCATATGGCCAAGCTACTTTGGCAGAGGGGTAAGCCCAGCTATACCATCTCCATAGGTTAAATGCTCTAAGCCACTACATGACACTGGCAGGAATTGTCTCCGGCAAATTGCCATAAAAAAAATAAAAAATAAAACAAATTTTTATTTTCTCTATGTCAGAGTCGCACTGACTATTTTTTTGTTTAATAATAATGTGTTAAATATTGTTATTGTAGCAGTTCTAAGAATTATTAGCTGTGTGGTGTTCAGGAATTATTCATTAATCTCATATGTACAAATTACATGGGGAGCCCGAGCTTCCTGTTTAATATATAAATAAAGTATATCTTTCTATCCCAAAAATCCACACGATCACACGATATTTTTTTCAATCATCGATGTTACTTATTTATGTTAATACTTTTTGATAAAAAAAATGGAAAAACTATCAGTGTGTAGGATATGTGTAGTGGCGAATGTTCGTATGTTTGAAGTTACCGACAAGAAATTGCACAAACTATTTGAGAAGCTGACTGATATTCCAGTAAGTATAAGACATCAAAAGCGTAATAAACCACAAGTTACTTCATACAAAATTGCCCGTTTATAGTGGGCGTCCAAAATTTTTTTTTTAGAAGTTTTCCAAGATGACCTTCTGACCAGCACTGTGTGAGGACTAACATATTGAAAACCTCACAGACTTACCACCAACTGGTGTCTTGAATATTGAACAGCTTGGATATTTTAATGTATAGTATGTACCTATATATTTTTATCTGAAACAATCTTCTAAAAAAGCAATATTGTTTGTTTATATATAAATCTGTGGAAGTAGGTACTGAAATGATTACAAAAATGCTTAACTGGTAGAAATCTATACTATAGTTTAATGTCATGGCCTTGGATTGGCATGTCCGAATGAGCTGAAATTGTTTCTTGTGACAGTTCAATTCAAGCACAGATCCACCGTTGTAGGCACGATGGTCATGCCCACAACCCTAATAGACGTGTGATGTCACACTTTTATGGTCAGCAAGATTTTCTTAAACATATACCAGCAACTCTCCTGGTCAGGGTAGAGTATAATTTTCAGGTTTATTAATTTACTAGTGTTCGCCCCACGGCTTTGCCCATGTGGAACTATACACTATTCTTTTTTTATCCTGAAAGGTGCATGAGAGTGAAGACACGGGCACGACAAAAGCTAGTTCATAAATAAAATGTTATAAGATAAGTTTTTTTACAGTTTGTTACTGCAGACAGTAGACCGATGCTTGCTTGTTTCTTTTGTTACGTCAAACTAAAGCAATGCTGTCAACTGCAGAGACAATGTTGGGAAGCTGAAGAGCTGTTTGCTCAGATGATGAATGAGGTGAGGCATTCTCCAAATGGCATTTACTCTCATAACTTCTAAATTTAGTAAGTGTGGAAGTGATTTCTCTTAAGCTCATACCTTTTGTGTCTGGATTGCACCAATTGTCCACGTGTTGAAGTTCTCAAGTTGCAACCATTTGTGAAGCATAATTGTTATTGATTAAAGAACAATGAAAGGAACGCCCATAAATGATCATTATTTTTCCTAATAATAATATTATATTTTTCAGCCAAATGTTTTTACAAACCGAGGCCAGCTAGAGAATTTTAACGGTCTTGTAATAACTCAAACAGAAAACATAAGTATTTTTGATGTTGGTAAAAGCATTACAATCAAACAAGAATTACCAGCAGTTTGTGAGAGACTAGAAAATATTATTAATCCAAAGGAGGAACATCAAAGTGATGGTATGTTTTTAAGAACAAATAATAATTATGATTACCTGTTAGTGCTTCTAATACTCTATATCTATACATTATATAATAGTGTTAGTCTGGGTGCATCATCCTCATGTATATTTTTTTTTTTTTTTTTTTTCTGTGATTATCTGCAACCAGTTCCACTATTAGCAGATTTGTTGGTAGGTAATGGTTTTGACAATGTGGGTGAGCCCTCCACTGAGGACATCTTCCCTTCAGGTCCAAATGCATCATGCTAGTTGGAGAATGTCCTTTCTTTTTAATCTTTTATTGTAGCTTCAGTCAATCAACTTTGCTGCCAATTCATTTGGGTGGTTTTCAAGGCGTTTGATGTAATTTTGGGTTGTTCGATGTATTTCCTCCTTCACTGTGTTTACTTCTAGATATTGGTGAATTTCTGCATTTGTGACATACCAGGGTACATTAGCTATATTGCGTAGGATAATATTCTGCAATCTTTTCAACATAGATATATTGGAGTCACAGGCGCTTCCCCAGAGCTGGATACAGTACATCCATACTGGCTTCAGTATTGTTTCAGTATTGTATCCTCATGTATATGAATATACATTGTGTATGTAAAACATTTTTTTTTAAAGAGTTGGTGTGGAGTTTTTGTCTGTTTTTCTCTATAATAAGCTTTTTTGTCTGAATGCACGGTAGAATCAATTATTATTACTTTTAAATTTAAATGTTTATATTCAACAGTGCCGCTTAATGGCCTAAGTTAAGTTAAGACGAGCTGGTGTCCGCAACTCCACGTCTAAGCGCGTATTTTGATTATGGGTGGGATTGAAGAATGCTAGCAGCGCTGCTTTGGTGTGGCCAACTATCTCCTGTACTTTATGTGTGCTACTGTCTCATCCTTCTTCATGCATGCTCTGCACAGTGAGTGGGCTGTCCGTGATCCCTTAGATAAAAAGATGCTTGTTAAAAGTCTCATGGCCAGTCGTTACGGCTGAGAGTGCATGTAACTGTGATTTAGTCAGTCTCAGGGCTTTCTGTGTAAAACGGACATCTTAAAAGGGGAAGTGCCTCTTTGGCCTGCCTGCATTTGTTGTGGTCATTCCACAATTTGTGTTATTGCTCTTTGGTGCATTTCCTTACCAGTTTGCAGAAGTAAAAGAAGGGTAATGGCACGATGTTTTCTGGTCCCACTACCGCCATACTGGCCCCTCTTCGTCCAAGCTCATCCACCACATCATTACCTCGAGAATCGCTGTGCCCCTTGATCTATTAAATGGTTACTTTATTGTGTATACTGACCTGGTTCAGGCGTTGTTGACACTTTTAACTGACACTCTTAATGGCCTAATTGATATAAAGAATTGTAACTTTTGATGATGAGATCATAAAATGTATTGCACCACTACATAATTTTTTTGTTGGTACTGATTATCCAACAAGTACTTTATATAATTCGTTGTTTGCTATGTCTAGTACGGGCTAGGTGGTTAGAACAAGTTATATTTGTATTAAATTGACTCAACAAAATGCAATGTCATGCAATATGGCTGCAAAATACGTGACAAATTTTTGTGACATTCATCATCCCGCACCGGGTCCGCGTGGCGGCCCATTACCTCGCTCATAAAGAGGAGGCCTGTGCCCCAGAGGAAACAATAAAAGGTTATAAATTAATGGTGAAGGATTGGCGAGAGAGTGCTTAATTTAGTTTCAATTCAATGGGAAGAGTACCTTACATACTGAAATAAAATAAGAAAACTTTAGAATTATTGAGTACTGCGCTTGACCATTTTTGTACTTTATTTATAGATGAAGGGCTGGAAAATGTACACAACAACTATTCAGATGTAGAAGATATACCAGCCCATCAATCTGATTCAGATACAGAAGCTGATGTATCTTTGACGGATTTTAAAATTGAAGTGGAAGAAAAACAAGTATCAAAGAGAGCCAGTGACAGAATAAGTAATAAAAGCTAATGAAATATTTTACACACGCGACACATGGCACGTGCGGAACACGCGAGGTTTGCGACATGTGCTGTGTCGCACTAAAATTCAAGATATGCTGGCAAATTATAGCGATCTATTCCATACAAATACCATATGTATTATGTGCTATTATGAAACACTAGTGTGGAGTTTGTAGTAAGCTATCTGTAAACCCTGCCTTTACATGGTGATCTATGGGGGAAAACTTACCAAATTGTCCATGGTTATATACCTGTCTCTTTCCCTCCAGCAGAGGCACTCCTGAGAGTGACGTTGACGGATGCATTAGCTGTCAACTTCATAGCGTTTGTAAATTTTTGCCGGTAAAGTCGGAAAATTTTCAAAGTTAAAAAAAAGTGTGGAAATACGATAAATGATTGTATTAAATTAACACACGGTGTCGTTTTAGAATACGTCTCAGTGTTTTTCAGTTGTGTTTTAGCATTCTTTGATGATTACGGACAAAATTGTCCCGGTAAGTGTGGTTGGTGACCAAAGTTCGAATAGATAATATTAATTTTCGAACAGGCGATCTGACTCCAGAGTCAGAACGGACTGACGAGTCCAGACGACATCTTCATCCCTAGAGGATGAGTGCATTGTATCGCCTCCGCCCGAAAAATACTAAATGCTTCACGTAAGTACAAGTCTGTACAAGTATGAAGATTGACACTTTGTTCGGATTGTACGGAACTGAGTGCGTAAAATGTATTCATCATTTCTAAATAGTGAGATTATATCATCTTATTTGATTGACTATTAATTAGTTAAGTGATTCGACTTCATACTTGTCGCATTTTTTGAAAAATACCTATGACACGTTTAGTGAACTTTCTTTGAGTACCTACTTATTTAGGTACCTACTTACAAAGTTAAGAATAACCAACTAAATATTTCAATAATGGTAAATCACGATTTTAAGAAGTAAATTTGGTTCTCCTTTATTGGAAAGACAGTCTTGACAAGAAAACTTTGTATAATCTTGTATTTGTATAAACTTTCAAATCAAATAATTTATTTGCATATTACAAGTTAGTAAGGTGTTACAAATAATATTTTCAATAGATACACTGTATTATAACCTAATGGTGTGCAAATTAATACAAGTTTAGAAAGAAAGAGTCTTTAAGAAAGAGTTGTGATATTTTGGCAAAAACAAAGATTATTTTGGCTGCCGCTGTATAGCAACTATCCAAGTCAACTGTACAAGACAACTGGGCTTATACTAATAAGTCTGTTTATGACAACTCAAATGAAATTAATGCTCGCATACATATGTCTTTCAAGGTTAAAAACCTCAGACTACAATGCTAAATATATTGTGAGCAATAAATAGGCCGTCTGCGCAGGGTTATATTTGAAGAAATCAAAGACAGATAAGAAAATCTTCTCCACCAAGAACCTTTGCAACCAAATACATCTTCTTTAGGTTGAATGGACCTTGAACATATTTACTTGTTGTTCTAAAACAATATATCAAGAAACTCTTAAGAGTCAAGAAATTTTAGAGAAAGTTGTCCTTTTACAGGAAGAAAATAATGTTACTAATTTATAATATTGAATAATTTGATTATTTTATATTTTATTAATAGAATTGGCTGCTTTCTATTCATAAAGATACCTGATTTTTAATATTCACACAACTATTTGTAAAAATATCAGGTACCTACTTAAGATAATAAAGAACAACTCACCATGCTCTTCACATTTTCCTTTACCTACAACAGAAGAGAAATATAAGAGACCACTTAAATCCTCAATGGCAGACCCTCTATAATGAAGGTACTAAATAAAATATAACTTGGAGATTGTACTATACCCCTTTTTGACCTCGGAGGTCTCAGGTTGTTTTTGTTAGTGAAACAATTTTACAAGCAGGTATGGAAAATATTCCTCTTTTGTAGGTATTTTATGATGATTTGAAATTAAAATGTAAGTGAAAATAAATCATCAGGCCTTGTTGGATTCACTAATTTCATGAGCCTACTGGAGATGCCTCCAGAGTGTTTTCAAATGCACAATTATAACTAACAGCTATTCTTAGAAGAAGCTTAATGTTTTAGCACCATCAACTTAATGATGTGAGACTGAAAAATTGGATTGCGGAAATCCTTTAAGACCTATTTCCCTAGTTACGGTGATACTGAGAACATTGTTAACTTTGGATTAACATAAGATTATCATCACACCTTTTTTCTCTGAGAGAATAAGCAGGGATGTGCTTAGAGTTGTAAATATGCCAGTTATGTTTAACTCTTTGATTCCCATGTGAGGACAAACCATCCGAGTTGCACATACATTATTACAAGTTTGTTCGGAACACTGGTTTTTAGACACATGTTAAAATTATATCTGTTTCCAAAATATAGAGCAAAGACAACAGTGTCTCCGTATTAAGCTCCGAGCTTTTTAATAGATTTACATGTTAACTACTGTCACAGAAAACTAAACTTTTAAAGTTATTCTATCAGAACAAAGAAAGAAATACTCCCTCTCTCCCTATTAAACAAGACCTCAAATAGCGATTAAAAGCTGTAGACTACAGTTCAACACTGGTAGTAAAGTATAAGTCGCTTCCTGACAGTTGTGTATTGATTGTGTGGGTAACTGTAAAATTAATATACATGTGGGTACTTCCAAATAACATAAAATACTGATTGTCATTATGTTCTAGAAATAAATAGTTTGCTTCTAATCTCGAAACTGCGTGTATCTTTTAATGGCGACTTCGGAAAATTAGGATATTATCAGTATCAGAATGGCGTGTAATTTAACTAACATTGTGTTTCCCGGACAGTTTAACCCTAAGACTGATAAGTGGTGTGAATATAAGGAACGATTGTTGTGTTCTTTGGATGTGGCTGGTGTGAACAATGATAACCTTGAAAAAGCTCGATCAGTATTTTTATCTCAGTGTGGAAAAGAAACATATTCATTGATTGTGTCACTGTTAGTGCCAAAACGACCAACTGAGGTTTCATTTAAAGACATTTTTGCAGTGTTGGACCAATTCTATGAACCAGAATTAAATGAAATACTTCAAGCCGGGAAATTTCATACACGTAAACAAACTGATAGTGAGAGCGTGCAGGACTTTGTGGCGGCCATTGGTTTGTTAGGTGCCAAGTGCAACTTTGTGGACCTGAAGCGTCAGTTGCGGGACCGTTTAGTGCTGGGTGTGCGCGATCAGCGTTTGCGTCGAGAGCTGTTGAAAACTAAGAAAATAACATATGAAACAGCTGTACAGCTGTGTCTTAATCATCAGGCGATTGTACAGGATATATACCCAGACACTAAACTCAGTATGAAGCAAACTCATATTGATGTAACTGAGCCTATGGAGATTGATAGGATTAGTCCTGGGGATTGTCGACATTGTGCGCGACGTCACAGAGTAGGCGAACGATGTCCCTTTGAGAAGGCTAGGTGTTTTTATTGTAAACGCCAGGGGCATATCGCAACGGCCTGTGATAGAAAAAGTAAGAAGCAACACCAGGTGGCAGATTTAACGGAAGAGGCCAAGACGAAAAATGAGGAAGAGATGATGGGTGTCTATGTTTGTTCAGAAAGCCAGTCACCTCCAATAAAGGCAGATGTAACAATTAATGGTGCTGTAATTGCAATGGAGGTGGATTCTGGAGCCTCTCGAACAATAATCTCGGCAGCTACTTATCGACGCCTGTGGATCAAACCTCCACCTCTAACCAATGTTAAATTAGTGAAATATTCTCGTGAAGCCTTGCAAGTCCTTGGCGTCACATACGTACATGTCACGTTGGGCAATAAAGAGGCTCAATGTGAGCTGTTTGTAGTATCGGGTGAGGGACCCAGCCTTCTTGGTCGAAGTTGGTTTAAAGCGTTAGACCTGCAAGTAACTGGAATCTGTTGGACACTTGCGGATGTTAATAATGATTTGCTGAAACAGTTTCCCGAGTTATTTAAGGATAGTCTTGGAGAGTACAAGGGGCCAGAGGTCTCACTACATGTGCGAGCGAACGCCACGCCGCGTTTTATGAAAGCTCGCCCGGTGCCATTTCCTTTGAAGAAACAACTGGAAGAGCAATTGACTCAGATGGTCAATGTGGGAATATTAACTCCTGTGAGATATTCCAAGTGGGCTACACCACTAAGGATAGTGAAGAAAGCTGATGATTCTCTTCGAATTTGTGGAGATTATCGATCCACAGTGAACATGGCGATTGATGTTGATACATACCCCCTACCTGCAGCTACAGAAAGTTTTGTTAAGCTCTGTGGGGGACGAATCTTTAGTAAACTGGACTTAAAACAAGCCTACATGCAATTGAAGGTGGATGAAGACACAGCTATGCTGCTGACATTAAATACACCTCTTGGACTCATGAGGATGAATAGACTAGCATTTGGAGTGAATGCAGCACCTGGAATTTTCCAGAGAGTAATGTCGTCGGCGCTGGCAGGAATGGATGGCGTGGCATGTTTACTGGATGACATTGCCGTGTCTGGAAGGACGACTGAGGAGCATGATAGAAGGTTACATGCAGTTCTGCAGAAATTAAATGAAATGGGTCTCAGATTGAGATTAGAAAAATGTGTGTTTGCTTCCAACAGCATTAATTTCTTGGGACATATGATAGACGCTGAGGGGCTTCATCCATCCCCTAATAAAGTCAAAGAAATTAAGGAAAAGCCAGCCCCAACGAACAAGCAGGCTCTACGTGCGTTCCTAGGCTTGTACAATTTCTATGAAAAGTTTTTGCCTCATAAAGCAACTTTGCTGGAACCTCTGTACCGTCTTTTGGAGACGAAGAAGCCTTGGTATTGGGGTGAGGTTGAACAAACTACATTTGATAAGGCAAAAGATCTCCTGGCTTCTGATTTGACCTTAATTGGTTATGAGGTCGAACGCGAGTTATTGCTTATCTGTGATTCATCAGACTATGGACTAGGAGCAGTAATAGCACATATAATGGATGACGGATCCGAAAAACCCGTAATGATGGCTTCGCGAACTTTGCAGCCTCATGAAAGAAGGTATGGACAAATTGATAAGGAGGCTCTAGCGATCATGTTTGGGTTGAAGAAATTTCACGATTTTTTAGTGGGTCGCATATTTTCTATTGTTACTGATCACAAGCCCTTGGTGGGTCTATTTAACCCAAGCAAACAAATTCCTGATCAAATCTCCCCCAGAATGTTGCGATGGTCTCTTAAACTAGCTTGTTACAACTATCAGATCAAGTATAGAGCTGGAAGATTGATTGGCAATGCAGATGCGCTTAGTAGGTGGACTGAGCCTGAGACTTCTGAAATATCTGTGAAGCCGCTTAGAGATGTGTTGTTATTGGAGGAACAACCTGCCGGCTGGAACTTAGACATATCTAAACTAGCCACCGAAACAGGGAGAGATCAGGTGTTGAAGCGGGTTTTATTCCACATTCTTCATGGTTGGCCAAATAAAGTTCTGGACACCACTCTGCAGCCGTTTTGGACACGACGAGAGGCTCTTTCACACAATAAAGGATGTTTATTGTGGTGCAATAGAGTCATTATTCCTTCTAGTTTACAACAGGAGGTACTGAGATTATTGCATGCACCGCATGCTGGTGTAGTCCAGACAAAAGCTTATGCAAGAGGATATGTGTGGTGGTCAGGAATGGACACACAAATTGAGAGAATGGTGGGAAGCTGTGAGGCCTGCCAAGCAGTTAGAAATAATCCACCGAGAGATCCACAAGCTTGGATTGTTACTGAAAAGCCATGGAGCCGGGTGCATGTAGATTTTGCAGGCCCATTCCAAGGCAAGACTTTTCTGGTAATGATTGACAGTTACAGTAAATGGTTTGAAGCAGAAATTGTTTCTTCCATGTCTAGTGAGGCAGTGATAACAGTATGCAGGAAAATATTTGCATCACAGGGCCTACCTAATATACTTGTGTCAGACAATGGCAGGGCATTCACTTCGAATGAATTTTATACATTTTTCAAAAATAATGGCATAAAGCATTTGTACTCGCCGCCCTATCATCCAGCTACAAACGGACAAATCGAACGTGCAATACAAACCTTTAAAAATAAGTTAAAGAAAATGTCCCTGACCCACCTACCGTGGAGTGAAAAGCTTCCTAGAGCGCTTTATTCACTCAGGACAGTACCAAATAGTTCTACTAATAAAACTCCTGCAGAGATGCTGAACGGACGTAAATATAGAACAGCTGTATCAAGCATACATCCTGATAATGCGCCAAGTCCACAGGAACAACAGCTAGATAATAGAGCTCAACAACAGACCGTAAGGAGCTTTATAGTGGACCAGCCAGTTTTGGTGCGCAACTATGGATCAGGAGATGGTAGAAGGGCCTAGCTTATATATGGTGAGGACGGAGGATGGTGAGCTACATCGACGTCATGCTGACCAAATGCTGACTCGCGGATCAACAGAATTAAGTGATAGTCCATTGCTCACTGATCAGAGAAGGCAATCACGGTCAAGCTCATGTTCACCAGAGCCACCAATAGAGATACCTCCTCCGGAGTTATGGCCAGACATCATTGGTATACCTAATACAGCTGAATGATAAATTCTAGAATTGGTATTCGCTAAGTTAAACTCTCTCTCTGCTCATTGATATTTATGTTGATTATTTAGTTTGTTACTTATAGATTATGATGGGTAGGTATGTTGTGTATTGATTGTGTGGGTAACTGTAAAATTAATATACATGTGGGTACTTCCAAATAACATAAAATACTGATTGTCATTATGTTCTAGAAATAAATAGTTTGCTTCTAATCTCGAAACTGCGTGTATCTTTTACTGACCATGGCTGTACCAGACTTAGAGTAATCCACCCTTGCACAATAAATAGTCCGTAACTATCTGAGAAATGGAAATTTAAATAAATTCTAAAGGAATGCGGACATGCTGTATGCAGTCATAAATAGTCAGCGGATGACTTCACTGCCACTTTAATTAAAATTAGTCAGGAAGGATATTGAAAAAATGGAGTTACCTACTTATAGATTCGGAATCTTAATTATGATCTAACCTCATAAATAACTAACTATGAGGAGCCCATATTTTATTTACAGTCCGACAACAGGACTTTTGTTACATAACTCAGAAACTGGAGGCGGGGGAGGGGGGGGGGGTTCAGGGTGCCATACCCTCCACTAATAAGGCCTACAAACGGGCTCCTAAGACTTGTAGAGCAGTTATACTTAGCACTCTTAGCCACTTAAGTTCCGAGTAGTTTAATCGGAATCGGATTGCCTTTCAAGGAGTCGCAAGGTAGCTAATACGTACATTATAGAATGTGGCAACTTTTGTCCCAGGCCGCGGAGGCTGTATTCAATTCAAAAGGTGGGACTTCTGCCCCAGGCCGCGGAGTCTTTGTTAAAAATGTCGGGCATAGTACATTACAGCATATGGCAACTTTTGTCCCAGGCCGCGGAGGCTGTATTCAATTCAAAATGTGGGACTTCTGCTCCAGGCCGCGGAGGCTATGTTCAAAATGTCGGGCGTCCCAGACGTAGATTCTTTCGCGTCAAGAAAGATGGCTGTCGTACCAAAGGATTCCAGTGACGGCTCTGCAATATTTTCAGCCTAAATTGGGACTATTAGCCGGGCTGGGCATTCTACCCACTCAGCTTAATACTAGCTCACTGGAACAGTGGCAAAAAGGAATATAGGTCCTAATAACATGGGTCATAGCAGAGCCAACACTAGACCATTAGCTGGGCTGGGAATTCCACCCACTCAGCTTATTACAAACTCACTGGAACAGTGACAAAGAGGAATGTATATCCTAAAAACACCAATGTGGACCAGAAGTTTTCTGGTTGTCCAATCTGTGAGTGAGGGTCATAGCAGAGCTAACTCCGATAAAGAACATGCGGAAGGTTTTAGTAGCACAGGCTACATGCAACAGAATTCACCCTAGTCCACCTTTAGATAGTAATAAAAATAAAAAACAACTGAGGCGGGCTAACCAAATAGCTCACTGGACCAGACAGGAGTTGTTAAGAAGTAACTGGCGGACAGCTACTTTAACGACATAATATATTATACGTGGGACACTCAGAAAGTTTTGCGAAACTAAAAAAAATTGTTCTATACGTACATATATTTTTATTAAATCTTTTCAAAGTACTTTCCACCAGCCTCTATACAAAGATTCATGCGCCTAAACCAGTTTTCAAAACACTTTTTCCAGTCCGCCGCAGACACCTCGTTTACAGCCTGCTCGAACGCAGCCAGCGCATCTTCCGGCGACGAAAATTGTATCCCTTTGAGCTGATTTTTTATTTTTGGGAATAAAAAGAAGTCACACGGTGCTAGATCAGGGCTGTAAGGAGGGTGACCCAGGAGTTTGACTGGCGTGCTGTCCAGGAAGTCCCTCGTTTTGAGTGCGGTGTGCGCAGGTGCATTGTCGTGGTGGAACAGTAGCCCGCGGAGCCCTGTGTTTGGTCGCTTGTTGCTTATAACAGAGAAAACTTCTGGCAAACATTTGGTAGTATACCATTCGGCATTAATGCTTCTTTGATCCCGTAAGGGAATTGATACCAAGTGGCCAGTCAAATTAAAAAAGCTAGCGATCAAAATCTTACCCCCGCTTCTAGATCGCTTCACTTTGGTAGGCGTTGGCTCATTTTGAAACACCCAAACAGTCGACTGGCGCTTGGTTTCTGGGTCGTATTGATAAATCCAGGACTCATCACCTGTAACGATGTCGTAAACACGCCGAGACGAGCCTGCTTCAAATTTGTTAAGCATATCACTGCACCATTCCACCCGGGCCTGCTTCTGAGCATCGGTGAGGTTGTGCGGCACCCAGCGTGATACTATCCTCCTCACGCGAAGATGGCTGTGTAGAATCTCGTGAACGCTTCCCGATCCAATCTTCAATATGTGTTGAATCTCCTGATATGTAATTCGCCTATTGTCTTGGATTAAATTTTTCACTGCTAGCACGTTTTCTTCGGTAACAGCCGTCAAAGGGCGACCGCTTCTTTCGTCATCCCCCAAAGTTGGTCGACCGCGCTTGAATTCGTTATACCAACGATACACGGTTGCCTTGGAAGGGCCTTCATCCATGAATGCCATTTGAAGTCTATCGTACGATTCATCCGGTTTCAGGCGACACTTGAAATCGTATAAAATCATAGCTCTAAAATGTTCCCGGCGCAGATCCATATTTCAGTGAGACACAATACTTTGAATTAACTCGCAAAAAATGTGGAGGGAAATTTTGAAATTGGAACTTACTTATTTTTACTTATAAATAATCATATTTTCGAAAAACATTATAACTGGCCAGTCTCCCTATAAAAACTTTTTTTCGCAATACTTTCTGAGGGGCCTGGTATGTCTCAGGTTCCAATAAAAGATGTTTATTCTGGTGTGATTCCATTAAATTTACAACCCAAGAGCATCTTAAGGCCAAGCAAGCTGCTAGATTATTTGGTACTTATAGAACAATTTTCTTGCAGACATATGCTGTTTTAACTACATCAGCAGTTTTAATTTCAAAACATTTTTTCCTTTCACTACCCAGTTTTTTAGCTAGTCATTCTGAGCATTTATTTATTTATTTGGCTTACTAAGTTAACAAAGAATTGAATAAATTCAAGTTCATTACTTGAAATCAGTAGCTGAACAATTATCTTTATTATTGTTGGCCTCATGTTTAAGATTTATAATCTTACTACTCTAGAAAAGAGCAATGAAAATCTAATGTCTGTGGAAGATAAGATGACTCTGTGGCCAAAGTTTTTATCAAAAGGCAGATATAAATAGACAGTCAGGAAGGTTGTTGCGGAAACACCCAGACCATTGTGTCTTTATGGTCAAACACATGTACTGTCACAAGTACATTTAATTGTCTGTCAGGGAATATTAAACCTGCTTCTAGTACTTCTAGTATATTGCAATTTGTGTGGGAATAGATTTTCAAAGATACTAACTTTGGTGACCCACCGGGCAGTACCTATTAGGTCAACTGTGGCCTCTAGAGTAGCCTAGAAGTATGTTTAGAAAGTAGATCTGAACAGGAAATTAAGTGGAAAAGTACTAAATAAAACTTGTTAAGTATTGTATTCCAGTAAATAACTCAATATATTAACAGCTTGCTTTCAACGTTGGCTGCACTTTTATTTAAAGCTTTTTTATATTTTTGTAGAAAACTATAAGAATGAATTCATTGACAGAATTAATTTTCTGATTTTCTGTAGTTTTTGCAGAAATGCATTATTATTTTAACTTGAATGGTTTATGTGTATAATAAAATTGATTAAATTTCAGAACAGTTCAAGTTGTTCATCATAGCGTTTGTATTTATCACCAGCAGATACCAAACAGGTCTACAAACTCAACACTACTGTTTCATAATAGCACATAATATGACTGTTTTGCATTAAACAAAACAGGTATTATGTGTGGATGAAACACTAGTGTTGCAGCAATTTTCTTGCTGGTGAGTTGAAGACCCTATGAAGTTGACAGCTAATGCATCCGTCAACGTCACTCTCAGGAGTGCCTCTGCTGGAGGGAAAGAGACAGGTATATAACCATGGACAATTTGGTAAGTTTTTCCCCATAGATCACCATGTAAAGGCAGGGTTTACAGATAGCTTACTACAAACTCAACACTAGTGTTTCATCCACACATAATACCTGTTTTGTTTAATGCAAAACAGTCATATTATTATCCCCGATCTACTTCAAATTTTGTGCTCATCTGATTTATATTTACAGGAGTGCCCGTAGTCCTCGTAAAGAAACTAAAACTGGACAAATATAGAGCAAAACTAGGAAATGTAATTACAGAAGAACAAATAAACAATGAAAAACCACACTCTAAAGTGGTCCCAACTACTCAAAATCGTATGACCCCCCGAGTTGGTAATGGTATTGGTAATACTGCTTTTGAAATGAGTAAACGTAGTAATAGCACGAAAGATGATATTACATGTAAGATATCGAAAAAAGATGATGATATAAATAAGCATCAAAGACTATGTGTCGAAGAAAAACGTTTCAAATGTGATATATGTCAGCGGAGCTTTTATTCAAAGCATCATTTAACATGCCATATTCGTACACACACAGGTGAAAAACCTTTCAAGTGTGATTTATGTCAACGCAGCTTTCGTGACAAATATAATTTAAATAAGCATATTCGTACACACACAGGCGAAAAACCTTTCAAGTGTGATTTATGTCAGCGCAGCTTTTGTTATAAAAATAATTTAAATTCGCATATTCGTACACACACAGGTGAAAAACCTTTCAAGTGCGAGGTATGTCAGCGCTGCTTTTGTGTTAAATTTAATTTAAATACGCATATTCGTACACACACAGGCGAAAAACCTTTCAAGTGTGATTTATGTCAGCGCTGTTTTCGTGATAAATGTAATTTGAATTCGCATATTCGTACACACACAGATGTAAAACCTTTCAAGTGTGATTTATGTCAGCGCAGCTTTCGTGATAAAAATTATTTAAATGCGCATATTCGTACACACACAGGTGAAAAACCTTTCAAGTGTGATGTATGTCAGCGCTGTTATATTAATAAAAGTAATTTAAATGCGCATATTCGTACACACACAGATGAAAAACCTTTCAAGTGTGATTTATGTCAGCGCAGCTTTCGTGATAAAAATTATTTAAATGCGCATATTCGTACACACACAGGAGAAACACCTTTCAAGTGTGATGTATGTCAGCGCTGTTATATTAATAAAAGTAATTTAAATGCGCATATTCGTACACACACAGATGAAAAACCTTTCAAGTGTGATTTATGTCAGCGCAGCTTTCGTGATAAAAATTATTTAAATGCGCATATTCGTACACACACAGGAGAAACACCTTTCAAGTGTGATGTTTGTCAGCGCTGTTTTATTAATAAAAGTAATTTAAATGCGCATATTCGTACACACACAGGTGAAAAACCTTTCAAGTGTGATGTATGTCAGCGCTGTTTTAGTCAAAAGAGTGGCATTGATTATCATGTTCGTATACACACAGATGAAAAGCCTTTCAAGTGTGATTTATGTCAACGCTATTTTAGTCATAAAAATAATTTAAATAAGCATATTCGTACACACTATTGACCTCTAATAGACAAGGTATATTAGAGGTCAGTGGTAAACACACTGAAAACCTTTCAAGTGTGATTTACGTCAACGCTATTTTAGTCATAAAAATAATTTAAATAAGCATATTCGTACACACTATTGACCTCTAATAGACAAGGTATATTAGAGGTCAGTGGTAAACACACTGAAAACCTTTCAAGTGTGATGTAAGCAAGCGTAGTTTTGGTCAAAAAGTCATTTAAACAAGCATGTACGTACAGCCAAATGTCTCCACACACTGAGACCAGCTAGACAATTTTAATGGGCTTATAATAAATCAAACTGAAAACATAAGTACCTATTGTTGATGTGGGTCGAATATAAATAATTTAAATCTAAAAGAATTTCCACCTACTTGACACTCAGGTGATAAACCATGTGTGATTTATCACATATCGGTCCACATCTGTATGAGAAAGTCAATAACAAACTAAAAATCCTCCCCATGACCAAGTTTGGGTGCAAAAAACAAGTTCGGGATTGGCTATTAGGACTTACCTACAACGAAACAGAACACCTACTAGCAATTTAAACACACCATATGACCATACACACAACCACATACACACCATCGCAACCACTCCATCACTTACATACCAGCACACTTACGCTTCCACCTTTATAGAACCATGGAGTTTCTTGCCGGTTCTTCTCCATAGGAAACGACCAACCCGAACCGTGCACCTTTTGTCAACGTTTTATAAGTGCCCATGTAGGCCTATATGAAATAAAAAAATGATTTTGATTTTGAGTTATCTTTCAGTTTTTGTTTAATGATTGAAACCGTTGCATTTGATATTTATAATCAAACAATTATATTATTTGTCTAGAGAGACAGGCGATACAGGGTATCCTAGTGCAGGATCCAGTGTCACATCTTATTACTGTAACACTCTTTTATTGAATCAATAAACTTAATATTATTTTACTTTTGTTTTTTTTTTCAAGGAAATAAAAGGAATTGATTGTACATTACAGGTTCAAGGTTGTTTCAAATTGTAGATTATTATGGTTAACTCTTGTGCCTTAAAAAACATAGTATGAAACTCTTTGCGGTTGCTCATTGACTGTGTATAATTTTACAATTATACTACAATCTATCACTAGTAGTGATGTTTTTTTTTTATTTGATGTGTGTGATTGTTTGACTACCTTGTTGGTCTGGTAATTGCTGGTGCACCTGCTGGACATGGAGTCTAGGGTTCAATCTCTGTACAACATGTAGTGATATCCTATTGCTTGAAGCTTGAACTTGGTTGGTGCATTGGAACATTTTCGCACAAATATAAGCTCTCTGCCCATGCACAATATTTCTCATTCCGATCATTCGTTTAGAATTTTCCTGCTGGAACAACGTTACCCTAGCAGGAACCTATTTTTCAGCTTTTTTCAAAAACGACGACACGCACTTATTTTTTAAGTGGCGCACATTCACAGCAGATTACGCACGAATTATACGTTCCACTCATATCTCTCTAGGAGTCATTTTCCTGTTGGGGTAACGTACACGGTCTATGACCAAGTGTATGCTGCGCTCAGTAGGTCTTTTAGTCCCTCACAGCATGGGTTCCTCAAAAGCCGTTCAACTGTTTCTAACTTGACTCTGCTTAATGACTTCCTAACGGAAAGGATGGATGATGGGGCAAAGGTGGATGTCGTTTACACGGACTATAGCAAAGCTTTTGATAGAATCGATCATAATATCCTCAAACGGAAGCTTTTTGACAACGGTATTAGAAGCGACTTACTTCGCTGGTTTTCCTTATATTTGGATAACAGGCCTCAAGCAGTCGTTTTTAGTAAAGAGTTTTTAGAGAGAGTTTTTAGTACATTTCAAGCTGGGTTTCGGCTCCCAGTGGTGTTCCTCAGGGTTCTCTGATGGGTCCGTTACTTTTTAGCATCTATGTGAGCGACATCGGTTCGTGTTTTCATCATTCTAACTTGTTCTGCTTTGCTGACGACGTGAAGATATTTTCTTCAATTTCATCATTGGATGATATGGATGCCCTCCAATCAGACTTAGCACGTTTAGATGATTACTGCCGGATCAATAAATTGGACTTGAACCCTTCTAAATGCTCCGTAATATCATTTACCAGAAGACGTGTGCCACTCCCTACTACTTACATACTTAAAGGGCAGCTACTACAGCGATGCGATGGAGTGCGTGACTTAGGAGTCTATCACGATTCTAAGCTTTTATTTAACACACACGTGGAACATATAATGGCTAAAGCCTCGAAGTCGCTCGGCTTTGTAATGAGACTTGCAGGATGCTTTAAGAAGGCTAAAACCCTAAAGATTTTGTATTGCTCATTTGTGCGGAGTCATCTCGTTTATGCATTACAATAAATACATAGACCGTATTGAAAGTATCCAAAAAAGATTCCTTCGTTTTATGTGTTTTCGCCTCCGTATTCAATATCGTTCTGAAAATTACTTAGACCTTTCCAAGAAATTCCATCTGCAACCACTTAGGAATCGTCGCAGGATGGCGGATTGCACATATCTTTTAAAAATATTGTCAAGTGAAATCGACTGTCCTGACCTCCTCCATAAACTGTATTTCAATGTTCCACAAAGATCAGTAAGATTTAATCCACCTATAACCATTCCCTCCTCTTCATCTAACTACAGGCGTAATTCATACTTAGTGCGAGCGAGTAAGGATCTTAACTTATTGTGTAAGGAGTTCTCGATTGATGTGTTTAGTGTTTACCACTAAAAGCTGTCAGTGCGTAAGCAGCTTAACCTTGACTTTTTCAAAAGTGCATAGGGTGTGTGTGTCCTTTAGCGTTAGTGATTTATTTTTCTGATTGTAGTGCCTGCTGCTAGTGATCCATGATCTCTTTTAAATTATTATATCTCTAGCTGTGAGAACCTGTAATTGGCTTAATGTAATATACTCAACTTGTGTATTAATTTTATGTATAGCTGTTGGTTTTCCATCTATAAATTAATAATCGAAGACACTGCACGCAAACAAGTCATATTGCACACATTAAAGGGTTAATACATTTGATAAAAAAACCGGCCAAGTGCGAGTCGGACTCGCGCACGAAGGGTTCCGTACTTGGAAATTTGCGGTTTACCATATAAGACGTATTAAAAAAAACTACTTACTAGATCTCGTTCAAACCAATTTTCGGTGGAAGTTTACATGGTAATGTACATCATATATTTTTTTTAGTTTTATCATTCTCTTATTTTAGAAGTTACAGGTTAAAATGTGTGTGTCCCACGGACACACATTTTACCACTTCGGAAGTGTCTCTTGCGCAAAATATTCAGTTTAGAGAAAAATGATATGGGAAACCTCAATATCATTTTTGAAGACCTATCCATAGATACCCCACACGTATGGGTTTGATGGAAAAAAAATTTCAGTTTCAGTTTCAAGTATGGGAACCCCCAAAATTTATTGTTTTTTTTTCTATTTTTGTGTGAAAATCTTAATGCGGTTCACAGAATACATCTACTTACCAAGTTTCAACAGCATAGTTCTTATAGTTTCGGAAAAAAAAGTGGCTGTGACATACGGACGGACGGACAGACCAGACATGACGAATCTATAAGGGTTCCGTTTTTTGCCATTTGGCTACGGAACCCTAAAAAGTAATGCAAACTGTTTGTAGTAGTATACGCTCTTGACCCACTTTTTTTGTGAATCTTCTGATTGGGATCAGAAGATTATCATAATTTCATAAATGGAAGATAGATTTGTGTAGAGTTCCTTGTTCGAAATATCTGGTACAAATCTGATGATGCCTGTTTTTTCTATTTGTGCCGCTGGAATATATGCTTTTATTTCAATTTCTTTTTATTTCAGTTCTATGTTCGACCTTATGTTTTTTTTTTTTTGTGTAATATGTTCACCGATATCTCCGTCAATTGTGGACCGATTTTGAAAAATCATTTTTTTTTATAGATTTTGTTCCAAAATTAGTCCCATTTTAATTTAATAAAGATCTGATGAAGAACTTCGCAGATATACTACAGAACTCTTCAATAAATAACGGCAAGTCTCTCGGGTTGCTGCAATCGCATGTCTGTTTATTGTTTATACTATATCATAACATAACATCACGCCAATACGCTCTACCCCTGTATCCAGGCATGTGGGCTAGCCGCAGAGTCTCCGTCGCCGCGCGGTACACCTCATACCGCGCGGTTTCTTCGTCAGCGACCCGCAGACGTCTCCTCCGGTATTGGGTGTACTGGCGTCTAGCCGCTACGCACGCGACACGCAATTGTGCGATCTCGGCGGACCACCAGTACACATGGCGCCTCGCTGATTGTGCGTGGACCCGGGACATGGCCGCGTCGCTGATTTGCGTCATCGCCCCGCGGAACCACAGCGCCTCCTGTTGGACGTCGATGGGTCCGGTCGTTGCCGACTCCCGGATCCATGCCTGAACAATGGTGGCCTCCTCGAGAAGTTCCCTGTCGATGCGCTTGCGCGCCCAGCGTGGACCGCCCGTTCGCGGGGCCGGTGAACCGCGGCCGCCTGCGGTCTGGGTGGAGACGTCGAAACGGATATATCTGTGATCCGATAACGTCTCCACCTCCACGGCGACACGCCAGTCGCGGACACGGCTCGCGACAGCAGGGCTAGCAAATGAGACGTCCACTATTGAACCGCCCCGCTGCCGCACGCACGTTTGTATTGTACCGAGCCCCGGTTTAGGACGACCAGGCCAGTGGCGACTGCCCACTCTTCCAGGACCTCACCCCTAGCATCGGTTACTGGAGATCCCCACGCCGAAGACTTGGCATTGAGATCCCCTAGCCACAGCACAGGGCGAGGGAGGAGTCGGCCTACGACGGCACCCAACTCGACGAGGAAACTCTCGAAGTCGGCGAAACTCTTGTTGGGCGTAAAATACGCACCAACTATGTCAACACCGTCCGCGAGGGTAGCCACCCAGCCGTGACCTCGGGACGGGCTGACAAGAGCCCCGCCAATGATGACCACCAAACCGTCGAGGTCTCCAACCCAGTTGTCTCTGGATGGGACGAAATACGGCTCGGCGACCACAGCCACGTGAATCGACCACTCTGCCATGCTCTGGAGCAAGAGATCCTGAGCTCTGGCAGAGTGGTTGATATTGCCCTGGAGGAAATGGTAGAGCGCCATTATGCGCAATCCATTCGCTCCACGCCATTCCTAGGCCGGGAGTCGGCCGAAGGGCAGCCAGGTTGACAGGGGGGTAAAGAGCCCCCGGCAACCTTGGCCCTCCTTCTCCTCTTCTGCTGCGCGGGTGCCCAGCAGGCCCCCTGCAGCTGTACAGGTGGCTGCAGTTTGGCCGCCTTTTGGCCGGGCTGACCGCAGCGATAGCACTGCTCGCTGCGGTCTGTTTCGGCGGTGCATCGTGCCCTGACATGCCCAATGTCCAGGCAACGATAGCACCGCAATGCCCTGGGTAGCAGCAGCTTGACCCTCGCTGCAACCCACCCCACCAGCAGTTGTCCACTGTCAGCGACTTCATCAGTGAGTCATGTCAGCGAATCCACGTCGCGCAGTTGCTCCAGGGGAACCTGGAACTCCTTTTCTCGCTCGTGGCTTTGACGCAGGTCGGCAGTTGACTGCCGGCCCGCGAGACTAGTGGTGTCCTCCTCAGATACGATGGGGCTGCCCTCCAGGAGATCCCTAGAGGGGCGGGACTGGCCCTTTGGCGTTTCGCAAGGGTACCCGCCTGAGGATTATTTTCCATTAGTCTGCGTTCCATTATTGTTCCTTTTTAAGGGTCAGGTCCCTTTCCCTGCGCTAGGGACCGGATACAAACCCTCCGGCCTTTCATCCCCTCGGCACGCGAGACCTTGGGATTGGGGTCCAACTCCACTCCACGCCCACTCGACCTACCCTCTGACAGCAGAGAGGGGAGTATGCGTTAGATGGCCACCGCAGCGACGGACTAGCCGTCCCGCCTCTAGCCCGGCTCCCTTCAGAGACCATCATTGATGATGATCTGTGATTGGAACCGTGACCTTTCCTCGTGTGTTGAAATTAGCCGCCCGCCCCAACTGTCCACCCATCGTGGATGGGCATGCAGTTGGAGCCGACGTTGCCTAGGGTGCTCCGCGTGGAGGCTTTCAACTTGCACCCCAGCAGCCTAATTAAATCTTTATTCAACTTTTTTGTGTATGTGTATGTTTTTGGGAAAGAACCAGATTGTTTCCGTTGCCGAATTTACTTACACAATTAGGCTGCAGGTCATCGGCCCACCTAACGGAAGGTCTTCCAACAATCAAAATTGTTTAGGTATTTTTAATCGATTTAACCCAAATTAGTAGTTATTTTATTTTTGCTCAATATTTTGTATTGTTTTATTTACATACCCAGGGGTTTATATGACTATTTTTATGTTTTATGTACCTATTTAAATGAATGAACGTCCGGACCACGGATTTATGGGCGGAGTTAGTCCGGCCGTACCATATCTGAGCGTGTGTAGAGTGGTCCGCCGGACATCTATAATATAAAAATGAATCGCAAAATGTGTTGGTAAGCGCATAACTCAACAACGCCTGGACCAATTTGGCCAATTATTTTTTTTTAATGTCCGTTGAAGTTCAAAGATGGTTTTTACGGCGAGAAAAATTCTAATAATTGCCGGAAAACCATAAAGACAGCCATTTTCTTTTTCCCATACAAAAGTTTTCTAACTAAAACGTAGAGTCAATTTGAGCTTTATTGCTATTGTATAAAGTTCATATTAAATTAAGATAGCTATTTTTGCTTTGTGTAGAGTAGGGTAGGGTAGGGTTGTGTAGGGTAGGGTAGGGTGGGGTGCGGGTCAGGTAACCTCCACGTTGGCCTAGTTGGTTGCTGGTCTCTTTCGGATACGTCCGGGGGAAAGAGCAACCCGCTGGGCTGGTGCACCCTGGGCACCGTCAATAACTTCCCATTCGTGGGTTCTTGTTGGCGGTGGCGAATACCTGACGGGGGGGGTGGGGGGGAGGCGTCGCTCTGGGTGTTACCCTGATTAGCAGGGGACACTTCAGATGCGACGAAGGGGTAGTCTGGGTAGGTAGGTTAGGTTGGGGTGGGTGGGGTAGGTTAGGTTTCGTAGGACAGCGGTGGGGCTCGCTTCCTGGCCTTTGGGCGGGCCGCCTTCCCCTGCGGGGGGGAACGCCCGGGGCACCCCAGCTCTGCACCCTGCACTGCCCGGCTCTGCAGTGACCGGCTCTGCCTGCTCTGCACCTGGCTTTGCACTCGGTACTCGTGCGGTTTGAGTTCCCCGAGTGCACTGACCAGCTCTGCACCCTGCTTTGCCCGGCTCTGCATCCGGGCTTTGCCCGCTCTGCACCTGGCTCTGCAGCCCGGAATCTCTCCTGCGGGTGGGGGTGGCCGCGGTTCGGGGGCGGGAGGTGGGCCCAAGAGGAGGGTGTGACTTGTCGTTGCCGACCCTCTTTTGACGTGGGATGGTCGGCAGGGACAAGTCAATGGTTGGAGGAGGCGGCGGAGTGTCGTTCTCGACGCTTCGCCGCACACGCGGAGGGCGGCATCTGGCCTTCGCGGATTCTGGCCAGATGCCGCATAGGAGGGGACCGTTAGGTCCAGTGCGGTGGAGGGTACGGCGCGGCATACCGTCTAGGTGTGCCCAGCGGGGGCGTAGCTGCGCCGTGCCCTGAGGTGTTTGGCGGGTCCTCTCGCTTCCCGGTGTGGTAAATCCATGCTGGGGAGCGGGGAGGCCTGGGCGGCGGTTGCCTCCTTTTGCGAGGACGCCATGTCGCAAAAGGAGGCAGCGGTGGGGGTGGGAGAGGGCGGTTGTACGATCGCCTGCGCCCACCCCCTGGTGGTGATTAGCGGGCGGCAGGTGCGGGGGCGCCTGTCGTCTGCATTGCACAATCACCACCCTCGTCGGGCGGGAATGGCCGATCACTCACGGTCATTCCCGGGCCCCTCCACTGAGGGAGGGGCGTGCGGGGCCCGCCATTATGGTGGGCAGTCGTCGGCGGAGGACTGGGCGTAAAGGCTGTGCCGGTTTCCCAGTCCTCCTCCATAAAGACGATGCGGGAGTGCGCTGGTTTATTTTAGTGGGTATACCGGGCTTGCCCGGGGAGTCCCACATAGCCCGTCCATTTCCCCGATGGGCGGGTATGCGTAATGCATTTTTTTTTTTTTTTTTTTTTTTCCAGCGTTATCAAAAAAAAAAAAAAAAAAAAAAAGGTAGGGTAAGGTAGGGTAGATAAATGTTTGGTGTTTTTATGGCAAAACAAAGTTTGCCGGGTCAGCTAGTTGTTAATATTAATTGAGCCCGTCTCGGTCCGCTTGTTTTCACATCGGATATGGTCTGCTCCGTACCAAATCCGAACGTGTGTAGGGTTTTCGGCTGGTTGGGCCGTATAGTTCTCGCCAATCTTGGCCGCCCTGAAGTTGGCTACAATGGCTGCGCAGTAGTAAATCTTATACAAAAACAGCACGGTTTCGCGCCTCGCGCATCCGGTAAACCAACTTCAGAGCGGCCCAAAACTTTGGCGAGGGCTATACCAATTACGACCAGCGTTGAAAAAGTCCCCGATTTATGGGAGGTCTACTAAGTTTGGTTATCGTCACCCGATATTTTTTACATTCAAGTTAATCATAAATAAAAATGGAAGGTAATGTTATAAATACGGCAACACTAAGATTTGTGGGCTAAGTTAGTCCGGACGTGTTAGCACTATAACGTGCGTTATGGAACTCCGTTCCAAAAACCTGCTGATTTTTGCAGTGAGGTTGTGAACTGAACTGTAGGGTCAAGGTGGCTCATACACGGGGTCGTCTGGCACCCATGTGCTGGTTTGGTCCCTGGGGTGGTCACGGCGTACATTGTGTTCTGGTGCGCCGGTGTTGGGGGGTACTCCCCCGAGGAGGGTCCGGTGACGGACAGCCGCGGCGGGTTCGCGGTGAGTGCTAACGCGTGCCCTTGTTCCCGCCATAAGCGGCACAGGAGGACACCGTGGAGTTTTAGTGGGTTAGAGTCCCACATAATTGCACTATCTCCCCGTGGTAGTGCAGTATGCATGAACATTTCTCCACGCAAAAAAAAAGGGTCAAGGTAGCTCAACGTGTTCCAATGAACCACGATTGCCGATTATAGGCGATGGCCTAATTTGGTCCATTAAGTTATTGGAGGATGACAGTTCGACTTTTTAAAATAAAATAGCACATATATTTATTTATTTATTTAATACTTCATGCACACACAAGTACAGAGGCGGACTTAATGCCTTAAGCATTTTCTACCAGTCGACCTTTGGGTGATGGAGAAATAAACAGTGGTAGGTGCAATATTGAAAGTTATATGGATTATTTAAATATACATATCTATACTAATATTATAAAGCTGAAGAGTTTGTTTGTTTGTTTGTTTGAACGCGCTAATCTCAGGAACTACTGGTTGGAATTGAAAAAATATTTTTTGTTGGATAGCCCATTTATCGAGGAAGGTTATGCTATATATATCAGCCTGGTATTGTTGGGTACGCAGATGACAGTACTGTTTCAGAGATAAACTTGTCCAGCGCAAAAACCAGCGTGGATGAAGTTCGTTCCTTGAGAGAGGCTATGGTGAGGCGGACAGATTTGACCTTAATTAAGCCTTGTCTCCCAGTGGGGTGATGAAAATCTGGTCTCCTTTAACGCCACCAAAACACAAGCGTGCCTTTTTACCGCTAAAAGGAGACTTTTCGATCTTGCTCCTACTTTCCGGGGTGCGTCAGTTCCTGTGACTGATCGGCTCGAGCTCCTAGGCATGGAATTGACATCCAGTCTCAACTCCGGCGCATCCATTGAGTACAAAGCCCAAATTGCGGCCAAAAAACTGGGCATCCTAAATAGAGTGAAGCGATACTTCACGCCTGGACAGCTTTTAACCCTATACAAAGCGCAAGTCCGATCCTGCATGGAGTATTGCAGCCACCTTTGGGATGGCTCAGCAAAGTATCAGCTTGCCGCGCTTAACTCGGTGGAATGCAGAGCCAAGAGGCTCATCGGCGACGTTGAACTGGTGGATGCCAAGCTTAATAGCTTGGCTCATCGCCGCAAGGTTGCCTGCTTGTCGGTCTTCTACAGACTGTACTTCGGTGAGTGTGCTCAAGAGCTCCACGACCTCATCCCACCAGCCCCCTTCTACCATCGGACATCTAGACGCACTGCAAGTTACCATCCTTACCTTGTTGCCATTCCACCAATTCGCACCAAGCGCTTCCAAACATCCTTCATAATGCGCACAGCGAATGAATGGAACTCACTACCTGCGTCTGTTTTTCCGAACGCATTCAACCCGAATCTCTTCAAAGTTAGAGTGAACAGGCTTCTTCTGGGTAAGCTCACTCCATCGTAGACTCTGTCTCTGTCACCTCTGACCCAGACTAGAGTCAAGAGCAAACCCATCATAAATAAAAAAAAAAAAAAAATATAACATCACGCTACGACCAATAGGAGCGGAGCATAAATGAAAAAAGTGTCAAAAACAAAAAGAAAAATTATTCCTTTTGAGAACTTCCGTTGCGTGCGCTGCGTAAACGGTTTAAGTTACGCAAAAGACATGTATGTAGGGTAGGTAGGTAGATGCGCAGGTAGGTAGCCAGTGGACGGGACCGAAGCCGCGTGGGACAGCTAGTAAACTATAAATACAATATAATTATACAATATACATTCAAAATAATAAACTAAATACATAAATATACTTAAACATTAGTAGTAATAGATAAATAATTGAAAAACATTAGCGCTATTACGATAATACTGCCAACTTCTTACGGATATGCTCGCAAACTTTAACTTTGAAGGTTAACCGGTTGGTTACCATCCTGATTTCCTGGGGGAGCTCATTCCACAGAGAAATAGACTGAACGAAGAAGGAACGGTGAATGAAATCAGTGCGTTGAGTGGGACATTGAAGAAGGCTATGTATGTATGTACTCATAAATTTATTTATTTTGTTGTCATGATGTAACGTTAAACACCTGAGCTGCTACAAACACATGTGGAATTACGGCGAACAACGTAGGAGTGTCAGGGGCCCCGCAAGATCGACCGTAAGACGTCACAGCGACAACACGCCATAGGCAGCCATCTTTGATCTGCGCCGGGCCCCCGGAGTCACCCTGAGGAAAATGAAACGGTATCATTGATAATTATCATAAATCTTCTGCTTAGCCTTTTCCCTAGACTGTTCAGAGATCCAGCAAACAAAGAAACACGTGCCTCCAGCAGAATCTTGAATATCTTCGCAAAGCATAAAAAATACAAATTAAGTTGCAACATTTACCTCGTCTAACGACCTAATTATGAAGCTTAAATTCATTAAAATACTAGCTGACCCGGCAAACTTTGTTTTGCCATAAAAACACCAAACATATTTTTTTGAATTCTTTGTATTTTTATCCTACACCCTACCTACCCTACCCTACCTAGGGGTTTTAAAATAGTTTTCGACCGATTATCAGACCTACCAAATATGCACATAAATTTACATTAGAATCGGTCAAGCCGTTTCGGAGGCGTTTGCAGACAAACACTCATCATCATCAGCCTATAGCAGTCCACTGCTGGACATAGGCCTCTCCAATTGCACGCCATTTGGTTCGATTTTCGGCAACTGTCATCCAGCTGCTACCAGCCACCCTGCGAAGGTCGTCGCTCCACCTAGCCTGAGGGCGTCCTACCTTACGTTTACCAGTTCGCGGTCTCCACTCAAGAACACGTTTACCCCAACGGTCATCGGTTCTACGACTTATATGGCCGGCCCATTGCCACTTCAGCTTACTTATTCTGTGAGCTATGTCGACAACTTTGGTTCTCTGCCGGATTACCTCGTTTCGGATTCTATCCCTTAGAGAGACTCCGAGCATAGCCCTTTCCATAGCTCGCTGAGCAACTTTGAACTGATGAACCAGCCGTATTGTGAGTGTCCACGTCTCGGCACCGTAGGTCATAACAGGTAGGACGCACTGGTTGAAGACTTTAGTCTTCAGGCTTTGTGGGATACGCGACGAGAAGACTCGACGAAGTTTTCCAAACGCCGCCCAGCCCAGCTGTATTCTTCTGCTAGCCTCCTTCTCAAAGTTGTTCTTACCAAACTGCAGAGTTTGCCCGAGGTAAACGTATTCTCGAACAACTTTGAGAGCACCGCCATTGACCACAATCGATCCCGGAGTGACGTGTGAATTGAACATAACCTGGGTTTTGTCCAAGTTCATCCGGAGACCGATGCGTGCAGATGAATCAGCCAGGCTATCCAGCATCTGCTGCAAGTCTTGCAGTGACTCTGCCATTATGACGATGTCATCCGCAAATCTCAAGTGTGAGATGTACTCGCCGTTTATATTAATGCCGCGTCCTTCCCAGTCCAGCGTCTTAAACATATCCTCCACCGCGTTACTAAACAATTTCGGAGAAATTACGTCCCCTTGTCTAACCCCTCGACGCAGTGAGATATGTCTAGTTTGCCGGTCCTGACTTTGGACGGTCATTGTTGCGTTTTCATAAAGACATCTCAGCACTTGGATGTATCGCCAGTCAACTTGGCATCGCTGCATAGACTCCAGAACAGACCAGGTTTCGATGGAGTCAAAAGCCTTCTCATAGTCCACTAAAGCAAAACACAGGGGCCGATTATACTCTTCGGACTTTTGTATAATTTGCCGCACTGTGTGGAACTGGTCTATGGTGCTGTATCCTCCTCGGAACCCGGCCTGCTCCGGTGGCTGAAACTCGTCGAATCTTCGCGCTAGACGATTTGTGACGACTCTCGAAAACAACTTATAAACGTGACTAAGAAGCGAAATGGGTCTGTAATTCTTCAAAAGGGTCTTGTCACCCTTTTTGAAGAAAAGAACGACCACGCTCCTCTGCCACGCCATTGGAGTTCTCCCAGAGAACAGGACAGAGTTAAAGAGCTCCCCAAGCTCCTTCAATACCGGGCGTCCGCCCGCTTTCAGGAGCTCGGTTGTAATCCCGTCCTCGCCAGGGGCTTTTCCATTTTTAAGCTGTTTGAGAGCCGCCTCAATTTCATCTTGGCTTACTTCGGGCAGGTCTTCTGTAAAATGGCGGATTAAGGTGGCTCTAGAATCCTCATTTTCGGGATCAGGTCGAGATGCATGCGATGCGTACAGTTGGCTGTAGAAGTCTTCTACTTCCGAAAGAATCTCCGGCCTCGAAACGACAATATCCCCACTCGATTTAGCCAGCTTCGTCAGATGGCTCCTCCCAAGTGGCTGGAAGAACACTTTGGATCCCCGGTTTTGCTCAATCGCTTTCTCTATAGAGAGCGTATTGGATCGTCGGAGATCGCGTCGTACCAGTTTCCTAATTAGTTTGTTGAGTGCCCGCTGTTCTGACGAAGTGGCTGGTGGATTTTCACGTCTCTCTGTCATGAGCTTTAGAGTTTCTTCCGAAAGTTTAGACTTCCGGCCCGTACGCCGCATCTTACAAAATCTCGTACCTTCCTCCCTGAGGATTTGCACCATTTGGTCGAGCGTCTGGTCAACGTCATCTGTGGTTTCCACGACTGCGAACCGGTTCTCCAGGTCTGACTGGAACGCTTCAGATCCCAACATAGTTTGAAGCATGTTTGGACGGAGCCTAGACTTCATCAAACGAGTTCTCTCAAGCTTGAAGTTGATATTCAGAGAGCCTCGGACAAGTCTGTGATCGCTGCCGGTATTGAACCTGTTGATCACTGAGACATCCCTGAATATATGCTTTTTATCTGTTATGATGAAGTCTATCTCATTTTTGGTCATAGTGTCGGGGCTTTGCCACGTCCACTTCCTTTGGGGTTGTTTCTTAAAAAAGGAATTCATTACGAAAAGCCCCTCTTTCTCTAGGAAGTTGACAAGCATTTGCCCCCTATGATTTCTGCTGCCAAACCCGTAGGATCCTACTACCGATTCGCTGCAATTCTGTACTCCCACTTTAGCGTTAAAATCCCCCATGACAACGCTGTAGTGGGTCTTAGTGGTGGAGTGCAAGGCCTTGTGAATGTCCTCGAACATTTCCTCCATTTCGTCGTCCGAGTGCGCCGAGGTCGGTGCGTAGACTTGCACAACCTTGAGGCTATACCTCTCGGTTAGCTTCACTATGAGGTACGCTACCCTGTTCGACACACTGGAGACTTCCACGACGTTGCCACAAATAGATTTGTTAACCAGGAACCCGACACCGCCTTGGGATAGCTGGTCTCCTTCTCGGAAATACATAAGGTGTCCCGATTCAAGAGTTATTGTGTCCTCTCCCTCTCTTCGTACTTCACATAACCCTAGAACCTCTAGAACCCTGTGCCACCTTACATTTTCGAGCTCCTGTTCGAGCTGCACGAGGTGTTCGTCGAGCCGTAACGTGCGTCCGTTGTACGTAGCCAAGGTCAGTTGAGTTTTCTGATTTTGGCGGCCGTAGTCCGTAACCCGGAGATTCTTCGCACCCCCGAGTGCCCTGCCGCTACCGTGACCGCCGCCATAATCAGCAATAACAGCAGGGCGGCCGGGAACTGGGGGCCGTGGTTTCCTTTGACTTGTCATTGGAGGGTTTGCCCATAATCGCCACGCTGGGCATGCGGGTTGGCGATCGCAGATTCGCAGTTTATCGCACAGGTGACGCTGCTGCCCGTCACCAGTCTGTGCCATTTAACTGCGAAGATTTGTTGAAATGGTTATACCGCCATTTGTCGGTTGTCGTCAGAGCCTCGTTTGTTGATCAGCAGGATGCACCACGAGCAGGTGAGGTTGACTTGGGGCGCTAAATTTGCGAGTGCGCCCCCTTACATCCCGACAAACACTGTGACACGTGAATTTTATATACCTATTAGATATCCAATCCTTTGCCCTTCTGTGGATCAGTTACAGAATGGTATTATTATACCCATTAAACAAATCTTCCGACAACGGTAGATAACGTTATCGCAGTCAGAACAGTTTTTAACCCCCGACGGAAAAAGAGGTGTGTTATAAGTTTGACATGTGTATTTTTGTATCTATCTGTGGCATCATATCTCCTAAACGGATGAACCGATTTTGATATAGTTTTTTTTTTTTTTGAAAGATGAGGTGACTTCATCGAGTATTCTTAGCTATGTTTGATAAAATAGGTTCAGCCGTTCAAAAGTTATGGGCGTTTTACTGTTTGAATCGACGTGTTTTCGCAAGATATCGTGTTATTACGTGTTCAATAGATTGTCGATCGAAGCGTGTTTACTATGATTGTGTTTTAGTTATTTGATACTATTAAAATTTAATAAACCCCGACACATTTTTATTTCATGCTACATCGTTTATAAAGCACAATAAAAACACTACGCAATAATTACAGTACCTGATGTTCGAATTGTCTATTTATTACACGCAAATGACGATATTTGACATTTTCTCGCTTACTCTAGCAAGAAAATGTATACACAAAGGTGAACGCGCTCCTAGACGCAGTGACGCACCGCAGGAGCCGCACGCGCCGCTGCCATCGCATTTTATAAATATTTATATGAAATCGTATGCAGCCACACGCACCTATCCGCGCCGCAAGACCCGCATTTCAGCAAAATGCTGTATACGGATGCCACCACACCAGTGCGTGCGGTTGATGTCATCAGATTCGGTGCGATCGATGCTTGCGGCGAGTTCGATGCGGGCGGCGCACATATGGCAAAATGACCACTTTAGGCGGCCAAAAATAAAAATTTCCACTTTAATATAAAGCCTAAAATTGCTTGTATTCTTCGAGTTAAGTACTTGGTCCATCGTGCTGGACATAAATATCCTTTTTTATGTTTATAATAAAGGCACCCGAAACTCCGGTAGATAAGCGTTGTGCTGTGTACGGCTAGTTGCAGTGAAACTCGAAAGCGTTATAACGTGTTATTTTCGTTCACCTCGTAAAAAAATCTAAATATTTATTATGGACATAGAAGCCACAGGTATGTTTATCAATAAAAAAAATATTTTTACTCTAGTTTACACTTTAAGCAATATTAACTGACGATTTTATTCCACTCCTACTTTTCATAATTAAAAATATATTGCTTTAGACTTTCAAAAAAAGTTTCGCTTAGTACCGCTTTCTGTCCTAAATATTTACACTTGTGCTTCTGTTGACAACTTATAATGTGAATTCCAGGAACTCAAACAAACTCATTGTGACACTAGACCCTTTTTTTCACAGGTTAATATTCAGGTCCTGGATCAAGAGGCAAGATACTCGGCATTCAATATTAAATATGAAAATTAATGACGAAGAAACAGTGGATGATCATGACGACGTGATAGTCATTACGACGTAACTGTTTGAAACATAATTGATGTATGATTTATAATTATGTGTACCTACTTTAAGTAAAATAAACAAAATTTTATTTTCAATACTTTTTTATTTCTAAGGTAGAGGTCAGAAACATATTATGTAGGCATAAAAGCACATATTATTTCATTTTTTTGATTTTTGACCTCCTAAAGTGGTCATTTTGCCGTATGTGCGGCGCGGAGACGTCATCCATCCGTATCCGTATAGAAAATATTGTTTATGATGTACAGAAGTGGATACGATGCGTGCAGAATGCAAAATGCGATGACTGCGGCGCGTGCGGTTCCTGCGGCGCGGATAGGTGCGCGTTTACCTCAAGTGTGCGTACACTACATAGCCAATAACCAGCGGACGATCTACTTTAGGAAATATGAAGGAACATATGTTTTAAAATAACAACCCTCCTCCTGGCTTCGGCGTAGTCGGGTGACAACTTACGCTTACCTGACAAGCACCCCTGCCCCCTGACCTCTCGCCGGCACACATGTGGCTATCAGCAGTGACTCCATGGGGCAGCCTCACGAAAGTCCCCCAGATATCCTTACACTCCTGCATGTTCCAAACGGGCAGTGATACGCTACGAAGCTCGAGTGATTCACCTCCTGCAATTGAAACCGAGAAGATTATAGGATTATCATCATCTTCATTTCAGCCGAAAGACGTCCACTGCTGGGCATAGGCCTCCGCCAAGTGTTAAGACGGAACCACACTTATGTGGCGTGGCGTGTCGTGGCGCCTTCTGACGCAGTTGATTGGCTACAAAACACATTGCGTTATGACGTAGGCTGGAACAGAGTCGTTTGAATGGTGGATCCGCCACGCCACGCCACGACACGTAAGTGTGGTTCCGACTTTACTACCACGACCGGTCCTGTGCTTCTCGCATCTAGCGGATTACCGATATTCCTGAATGTGTACCATCCACGCCTACTATATGTCTACCGGAATCTCATGGCAAATGTGGAAATAAAAATTTGTTGTGTGCAATACTGGGGAAATTGGATTAAACGATCTTGATACTGTTTAATTTTTATTTATGTCTTAAGTATTAATGAACATGAAGTACCTATATTATAGTAGTCACAGCGGATCTTTGTGTCTTCGAACTTGGTCCTGCCAACCTAAGTGCCAACCTGTCTTTTGTTTTATCTGGCGGTGACTTTAGTTTTTTTCGTACAATGTTTTGTAATCAAGGTGAGTTTTAGTATTAAAGGTCTACTAGAATCTCATGGCATTTTTTATTTTTTTTAAATTGTGATTTTCATATGGCAATGCTTGATGTGTCAACCGCTGCAGATTTTTTTTGATATTATCTTGAAAATTTGTTATTTTTGTGAAAATGTCGAAAAACCCACTTCGATCTCAAGCGAGAGATATTGTTTTCAATGTGTATCATAAAATAAGGGAAGAAGAAGGCGTAAATCAAACTCAATCTTTGATTTTAAAGTGCGTCGTAGAGTGGACCGGTAAGTTGGACTGACTTGTTTTGATACTTTTAGTTTATTTTATATTTTTCTTACTTAATTTGTATTTCTTTCCATTACTATTTTATGGTAAATCGTAGGTCAGGGCACATCGAATGATGGCCGGAAGGAAATGATTGATTTTAACGGAGATTGAGAATCTATGACGTAAGAAAAATATTAAGTAATAATCTGCGCCCTGCAGTGGGACGTGTTTATAGACGGGAGTTTTTGGCGGGATTTTGTCGAGTGAAGTTCAGTGGCTGTTAATATTATTTGAAAATTGATTCCTAGTGGATATTGTGATATATTATTGGTGTAGTTTTGTGTCTCAACTGTCTACGCAACTGGACAATTTGTAAAATCATTGACAGAAGCGATCTCGGGATAGTGGAGCGGAGAATTATATTGTAGTATTGACTGCCTCTGCAAAGATTACTGGGAAGACTGACTCGATACAATTTGCTGCCAAATACTCCAAAAAACAATTTTAATGCATACTAAAGAATAAATATAAGATCCAAAACTCTTTCCAAAGACGTGGCTAAAAGGTCCTATCAACCAGGCCATAAAACTTACATAAAAAAAAGTATATATAGACTGATGATGACGAATGACTTAAGGTAACATGATACATTTTATTATTTTTTACAGACTTTATACATAAAGATATTGGTTTTGAATATGTTAAATGCCAATTAAAAAGAACCATTTTGATGGAGAGAGATGAAATAAAACTACAAAGATACAAGTTTTTGAAATGCCAGTGGAGTTCATGGAATCGTATTCTAGTTCTGAATGAGATTTTAAGTTATTAGTATGATTTAAATGATATAAAATAAATTTGTACATAAATTAATATTCAATTGATTTATTTTTCCTATGTTAAGAACCCGATGTATAACAAAATTATTCATACATGTGAGTTATATATACCTATAATACTGACAGTGGATCTTTGTGTCTCTGAATTGGTTGCAAGACCCCGCGCAGTAGCTATTTTTGTGTCAATGTTGAAGTTGAAGATAGCATTGTATAACTGTCTCTTTCACTCGCTTAGGTATGTCACATCGTCCTATCTCGCTTACTCTATGCAGTATACTCGATGACAAACTGTTTCTTACGCAATGGTTGGCAGGACCAAGTTCAAAGACACAAAGATCCGCTGTGACTACTATAATATAGGTACCTCATGTTCATTAATACTAAAGATATAAATAAAAATTAAACAGTATCAAGATCGTTTAATCCAATTTCCCCAGTATTGCACACAACAAATTTTTATTTCCACATTTGCCATGAGATTCCGGTAGACCTATACATATTTATACTTTTTGGTAGATACAAATCGAATGAGTGAATTTTATTTTATTGTTATCTGGCGTCTTTGATAATAATTATATCGAATTTCTAATAGGTTTTCTGTTCCTAACAACACGCCTTTTGCTTTGCAGCCAATAGTTATGCTTTGAAACTGACCGTATTCAGTCCTCCCCCATCCAGTGGCGACAATACTCCTGCCCTCTGGCGGTGGCACTCCCAAACACGCTGGACGAATCACCTCGGAGAACCTGAAATTATAATCATTACATATGGATGGAATTAATTTATGTAAATTAATCAAACTGCTGAGCCTATTCTCAAATGTTGTGGTCGACTTCAGTATAATCGTATTCAGCTGATTAACAGTACCATGGAGCTCTGATTCACTAGGTTTATATTCTTTACATTGACACAGATAATATAATACTAGCATACATATGCCTCGTCTCTTTCGTACTGAACTGACAAAAAGAAAGCGGTCGTTCTTAGAAAAAAAAATTCTAAGAACGATCGCGTTCGGTAATTCGGTTACGTTCCACAGATGTAGATGGTGATAGCAGCGACTTGCAAGTAAAAGGGTTTACTCTGTTCGTAAACACTTTTTATAAATACAGCGGTGATTTGTTTTGTAGTATTTTTTTGCACGTTTTCACAATTTCATTGTACCATATTGTGTAACAAAACAAACTTAAAAATTCGAGTGGATGCCTCAGAAATTTTAAACCGCGCCATCTATTGTCATCAATTTTAAATGATCCATTCAAATAATCTTTTAAATGTGAATTAAAACCCCAATATTCCTTAATTTTGGGCTTAGGAGAGTTAATCAAACAAGAACATACATTTCCTAGGATTGTCTCTAGAAAATCTCAATATATCACAAAACTCAATAAGAAATCGAGATGGCGTAATAGCCATCTATACTTCATACAAGATAGCTTGATCTCTGTGACATATGTCAAACTGACGTATACGTCATTATTAGCCTGTCAAGCGTTATACTATCATCTGTATTGACACTGACAGCTATCGCAGAGATCAAGCTATCTTTTATGACGTATAGTGCAATTTATTTTAAATAACTTTTCTTTCTTCGCGGTGGATGCCCGTGACATAGAGCGACATCCTATCTGACCTCCCCAACCACGATACCCCTTGGCAAGATTGGTGTTTCGAGGTTCTATAACTATATTATGATTTTTAATTTCGTAGAGTAAACTATAATTGTCTCTGTGGACTAAACCATTGAGATAGGAAATATATGGAGGCGCCGCGATGTTCTATACATACATTAGCTTATACAAATATGAGTGAAATACGATACAGTATGTGAAACATCGTTTTGTTTCATTCTTTCTAATGTAGTAAACGTATTTGATGAAAGAGACAACAATATTTCAGTTGTTGCTCATTATGGCAACATTTTGTTATGACTTACTGATGGTTGTAGGTACGTGCCATATTCGCCATTTTATGTGACGAATTTTGTGGTTGTGTTCGTGGTAGTCCTGCTGTGAAATGGTTGTTTACATATTGTATTATTGAGATTTGTGAGTGTGTGTGTGTTGCTTGATTGACACAACCTTAGAATCGGCGGCCATTTTATGAGACATTTTGAGGTTTAGGTAGGCACGTTTTTTTCGTAGGTATTTCCAGTCCATATTATTTTTTTTTTTTTTTTTTTTTTTTTATTTTTTTTTTTTTTTTTTTTTTTTTTTTTAAAAACGTTGCCCCACACTAGGAATTTCTTCCTGTATCGTGGGTGCGTTTACAAACATAAACTCACATACACAAACACCCAGAGCCGGAACAACTATCTGTAGGTCATACAAATATTTGTTCCGTGCGGGAATCGAACCCGCGACACGCAGCGCAGCAGTCAATCGCTCAACCACTGCGCCAACCGTGCGCCCAAACTTAGTATGTCTATGGGACTAAACTGACAGCTGTCAATGACCTTACTTTTTTTTAATGTTGCAAGCGCAGAACATAGTGTTGTAGATAAGACTCAATCATCAGTGATTCATCGAAACGATGTGACTCCTTAATTTAAGGTTGCCCTAGTCGACGGCACGAACTGTTTTAAAATGCATGCTATTTCATCCGACAATTCGTGCGAAAGAGATAAATGTTGTGATGAGCAGTAAGAATTTAGTTGGTGTATGAATTAGGACTTTTGCATGTTTGTAGCGAAATGGATGATGATTTAGGACGAAAACGAGGGCGCGAAATTTTATAAACAGACCTTTGGGAGTCTAGATATCATGAAAAAACGACTAAACGTATATTTTCAAAATAAAATTATTTGTTTTGTTGAACTATCTATCCCTGTATGGTTTTGAAATATGGAACTTTCGTCGCTCATAACTTACATTTTTTTTTAGTATAGAAAATTGTTGCCCTGACCCAGGGAATTTTCCCGGTGTATTTAGGGTTGGGATTGGATTAATTGTTTAGAAATTATAACGGAAAGTGTTTAAGTAAGGTTAACACGCTCAGCGCCAAGCCCTATATGGGTGAACAAAAGTTGGGTAACTTTTTGGGATATTTTGTCTATGACAGTTTTTAAGTCAAATTCCTACAAATTCGGCATATAAGATAGCTAATCTAATGAATATATTGCTCATGATAGGGCCAGTCACTTTTTAAAGTAGATGTGGAGATATTTAGATTTTTCCGAATTTGACTGCCAGGGGACTGACGGGGGTGACAAAGTACTGATAAAACACACAATTTCATAAGATATGCAAGAAATTTATTAAGATTTTTAAGAAATCTCTTAGAAACTTATAGTATCACTCTCTCTTTTCTCACTTTTAATCTTAAGCAGCCTTTAATTAACTTTATTTTACTTAGCTTTGCGACATTGAGGTAGTGTTACTTAACAATAAACATTTTCTAAGTAATACAAACAATTGAAACAAAAATATGACCCCTGGCTTAAATTAACTTAATAATAGTTACCAAATAATACTATCACAGTATTCAAAACAGCCTTCTGATATGTCTAATATCATAATAATAATATAATCTATGCCTAGTAGGCAAGTATTAAAAAAATAGATCTTTTACTCTAAACTAAAATAATCACTTTTCAAAAACATCAATCTGCTCTTCAAATTGGTAAAACATTCTTTTACCTTTTGTAAAGATATTTGGTACACATGTAATTTTTTTAACTACATGATCCATCGGAACATCTGCTACATATTTTTTATTCAATTGTAATAAAGTAGCATTCTGTGTACAAATTTTGAGGAAAGTCACTCTCAATTCACCTTCTTCATCATCAACAGAAGAGCAGATTGCTGCCTAACGATACTCTGCATTCCTTGTTATATAATTTACCAATACATAATCACCACTACTATAAAGATTTCGTTGTGAATAACCGCTAACTCCTGGTGTTGATAGATTGCTATCCAATTTGGAATGGTAATCCATGTCTCTCACATAAGTGGATAGTGGTATATCATCATCTTCAGAGTCTGTAAATACGGTAGAAGCATTTATACGTGTACCATGTTCAGCCGCTATCTCTGTCTGATAATGAATAGATCCTAGCTTGAAATGATTGCATACATCAGCGTCGCAGAAACAACTTACCCCCAGTTTCCCAGCTCAAAATTATCGGGGAATTAATGTGACAAATTGTCAAGCACGCGTTATCTGTTGTGATTGGTTGAATGAATCACAGAAGATAACGCGTGCTTGACAATTTGTCACATTAATTCTCCGATAATTTTGAGCTGGGAAACTGGGGGTTAGTGACTTCATTGTAAGATGATTGGGAATGTAAGCTGAGCAAGTCTCCTGATGCACCAAGGGGGATCCCTTAACAGCGATTATATGAGACGTCTTGTCGTTAATCAAGGTGTTCATCTGCTCGATATCATAGCCTTCAATCACCGTCACTTTTATAACTGGAAATCTCTCGCGGATAACAGATGAAAACTCCGTCAAGTTAGTTATACCACCTACTAAAGCAATCACTTGGTCAGCTGTCTGCTTGCATGTGGCCCCTACACCATCGGGTGCCCCCTTCCCGTGTCCGTCTTTATGAAAGTTCCAGAAATATCCCACAATATTAGGGTACATGTTTTGCAGTTTACAGCCCAATACATAAAACATAGATTTGTTCCTATATTGCGTTACAGGACCATCGCTGAGAAAGTGAATCTTTAGAATGTTCGATGGCAGTGATTTCAGCACAGCATAGCCATGTTTTGTTTTTTTAAGGAGCCATGATGTTGTAAACTGAAAAAAGTAAAAAAAAATGCTTAGACATTCTCAAAAAGTCAGTACCCTGAAAACACGTCAGTCCTTTGGCACAATATAAGACAACGGACTGACGCCAACGGACTGACGAAACAAACATGAATTTGAGTTTATCTTTAGTACTTACGTTTATTTTGATACTTTCGAATATCAAGAAGCAACATTTCAACAAATCAAAGTTAACTATTTATGTTAAAATATAACACAGATTTAAAAGGAAATAGCGACTCACCATAGGACTGAAAAATTGTCTGGATCGGCACGTAGTCACACGACGAACACAACTCTAGCACCAGCACAATTAATGGCGGCCGAACAGTGGCGCGGTCTGCAGCTAACTTCAGTACCAACCTTGAAATTTAACGCGTATTTGAATTTGAGTCGCCCGTATTTAGCGAGAAATTCAAATTCGAACAACACACAACGGACTGACGAATAAAACTGAACTTAAAGTGTCTTATTATTTTTAAAACAACTGTGAGAATATTATATTATGAAAGTTGTGATTATATATTATTAATACATCACAGAATATTGTAAAATAGTAAGTTTTATTATATTAATGGTAATATTAAATACACAGCTTTTTGATTGCGCGCTTTGGAGGTTGTGACACGCCAAAGTACTGACGTTTTGACAATATATTGGGAAGTTTTACAAATTTGTAATTAAAATGAATTGCTGGAATTGGGTGACCAAATAAATGGCTTTTAATTGTTTTCAAATTAATTATAAAATATAAACAAAATGTAATAATACATCGTTATATTGACTAATGACATCGAGTTACCCAACTTTTGTATATTCACCCATATGCCAATTTTACCAAATTTTGTTATTTCTTAGTTTTTTAGTCTTTAAAATTATGTACCTACAAGTTATAGAGAACCGAATTTTTTCCACTATGACACCTTTCCCAAGAGAGTGTATCTTTTTCGAAACACTGGTCGAGGAAAATAGTTCCAGTTGTGTTAAAATTGTTTGCAAATTTTGCTTCAATAATACTCACTAATGAATATGTTGTTACCTTACTGTGATAATACATTTTATAACTTTTCATTTTAAATAATAAAACCAAAGTACATTTTTTTAATGCACGTAATACTACATAAAACTATTGTAATAAATAAGAAATTAAACGAGCAATTCTTGTATATATGTATGTACATATATTTATAATCTAAATCTCGGAAACGGCTCCAACGATTTTCATGAAATTAGTATGCAGGGTGCTCGTTCGCCCAGGTACTATAATTATAAATGCAATATATAGAATGAAGTCTGATCTAAATGAGTAGAAATTAAAGATATTAAGTACTACATATAACAACCGTCAAAGATCTTCAAAAGACAGCCAGGACCACGGGGTCTCATTGCTAAGAACGAAAATTTGGTTCAAATAAATCTCACTAGATGGCGCGACATGTACACACAATTCAACAGAATTGTGTGTAAAATTAACATTATCTGGAATTGAACATAAACATTGTATGTTCTTGTTTAATCAACTATCCTAAGTACAAAATTATGGAATATTGGGCTCTTCATTCAAATTTCAAAGATTATTTGAACGGATCATTTAAAATTGATGCCATAGATGGCGCATTTTTAAATTTCTGAGTCATTAAACCCGTTTGTTAAAATTTGCATTTTAACACATTTTGTTGCAAAAAACTGTAAAAACGTGCACAAAAATACTCTAAAACGAACCTTCACTGTATTTAAAGAAAAAAATATTCACGAACCTAGTAAACCCTTTTACTTGCAAGGCGCTGTTAACACCATCTATTGCTGTGAAACGGGATCGAACGCGATTGATGTTCTCACAAAAATAACAAGATTAATCAGATGAAAAACGCTAGTTACGTCGGCACGGTTTTTTTGTATGGGATGAGGCATCTGTATGCTAGTATTATATTATCTGTGGCCAGGACCAACGGCTAACGACTTCTCAATACCTTTATAAATAAAATATCAAAACTTTACTCACTTGACTTTGGACACCATCTTGATGAGAGCCACGTCATGGTAAGACCTTCTCTGCTTATATTTGGGATGACGTATGACGGCTGATATCTTCACAACTAGGGCGTTAGGGTCGTCCAGGTATGAGGAGCCGAGTTGCACTGCTTGAGGGGGACCGCTGAAAATATCATTGCCCCAATCAAATAGATAAATTAATGAATAATGACAAAGAACAATGGCGAAATCTTAGCTGACTTAAAATCAAGCGTCTGAAAGTAAGTTAAATACGAAATTAGATCCATTAATTATCTACGTTTTTTTTAAAGTCTAATATCAACTGGTTCACCACGGATAAAAATAAAACATTATATATGAAAGATATTTGATATTTGATATTTTCGTTAACTTTCATTAGCTTAGTGTTGCCATTTTATACTTATTCTGATATGTGAAAAGCAGTGACTGTAGTAAGTATATCATTATTGTAATTAATATTATAGTAAAACGGAGTAAATTAATAAATAACACAGGTTATGTCTAAGTGTAGGAGTTCCTTGCGGGTAGGTAAGAATACTGTAGTGCAGTAGAAATAAATGAATACACTATAAAAAATATAGCTTGGGGTTGTTGACGACGACACAGATAATATAATACTACTGTAACTTAGATAAAGTACCTATACATGGAGCCATAGCGTGGCCGCACATGAAACAACAATAACACTTTGGCTTTTACAGCCTAGAACACTTCAACCTACCATCGCACTAACACTTATTATCTATAAATAACCCAATTCTTTGTCTCAATAAACACTTAATCTCGCGAAATCACAAAAAAATCAAACACGACCGAGTTAGTTTGTCAATCCTGCCATGATATTAGCGTTTGACAAACAACAAAAGCCGGCCATGGTGACAAAGACAAAAAAATATCTTTTGTATTATTATTTACATGGGGCTGCCAATTAGCGATCTCGCTCTATCAATCAAGCTCATATTATGGCTAAATCTATAGGTACTTTATCTAAGTACTATAACTACGACCTTTTGATAAACGCCAAATTATAAATAAATATACTTTTTCCAAAGAGTATATTTTACATTTCATTCTGAAATAACTAGGTAAGGGCAATACTAATGCGGTATTATTGCCCTTTTACTTCAGCGAAATTGAATAATATTACCTATTAAATACATAATTAAAAGTTACCCAGGCGTAACCTACAAAAGTTTATGACTAAATGTCTATTATTCCCAGCGTTCTCGAACAAAAACAATTGATCAGAATCAGAACATGAACCTGAGTTAAACCAGATATTTTTCATTTCAAGAGATAGGAATTTAATCACAGCTAAAACAATGAATGGGCTTCTGCCATTGTCCTTTCTAAAGGAAAATCCCAATAACCCGACCTGGGAATATAAACCAGCAGCCTAATTGTGTATGTAAATTCGGCAAATTCCCAAAAACGATTTTCGCCATATGAAAAGTCGTTTTTGGGAAAGAAACAGATTGTTTCCTTTGCCGAATTCACTTACACAATTAGGCTGCAAGATCTCACGCTCAGCAGTCGCACTTGCAACCGCGAGACCAACAAAGCAGTTAAATAATTATATTGATAGGGAATACCTCAGTACGCTGACGTCTTTATCCTGGTGGATGCAGTGTGCCGAGGTCAACACGTAGCGGTCACTAATCAGAGAGCCGCCGCATTTCCAGAAGAATCCGGTTTGCTGGCAACATAATCATAATTCAAAAGAAGAACATGTATTATTACACTAGCTTTGCCCGCGGCTTCGCTCCCGTTAACTGCCTAGTCTACCCTACCACAGATAATATAATACTAGCATACAGATGCCTCATCCCATACAAAAAAAAACGTGCCGACGTAACTAGCGTTTTTCATCTGATTAATCTTGTTATTTTTGTGAGAACATCAATCGCGTTCGATCCCGTTTCACAGCAATAGATGGTGTTAACAGCGCCTTGCAAGTAAAAGGGTTTACTAGGTTCGTGAATATTTTTTTTCTTTAAATACAGTGAAGGTTCGTTTTATAGTATTTTTTTGCACGTTTTTACAGTTTTTTGCACCAAAATGTGTTAAAATGCAAATTTTAACAAACGGGTTTAATGACTCAGAAATTTAAAAAAGCGCCATCTATGGCATCAATTTTAAATGATCCGTTCAAATAATCTTTGAAATTTGAATGAAGAGCCCAATATTCCATAATTTTGTACTTAGGATAGTTGATTAAACAAGAACATACAATGTTTAAGTTCAATTCCAGATAGTGTTAATTTTACACACAATTCTGTTGAATTGTGTGTACATGTCGCGCCATCTAGTGAGATTTATTTGAACCAAATTTTCGTTCTTAGCAATGAGACCCCGTGACCCTAATAACCTTCCTACCTGTTCCTACCCTATTTACCTAGACCTGTCTACCTTACTTATCTTTCTACCTACCTAAGTTCGCTGCACAGAATAATAGGTATTTACTCTAGGGAGAAGAATATCGACTTCATATAAAAAAGTAAAGACAGATTTGCTGCGCGCCATACAAACACATTAGAATGTGAAAAGTCCGCTTTAATTATCTTTTATTATATTCTTTTTTTTTATATGGCAAGCACCGATGTAGAGTAGTCTGCCAATGTACAGTAAATTGGAGAAATCTATTTTACGTTTCATAGCTTAAATACGAGATGATATAGTCTCTTTAGTGATATCGTAACGCGTTATCGATTCGTTTTCTTATAAAAATCGACAATTCGAAGAAATATTAATGCATTTCACACATTGACATTTTAGACATCCAATATTTAAATCAATTATTATATTATGTAAATGAAATGAAAATATCCAATTTTCACTGCCATATTTACTTTACACAAACACTTTACATCTGCGAATATAAATTAATCGGATTATTAGAGCTAAATAGTAATCAAATTGACTATTCTAAAAAACAGCCTCCACGAAGTGTTGCTCTTTCATAAGCTGGTTAATTCATCAAACGATACATTTTATAAATCATCGGACAGATAAAATAGCTTTTGTTAAAAATAACTATAAAAAAAGACTTGACTTAAAGGCCTCAATAGCCAGGTCACTAAATTGATCGCGCAATAATTGTACAATTATTGCTACTTGCTGTTTCTTACGTTATAAGCCCGCCAATTGCGATGAAACAAAAACTAAGTAATACTATATACAACTGAATATTTGTAAGTTATGCACAATTTTTTTAAATATATCTACATTGGTTTCGTATATTTTATGTGATGCGTGCACAAATAAACAGACAAATAGATGCACAGATAAACAAATAGTCAGATAAACCGTTAAACAGATAAACAGACAAAAATTACAAAAATAATGTAAATGGGTTCTGTTGGTTCTTTCATTTCTTTTTTAAATATTTTTGAAGTACAAAAACGACTTTTCTACAGATTTATTATATGTATTGATGATTATTGCCACCCTGATGGTGCCCGAGATGCGAAATATTGGGAAGTCAGGATTTATTCCTGATGGTGCTGCATAGGAGTGAGACACCTGATTGCTAAGCCACGACAAGCGCCCGGCAGGACGCAGCCCGCGCACACTTAGTATAAAATAATAATTAATGAATTTGAATGATTTTTTTAACAGCCAATCACAGCAGATGCGTGCTTGACAAATTGTCACATTAATTCTGCGATAATTTAGAAGTGAGAAACTCGGCCTGGGTTTGTTAAAATTGTCAAAGCTACAAAATCGCACTTACAATTGCTTACAAATATCAGAATTCGAGAGTAGTATTCTGCAATGTCTCCCAGGGGTGGTCATTGGCTATTCTGCTGTCTCGACCGCTATAATAACTAAGAGTATACAAAGCGGGCCAAACGGTAGTTGTTCTTGAGCCACCAGGGAGCGTGCTTGCGATTTATTTTGATATCCGTTAAAAACCCGACACATTATAATACAGTATTTGACTACTCAACGAGTTCTAAACAACGATACCCCACTTGATGGGGCAGGTAAATTTGTTTTCGTACCCCCCTTTAGCTGTATGGGAGCCCCCATTAAAAACATAATAAAATATTTTTTAACAATTTTCATGTCTTTGGGTCAACAAGATGCGTATACTTTGATAATTTGAAGACTGTAGCTCCAACCGTTTGGCTGTAAATCCTGTGTGACAGACGACGGACAGACGGACACGTGAGTTATATCAATAGGGCTCCGATTGGACCCTTCAGGTACGGAACCCTAAAAAATAAAAAAGAAGCTTGACATAGGCAGATTGATTTTCTTTGAATATACTTACTTCTGGAATGGCGACCGCGAACCGGAAGACGATACGTTGGAAGGCCTCCCACTAGGTGGACCGATGACCTGGTTAAGGTTGTGGGAAGGCGCTGGATACGAGACGCACGGGATCGGTCAATGTGGCGACGCCTGGGGGAGGCCTATGTCCAGCAGTGGACGTCTTTCGGCTGAAATGATGATGATGATGATGATACTTACTTCAACTTTCCTCCAGCCAACAACAGTCATGTGGGGGAAGTCTCGGATGCTGGCTTCGTCGCCACCTAGGATGAGAGGCACGCCTATAGGCGTACAGTCCGACACGTTGAGTTCTGTTACACCACCTAATGGCACGAGAGGAAGAACCATCACTGTCTTCACGGTCAAGGACCTGTAGTAGTCACACACTGGAAAAGAGAGATTGAAAGAATATTAGAATAATGAAAGATTAAACGCCTGTATGAAAGCTCACATTTCACCAGTTATGGTTAGGGTATACAAAGAGGTTTTTTTTTCGATAAGCCCGGCACAGTATTCCCAACCACTGCATCTCCTGATAGCCAGAAACAAAAGTGGCGACCTCCAGAAAAGCGCCGCGGCAATGAAGCTCGACGAGTCACAGACTTCCGTACAAAATGTTTCAGAAAAGGACAGCGGAGGAGTAAGAAAAACCATAAATTACACATAGATAACTAACGCCTTTTTTCCCATGGGGGTAGGTAGTAACTACAGAATGCCACCTGGTAAACTGTCCTTATGAGAATCTGTCCTTTTGCTAATCTGTCTTTATGAGAATCTGTCCTTATGCGAACAAAGGGTACGGTCCTCCTTTTATGAGTAATACGCACCCTGGCCTCCATATCAAGCAGGAGACAGAACAGACCTTTATTTTCCGGTGTTGAAAATCCTCATTGTATGTCCTCAGTCATCGGGCGAGGGGTCTATCAGACTCTTACTGACTAAAAACCACTCCGGTGTTTCATCTCACACCCGGCTAGCGGCGCCCGCCCCTGCGGGCCTCGACCTTGGGTTGGGGGGGGAGTGAGGTGTCTGCCTCCCCCCGCCGACGTCTAAGTGGGACGCGCGTGGAATACTACGCGCCGGCACCTCGAATCCTGATGTGTGGGGGGCGACGGACGTCCCCGAGTCCATCGCCCCTGGACCCATTTAGGGGGCTGGCAGAGGGCGCTGTCCACCCTCCGCCGAAGCCCGGCGCGTCTGCTGCGGATCGGGTGAGTGGATGAAATCTCCCTCTCCCTCTCCGCAGCCTCCTTCTGCGAGACGACTGTTTCGCAGAAGGATACCACCGCGTCCTAGGACTCCTCGCTGCCGACCATAGACTCGACTACGGCTGGCAGTGACAGGTCACTGCCTACTTCTCGGCTCCTCCCAAGCAGCACTATCTGCTAGCTTATGCCGCGCCGTCTGACCGTCTCCTCCCGGCAGTCGACGCAGTGGTGTCACCGGGTGGCCGGCCACCTGCTTCTGCGACACAGGTACTTCCTGAAACAACCATGCCCCGAGAGCACCTGCGTCACCTGAAATGACAGGGAGCCATGCCTCTTCCCAAGCAAGGGCTCGAGCACTGGCTGGACCGCCTCGATGGTAACGAGCGGAGCCTGAGACAGAACAGACCTTTTTTTTTTTCCAAATTGGAGAAATGCTCATGCATACCGCGCTACCACGGGGAGATAGCGCAGTTATGTGGGACTCTTACCCACTAAACTGCACGGTGTCCTCCTGTGCCGTTTATGGCGGGAACACGGCAACGCGTTAGCACTCACCGCGAACCCGCCGCGGCTGTCCATCTCCGGACCCTCATCGGGGTTTACCCCCCATCACCGGCGCACCAGAACACACGGTACGCCGTGACCACCCCGGGGACCAAACCAGCACATGGGTACCAGACGAGCCCGTGTATGGCACCCTTGGTCCCCCTGTGACGGGTCAGGATAGTGGCCCCGCCACCTACCACTTTTCGGCCGCAGGGGATAGGGAGAGCGGCCAGCGCTATACCTACACTCCTCCTCTCCTGCGGCCCCACCGTGTCCGCCATCAGACGGTGGCGACCCCGAGCAGGCCGCGGAGGGTAGGGCGAGCGGCGCACCGTATCTTATACCCGCAGCCTAATTGTGTAAGTAAATTCGGCAAAGGAAACAAACTGTTTCTTTCCCAAAAGCCTAGGCAACACCGCAACCTACATGTTGGTCGCTGCGTCGTCGGCTTATCGGCAAAAGCCCTGAAGAGCGGCCCCTCCTCGGGTTCCTCTTCGCTTCACCGTGGTTGTCCAAGCCACGGCTACTGAGCCCCCCCCGCCTCGACAGTGCGGGAACCCACCGGGGGGCAGATAGAACAGACCTAAGAAAACATGCACAAATTGTCTTTGATAACTTGGAAAAGGTCAGTTTCCAAGCACATTTTATTGCAAACCCTTGCAGTGGCAATAATTTTTGTTTTTATACCACTGAACCCTGTTCAAATATTTCCAAAAGGTAATACTCACTCCTCTCTGCCTTATCCTCAAATTGTCTTTTCTGCAATTCCGTCATGTCATCTTCATTAGGTCCAATCAAGATCTCGGGTTCAAGATCAGTTTTACCAGTAAACGTAACAGAACTAGGATCAGACGGTCTATTGAAGTCAAAGTTATTTTTGGTGGTCACGGGTCTATTCGTGATGGATGGTTGACTTGGCTGTTCAGTTGTAGCAAGGCCATAGTCATCGTGGTTGAATGGAGCCGATTTCTTTGAGCGCTTCTCCTCGTTCTGATGTAGTTGTTCTATAGTCTTTTTCTTGCTTTCTTGTCTGTTCGTTTGCTGATGTGTGTGGACTCTGGTTGCCCTATTGTATTGGTTTATGTTGAAGTCATTGCCTTGGTATGGCTGGAGCAATTGTTGTGGTGCTTGGAAGTTATCTGAAATAAAGAAGACATATTAAATAGGGTTTAAATATCTATGGATAAAATAGCAGTGGCGTGGCCATAATACCACGGCCCCTGGCCATCGGGGGCCACGACGACCCGTGAACATTCAAAATATTTATTTTATGTCTAGTGTTAGAATTTCTTTGATAAATACATCTTTATTATGATTTAATATATTTATTTTTACATAGTACCTATTTAAAAGTTGTTAAATTGATTGCCCTAGAACATAATTATTCGAATGTCAAATGACGTCACATCTAATGATAGTTGACGATTGGAGGGTATTGTTGGACGCCAGGCGGGTTTGGTCTTCGGCACTGGCAGTCTAGTCGAGAAGATCGTGGAAGATGGTTGTGTTGACCTGGTTCGATACGAGTATATTGTATTTAATTGATGGTAACTTAGTGTGAACTGGAAAATAACGAATAGTTAACAAATAGTTCAAAGTACAAACTGTGTGTTATTTTTTAATTACCAACCACCTATACGTGATTATTTATTCTTGATTATTTTCTACACATTATCCTTGGGGAATCCAAGGATAGTAGGTAGAAAAATAACTAATATAATAATAGCTGTAAGACTTTACTTTTTAATATAGTAAAAAAGTAAGGTCTTACAGCACAAATAAACGAATAATTCCAAAAAAAAAATAAGGTAAATTTTGGTAGGTACCTACCTACTTACAAGTTTTCGCGAAAATCTAAATTTGCCCATATCTTTAAAACTAAGCCATCAATAAAAATTATACTAATTTTATTATGGCGATATAATTGGTAGATAAAGGTCTACCAGAATCTCATGGCATTTTTTATTTTTTTTAAATTGTGATTTTCATATGGCAATGTCAATTGTCACCTGTCAAATCAAAGTACTTGATGTAACCGCTGCTGAAATTTTTTGATATTATCTTGAAAATTTGTTATTTTTGAGAAAATGTCGAAAAACCCACTTCGATCTTAAGCGAGACGTATTGTTTTCAATGTGTATCATAAAATAAGGGAAGAAGAAGGCGTAAATCAAACTCAATCTTTGATTTTAAAGTGCGTCGTAGAGTGGACCGGTATGTTGGACTGACTTGTTTTGATACTTTTAGTTTATATTTTTCTTACTTATTTTTTATTTCTTTCCATTACTATTATATGGTAAATCGTAGGTCAGGGCACATCGAATGATGGCCGGAAGGAAATGGCAACAGTAATGTAACTGTTACTAATTCTTCGACAAGATATTGATTTTAAGAGGAAACGGGGGTGGTCTTTTCTCCATACAAACGCTCTCGTCTGTTTTCTCTCTGGTTTATGAACTTAAAGCAATGATTTTTTATAGTAAAATAAATATCAACTTCTTCTATGTCCCTATGTTTTCCTTTTCGGTGATATATTATCCGTATAAGAACTAGAACCCTCTCAAAATGCTCAAAATTGTCTGTATTGAGTAGCTGTCTTCAGAGCCTTAGTGTACAAATTTGACGACTATTAATGAAAAAAGGAAAACATAGGGACATAGTAAATATCCTTCTTATTCAGTTTATGAAATATCTTCTAAATCGGACCAATATTGGAGGAGAAAACAGACGAGAGCCAAACCTCGAATTATGACTTTTTACTTATGAAAATTTATCGAATCTGCAGTTGTCCTTATCGCACGAATTTGTGGGCGGGGTGAGACGCAAGAGGTCTGCATCATGGTATAATAAGATAAGGTAGTCTCCTCCCGTGACAGCTGGGTCACGTGATTGGCCTAAGACTACGTCATCGATTGCGTTGCGGTTCTCAAACTTTTTTAGTGGGGAAAAAGATAAAAAAATTACAATAGGTACAACATATTTTTAATTTTCAATAAATCGTCATATTTGATACTTTTTGTATTTAATTACTTTGCTTTTTTTTAATTGTTTGCATATTAGTATTTTTATTTAGTTCGGGACGAAAACCCACTAAACTTGACTTGACTAAAATAAGTCAAAAACTAATTATGTTAGGTTAATAAGTTCGGGGGTAAAGGCGTATTGACACAACTATGACTTAAATTATGGAATTTACAACGCGTATAAAATTAAATATTATGTAGAAAGGCACATACATACCAGTTATTTTAGTTGAATTTAGTTACAAATTTGAAGCCACGCATATGATAGCGTCTCTTCATTGGGAAAATAAAAAAACCTTATTACACCGCGTTATTTATTTCTGTTTTTATAGTTTACGGAACAATTAACAATTTTTCTTGAGTATCTATCAAAGTTTACGGGTTCACCACAAACGTTTGGGAGCCACAGTATTTTACTCACAGAGCGAAACAACGCTATAGGTGTGAGCGACACGACAATAGAAATGAAATGGCTAGTTGTCAGTATGACACTTGTCAATTCGATATGTTGCCACTGTGTGTGATTGAATTACCCGAGCAAAATGCATGTTTATCTTAACAAAGCTATTACGAACTAATAATTTAATATACAAATAAATTTAACAATAAATAGATGAATCACATGAGTTACTAAATAGTTATTTTAGTTAGTAATTTATTTTATTTTCATTAACTACATGAGAAAGTACCTAAATTTTCTAAAAAGGACAATCTGCCAAAATAAATCATATTAATAATATTTTTCATTGTCTTAATTTAAAACACCCTATACCTGACCGACATTAGGCAAAAACGCGACCGACCATGGGCCGTGAACGGCTGACTTTAGGGTTTTTTCGTTCTCGATGCATTTAAACCTTAATACTTTTTTCTTTTAGTAGAAATGTCAATCTTATGCCTATAAAGATGAAATAGATTTAACAAACTTTCCAAAACCGCATCACAAGCATCCTTTTGTTGCAAACTGATGGCGCCAGAGCGATCCCTAGTTAGAAAAGCCGTTAGGGGGCCGACATTTAGCGTATTTACCCTACTCCAAAAAACATTAGAATCTGTTACATCCGCATTCTAATGCATACTAAAGAATAAATACAATATCCAAAACTCTTTCCAAAGACGTGGCTAAAAGGTCCTAGCAACCAGGCCATAAAACTTACCTAAAAAAAGTATTTATAGACTGATGATGATGAATGACTTTAAGTAACATGATACATTTTATTATTTTTTACAGACTTTATACATAAAGAGATTGGTTTTGAATATGTTAAATGCCAATGAAAAAGAACCATTTTGATGAAGAGAGATGACATAAAATTACAAACATACAAGTTTTTGAAATGCCAGTGGAGTTCATGGAATCGTATTCTAGTTTTCTAGTTCTGAATGAGGTTTTAAGTTATTAGTATGATTTAAATGATATATAATAAATTAGTACATAAATTAATATTCAATTGATTTATTTTTCCTATGTTAAGAACCCGATGTATAACAACATTATTCATACACATTGTATAACTGTCTCTTTCACTCGCTTACGTATGTCACATCGTCCTATCTCGCTTACTCTATGCAGTATACTCGATGACAAACTCTTTCTTACGCAATGGTTGGCAGGACCAAGTTCAAAGACACAAAGATCCGCTGTGACTACTATAATATAGGTACCTCATGTTCATTAATACTAAAGACATAAATAAAAATTAAACAGTATCAAGATCGTTTAATCCAATTTCCCCAGTATTGCACACGACAAATTTTTATTTCCACATTTGCCATGAGATTCCGGTAGACCTATACGGAACCCTCGGCGCACGAGTTCGACTCGCACTTGACCGGTATTTTATTAATCATGACGATTCTCGCTTCCAAACAACAACAGAAACCTTTCACATAAAAATGTCAAATGAATCATAATTATCCAAAGACCTTATACGTATTTCTTACTACAAGTATAAGGTCTTTGTAATTATCTCGGTCTTGTCATTGAAATTAACAGGTTTTGCGAGTCCTTACACTAGTCTTAATATGAAATAGGTTGCATTGCATGGTAGTTATACCTGTTTAAAAATAAATGTTGATTGGAAATGGATCGACCGGTCCTGTGCGCCTGGCGTCCAGCGGATCCCCGTGCCTTTATCAGGTCATCGATCCCACCACAGACATAAATCTAACTAGAAAAAGCATGTGCCTCCATCTGTACGTGGGACACTCAGAAAGTTTTGCGAAACTAAAAAAAAATGTTCTATACGTACATATATTTTTATTAAATCTTTTCAAAGTACTTTCCACCAGCCTCTATACAAAGATTCATGCGCCTAAACCAGTTTTCAAAACACTTTTTCCAGTCCGCCGCAGACACCTCGTTTACAGCCTGCTCGAACGCAGCCAGCGCATCTTCCGGCGACGAAAATTGTATCCCTTTGAGCTGATTTTTTATTTTTGGGAATAAAAAGAAGTCACACGGTGCTAGATCAGGGCTGTAAGGAGGGTGACCCAGGAGTTTGACTGGCGTACTGTCCAGGAAGTCCCTCGTTTTGAGTGCGGTGTGCGCAGGTGCATTGTCGTGGTGGAGCAGTAGCCCGCGGAGCCCTGTGTTTGGTCGCTTGTTGCTTATAACAGAGAAAACTTCTGGCAAACATTTGGTAGTATACCATTCGGCATTAATGCTTCTTTGATCCCGTAAGGGAATTGATACCAAGTGGCCAGTCAAATTAAAAAAGCTAGCGATCAAAATCTTACCCCCGCTTCTAGATCGCTTCACTTTGGTAGGCGTTGGCTCATTTTGAAACACCCAAACAGTCGACTGGCGCTTGGTTTCTGGGTCGTATTGATAAATCCAGGACTCATCACCTGTAACGATGTCGTAAACACGCCGAGACGAGCCTGCTTCAAATTTGTTAAGCATATCACGGCACCATTCCACCCGGGCCTGCTTCTGAGCATCGGTGAGGTTGTGCGGCACCCAGCGTGATACTATCCTCCTCACGCGAAGATGGCTGTGTAGAATCTCGTGAACGCTTCCCGATCCAATCTTCAATATGTGTTGAATCTCCTGATATGTAATTCGCCTATTGTCTTGGATTAAAATTTTCACTGCTAGCACGTTTTCTTCGGTAACAGCCGTCAAAGGGCGACCGCTTCTTTCGTCATCCCCCAAAGTTGGTCGACCGCGCTTGAATTCGTTATACCAACGATACACGGTTGCCTTGGAAGGGCCTTCATCCATGAATGCCATTTGAAGTCTATCGTACCATCCGGTTTCAGGCGACACTTGAAATCGTATAAAATCATAGCTCTAAAATGTTCCCGGCGCAGATCCATATTTCAGTGAGAAACAATACTTTGAATTAACTCGCAAAAAATGTGGAGGGAAATTTTGAAATTGGAACTTACTTATTTTTACTTATAAATAATCATATTTTCGAAAAACATTATAACTGGCCAGTCTCCCATATATAAAAACTTTTTTTCGCAATACTTTCTGAGGGGCCTGGTATGAAAACCAAGGGTGCCACTTTTTCACATAGGTACAATTTAAAACTAAATTTACTTACCAATAAAAGAAAACATTTCCAATGCCTCGGCCAACTTTTTCTATAAAGTGTCTACAGCTCAATATAGCATAATTAGGCATTCTTCTACATTTCGGTGGAACCCCGGTGCCGATAAAGCTAAATGAAAAGCAATTACGATCACTGATCGTAATTTTACTCCGTTTTTTTACACGCGAATTACGTACAATCACGTCATCTAGTTACATTTATATCTGAGGGTCCCAACTTGTGGGACGTTACAGTTAAAACCCATATATTAAGAGGGACACAGTCTGTAATAAACATAAAGAAAAAAAATAAAAAAAGTCTACGTAATTTTTTTTTGGTTAGGAAATCATCCTTTGACTTCCTCCCGCTCTGGGTGAAGCGGGAGGGCGTGTGAGACTTTTACTGACTAAAACCCACCCGTGTTCCTTCAGTTGCTTGAGCCAGGGCCGCGGTAACTATTTTTCAAATTTATCCGCGACCCAGACAGGCATCGGCCCTAGCGGACCCCGTCAATTTGCTGACAACATAACATCACGCCTGTGTTCAAACTGTTAAGCAGAGGAGTCCGTAAGTAGGTACCTCCACCTACATTTCGCCAGATAATATGTATCAGAGCTGGGCAAAAAACATACTTTGCTTTAATTAAAATACAAATAACAAAATACTATCTCTCATGTATTTAAAATACGAAAACAAAATATTTGTAAGTTATGTTTTGAAATACAGTATTTTAATAATAATTTGTATTTTATTTAAAATACAAATTACAAAATACAATCGATCATCCATCGTGACATTCGTACTATTCGTGAAAATAACCGTTTAAAATGAAAATGACAATTGAAAGATACTTGACAATTTGACGTACGCGGTCGCCATTTTGCTTACGGAAGCTATCGAGCGCTATTTTCTACAGAACGCGCCCATTAATATGATCGCTAAATGTATTTATGTTCAAATGTATTTTGAAGCCATAAGTATTTGAAATACTAATTACAAAATATCTCAGCTTCAGCTGAAATACTAAATACCTCAGCATCAGGTATTTAAAATACCAATTACAAATTACATTTTTAAGAAGCAATTGAATTACAAATACCAAATACGTATTTGTATTTCAATGACATATTTCAATTACAAGTAAGTAATGCAAACACTGCCCAACCCTACATGTAATAAGGTGGGACAAGCCTGCTGCATCAACCGGACACATGTGCGGTTGATGCAACAGGACTGAGAAATTCCAGAAGAAAAACTGAAATAAACCCCAGGAAATATTAACCGTAGTATGGTGTCTCTCCCCTCGCGACGATTATCACGGTGATCACCAGTAGAGCAGCGAGCCCCCATGATCGCATTATTGTCTGGAACAAGAAACAACAACCTTGTAATAAGAGTTTATATTTTAGTTTCTATTTAGTCGATAATCTAAAATGCATGCTGTGGCCTCCTATAATTGAGAGAGTGCACTTGTCATTACTACATATTGATGATTCATGGTGTTTTTTGTGTGCATCTTCCGTTGGAGCTCCTGAATAAATAAATAAACAGAAGAACAATATTACAAACTGCGACTGTTTTAAGTTTTCATTAAAAGCTATATATTAAGTACCTTGTTTTCGTACGTATCCGGCAAGTGGCAGTCGATTTTGCATCATTGAAAAAGGAAATATATGGAGGCGCCGCGATATACAAATATGAGTGAAATACGATACAGAATGTAAAACATCGTTTTGTTTCATTCTTTCTAATGTAGTAGTCGTATTTGATGAAAGAGACAACAATATTTCAGTTGTTGCTCATTATGGCAACATTTTGTTATGACGTAGTGACGGTTGTAGGTACGTGCCATTATCGCCATTTTATGTGACGAATTCTGTGGTTGTGTTCGTGGTAGTCCTGCTGTCAAATGGTTTTTTACACATTGTATTATTGAGATTTGTGAGTGTGTGTGTGTTGCTTGATTGACACAACCTTAGAATCGGCGGCCATTTTATGAGACATTTTGAGGTTTAGGTAGGCACGTTTTTTTCGTAGGTATTTCCAGTCCATATTATTTAGTATGTCTATGTTTTGCAAGCACTTCCTGTTATCCGATTAACGGAAACTTACAGTAATTATGCAAGTTTGAAAACATTTTAATAATAATTATGCTACACCTCCGGATATGTTGCCCCTTGGCGCTTCGTTACTAAAGTCCAAGCGACCCTTTATGGGGGCCCATTAATTGAGTGTGCCAGTCACCCCCTGTCATTTTATAGCCGTGTAGTTCAACAGTGGTCAGGCAGGGGCCGGTAGTCCTTCTATAGTTTTAGGCAATTGAACCACTGAACTCATTTTTTCTCCATATTTTGCAATAGTCCTGCACCAACCAGGGATTGCCCTTGGGTGCACTTGCGTAGTGCATACCGGGATAATCGTCGGTTGGTGTCACATTTCCTGATAAATGCCTATCAAGGCCTAGGAAGTATATATAAATAATTAGATAAGGCCTCTGCGAGTTGGCTTCGGGCCCTCGCACGCCTTTCAAAGGACCGGGACCCCAGGGTCCCGAGATTGTCAAAGTCAATATTATGCTACTACTACTGAGCTGATCTCAGAATGGAACCGGAAGGTGCCCATAGAAACTCTCCAACCCGACAAATAGCACCATCACACAAGCGATATTATATTTCGTACTTTTCAGTCCTTTAATGGACTTACGAATATAACGCCGGCGAAGTCGCGGGCAACAGCTAATCTATATCTATTCTAGACTAATATTATAAAGAGGAATGATTTGTATTTTTGTATGTAAAGAATAAACTTAGCAACTTAGCAACGGGAACGGGCGCTACGCGGGTGAAACTGCGAGGCATCCGCTAGTTATTAATAGAAAAGTCAGAAAAATCCCACAAATAGGTACTTACCTTAGGTCATGCAAACTGATTTGATTTTGCCTTTGTCAGGAATGGTGCTGCAGGAACTAACAGGTGTGACGCAACAGAAACACGAGATAATTTAACAAGCCGCGTGCGCAAAAATATTACAATATCGAGCATGCGCATCAGTCCGCATTTGGCGGCAGACTGGCGTGGCGACAGTCCAGTGGCGGGGTGAGCCGGGGTGCCATATAGGGCAGCGGCATAATTGTGTAAGTAAATTCGGCAAAGGAAACAATCTGTTTCTTTCCCAAAAACGACTTTTCGTATGGCGAAAATCGTTTTTGGGAAAGAAACAGATTGTTTCCTTTGCCGAATTTACTTACACAATTAGGCTGCCGGTTCACATTAGATCGGAACGACAAAGGTGTCGGAAGCAAATTGGCTTGTATTTCAATAGCGCTGTTCACATTAGGGCGACCCGATAAAACTGTCGGTGACGACAAATTTACCGGACATTCAGCCACGATTTCTGTCGGGTCGGATATAATATAGGCATAGGTACTGCTTTGTATAGAACCGTTCACACTTGTCGGCTCGTAGAGGCGATGTCACCTTTCCGCCACCCACCCGCAGCCTAATTGTGTAAGTAAATTCGGCAACGGAAACAATCTGTTTCTTTCCCAAAAACACTCACAAACACAAAAAAGTTGAATTTTTATTCAACTTTTTTGTGTATGTGTGTTTTAAAGTTGAATCTTTATTCAACTTTTTTGTGTATGTGTGTGTTTTTGGGAAAGAAACAGACTGTTTCCGTTGCCGAATTTACTTACACAATTAGAATGCCGGGCAGCGGTTAACGATGATGGTGTTCACATGAGGTCGAACCAGCAGCTTTTAGTGTGAACAGCAAAACCCGATAGTCGGCCATCGGTAAAATTGTCGGGCCGACAATTTTACCAAGACATACTTAATCCAGTTTACCGTCAAGTTTGCAGCGCGCTTGAAGCGGCGTCCGGTAAACTTGATTTACTTTGTTTATGGGTATCAGTACGCATGACAAGTCTACTTGAAGCACAAATAGAATTTCGGTTCTGCCGGCTTGATCAAGTTTGCAGCGTCATGTAAACTTGAAAGTGTGTATGAGCTGTCAAGTATTCATGACGTTAGTCGGCATCGGCACAAAGTATGTTGTTCACTTAAACAACTTTCTAGTGACGTCATACACCGCTGTACTACGGCCGCTAAACGAAACGCGTACGAATATATCTCCGAAGTTCTTCACTAAATTAAAATGGTACCAATTTCGGAACATACTCTTTCAAACAAAAAAAGAATTTTAAAAATCGGTCCGCAATTGACGGAGATATCGGTGAATAAACAAACAAAAAAAAAAACAAACGAAGTCGAAAATATAATATCCTCCTTTATGGTAAACGGTTAAAAATAATTTGTTGCAAAAGTCAGGTTATTGTTACAAGAGAAGGTAGCGCCATCAATTGACGAGAGGAAGGTAACTAGTAGTAGCTAGTAGCGCCATCTCGTATCGAATTGTAGAAGTTATCTTCTCGAAAGTTCGTGTCTAGTCTTTCTCAGCCGAACATTCTGGCATATTCTCGTCACGTCGAGAACCATCTCGAAAGTTCTTCTTGACTGTCTTTCCACGTTTTCGAGGTGTCCAGAAACGTTTCCTGTGCTATATACAGGCCGATTGATTTTATCGTGGGACAGCTTCGATTTGGAAAAGATTTAGATTCGTAGCGATAAAAAACTAAATTTTGCGAAGTAATATAATTGTATATGACTAGCTGACCCCCGCTGCTTCGCTCCCGTCAAAATTATAGCCTATGTTACTCGGGAATAATGTAGCTTTCCATAGGTGAAAGAATGTTTAAAAGGTTCAGTAGTTTCGGAGCCTATTCGGTACAAACATACAAACAAACAAAAAAATCTTTCCTCTTTATAATATTGGTATAGAAGTGTTTTAGCACAGATAATATAATACTACGGTACTATACATATAAACTGTGATTAATTAAAGTAAGTAATGCACTAAACGGGGACACTTTTATTATGCGTACAGCTAAGGAGTGGAATTCCCTGCAGGAGTCTGTGTTTCCCGATAGCTACAATCTGAAGTATTTAAGTCAAGAGTGAATAGGTTATTTCTAGGCAAGCGTGCTTCACCGTCGACCACATCATCGCTTTCCATCTGGTGAGATAGTGGTCAAGCGCAAGCCTTTATAAAGTAAAAAAAAAAACTGAAACCTCAGTTCGTAACAATATTTGAAAGTGGAAGATAGCACAGGGGGGTGACCATAACCACTTAGAGTAAGGTTATTTTGAGTGTGTAAGGGACAGATGTGTATGCACGACTTGTCTACATCTGTCCCTTACGCATACTCAAATTAATCTTACTCTAAGACCTTCTGGTCACCTCCCAGGTGATAAAGTTACCTAGAGCTAAGATAGCAAGATAGATGTCTTCTGCCCATATGGTAAAATCATCGAAAAAATTCATTCCTCATGAGTTCGGATGTCGGTGTCAAAAAACGAAGAAACGAAAATAGGAACACCGACAAGATTTTTTCACTCTGCAGTGCTTTTATTTGGAAGTCGGTTGTATTTTCTTGAAAAAAATTGCTTTATGAGTGGGTTTTTCTCTCAAGGTGTATATATTCCTCAATGTATATATCTTTTAACCTAGCCATTACTAAGGAGTATGCTTTGGTAAGTAACCGTTTTGTGGCACTAAAGCAAGCACAGAACAACAACTCAGTATGCTCACAACTCTCAATGCAGTAGTTGCACTTTCTTCGCGCAATACGCAATAATGCGGCAGGCAACATACCGGTGTCTGATTGCGAGGTGAAGGTTTCATGTGACCGAAGTTTTTGTATCCGGTTCGAAGGACCAAAAATGTACGGGTAAGGTAAATTTAAATGATAAACTGCTTTAATTGCAAACTATATATTTATTTAAACACCCGAAAACTGATATGTGGTCGACTCGCGGCGAATGATTCAACCCAATAACGATGCTATGCAACTACTAAATGCTACTCTAATGTGTGATTTTTAGTCATTCACTGCGCGTCGATGTCAGCATAAAAATGTACGGTTGCTCGTACACGGTGGAAGGCCCTTAAAATAAAAGTCGTTGTTAAATAAAACTCTATATTAATATAATATAATAATTGTGTCGGTATAATCTGTGCTTGCACGCGCCCCGAGTGTGTCCTGGCTCGCTCACGGCTTCAGGCGCTTGTAGTTGGCGAGGTGGCTGTTCAGGTGCTGGGCCAGCTGGTCTGCTCGTGCGAATGAAGCCTGGAAAGAGAACAGATTAAATAAGTTTCAGTTTTTGCACATTTCCAGAAGGCTTCAAGTCACCTGGTAATGGAGAGGGCTATGCTCGGCGTTTCCTTGCGTGATCGCATCAGAAATGAGGATATCCGCAGAAGGGCCAAGGTTACAGAGATTGCCCGAAGAATAGCAAAATTTAAGTGGCAGTGGACAGGGCACATTGCTCGCAGAACGGATGGTCGAGGCTGCCGAAAAGGTCTAAAGTGGCGACAGCAAACTGGAAGACGCTGCATTGGAAGACTTTCCACTTGGTGGACAGGTGACCAGTAGCTTAATTGCGTAACTGAATTTGGCAAGGCTAAGGGTTTGACTTCATGAAGGAGTGTGACAAATACTCTTTAAGTAATTAGGCATAGCCAAAAATTATTGGACTCTTGCGAAAAGAGTATCTTCATCAATGAAAGCGTCCAATTTTTTTTTGGCAATACCGTATTATTTAAAGAGAATTTGTCATACTGTTTCATAGTGTCAAACCCTTTGCCTTGCCGAATTCACTTACGCAATGCGTTACGTAATGCGAGACGCCCGTATGTGGTAACGCATGGGGGAGTATGTTCAGCAGTGGTACGTCTTTCTTTTGAAATGATGTTGACAATGCCCTCTTTTCTTGAAATATTATCTTTTATCTACACTCACAGCGTAATGTTCCAAATATGAATTCAAAAAATATTGCATAAACACGTACTTTATATTCGTGGATAGGTAAAAAAAAAAAAAAAAAACCATTACAGTTCAACATTTTCCTTCGATTTTCAAACAACTGCATCATAAAATAACTTTTTAATTTTATAGCACACTTTTACTTTTTAATTTATTGGCGCTTATGAGCTAGTGTCACTGTCTATGGATGCGCGCGCTGCGCTGTCATGGTGCAATGAGAATCTAAATTGCCCGCCATACTGCATATTTTTCCGTTTCCACTTTTATTTTATTTCAACTGTATGAGTGAAGATAAAATAGTTTATGCAACAGCATATAATTAGGTATTAAAACACTCGCGTGTTAATATTATCACATTCGGCTTCGCCTCGATTGATAAACCCACGCTCGTGTTTTAATAACCTCTTTTATATGACCATTGCATAAACTACTATTACAGAGTCCAATCATCGTTTCTATGGTCTTTCCATACTATTATAACCATCTCCATTCACACTCAAAACTGTTTTAATAACAAAATAAAATATTAAAATTCTTAATTGTCATAATAGACTACGGGGTGGGGGAGAGGGGAGGGGGTGTCAGAACGTTCTTAACGGCATTCTCTTCATTTCTCCGCATCACATCGCTGAAATCTCCCTTGATAAGGGAGGATACTCCCGGTAGACTCACCTTGCACACGACGCAGCGGTAGAGCTGCTTGGCGTGGTTGTGCATGTGGCGCGTGAGCGAGTGCGCGTGCGAGAAGCGCTTGCCGCACTGCGCGCACGCGTGCGGCAGGCGCGCGGCGCCGGGCGGCGGCACTAGACTCACCTTGCACACGACGCAGCGGTAGAGCTGCTTGGCGTGGTTGTGCATGTGGCGCGTGAGCGAGTGCGCGTGCGAGAAGCGCTTGCCGCACTGCGCGCACGCGTGCGGCAGGCGCGCGGCGCCGGGCGGCGGCACTAGACTCACCTTGCACACGACGCAGCGGTAGAGCTGCTTGGCGTGGTTGTGCATGTGGCGCGTGAGCGAGTGCGCGTGCGAGAAGCGCTTGCCGCACTGCGCGCACGCGTGCGGCAGGCGCGCGGCGCCGGGCGGCGGCACTAGACTCACCTTGCACACGACGCAGCGGTAGAGCTGCTTGGCGTGGTTGTGCATGTGGCGCGTGAGCGAGTGCGCGTGCGAGAAGCGCTTGCCGCACTGCGCGCACGCGTGCGGCAGGCGCGCGGCGCCGGGCGGCGGCGCGGCGCCGTGCGCGCACGACAGGTGGCGGCGCAGCTGCTCGTAGCGCGGGAACGTCAGCCCGCACTGGGGACATCGCCCTGTTCACAATACATATGACGCTATTTATTTGATATTTCACGCACATAAACATTTATTGAAATACAAAGATATACATACAAATACAATCTACATAAATAAAAATTAATACAAAAAAAAAACAAGACAAATTAGCAAACACACTGATGATTTGTTGGCTTCATACTTTTATGTTAGACTTAAAGACCGAAAACGCTTATTGAGTGAAAAAAAATGCTCAGGACGCGCTGTGGCTTCTGTAAAATGGCCACAACACGAATTACGCGAACAAGCTTGCTACACCCATGACGATAAGTTTTCAAATTTTCGTCGGAGCCATCTTAGATTATCGTTTTAACACCATATTCGTTCTAGGCGACCCCAAAAACTAAGAAAAAATTTCACCCATGACAAAATGTTGAAAAAGTTTCATCTTAGATTTTCGTTTTGACTCCATATTCGTTATTAGTGACCCCAAAAACTAAGTAAATTACACCCATGACGACATTTTGGAAAAATTTCGTCGGCACCATTTTGGATTTAAATTGCAAAATTCTTCAGAACAAAACTATGTGACAGAGGACGGACAGACGGACACGTGAGTGACAGCAATAGGACTCCGTTTGGACCCTTCGGGTACGGAACCCTAAAAATAAGAATAGGTTGTCTTACCAGCTCGCTCGTCAGCGGTGTGGGTGCGGTCGTGCGCGGCTAGCTCCGCGTCGTCTTCGAAGCACTTCCGGCACACTTCGCACCGCACCGTCATGGCGCCGCGGTGCGCTTCCGCTCTGTGGGGCAACAGGAGATTTTAATAGGCGAAAATGAGAGGAATGTTTGGCTGTAAGAACATAAATCCTCGACAATAAAGTACAGTACAATAATTTTTAATGCCCCTCGGCAATCATCGCATTTCCGAATACAAACGAATGAAAATTTCCATATCCATCAATTATTAGTTTATCGTGTATCAATCTGCCTAGCCCTTTCCCAACTATATTGGGATCGGCTTCCAGTCTTACCGGATTCAGCTGAGTACTAGTGTTTTACATGGAGCGACTGCCTATCTGACCTCCACAACCCAGTCAGGTAACACGGTACCTCTTGGCAAGACTGGTGTCAGATCTCAAGGTTCTGACTACTCGTAACGACTGTCAAAGATCTTCAAATGACAGCCGGGACCAACATGCTTGCCGAGACAAGGACGAAACTCGGTATGTTGAAATGATCACCCATCCACGGACCGACCTCGTCAAGCGTTGCTTTACCCTGATGATCGACCAGTGCGGCTGTTATTATTTAGCCACGAGCTCCTCCTAATAAATATAACAAAAAAACATACCGGCCGAATTGAGAACCTTCTCCTTTTTTGGGAAGTCGGTTAAAAAGAATTCAGAACTAAGTACTTTTGATAGTCAGTCACTTGTATTTGTCGGAAGAACACGCTCGCGAACGCTAGTTTTCACCACCGCAGTTAACAGTCTACCGAGTAGAACACGGTCTTCTCCAGAGTAGACCACAGTCTTCTCCTGAGTAGACCACGGTCTTTTCACAAAAAATAGCACAGTCTACGTGTACTTACTTGTGTTCCCATAGTTTCTCGCGCCGGTTGAATGTTTCGCTGCAGCAATCGCACTCGTATCTGTCGGAGGAACGCGGGCGCGACCGCGAGTTGCCGCCGCCGCGGTTCTGATGGACGCGGCGATGGATTCTGAGGAAGGAGCAGGAATTCAAATATTAATAAACATCAGTCAAATTAGATGCTGAGAACGAAATGAGAAATATAATATGTGTTAAGTTTAAGTTTGCATAGAGACGTAAGTTTGCTGTAGTAAGGTTCAAAATACAATGCCAGTGACTTGCATAGCGTAGGTTCTTCGAATCGCAATCCAATACGTTTTTAGCCTAAGAGTTCATAGACGAAGACGATGTTTTTCTTCGAAATTAGTATAAGAATCTTGAGATACAGAGCTCAGGCTAATTTCATCATTGTAATAGAGCTAGTATTTAGATTATTTTCGTATTAAATAGCTAGACTACTCTACCAATATAAATTACCATCGTTGTCCATGTCTGGTGTGATTACAGCAGAGTCTTTGTAGTCTCCAGATGAAAAGACCGTTGTTTTTTTTTATCAAAGATCGTGGTCTATTTGGTCTTCTGGCAGTAGACCAAGTAGACAATGGTCTTCTGATAGTAGACCGAGTAGACAACGGTCTTCTTAGGTAGAAGCAATAAGTAGTAGCAATGTTCATGAGTAGACGACAGATATTATTAAGGGCCGGTTTCTGAATTGAGTATTTAGGGCTAAGAACGTTCCAAACCGTAATTTAATACCCAATTATGAGAGGTTTTCAGGCATGAGTTTGTCAAATACTTAACAACAAATTCTTAATTCAGAAATCGGTAGTTATGCTTATCGTTCAGATACTCACTTGAGTGTCACTCTCGTGGAATACCACTTCGAACAGATATGGCATTGGAAGCTCTTATCCGCAGATTCGTTTTCGGACTCACTGATCTCATCGTGCGATGCCAACGCGGCCGGATCCGCCGCGCGCTCGGGATCCGAGTCGGATCCGCTGTCGGAAGCCGGTCCGCTGTACGACCATGCACCGAAAGACCTGTGGACGTGAAGACTATCAGTCTTGACGGGGTCAGGTGGCTGGTGTAAGAGGTTCCGTTCCGAAATGTCGCTTATGTCATTGATATGAGGTCTAAATTGCACTTGAAGGTGTCAGGTGGCTGGTGTAAGGGATTCCGCTACGAAATGTGACTTTATCATGATCATTTCAAAGACTTTCCCTACTGGACATAGGCCTCCCCCAAGCGTCAACACACTAGACGCACAGGACCAATGTCCTGTGCGTCTCGATTCCATCGGATTCCCGTCGCCTTAACCAGATATCTTATAAGGAGATTTTCCAAAGTTGCGTCTTCCGATTCGCGGTCGCCACTCCAGAACTTACGGCCCCATCGATCATCCACCATGTCGTTGATATAGGGTTGAAATTGCAATAATTATATTGAGCTGAGTGGTGCCGATCCATGCGTCATGTTCGTGAACAGGCGCCATCAGTTGGGATTGGTCATAACTAACTGCCTCGGCCTGTTTTCTTTTATTTTTTGAATTGTTTATTACTCTAGACGCTTTTACGTGCACGTCTTTATGTTACATCGTTCTCACATATATGTATTTTTTCAACAAGAATGATGTAACCAAATACTTGTAATTAAAACAGATGGAAAAGAGTGTCCGTGGAGTTTCTTGCAAATTTCTTCTCTATTGAGACCCACTGACGCTTGCGAATTTGCAACTAGAGTTTTTTTTTTGACATTTCAAAAGTACCTTTAAGGTTTTTTTTTTTTTTTTGGGACAATCCCACCGCACTATTCCCAAACCACTGCAACTCCTGAAAGCCAGAATCAACAGTGGCGACCACCAGAAAAGCGCCGAGGCAATGAAGCTCGACGAAGTCCCGGAGAATGAATTTACCTGTCTTGGATCCCGCAACGAAATTAATCAGAAAAGAATAACTAACAAAAAACAACAATAACAAACAACACAACAACAACAAGAATAACTATTTTGATTTTAATAATCAATCCTAATTTGAGACATTTTTACATATACCATATTGATCTCTATCTCCACACTGTAATGCCCAAATTCCTATCCAGATTCAAATACAACATTGCCAATGCTCACCTGTCATCCTCATTGGTAGTATGGTTGACCGCCGGTCCAGGTTCAGTCTTGGGTTTCTCGTTATCAGACTCTGACTCCGAGTCGGAACTGTCTGATGAACTGGAGGAGTCGGAGCTCGATGATGAACTGGATCCGGAGCTTGAACTGCCTGCGGAGTGGTGATGATGGTTAGTTTGAACGACGGAACTGATCAATTTGATTCCGCCTAGCCCTTTCCATCATCGGACTACAAGACGTACGGCCATGCGCCATCGGTATATGGTGGGCATCCCTCCCATACGCACAAAACGTTTTGCTAATACTTTCATTGTGCGTACAGCTAAGGAGTGGAACTCCCTTTCGGAGTCTTTGTTCCCTGATAGCTACAACCTTGGGGTCTTTAGGTCAATTGCCTTCACCATCAGGCGAGATAGTGGTCAAACTCGAGCGAACTCGAGATTATAGATGAAAAAAAACTTCGGTGAAGGCAATTAGTAGTGCTATTCTGTAGACATCTCGCCGTGATCACTTTGGTGAAGTAATCTGTCGAATGTCGAACGATAGCTTCGTTTATTAGAATACTTCGAGCTTACTTCACCAGATTATCACGGTGAGGTCTACAGAATGGGAATCCCCCCTCTTGGCATAATTTTTTTAGTCATAATGTTGTTTGGCATAAAGTTTTCGCATAACTTTTATCAGGATAATAATACTTTGGCATAATGCAAACCGCATCAAGCTCACGTCATCTAAGTTTTCACGTAGAGATGTTTATAGAATAGCACTGCAGATTAGGTCGTAAAAGTTTACAGAAACTGAAGGATTTATTACGTTATTGCAATTAAGATTTGTCACGTACAATACAAAAAATATTAGAAATATTATCCCAGTGAGGGTAAAAGAAAAACAAATGGTTATTTGTCGAATAAAGTCCACGTCACGAGATGCTACAAAATTTTGCAAATAAAGAGCTTCTACTACGTAGCGAAAATATAAATGCTAAATTCAATATATAGCGCCGTCGTCTAGTCTTTTGTGGTACTGGAACGTTCAGTTAACGCGTTCCTGCTGACGAATCAATGTATGGGAATGACACATCTGTACGTTAAGTCACGTGGTCAGACCATACAAATACAAGGCGTTAACGATTGTAGAAAGAGATTCGATACGAAACGTTTGTAACTTGGCAAGAGGGGGCTGTACCACAAAATATTAGACGACAGCGCTTTATATCGCTAAATATAACCCGACTAAATGAAATTGCTCGTTAGTTTCGTATTTTACATACCGGCTAATCGGGGTTACATTGAGATCTGGGGTAACTTTGATGACAACTTTATTTTTTTAAGTTTTTAAAGCTAACGCCGTGAATACGGAACGCACCTCAAAGGAGATGTTCGATTTTGGGCCATCACTATGTACACTACATAGATAAATAGGAAAAAAATAGAGGAATACCATAAATATACTAACAAATAAATTTGAAGAAGTACGGGGTACATGCGTAAAATGCGTAAAAAATGATTATTTGATCAATTTTTTTACTACGATAACCCTATTTTTAGGGCAGCCATGACAGTTGTGTTTGACATGACGTTCGACGACTTTGACAGTTTTAGGAAGTGACGTCTTTGAGTCATTATTTGCTTTGGCTTTGAATTGGATATGTTTCGGCGTTTTTAGTGGTTGTTTTAGTTTTGCAACTCATTTTGGTACTACGGATATTGATTGATTGTTTCTCTGTTGCAATTGAAATCGTGTTGTTTTTTTAACGCAGATTTTACGATGACACGTCAATCAAATGTCATTGTCAAAATGACATTTTTCGCATATTACTGATCTGATCCACCATAGATGTTGTGTTGCTCTACTTGATAAAGTTAATTTAAGTTTACATTGAAATGAAGTGAAATTAAAGAAAATTAACGATATAAAACGGTTACTATAAAATATAGCAATATTTACATAAAGTCTACATAGACCTGGCCCAGGCTCCATACATTTCTGGAACATCTCCTTTCTTTACTAAATTTGCAACACTGACATGTCACTCATGTCAGCCATGTTTTGCAACAACCTCAGCGCAAGAATAAGTTTACTTGTAGCAGAAAAAATATTTTGAATTGTAAAGTGTGAATTCATTAAAAATACATTTTAAATTGGGTTTACTTTATATTGCAATGAAAAAACTATGGGGTATCAAAGTAACCCCATTTTCATTTTAGCGTTCATAGGCTCGTTATTACCCGACTGCCGAAGGAGGGTAATGTGTTTATCAGTCTATTTTTTATTTACTCTAACACTATGGAAGTAAAACAAAATTTTATTAGGGAATATAATTTCTTTTTGAAGTCGCCAACAATGCATTTTATTCATATTTTTAACCCCCGCCGAAAAAAGAGGGGTGTTATAAGTTTCACGTGTGTTGCTGTGTATCTGTGTGTCTGTCTGTGGCATCACAGCGCCTAAACGGATGAACCGATTTTGATTTAGTTTTTTTTGTTTGAAAGGTGATTTTGTCGAGAGTGTTCTTAGCTATGTTTGAATAAAATCGGTTCAGCCGATCAAAAGTTATGAGCGTGTTACTGTTTGAATCGGGGTGTTTTCGCAAGATAAATGTGCCGGGGGTTTCTTAAATTTTAATATTACTTGTTCAAAATATAATTGAACTACATAGTTATGTCAATTTTAATTTCAGAATTAATCAATTTAACCTCTTTTTACGGTATCTTACTTAGAGTTAATTGAAATTGGAATTATTTGTTGTTGACTGAATTATTACTACGTAACTTAGCAGAAGTTCTTTATTTACAAAATTTATATCATTTCGTGACGGTGACTTTAGTGTATAAAAACTGGAGGAACTTCTTGGGAATTTTGGTAATTAAAAACTCAGGATGTAGCACGCAGTGATCCACCTTTCAATTTTGACTACGAATGACAGTACATGAATTTTAGGACTGTAAATAATTAACGCCTGATAAAATATTTATAGCTAAAATGTCTTATTGTCTACAAATTGCGCTGAGTTAAGTTATGCTTTAGAAGTAAGAAGCGAATTCACCACATTCCCAAGATAAGGCAGTTGCCTAAGTTAAAAAGATTTCAAGCACTGGCAAGTAAGTAAACAATTTTGATTGATAAAATCAATGATACTCTCGTAAACAGATACGTTATACAATCACAAAACACCCGAGAAAAGTGTTCCGCGCAGCAGCGGCAGCACACATACACACTTTTCATTCATCTGACATTTCACTACAAGTCGAAAGGGATGGCTTGATAAAAACAACAAGAATAAAAGAGACAGCTAGTGTTTGTCACTTGCGTGGGAATGTAAACAAGCATTATTCTGGCCACCAATGTCTTTTTCTTTTTCTAACCTCCAAATATCAGAATATTAGAAAAAAAAAATGAGTAAATTGAGGTGTATTGCGTACTTAAATAATGGTATGAGATCCCTTCTGTTTTATGTACTTTGGTATCATAATTGGTACACTTTCTAAATACACACGATGGCATTTTTTTAATTTTGTTTTTATTTCAACAAAGCGTATCGCTCTTCGCCATGCGTGACATACACTAAAGACCATACGTCCCAATTAGGACGTATTCGAGTCTTCGCAATGCGCGAGCTCATAACATATCTGTTTACTAGAATGTCATTGGATAAAATGAAACGAAAGAAATTAAATATTATAAATAATAAAGAACGAACGAAGAAGGTTAAGCTAATAGTCAGTTTTAAGTAAACTTACTGCTCCTTGTGTTACGAGATCCGGACGTGCTTTGTGAGGGGGCCGCTTGCCGCTCTGGTGGAGAGCAAGGGAACACGTGAACATTGAGCACACACACAAACATGACTATCACGCAAGCATCAAGCGGCTTTCAGACTACGCTATATCTTTTTTAGGGTTCCGTACCCAAAGGGTAAAAACGGGGCCCTATTACTGAGACTCCGCGGTCCGTCTGTCTGTCTGTCTGTCTGTCACCAGGCTGTATCTCATGAACCGTGATAGCTAGACAGTTGAAATTTTCACAGGTGATATATATCTGTTGCCGCTACAACAACAAATACTAAAAACAAAATAAAATAAATATTTAAGGGGGGCTCCCATACAACAAACGTGATTTTTTTGCCGTTTTTTTACGAAAATGGCACGGAACCCTTCGTGCGCGAGTCCGACTCGCACTTGGCCGGTTTTTTTTTTTATCTTGCCCCACACTAGGAATTTCTTCCTGTATCGTGGGTGCGTTTATAACACACTATATACACATAAACATATAAACCCAAATACACAACACCCAGAGCCGGAACAACGATCTGTACGGCATACAAATATTTGTTCCGTGCGGGAATCGAACCCGCGACACGCAGCGCAGCAGCCAATCGCTCAACCACTGCGCCAACCGTGCGCCCAATATAATAGCATATAGTATACAGGGTGGAATTTTGTAATGCCACCTAAAGGGAAAGTACTATTAATACTGTAGATAGAAATTTTTACTCAAAGAAAACATTCCTTTATTTTTGAAAAGAAAGAAAACTGCATTCAAAGATTTTCGAATATTCGCTTGCCACACCCGGGAATCGAACCGACTAAAATCATTAAGATTACAGCCTGTACTTTTATTGCATCGATCGTTAGGGTCAATTATAAGGATGAAATCTCTCTAACCAACTTGATAAATTAAATGAAAGGAAAACCATGAAATCTGGACAAACCAAATGTTTAGGTTTGTTTCGGACTATTTGGTAGATGGCTTATGTTTTTTTTTTCTTTTTCTTTTAGCGTAGGGTAGTTATGGTAGGTAGGTAGATAGTTCATGGGCGCGAAGCCGCGGGGGTCAGCTAGTACGCCATAAAATTGGTGCGATGCGTTGAGTTCATGCTGTGCTATATCTCGTCTTGCGCCACCCTCTTCCTCCTCCCTCACCGGCCGTCCCGCAAGCACTATGCAAACTCTTCAAAGATCGCGGTCAACTGAGCTTACTATCTAATATATTAAATTCTCGTGTCACAGTTTTCGTTGCCAAACTCCTCCGAAACGGCTTGACCGATTTTGATGAAATTTTATATGTATATTCAGTAGGTCTGAGAATAGGTCAAAATTTTTTTTTTTTTTTTTTTTAATGGGTAGGGTAGGTATGTAGGGTAGGGTAGGTTAGGGTAGGGTAGGTAGGGTAGGGTAGGGTAGGGTAGGGTATGGTAGGTAGGGTAGGGTAGGTAGGGTAGGGTACGTAGGGTAGTGTAGGGTAGGGTAGATAAATGTTTGGTCTTTTTATGGCAAAACAAAGTTTGCCGGGTCAGCTAGTATACCAGGCCCCTCAGAAAGTATTGCGAAAAAAAGTTTTTATATATGGGAGACTGGCCAGTTATAATGTTTTTCGAAAATATGATTATTTATAAGTAAAAATAAGTAAGTTCCAATTTCAAAATTTCCCTCCACATTTTTTGCGAGTTAATTCAAAGTATTGTGTCTCACTGAAATATGGATCTGCGCCGGGAACATTTTAGAGCTATGATTTTATACGATTTCAAGTGTCGCCTGAAACCGGATGAATCGTACGATAGACTTCAAATGGCATTCATGGATGAAGGCCCTTCCAAGGCAACCGTGTATCGTTGGTATAACGAATTCAAGCGCGGTCGACCAACTTTGGGGGATGACGAAAGAAGCGGTCGCCCTTTGACGGCTGTTACCGAAGAAAACGTGCTAGCAGTGAAAAATTTAATCCAAGACAATAGGCGAATTACATATCAGGAGATTCAACACATATTGAAGATTGGATCGGGAAGCGTTCACGAGATTCTACACAGCCATCTTCGCGTGAGGAGGATAGTATCACGCTGGGTGCCGCACAACCTCACCGATGCTCAGAAGCAGGCCCGGGTGGAATGGTGCCGTGATATGCTTAACAAATTTGAAGCAGGCTCGTCTCGGCGTGTTTACGACATCGTTACAGGTGATGAGTCCTGGATTTATCAATACGACCCAGAAACCAAGCGCCAGTCGACTGTTTGGGTGTTTCAAAATGAGCCAACGCCTACCAAAGTGAAGCGATCTAGAAGCGGGGGTAAGATTTTGATCGCTAGCTTTTTTAATTTGACTGGCCACTTGGTATCAATTCCCTTACGGGATCAAAGAAGCATTAATGCCGAATGGTATACTACCAAATGTTTGCCAGAAGTTTTCTCTGTTATAAGCAACAAGCGACCAAACACAGGGCTCCGCGGGCTACTGCTCCACCACGACAATGCACCTGCGCACACCGCACTCAAAACGAGGGACTTCCTGGACAGCACGCCAGTCAAACTCCTGGGTCACCCTCCTTACAGCCCTGATCTAGCACCGTGTGACTTCTTTTTATTCCCAAAAATAAAAAATCTGCTCAAAGGGATACAATTTTCGTCGCCGGAAGATGCGCTGGCTGCGTTCGAGCAGGCTGTAAACGAGGTGTCTGCGGCGGACTGGAAAAAGTGTTTTGAAAACTGGTTTAGGCGCATGAATCTTTGTATAGAGGCTGGTGGAAAGTACTTTGAAAAGATTTAATAAAAATATATGTACGTATAGAACAATTTTTTTTAGTTTCGCAAAACTTTCTGAGTGTCCCACGTACTATAAATGCTTGCGATAATTTCACGTAATGTGAACGCCATGCTATAAAGTATAGCATTAAGTCCTTCTTTGCTATACTATATAGCACAATAGTATAGCGTAGTCTGAAAGCCGCTTCAAACAGTGTATTTGGAAAGCTCAAGGTCAAAAAATATGGATACATTTATCCAATGAAGTTTATATACATGTCGAAGCCATCTGGTTAAATAAGCCAGCTAATTCAACGCCTAGGACGTTCATTAAACGCCGGCATCAAATTGGATGCGTAGGCCGATAGTTCATTGAACTAGAATCATTCAACGTTTAACAACTTGGCGTATTGAAAGGCAGCCCTATAAAGATGACTGACCAAAACTCAGCCAAGTGATCAAAATTTGTTCAGTTTTTTTGCACTGCGTCGCTAGTAGTCACGAAAATCAATATGGTGTCAACAGCGCAAACCGTGATTGTTAGTTTTCGTTCTTGTTTGTGTAACAATTTTAAGTGAAATTAAAGTGAGATATTGTCAAAATAGTACGAAAACATGGAGGTGCCAAATAATTCTTCGTCTTCAGCAAGTTTTTGCGAAACATTTGAGTCTAAACAAACATTACAAATTCATCAATATCCAATTTAACTAAATGACAACACGACATTCAGCCATCTGATTAAACGTTGCTCTCAATGACTTGGCTAATTGTGTTTCAGCCATTTAATTGAAGGCATTTAATGAACCGCCTAGGCCTAAGTAGCTGATAAATTTAACCAGATGGCTGCCACATGTATACTGAGGTAGATACGTTTTATCGACGCTTGCGCGGCAATACAAACAATAGCTGACCAGCTTGAGTGAACTCAGTCTGTCTTGCATCTGGCCGCGACACGAACGTACGTTTGAACAGTATGTTTATCTCTTTCTGACAACGGGGCCTATTTATATCTCTGTGATCTTTTAACCTACTCAGTGATAGAAATAAAGTTCCAAGTTCCATAGGTCCTATGTAGGTAGCTAAAGTAAAATATCGCCATGTTTTTATTTCTTTATAATGAGTATGACGTCTCTATTGGTAAAATCACTTTCCTTTAATTAAAATTCAAGTGTTACTTTCTTAGGCGGTGATTTGATAATAGGGAATATACTTGTAAATTTTGTATTTGTTAAATGCAGTACTTATTAACTCTAATATCTTTATTAGAGTTAATAAGTACTGCATTTAACAAATACCAATAAATAACCAATAACACGAAAGAATTTTAAGAACATCTTAAAGTTGACTTTTGAAAGTGAAGTCCCACATGGACTTTGAGATCAAAGTTAGCGATGTTCACACTTCTATCATAGAAAACAGCTTATTCGCGAGAAGGAAATATACAGGCTGAAAATATTTTTATTGTGACGTGTGAAGTTCTAGAAATAGTACACTTACATGAAAATAAATGGCTTAGTTGCCTCAATAAGTGATTAAAATTCTATAACCATACAATAAAAAAATGTGCGGTACAAAATCTGCCGTTCACCTTTCTGCGTCAATCAATTTGGGTTAATTTAACATTTAAGGTGTCAAAAAACAAAGAAAAAATCGCTGTTTAATTTAGATTTTTCTTTCTCCTTCAGAAAGACAAAAGAACCCATCACTCACCAGATCCAGAACTACTGCTATCAGAGTCGGAACCGGAACTGTCCTCGAGCTTCTCCACTCGAGTCTCCATCTCCTTTCCTGAGGCACCACCTGCAACAATAATTATTTAAAGTTCTATGCTATGCCGTGGTACCGTCAACGACGCGTCATTTATATCATACAACATCTTTTATCCAAATAAGTGTCGGCTCACACCGAGATGCGACGATGCACGCACTTTTTACCCGACTGCCGAAGGAGGGTAATGTGTTTATCAGTCTATGTATGTATGTATGTAAGTATGTATGTATGTATGTTTGTTCCTATGTGGCGTTCCAGAGACCAAACGCGTTGGCCGATTTTGATGATTCGTACGTCAATCGATGCGTCTTAACCCTGCGAGTGTCATAGGCTACATTAAAATTGGATAATAGAAATATGGTGGATTTTGGGTGCCATATTGTGGGGGCCCAATTTTTTTTTTTCTTCCAAACCCATCGTGTGGGGTATCAAAATAAAGGGTTTTAAGAGGTGATTTCAAAAATATATAACACTTATATGTTTAAATGTATCTAATTCGAAAAAACTAACTAAAAAGTTATAAATAAAAAAACTTAATTAAAAAAATCAAAAAACCCGACTGCTTCAAAAGCGAACTAAAAAGTCGTAAACAAGGAAAAAATCATGCTGTGCAGGCGGAGGATACACCAGATTTTGGTCAGCCAGCCGGCGAATATGTATCCTCCGACTGCACAGCATGATTTTTTCCTTGTTTTTAAGATAGAGATACAATAAAGAGCTGTATCTACTCTCATATCGGAATATTCGAATTATAAACTTCAAAACGAGTTTATATTGCCATACTTTATAAACACAATACCGAAATTTAAAAATAGAATCTTATTATAACACTTTTTCTCCAACAAAATAATGGTTTAATTATTTTTTTTTCTATTACGATACAGGGCAAATCTAAGAAGTTAATATCACCAAGGAGTTTCCATATATATATTTTTTTTGTAATGGAAAGCTTATGCTGGGCGCGCCATTTTTATAGTACCTATTATAAAAGTTATGATTCCAATTTTATACTTGTCTGTGGCAACGTCCGCTATAGCGTATGCGCGGTTAATGCGGTGATGTGCTGGGTTTTTTTAATTATTGCTTAAAAAATTCTGATATTTAAGATGCGGCGACGGCAAATACTCATATTACCAGCAAAGTCGAGACAATTATATGATAAATGCTATCACGACTTTATGGCATGGAAAATGCAAAAAAGAGACTGCACATAACTAGGTATTAAAACATTCGTGTGAAACTATTAAAAAGCTCGCCTAAGGCTCGGTTTTAAACACACACTTATGTTTTAATACCCCTTATTACGCAACGGTTTCATAAACAACTATTATTTACTTCACAAGAAGATACACATTTCAGTGATAGAAATCTAATAAATTTCGAATTTTAAATTCCGTGGTCTGGCTTCACACTCTCAACGTCACTATCTCTAAATTATCGTTATCTTAAGACGAGGACAGTCGCCAACGAACTTGACGGAACAAAACTCGTTTTGACACCCGCGCGACCCTAAAATTTAGTAGTTTTTTTGTACTTTCCTTATTATTCTACGACTTAAAAATAAAAGCTTTGGATCAAAATGTAGATAATGAAATTGTCTTTGAGACGCTGACAATTTCATTAAAATACGCCCAGCGGTTTTGGTGCAATTAAAGGTTTTTTGTTCGAGTTAGACATAACTTTACAAATTAATTACACTATGTTATACGAATAAAACTCAAAATGTTCACAGATAAAATTATTAAGAAAATGGTCTATTGTCACATATATTTTTTCCAAAATTATACGTCTAGCCGTGTCGACGTGATTATCATTCTAAAATCAGCTACTGAGGAGTATCCGCGCCTTAAAATGTGCGGGCATCGTCGTGTGTCGGCGTGAAGTAACCTATTAACTATTAAAAGTTGTATATTCAAGGCAGACATAACGGCATTATCGGACCAATAAACTTTAATAATAATAATTTAAATTAAAACTTTTAAAATATTAATAATAAAACTAAATATGTTAACACCCGCCTACGAACCTTTCTAACTGGCAACACTTTTACCATACGTACAATTAATACCAATATAAGTGAAGTTCGTCTGTTCTACAGCTGGTAAAAGGCAATTTTTCTAAGGCCTATCGGGGTCCAATTTGATGGGTCTTCGTTTTCAATAGCTATGGGCTTCTAAGGCATCCTTCGGGACTGCTCTTCTTTTAACAAAAGTATAAAAATGTCCCGTTTTATTTCAAGTTTGGAACTGGTATAATCCTTGAACACATTCGTCTTTATTTTACCAACTAAAATAACTTTTAGATTTAAAAAAAAAACGTTTTTACAAAACAAAAAAATTACCGACGAAAAAAAAAACTGAAAAGCAAAAAAAAAAATATCTTTGAGTCTAGCATTTTTTTATTTATTTTTGTTTTTCCTTTCGTTAAATCATTGTGTTAATAAAAAGGATATTTTTTCGCTTTTTCGTTTACTTACAACAGAATTAGTTCACAATTGAAAATTCAATGGAAAAAATTTCTCTAAATCCTTTCTTTTTCTACCTTAAGAGGTGGATATGATTTTTTAAATTTAAATCGGACTAACTTTGAGGTATACTCTTTCCAATATTTTTTTTTTAAATTGGACCACTCTATAAAAAGTTATGCGTGGTCATTCATAAAAAAAAACTGTCGAATTGAAAACTTCCTCCTTTTTTTTCGTCAGTTGCTAAAGTATTACGTTTTTTGTACTTATACTATATAGGGTGGAAGGGACATCTTCAGAGAACCTGTTACAATAAATTCAGTAATTCTGGATCTTAGGATCGGATTTTAGGGATGTATTTTTTTCTAACTGCATAAAAACAGTCACACAAACCCGTTTTTTTGTGTTTTATTACGGTATTTATAATAAGTTTAAAGTGAAAATAACAGCGAAAAAAAACCCGTAAAAATTATGGAAAACCGTCGAAAACTTTCAACATTCCTTCTTAATTTTCTGTATCTCTGGTGCGAGTCACAAATTATTTTTTTTTTAATATCTTGATTTTTCTAACGCTGTGCCCAGAATCATTTATTATTAACTGATTTGACAGCTTGATCCTCGATGTCCCTTCCACCCTTATATTTTATCCAACAAGGTTCAAATTCCATCACCACGGCACCAAAAAATTAAACATGTGACATCCACCAACAAGGACTGTGTCAGCATGGTAACAGCCCATTTACTCTCACATTGAGGAGGCCTGAGTCCCAGCAGTGGGAACGTTACAGACTGATGCTGGTACTGACCTTCAGAACTCCTCACGGAGAGGACCTCATCATCGTCGCCCCTTCGCAGAGAGTCGTGCGGCTTCTTGAAGTTGGCGGCTAGCAAGTGTGTGCCGTAGAGATCATCCTGGGGAAGAAAAACGTAATGTTACAAGATAGGGCAGCGCCATCTAGTGACGAGCAGAAGAACTAAGTTGTAACTAGTGGCGCCATCTAGTATCGAATAGCGGAACTAATGTTCTCGAAAGTTCGTGTCGAGTAGAATTTTCCAGAATGTTTGAACCGAACATTCTGGAAGTTTCTAGTCGCTTCGGGATCGATGAGTTCATAAGTCGATTGTTCTGGAAGATTCTCGAAGTACCTAGAACAGTGTGGAACGTTCTAGAAACATCTTCCGGGCTATATAAAGAACGGTCGGGTTCGTCGTGGGTCAGTTTCGATTGAGAAGCGATACAGAGCGATCAAAGCGGAAAATAGTGCGAAGTAATAGAATTGTTTAAGAAGTGTTTTTGTAATAAACAGTGATTAATTGAAGTCAGCTGTTTAAATAATTTATCCCTGAACCCCAGCTCGTAACAGTAAGGTTAATATTTACCAATAGGCGTAACAAGCATTATACAGTACAACAATTTTATTAATGTCCCTCGGCAAACTTCGTGTTTGGAGTTCCTGTTTTTTGATACCGACTTCCGAAATTGAAGTTTGTTTTTCACTTTGTAGCGTTTTTGTTTGGAAGGCGGTTATATTTTTGGTAAAAATGTTTTTTTATTTTTCACTTTTTACTTGTGGTACATAATGGACCAGTTCCAAAGGCTAGGTGAACCCTTCACACCTGCGTACCCCTTTAGAGCGTACCAGTGCGATGTTATGAAATGGTGTAAACAATAAACAGATATGTGAATGCAGCTATCTCTAGTGATTGGCCGTCATTTATTGAAGAGTTCTGATGTATATCTCCGAAGTTCTTCATCAGATCTTGACGAAAATCTGATGAATATGGGGGCCACATGACAAGCACCATCGTTCAAATAAAAAAAGAATCACAAAATCGGTTCACCCAATAAAAAGTTCTGAGGTTACAAACATAAAAAAACCGGCCAAGTGCGAGTCGGACTCGCGCACGAAGGGTTCCGTACTTGGTAAATTGCGGTTTACGATTTATGACGTATTAAAAAAAAACTACTTACTAGATATCGTTCAAACCAATTTTCGGTGGTAGTTTACATGGTAATGTACATCAAATATTTTTTTTAGTTTTATCATTCTCTTATTTTAGAATTTACGGGGGGGGGGGACCAACATTTTACCACTTTGGAAGTGTCTCTCGCGCAAACTATTAAGTTTTAAAAAAAATTATATTAGTAACCCTAATATCATTTTTGAAGACCTATCCATAGATAGGTCTTCAAAAATGATATTATTATTGATATTATTACATTATACCCACGTATGGGTTTGATGGAAAAAAAAAATAGTTTCGGTTTCAAGTATGGGGACCCCCAAAATGTCTAGTTTTTTTTTCTATTTTAGAGTGAAAATCTTAATGCGGTTCACAGAATACATCTACTTACCAAGTTTCAACAGCATAGTTCTTATAGTTTTGGAAAAATTGGCTGTGACATACGGACGGACAGACAGACAGACATGACGAATCTATAAGGGTTCCGTTTTTTGCCATTTGGCTACGGAACCCTAAAAAAACCGTCGAATTGATAACCTCCTCCTTTTTGCAAAGTCGGTTAAAAATGCCACAGATGCATATGATTACAAGGTCCAAATAAATCAATCGCCAGTTAATTTGTTCGAACAAGAAATTTGGCCCGCTGATCTTTTCCAGAGGATCAAACAAAAATTCGTTTAGCGATACAATCAACTAGAAATATCCGTCGAACTTATAATATAGGGTCTATAGGCATTAATAAACTCTAACCCTCTTACAAATAAACGCAGAATAAAGTTATACCAGGTATAAACCTATAAAAATGTATGGGTATACCTTAGTTATACCTGGTATAACTTTATTCCGCGTTTATTAGTAAGAGGGCTACTCTCTTACTAATAAACGCGGTATAAAGTTATACCAAGTATAAACCTATGAAAATGTATGGGTATACCTTAGTTATACCTGGTATAACTTTATTCCGTGTTTATTAGTAAGAGGGTAGTAATATTATTATTATTTTGAATACTTTAATTGGAATTTGTTTGTTTTTGTTTTTTTTTTGTTTTTAAAAAACGTTGACCCACACTAGGAATTTCTTCCTGTATCGTGGGTGCGTTTACAAACATATAAACTCACATACACAACACCCAGAGCCGGAACAACTATCTGTAGGTCATACAAATATTTGTTCCGTGCGGGAATCGAACCCGCGACACGCAGCGCAGCAGTCAATCGCTCAACCACTGCGCCAACCGTGCGCCCAATTGCATGATCTAATTCCATTCCCCGTCATCACCGGACTAAAAGACGTACGGCGATGCGCCATTGATACATGGTGGACATCCCACCCATACGCACTAAACGTTTTGGGAATGTTTTTATTATGCGTACAGCTAAGGAGTGGAATTCTCTGCCGGAGTCTTTGTTTCCTGATATCTACAACCTTGGGGTCTTTAAGTCAAGAGTGAATAGGTTACTTCTAGACAAGCGTGCTTCACCGTCGACCACATCATCGCTTACCATCAGGAGAGATAGTGGTTAAGCGCGAGCCTATCAAAAACAAAAAAAAAAAATTTTTTAAATCTACAAACCTTATCAATATTAGCATATTTCTCGTGAATATGTCTCAACGCTCGCAGGTTTTCGTCCAAACTCAGCGAGTCTGATGCTTGGCTTGGCGAACCTAGAACAAAAATAATAAAAAATAAATTATTCAAACATCAAACATGCTTTTTTGTATTCTCCTCAGCAGACCCTTTCATTTGATACCCAAATCATGGCAGTGCACAAAAAATAACTTGTCCGCCATCTTGAGCCATCCGCCATATTGGATTTAGAATGACGTCACTTAGCTAACCATGCATTGTCATCCAAACTAAACGTGTATGCAAAATTTCATCTTAACCGGTGGAGGATCTGGCCAAGTGCGAGTCGGACTCGAGCACGAAGCGTTCCGTACCATCATCGCAAAAAAAAAAAGGTTTGTTGTATGGGAGCCCCACTTAAATATTTATTTTATTCTGTTTTTAGTATTTGTTGTATATAGCGGCAACATAAATACATCATCTGTGAACATTTCAACTGTCTAGCTATCAGGGTTCATGAGATACAAGCCCGGTGACAGACAGACGGATTGTGGAGTCTTAGTAATAGGATCCCGTTTTAAGCTTTTGGGTACGGAACCCTAAAAAACTAAAATTGCATGTATTTTTTTTGCTGCATATAGCCTCCAGCTACCGCCCTGTTTTGTTTGAGCCACGTTGTTTTGCCGACCCTGTATATCGATGCCTAATCACAAAATCAGATAATTTTAAGTACAGTCGGTAACCCTAGACAAATATATTTGAAGATGGCTGCACGACCCTACATTTAAACTTTTTATAACGTATTTGTATAGCTGTCAAAGCCGAGTTCTTAGATTGTCACGACTTTAAGGCTTAACGCGATTTTTTGCCGCGCGGAATTTATTCGCGCGAATTTTCGTCCGCGTAATTTCACAAGCACTGCGGATAAAATGCCGCGAGATTTTTGTCTCTTTCTACCTGTTCATAGAGTTCAAAATAATCGCGTGATTGGAACCCGCGGTGCGGTGGATTCTGTGGCAAAACACGGTTTTCATGCGGTATTATTACCGCGCGATTTGAGCTTCATACAATGCCGAAGATCACAGAACGGGCGGCAAAAAAATCTCGTGGGTAAAAACCGCAGTGCGTGCTAAGCCCAAGTAAGTGTACTATTGTATGTGACTGTTGCAAAAGAAGGATATTATAATAAGTTTCATAATGAATATACAATATATAACCTTCGATTCAATGAATGTAAAAAAACAATTGTCCAAGAACTCGATTCGCTTGGATACTGCGATACAGAGAATTTATTATTTAAATATGAACTCTAGACAATACTCATGATTTCTAGTGGTACTATCCGATTCCAAGATATTACATCGTAGGGCTAGAAATCTCCTAATAGGAGCAAAATTCACAAATACTATATGAGTGTTAGATGTTCTAATAACTATCATCACCACACTCAACACACATACATACACACACACACATACACACACACACACACATACACACACACACACACACACACACATACATAAAGAATCGTACCAGTATCTTTACATTATATTTTTCTTTTTTATAAAATCTACTTAAAATGGTTTAGCTAACTTGTTACGTAAAATTATGTACATTGATCCTAGGGAGGAGCGGAACCACCCAATACAAGCATTATTACTACATGCTTCCTGGGTAGTTCCAGCCACTGATTAATATTGTAAAAATACCGTTAATGAAATAAACTATTTTTTTTTTTTTTTCTTGTTTGTTTTAACTCACCTAGATCAGGTTCATCATCACTATCGAGCGTGATGGGTTCAGAGTTGACGGGCATCAGATTGTTTCTTACGCGAATCTCTGAAAATTAATATCAAAATAATCAAAACTCAAGTTGAATGTTAAAGGATACAAGGTTTTAAAGAAAACCGGCCAAGTGCAACTCGGACTCGCGTACGAAGGGTTTCGTACCATTATCGCAAAAAACCGTGAAAAAGAAATACGTTTGTTATATGGGAGTCCCACTTAAATATTAATTTTATTCTGTTTTTAGTATTTGTTGTTGTAGCGGCAACAAGGGAGGAGCTCGTGGCTATGTATTTTAACCTTGATGATCGACCCGTGCGGCTGTTATTATGTAATAACAGCCGCACGGGTCGATCATCAAGGTTAAGCAACGCTTGACGAGGTCGGTCCGTGGATGGGTGACCATTTCAACATACCGAGTTTCCTCCGTGCCTCGGAAAGCACGTTAAGCCGTTGGTCCCGGCTGTCATTTGAAGATCTTTGACAGTCGTTACGAGTAGTCAGAAGCTTGAGATCTGACACCAGTCTAGCCAAGGGGTTCCGTGTTACCCAGTTGATGGGTTGTGGAGGTCAGATAGGCAGTCGCTCCATGTAAAACACTGGTACTCAGCTGAATCCGGTTAGACTGGAAGCCGACCCCAACATAGTTGGGAAAAGGCTAGTCAGATTGTTTTTTTTTTTTGTTGTAGCGGCAACAGAAATACATCATTTGTGAAAATTTCAACTGTCTAGCTATCACGGTTCATGAGATACATCCTGGTGACTGACAGACAGATAGGCAGACAGACAGACAGACGGACCGCGGAGTCTTAGTAATAGGGTCCCGTTTTTACCCTTTGGGTACGGAACCCTAAAAACACAAAGTTTTTTTCTCTCGAAAATCTTTTTTACAAAAAGAAAGTTAATTCAAAAAATCCCGACTGCTTAAAAAGCGAACTAAAAAGACGTAAACAAGAAGAAAATGATGCTGTGCAGTCGGAGGATAGATATTAACGAGCTGGTTGACTGATATTCTTCTTGTTTGCTAGTTCGCTTTGTAAGCAGTCGGGTTTTTTGAATTAACTTTTTAGTTAACATTTTTTTTTTGAATTAGGTACCTTTAAACATATAAGTGTTACAAAAATTATTTTACAATGCATGCCCTCGAAAAGAGCGGTTTTCCAAGCAGCCAAACTGTGCGGAAAGTGTCACTTTTTTTCACTAGTGCTTTTTACTTTCCTGTACTTTTTTAATTTTTAACTCCAACGTCAGCCCCACGCATAGAGTTTTTATTATTTGAGAAAAGTTTAAAAAAATAGTTACGTACAGATTATCATTCATATAAAAGGTAAAATAAAACTAATACTTTATTTTAGGCGTTTTTAATTACTCTAGATTTAGATTTTGATCAATAAATTAATTTTAAATATTCATTAAATATGTTTGGCAGAACGTATATTTTGCTCGTGCCTTATTGCGTTACGATGTGACAGCTATTCGCACATGCGCAGTAGATATGCCCGAGGAACTATTAGTTAATCTGTGGATATGCTGAACGCGTTTGAATAAGCCCGCCATTTTATTAATTTCATTTTATAAATTTATTTATTTTCTCGCACAATGCATAGTAAAATGTTGTATGATACACGTACGTAAGATGATTTCCGACTTGTGTCGATTTATCCACTCACTCGCTTCGCTCGCTCGTGAATAAAAATGCCACTCATCGGAAATCACCTACCTTCCGCACTTGTATCATAAATAACTATTTTAAATCACCTCTTAAAACCCTTTAATTTGATATCCCGCACGATGGGTATGGATGAAAAGCCGCCATTTTTCTATTTTGTACTTTTAATGTTGCCTGTTGTTAATCGATTGACGTACGAATAATCAAAATCGGCCAACGTGTTTGGTCTCTGGAATGCCACATAGGAACAAACATACATACATACATAGACTGATAAACACATCACCCTCCTCCGACGTCTAAATAAAAACACTACAAAGTGAAAAATAACATCAATTTCGGAAATCGGTGTTCCTGTTTTCGTTTCTTCATTTTTTTGACACAGACTTCCGACCGCCCGAAATTGAAGTTATTTTTCACTTTGTAGTGTTTTTAACCCCCGCCAAAAAAAGAGGGGTGTTATAAGTTTCACGTGTGTTGCTGTGTATCTGTGTGTCTGTCTGTGGCATCATAGCGCCTAAACGGATGAACCGATTTCGATTTAGTTTTTTTTGTTTAAAAGGTAATTTTGTCGAGAGTGTTCTAAGCTATGTTTGAATAAAATCGGTTCAGCCATTCAAAAGTTATAGACATTTTACTGTTTGAATCGGGGTGTTTTCGCAAGATAAATGTGTCGGGGGTTTTTAAATTGTGAAATTTTACTTGTTATCATTTATCATCACTAAGTAACCGTCGCCAAATTTAATTCAAGGAATGAAATAACTAATAGAAAATAACAACTTACTGGGTTGTTGTTGCTGCTTGTTGTTAGCTGCAAGTTGGTCCACCTTCCTCGGTCTGCCTCGTTTGCCCTTCACGCGCTGCTCCGTCGAGGGGGGCTGCCAGAGAAATATACATTACTTTATGTCCATTTGCGTATAATCTGGTATAATGTACCTATGAAATAATATCTATCTAAATGGTGTTTTTTTTTTTCAAATAGATGTAGTGGGTCCACAAGAGATTTTTTTTTAAATGCATCCCACCGCACTTTGCCCAAACCACTGCAACTCCTGAAAGCCAGAATCATCAGTGGCGACCACCAGAAAAGCGCCGTGGCAATGAAGCTCGACGTAGTCCCGGCGAATGAATATAACTGTCTTGGATCCCACAACGAAATAAATCAGAAAAGAATAACGGAGGCGTAGGAAAACATACAAATTTCCACTTCCCTCCATATCAAGCAGGAGACAGAACAAACAAGGCTAATAGGCACACAGGGTCGTTTACGACTGGGATAAGCCCAGTTGCCTAGCAACACGGATAATTTTTCGGTCCAGAGATTACACCTACATGTCTGAACAAACTCACAAAAGTCCCGGTCTCTCTTGTTAATATTAGTTATCGCCTCGCAGTTTCACCCGCGTAGTTCCCATTCGCGTGGGAATGCAGGGAAAAAAGTAGCCTAGCCCGGGGATAGTGTAGCTTTCCAACGGTGAAAGAATTTTTTAAATCGATCCAGTAGTTTTTAAGTTTATTCGTTAGATACAAAAATACAAATCTTTCCTCTTTATAATATTACTAGCTGACCCGGCAAACTTTGTTTTGCCATAAAAACACCAAACATTTATCTACCCTACCTACCCTACCTTACACTAATACCTACCCTACCCTACCCTACACTACCCTACCCTACCCGACCCTACACTACTCTACCCTACACTACCTTCCCTACCCTACGCTACACTACCCTACCCTACACTACCCTACCCTATCCAACACTACACTACACTACCCTACACTACACTACCCTGCACTACCCTACGCTGCACTACCTTACCCTACACTACCCTATCCTACCCTACACTACCCTACCCTACACTACCCTACACAAAGAAAAATAGCTTATACAATAGCAATAAAGCTCAAATTGACTCTATGTTTTAGTTAGAAAACTTTTGTATGGGAAAAAGAAAAGGGCTGCTTTTATTTTTTTTGCCGGCAATTATTCAAATTTTTCTCCCCGTAAAAACCATCTTGGAACTTCAACGAACATTTAAAAAAAAGAATTGGCCAAATTGGTGCAGGCGTTGTTGAGTTATGCGCTTACCAACACATTTTGCGATTCATTTTTATATTATAGATTATAGAAGACTAGATGTGTCCGCGGTTTCGCCCCCGTCAGCTGCTCACCCTACCCTACTTAACAACCTTCCAATTTTCTAGTCTTTGGATTTATTTGAAAGTGCGCGCAAGTAGCGACGCGACAGCCAGGAGACTTGATTTGAGGTGAGAGACAAATTAGTTGCGGAGACAAAAGTTGCTCGTGCATCTTTAAGGTTACACTTGTCGAAAATTCTTCCATACAAACGTAGTCTAACGATTACTCCACTGTTAGACGATGTACGTTCAAAATAAAAAAATGATATCAATTTGTCTCATTATTATCTAGCCCTGTATGGAAACAAGAAAGTTATGAGCGTCGAAAGTTCTATATTTCAACACTAATTTTAACGCATCTTTGGGCGGAAATAAATAGCATAAGAAGAAGGAAAATTGCAAAACTGCCTCCATACAGGGATAGATTAGTAATTTAACAAAGCAAATAATTTTATTTTGAAAATAATGTATATTTTGTTAAATTAATATATAAATAGTAGTTTTTTCATGATATCTAGACTCCCAAAGGTCTGTTTATACAAAATTTCGCGCGCTCGTTTTCGTCCTAAACCATCATCCATTTCGAAACAAATTTGCAAAAGTGCTCATTCGTACGCGTACTAGCTTCTTACTGCTCATCACAGCATCTATCTCTTTCGCACGTGTTATCGGATGAGATAGCATGCATTTTAAACTCGCGCATCACTGCTCTCATAAAATCCTGCTATCCAAGATCTTGCAGTGGTAAAGAACAGTGCGGCTTATCTGAAGGATAGTACTCACAGCATCTTTCTTAGCACTCGGCGTCCGCTTAGTATATTTTCTCTTGGTCCTCGGAGTAGACTCGCCAGCAGAAGACGAGGCTGCAGAATCTGCAATACAAGATGACGTATTCTAGTCTAAGAAGGTTTTTTTTTGGTTATAAAAAAAATGTTGCCCCACTAGGAATTTCTTCCTGTATTTGATACACAAGACACCCAAATCCGGAACAACTATCTGTACGGCATACAAATATTTGTTCCGTGTGGGAACCCGCGACACGCAGCGCAGCAGCTGATCGCTCAACCACTATGCCAACCATGTCGTCGGAAAAAAAAAGGTTGGTAGGTTTGAAAGAAAATGACGTCTGGCCTAAATTAGGCCAGACGTTACCAAAAGCAACAAAAAAAACACATGAATTGTCTAAATATGTTAAAATGAAGATGACATGCATAATAATAATATAAATACACAAAAAAAGTTTTTAATTTATTTTATAAAAGTATTTAAAAATGTATTAAATAAGAAAAAACATGAATAAAGGACATATAAATACGTAATATTATTAAAAAATCATTGACAGTTTCAAAGGCCCGGTTATTTTTTAATATAGATTCACATTTTTTTTATAGGCGATATAATTATACTATGTTTTATGTTAGGGGGGTTTGGTTTCCGCACTTAGTCCCTCAAATGAACCTTTGTACGTGGGCCATGGCGGCCGTTGGGTGGTCATTCCAACCAGCCCACCTCCCTCCAGAAGTCAACTAGAGCTCATGGTTTCCTCAACACATCAGTGTAAGATCTGGGTGACCCGAGGGTTCGTGTTCTTATCTGAGTAACACCTGTGCATTCAAAGAGAACGTGCGTAACGGTTTCTTCAGCTATAATTATACTAATCAAACCTTAAATAAAAAGGAAAACAAATCTGCTCTTCAGTACATTTTTGATCACAAAAAAAAAAAATTGTGAACGGTATTTTTTTTTCTTTTTAACAACACAGTTGGTTTTAGCAAAAACTGTATCTTTAATTTAATTATCATTATTTATTTTAAGCATAAAATAATTCAATTATATAAGTAGAAAACTGAGGCGGTATAAATGAGATATTGTGGTTGCTTGTGTCTCAGAACCAGAGTGCCAATAAAGATTCTTTCAAAGGATATTTGTTAAATAATTAGGCCCTAAGATCTGAAAAGATTTGAAACACAAGTAGGCAAGTCCTGGATTTAGCATAGATTAGCCACAAAACAACGTCCCCGTGATACAATTTTAAGTTAGAACGCGGGCAAAGTTGTTGCGTTGTTGGCATTTGTTAGTTATTATAAATCCTTAAAACCCTTGTAGGTTTATTGATAAAAATACTAGCGGACGCCTAGCCGTATCACCCGCGTAGTTCTTGTTCCCGTGGGAATACAGGGATAAAAAGTATCTAGCCTATGTCACCCGGGGACAGCGTAGCTTCCCAACGGTGAAAGAATTTTTGAAATCGGTCCAGCCGTTTCGGATTCTATAAGGAACATACATATATACTTTCTCTTTTATATATATAGATTTATGATATATAAAAAATCACACAACACTTCTACTTTACTTGCTTAAAAAATCTAGTTTCATGCTTTTTTAAATTCTACCTACCTATACTAAACATTTTGTTTAATACGAGTATGATAAAAAAAACGTATATTCATTCATTAATTAGACATTACAATTAGTTACCTCAACATAAAAAAGCATTTAGGTATTAAAAAATTGACTAAGCCAAAATCTACACAATTCATGCGAAAATATTTAAATAATGAAAAAATAAGTTTATTATTACTACATAGAAATATTTATTAATTTGAAAGAGAAAAATACTTAATTTGCGCTACATATGACGCATACATAAAAACGGAAAAAAATATAACTTTATCTAATTTATACGATGTACCGTCAGCAATACAAACACTTAAAATTAATTTTCTAAAATGTTTATAATTACGTATGAATACTAGATTTTAGCAGAATTGCTGTGTAAGCGCTTTGTTCTCACTTATAGAAAGCAGTAAAAATAATGTAACTAGGATTTTTGTAATATCATGTTTTTTTTCCATAGAGAAATGTGCAATTTGCTACATCTTGCACGGATTTATCGACTCTTTGACAATTTTAAGAGTGACATGTAAATAGTTTTACTGATTTTATTGCTTTGTTTTTGAGTATTGCGCTTTGTTTATTACACAACCGAATTTTTATAGTCTCATTTCAACAAGTTTTTTTTTATATATAATCTGCTACCTAAACTTTTAACGACCTTATTAAATACCGCAGCATTATTTAAACAATGTGCAAAGTGGGTTTCCATCAACAGCAATTCTCTAACAGTCGACCTTAGGTTCATCCTAAGGACAGTTTTTTTTCTGCGGTAGGAGCCTTTTTGGCCTTGCAAAGGTCTTTTTTATGTCTATTTCTTGTTATTCTGTTAAATATTGTATTTCCCTTTATGTGTCCCAAAAAAATGACACTTTTTCTTTTTCAATTAAAATTAATAGTTAATCCATTTTCCATGTAGAATAAAAATATTTTTAAAAAACAAATTATTTCTTCTGCTGACGGTACTAAAACGGCATAAGACGCTGTACTATTTCATCTACCCACACAAGCCTAACTACTGCCATGCATCCGTTATTTACTTGCTTATTAAGTAGCCATCTTGGATATTTTGACATCTATTGTTAAATATTATCGTGAAGTGGCCATTGACTCTTTAGTAAGATAACCTTTTTCAATGTAAGGGATTTTTTTATTGATAGGCACGCGCTTGACCATTATCTCACCTGATGGTAAGCGATGATATGGTCGATAGTGAAGCACGCTTGTCTAGAAGTAACCTATTCACTCTTGACTTAAAGACCCCTAGGTTTTAGCTATCGGGCAACACAGACATTTTCAGGATTAGGTCACCTTTTTATCAGCAGGAATTCTTAAGCTGAGCCGGTATCTGAGTATTTCGATTAATGAACGTTTCAAACGTTGCTCCAATGCTAAAGTTTGGTAGTTTGACAAATACTCGTAATCAGGAGTAAGAATTATACATTTGTATTACTCTGCAAGCCCTGATATTTGTCAGAGATGGAGCTCACAAAAATATCAGAGTAACCATACGATAGTGACTCACGTTGAAGTCCTGATTGGTCTTACTAAAATTCAAACACAATCTTACTTTCATACATAAGGCACAGCACTATTTTCGTTTTTAAGTCTGCCAACACACAACAATAGACGTCAAAAATTCCAACCACTTCACACACAAGAAAATAAGAACATATTTTTATCGTTCAAAAATTACCTTTTCTCTTAATAAACTTTCTGTTTTCAGCGCGCCTCACTAAGACCTTTCTATCGCCCGCCTTTCTGACGGTGTTGCCAGCTTTCTGCGGTATTTTTCTCATGGTAACACCGATTTTTTTATTGTTTGCTGGCAACTGGCGTTTTTTGATCCGCGATGACATTTTTAAGGCGGTTTTGGTGGTAGGCTTTGGTTTTGCTAGAGACGAATTTTTCGGTGTTAGTAAGCTGAATGATGCTGAAAGGCGGAATTGCAAGACTATTTTGTAACAATAATATAACTTAAGGTGTAATACGATTTTACTGAAGACACCGACAGTTCATGCAGTCACGACAGTCAATCTTTTTTATCAAAATGTCTGTGTAAAGGACAATGGCAGAAACCCATACATTGTTTAGCTGAGATTAAATTCCTACGACTCTAAATGAGAAATAACTGATTTAAATCAGGGTCAAGTTCTGCAGGGTTGTGGTGAATATCAGTGCTACTTAGGTTGCCGATAACAAAAAAAAAACAAAAATATTTGACAATTGTGGTTATGGTAGTTAAAAATACCATTAGGGGTGTCGATTTTCGAAGTTTTTTTTTTCGTAATTTCTAAAAAGTTTCATTTTTTTTTCTCGAGTTTTCGTGAGCAGGTCCACCCTCTGGTGCCCGCTTATCGTTGAATTTTGGGACAAGTTGTATATGTCCGGTAAATGAATTTTTGTATAAGAAACACACGGACGTGTAACGTCCATCACCGCTCACTATGTCAGCGTGGTGGATTATGGCTCGCTCCCTCTCACAAAGAGGATGCATGAGTCACAGATAATATCATACTAGCACACAGATGCCTCATCCCATACAAAGAAACCGTGCCGACGTAACTAGCGTTTTTCGTTTGATTATTTTTATAAGTACTTAGATCGCGTTCGGTTCCGTTCCACGGCTATAGATGGTGTTAGCAGCGACTTCCAAGTAAAAGGGTTTTCTCGGTTCGTGACAATATTTTTCATTAAATGCAGTGACGATTCAAATAAAACAATTTATAGTATTTTTTTGCACGTTTTTTCAGTTTCACTAATTTAAAAAACCGAGTGCTTCAAATATTTAAAACCGCACCATCTATTGGAATCAATTTTTATAAAATGTGAATTAAGTTGAAGACCTCAATATTCCATAATTTTGACAAGAACATATAATTTGTATGATCTTTTCTATAAAATGTTAAGTTTACACACAATTCAATAACAAATCGATGCATATTGCGCCATCTAGTGACATTTGAACCAAATTTTCTTTGTTAGTGCTGGGACCCCGTGCCTGGGTCAACTTTATAGCATGATTATGTAAATAATTTAGAGTTACTTCAGAATAACTAACAGTCTAACATCTTGTTAATTCGTGCTTTTTTAGGTAATTTATTTTAGGTACTTATTTTTTGATTATTGTACTGATTTTGACCTGTATTTAAAATGATTACTAGTATTTTTTTTTAAATGAATTATGTATAGAATTTTTTTTTATTTTTTTTTTTCTTAAAAAAACGTTGCCCCACACTAGGAATTTCTTCCTGTATCGTGGGTGCGTTTACAAACATATAAACTCACATACACAAACACCCAGAGCCGGAACAACTATCTGTAGGTCAAACAAATATTTGTTCCGTGCGGGAATCGAACCCGCGACACGCAGCGCAGCAGTCAATCGCTCAACCACTGCGCCAATTGTGACTATGTAGTTATTTGGGGGCGGCAAAGTTATTTGAGGGCGGCAAAGTTATTTGAGGGCGGCAAAGTTATTTGAGGGCGGCAATGTTATTTTTTAATGTTTACGCCGTACTTTTCATGTGCATTGGTTCTGTAATTATTCATTTCTTTTTCTGTCGATTTGAAATGCATTTGATGTAGCTGTGCTATTTTAAATAAATAAATAATAAAGCACCAGATTAGAAAATCATTGGGAGTCTTGCAATACCGCTTTCTCGTTTAGTGACTGCAAATAAAACACAGATACAAGACCGAAGCAAGACGTATTGGAAAATAAGCATTAAAAAAGTGTTTTTTTTTTAAATTGGCCTACACTGTCTGACAGTTAGGCAAAAGCCTTCCCCAAATTCATCCAAATCTTATTTAGATGAGCCACCTGGGACCAGAAACATTAGACATTTAAATAATCCGATTTTACAGCCCGTTCAACCGATTTTGACTTCTATTGCGTTGGTGATATGACAAATGGTAGCTGTATTAAACAGTCAGTTTTGGTAAAAGGTTTATGCTTTTTATGCCATCCTTATATTCACGGGATAGAACTCAAAATCGGTTGAACGAACTGTAAAATGGGATTGTAATTTTTTTAAATAATATTGCAAATGGACTTAAAAAAAAACTTAGTAAATAGATTGAAAATAATAATTTATTTTCCTTGAATTGTCTTGCTTTTTTCTTGCATAGTAATGCAACAATGATGAGTGTTATGATTAGTAAAACACTTCGAAATACTTTTTTATTTGTGATATATTACAACAAGTGAATACTTCATACTTAATGTGATGATGGGATGGGAACACCAAAACTATATTAAATAGTGGATAAATAGGAGTGTACAAAAGTAACCTGCATTTTTGGAGATTTCAAACCCATTTTTTTTAAATATCGCAATAGGGTAGTTTACTGAAAATTTGTGTTTTGTCCGTCAAGTAGATTAATAAAAAATATTGGACTCGTATTTTTTCTTTTGACACGTAAACAAAGTGAGTTGAAATATCGTTAAACGTCACGCCGCTAGTACACATTATCGGTATAAAGTGTACTAGCGGCGTCTAACGTCACTAAGGCGGTGCCTTAGTGACGTCACAAGCCCCCACTCCTGAAGAAAAAGAAGAACTTTGATGCGCTTTAACTTTGTAAAATTTTATTGATTTGTTAAAGCAAAAAATACGTACCCAATATTATTTGGTAATCTCACTGACGGACTAAATATAATTATCATTTATCTACCCAGGAAACATCCCTATTGTAATTAATTATACAATTTCAAAGGTCGTTCCATTTGTGTACTTGACCCACCAGAATTAGACTGGACACATAAAAATTTGCTTAACATGTATACTTTCACCCCTAGTAATTTTTGTTTAGTAGATTCTGTGCTGAAAGAGAACCGTCATGATATTTGAGGGCGCAGCTGTTTTTAACTACCACAGATATAAATCTCACTAGATAACGCAAGTCCCTCTCCATCTGTATGAAAACCAAGCGTGCCACTTTTTCACAAACAATTTAAAACCATATTTACTTACCAATGAAAGTAAACATTTCCAATGCCTTGGCCTACATTTTCTATACAGTCTTTACAGCTCAATATGGCAAAGAAAGATTTTTTTCTAGATTTACGGTGCCGATAATGCTAAATGAAAAGCTCAGATCACGATAATTGATCGTAACTTTACTCAGGTTTTTTTGACACGCCAAGTCTCGAAGAAGAATCGCGTCATCTAGTTAGATTTATATCTGTGTTAATTACCGTTATAAAAAAACACGGTTACGTCATTATAGTGCGACTGTAACATCTTGATATTTTGAAACTATTTTAGAAATATTATTATAATGTTTTCAGTGCGTTTTTGTAATATTATTAGGCCGAGTTTCTCAACTCTAAATTATCGCAGAGTTAATGTAACCGGCGTGTGTGTATGACTAGATGTATGAATGTGTGTGAAGCAAAAGAAGTATGTAAGGATCGTAGCAGGTGGCGTTCTGTAGTTTCTGCCTACCCCCATGGGAAAAAGGCGTGAGTTTATGTATGTATGTATGTAATGTGACAAATTTTCAAACAGGCGTTATCTGCTGAGATTGGTTGAATGAATTTTCAACAGCGTCCTTGACAATTTGTCACATTAATTCTGCGATCATTTAAAGGTAAGAAACTCGTCCTTAGTGTTTTATAAAAATCATAATGCTAGTTCTATTTTAGGAGACGACGGTTCTCTTTTCGCCCACTCTATTATTGCTAGGCTCGCGCTTGACCACTATCTCACCTGATGGTAAGCGATGATGTGGTCGACCGTGAAGCACGCTTGCCTAGAAGTAACCTATTCACCCTTGACATAAAACACCCCGGGTTAGAGCTATCAGGAAACATTCCAGCAAGGAATGCCACTACTTAGGGCCGGCTTTTAATAGTCAGTTAACGTTACCGAAGGAATAAAAAAATACGTATTTTTTTTTAAATAATGTCAAACAGACATATTTGTGCGCCAGTAAAAAAATGTCTGACTTTTGAAAAATCATCATTTAGTAGGATTATAACTAATTTTATCATAGCATGTCAAAATTGTGTTAATTTATTAATAAAATCTTACCTCCGGTTGTGCGACGTTTGTATTCTCTCTTGGCTTTTCGCTCCAGTGCTTCTGTTAACAAACGGAATAACATAGAAATTAATACATATATATATTTTTTTTTTTTCCTTTGGAATTTTATACAGTCAACCACAGGAAAATTGTAAAATAATGTACACTTGAGTAAAGAAAAGGTTACGCTTAACGGTAACGCAGCGTGCATTTATTGAGAGAATTCGGACATCATTTGAACCCTTCGAAATTCAAATTTATTCGAATCCTCTCACTGAAATGTGTACCTATTTGTGTAGTAAATAAAGTTAGATATTTTAAAAAGAAAATAAAGGTTATATATTTATTTGTGGCCCGCACAGGAGACATGAGAGATACAGAAAAAAAAGTTAAATAATAATAAAAACAAAACAAAAAACAACGTGCGAGATATATTTAAAAATAATATATAACGCCGCGCTGGTATTCTGGTAAGGTCCACTGTTGATACTGTTAGGACTATTTTAAAAAGTGCACGCAGCGCCGTGTCACAGTATAAATATGGACGATCAGTACGGAAACTACCTATAAACACAGTAAACATATACAAACAGTATGGAACTACCTGCAAACGCTCGAAACGGCAACCTCACACAAACGTACGCCGACCTTAAATGTTAATAGAAATATAAGGAAAATATTTTTATTTTTAATAATATTGAGCGTTATTCCTCTCTCCTAGACACTGACTGTATCTAGAATGTTGCTGTGCCCGACAGGGTCCATAATTGTTTCTGTAACTTATATTTACCACCTGTGTGTACATTATGGATGCAATAAATTTAATTTGAATTTTGAATTTGACCGTTCGTGCACTTTCAAGGTAATGCTGCGTCGCGACGAGTGGTCACGTATTTTTGTGTTAGTGTGCCGTTTCGAGCGTTTGTAGGTAGTTTCCATACTGTTTGTATATTTTTACTGTGCTATAAACGCTCGGAACAGCACACTCATACAAACATGCGCGACGACAAGAGCCCTAAGCGGCTCGCACTACTGACAGTACCACGACAACCGCTTAGGGGTCTCGTCAATGCACATGTTTGTGTGAGTATGCCGTTTCGAGCGTTTGTAGGAAGTTTCCATACTGTTTGTATATGTTTACTGTGTTTATAGGTTGTTTCCGTACTGTTCGTCCATATTTACACCGTGGTCGCGTCCTCTATCGGTGTGAGCCGGTCCTAAAGGTGCTTAAGCAATTCATTCCGCAACTGTACATCACTCCTTCCATCAAAAACACAAATCTTACTTGTAACACCAAAACCGAAACAACAATAATTTTCATTTTGTTTTGGGCGGGAATCGAACCCGAAATTCGTAGCAAAAGCGACCAACGGAGTAATTCCGTAACACACAATCAATGGCGATGGCTTTCAATTTGAAAATTCAACCACATTCTTTCCGTGCAGAATTTGTGTTACAAACAATGAATTAGACAATCCTTTGGATTGCGATAGAAAGTACGTTACAGAATTAGGCTGCGGGTTGAGATGACCTATACTTTGCCGGGAACCACAGGGCACCACAGCGATATTTACAATTTACATATTTACAACAACAACGAATAGAAAACATAAAAAAAAAACGAACCAACACCATACAAACCTTGTATTTTTTTATTGTTGATGTAATTACAAGTGGACAACATTGACTGCCTCTTGTGAAACAGGATTTCCTAGTACAAGAGCCAGGGCTGCACTAATATTTGTGACATGAAGTGTGTTAAATAAATAAAATAAAAAAACATTTTTAAAAACAATCTATTTTCGTATTCTTCTCAGCAAACCCTTTCATTTGATATCCATATCATGGCAGTGCACAAAAAATAACTAGTCCGCCATCTTGGGCCGTCGTCCGCCATATTGGATTTAGAATGACGTCACTTAAGCAGAGTTTCTCACCTCCAAATTATCGCAGAGTTAATGTGACAAATTATCAAGCAAGCGTTAACTGCTGTGATTGGTTGAATGAATTTTCAACAGCCAATCACAGCAGATTACCGACGATTATTCGTCGATTACGTTAACAGCCCGATAATCCAGTGATGAGAAACCGGGGGTTAGCTAAACACGTTTCTTTTTGTATGACAATATCAAAAAAAAACGTGTATGAACAATTTGTGTTGAGGACAACTGCTTTATTTAAAATTCATTTTTTCATGTCATGTATCTGGATTTCGTGTCAAAATTCTTAAAATAATATCGCATTTTGGTTTCTATGTCGCGAATCTGAATTCCATCATATTTTTTGCTATTAATAACTAATATTTTAATTTTTTACAAGCTTTTATTTTACTTACGTATGTATGTATGTGTATTCGGGTCAAATCTTGCAACCGAATTTTAAAGCAGTTATCCTCCACCGATTAAGATGAATTTTTGCATACACGTTTAGTTTGGATGACAATGCATGATTAGCTAAGTGACGTCATTCAATATGGCGGACGGCCCAAGATGGAGGACTAGTTTTTTTTATGCACTGCCATGATATGGGTATCAAATGAAAGGGTTTGCTGAGAAGAATACGAAAAAAGCTTATTTAAAAAATTATTTTATCCCGTAAATTTTCTTTTTACTTATAGATACAATCAAGCTCTGAAAACCACCACCACGCTATCGCTAGCACAAATACGACAAGAATGTATGTATGTTTGTTTGTTACCTAACTCCCGTTCCCTCTTCCTAGCCAAATACTCTGGGCTAGTTTTGTCCACGCGTGGGCGTCCCCGCTTACGACATGATGTCTCAGTGTTCGGCGACTTATACCCGGATTCTGGAACGGAGATTTGTCGGAAAAATTAATTTGACCAATTGTAAAGAGCCAAGGCGCCTGGTCGATAATTCAATCAACCCACCGATTGAAAGAATTATCGACAATTTACGTTTATTTTTACAATTTCGTTCCAGCACCCAAGGGTTAGTTTGTTTAGGATTCAGAAGTCTATTGAGTATTATTAAACAATTATGCATTGTATTAGTAGTTTTCGAGATTTCATGTAGTGATTCCGTGTTTCGTGTGGCATTTTTATGTCGTGTTACAAGATATAATGTCGTGAATCTGATTTGTTATGTGTCAAGATTTATTGTCATGTGTTAGAATTTAGTGTCATGTTTAAGGATATTGTGCAATGTATCAGGAATTTGATTTATGTGTTAGGATTTTGTACAATGTATCAGGGATTTGATGCATGTGTTAGGATTTTGTACAATGTATAAAGAATTTGATAAATGTGTTAGGATTCTGTACAATGTATCAGGGATTTGATACATGTGTTAGGATTTTGTACAATGTATCAGGAATTAGATACATGTGTTAGGATTTTGTACAATGTATCAGGGATTTGATACATGTGTTAGGATTGTGTCAGGAATTAGATACATGTGTTAGGATTGTGTACAATGTATCAGGAATTAGATTCATGTGTTAGGATTTTGTATAATGTATCAGTATTTTGGTTAATGTTTTAGGATTTTGTAGAATGTGTTAGAATTTTTGTCATGTGTTAGGATTTTGTACAATGTGTCCGGCATTTGTGTCATGTATTAGGATTATGATCATGTGTCAGAAAACTACTGTACGTTTTTAAAAATCTTCGTCTCTCTGCCGACCGTACGGTGCTGAATACAGTCTATCTTGCACTATGTCAGTCAATATTGGGTTATTGTGTGCCTGCGTGGGGTGGAACTTACAAAACTTTGTTTTTGAAATTGGAAAGGGCACAGAGGTCTATTCTCAAGGTCATGCATGGTAAGCCGCGCGACTATTCTACCACAGACCTATACAGGGAGTGCAAGGTGTTGACAGTGCGACGGCTGTTTATTCTCCGCACGTTGCTCCGGCGACACTCACTACTTCCCCTAAATAAGGAAGGTTTAAAAAAACGAAGTGGTGCGCTTGTTTGTCCCTCTGTGCAATGTAGAACAGCTTTCGCGCAGCGACAGTACAACGCGTTGAGTTCCAGGCTTTATAATGAAATTAACAAAAAGATCTCACTATACAAACTTAATAAGCATAATTTTAAAGAGAAATTAACTAGTTGGTTGAGGTTGTTAAGTTATGATGAATCTGAAAAACTTATTGAAATAGTAAAATAAACGTAGTCTTTGAATTTTGAATAATAATAATTTAGCATGAAACCATTATTTTGTAAAGTTGCTAATTTGAGTAAAATTGTTATATGTAATATTTTAGCACTAAATAAGACGGTGATATGTATACGACATCTAAAACGGCCGACCGCCGACTACCCAAGATACGAGCATGTCTCAGTTTGGGAGTCGTTGTCTTAAATTAAAATGACTCTGTACATTTACCTCACTAACATAGATGTCATTGTTGTTTCTTGTAACGCTTTTGTACTTTTTGAAGAATAAATTATTATTATTATTATTTTGTCATGTTAGGATTTTTGTCGTGTTAGGACTTTTTGTCATGTCTCAGATTTTCGTGCCATTTGACACATTTTGTGTCAGGGTTTAGTTTTATGTGGAAGGATTTAGTGTCACTTGTCAGGATTTACTGTTATGTGTCTGGGTTTTAGTGTTAAATGTCAGGATTTAATGTTCTGAGTAAGGATTTCGTGTCATGAATCTGTATTTTGCGTCGCGAGTCTGGATTTTATGTCCCAAAAACCGAGATAGCATTGTTATTTTCTGTTAAGCACAAGCTACAATAATATTTTACTGTAAAAGCTAATGTTAGTAGATATTTACACTAAAACCACTCCCAAGTTAGTACACTGCAGTATGTATGTTTGTTTGTTACCTAACTCTCGTGCCCTCTTCCTAGCCAAATACTCTGGGCTAGTTTTGTCCACTCGTGGTCTGCCGCGCTTACGCTTTTCCCCACTATCTGGGGTCCTGTTATTCATCATTGCGGCTGAAAAAAAAAAGAATCGAAATATAAAAATAATGAAAAATCGAACCTCCTTGTTTTGAAGTCGGTCTAAAAAGAGATAAAACGTCGGGCCTTCATGTGGTTCCGAGCAATGTATAAGCCGAACTTAAATTCTAAAGAAAATATTGGTTGAGGGTTGAGGTATCTTCCCATGTCAGAAAATAATTTATTTCGGGCAGTCAGTACATATGTTATGGACCAAATAATTAATACGGCATTATTCACAATGCCCGGGCAATTTGAAAAATGCCCAATATGAGTAGTCAATATGATAAAACTATTGAAAGAATTAAATTGACCGGGCTTTCTGAATAATGCCCATCACTTATTGGGCAGGGTATAATACTACCAACGGATCTTTGTGGCTCTGAATTGGCTGCAAGAGGCTGCGCACTAGCTATTTTTGTGTCATTATTGAAAGTGAAATAGCATTGTATAACAGTCTCTTTCACTCGCATACGTTTGTCGCATCATCCTATATCGTTTACTCTATGCAGTTTATCTGTTTCGTGCGCAATAGCTGACAGAGCCAACTTCAGAGACACAAAGATCCGTTGGTAGTATTATAAGGATTTTTAAAATGTGTAAAATCCAAGTATACCGGATAGGCAAAAAATCGTGGATCAAATAAAACAGGGCGATGGTAGCGGTTATTTGCAGAAAAAAATTGTTCTCGGAAATAAAAAAAATACAAAACTATTTTTTTTACTTTTCAGGACCTACTCCAAATGACTTCAACTATCATCCGGAGGAAGTGCGAGTTTTAACTTACGCTCAATCACTTTAAAGTAAACGTCAATTTGTATTGAAATTGGATAAGCGCCGTCTGGTGACGGTAAGGAGAAACCTTTTTTCTGGGTTCCGTACCCAAAGGAAAAAACGGGACCCTATTACTAAGACGCCGCGGTCCGTCTGTCACCAGTATGTATCTCATGAACCGTGATAGCTAGACAGTTGAAATTTTCACAGATGATGTATTTCTGTTGCCGCTATAACAACAAATACTAAAACCAGAATAACATAAATATTTAAGTGGGGCTCCCATACAACCAACGTGATTTTTTTGCCCTTTTGCGATAATGGTATGGAACCCTTCGTGCGCGAGTCCGACTCGCGAGTATCGACTTTTTACATAAGAGATCGTTTACGTTATCACGAGTGAGTAAGTTAAAAAACACGGAATAAGCACACTATTTCGTTTGATCCATGATTTTTTGCCCAACGCGTATATACTACTGGCTAGTGTTACGCTTCGATTCGTTTACGCTGTAGTATTGTTCCTGTATACTGAATACTATGTCATACAACATACACAAACACCCAGACCCGGACCAACTATCTACACGCCAAGTAGGTATTTGTTCCGAGCGGGAATCGAACCCGCGACTCGTAGGGCAGAGGCTTATTTACCCGGCACGCCATTCGAGTAGTCAAATCTTCACCGAAAAGCTTTTTAATTTGTCTTCTAAAAGTACTGATTTTATGATCGATTTAAATAAATTATTTGTCTTTTGACTTTCGACTTTCGACTATGTTTTTGACTTTCAAAAAAATAATCTTGTGTCTCTTATGGTAATTTAAATAAATATTTTGACCATAATAACTTTTATTTATTAAAACTTTATGAACAAGTAAAAATCACAGTACAAAAGCAAACAATGCCTTAGACTTGACTACCAGTCGACCTTAGTTTTTACTTTGTTTTTTTGTCCTTCACTGTTTGTCTTTGACTTTCACTATTTGACTTTCACTGTCTGTCTTTGACTTTCACTATTAGACTTTGGCTTTCACTATAATAATTCAAAACAAGACTCACCCATCTCCTTGGCCTGTTTCCTTGCCGCCAAGTTGGCGAGATACTCAGGACTGGTCTTGTCCACTCTGGGTCTGCCCCTCTTTCGCTTGATAGGAGTCGGCGGATCGCTGGTTTCAGCTGAGAACGAAAAGAAAAGGTTATTAAGGAGGCAGAGTAGAGATTAACAGAGGCTCGGGCTAACAGCCGCACGTGTAATAGCGCGCTTAACCTTTCGTGTGTATAGAACGTGGATCCACGCGAGACACATCATATCAGTCGAAAGACGTCCACTGCTGGACATAGGCCTCCCCCAAACGTCGCCACATAGACCGGTCCCTAGCGTGCCGCATCCAGCGGATCCCCGCAACCTTCACCGGGTCATCGGTCCAACTGGTGGGAGGCCTTCCAACGCAACGTCTTCGCGGTCGCCACTCCAGAACTTTTCTGCCCCATCGGCCATCCGTTCTGCTAGCAACGCGAGACACAATGACTTTTTACACAATGGCTAATTAGTGGCACACGAAAGGTTAAGCAACGCTTGTCGAGGACAGTCTTTGGATGGGTGATTATCATCACATACCAAGACTCCTCCGTGCCTCGAAAGCATGTTTAGCTGTTGGTGCCAGCTGGTATATATACATAGAAAATCCGACACGTCTCGCCAAGCGGTGTTACCCTGTATCTGGCTCGTGGAGGTCAGTTAGACTGGAAACCCCCAACATACGTGGGACACTCAGAAAGTTTTGCGAAACTAAAAAAAATTGTTCTATACGTACATATATTTTTATTAAATCTTTTCAAAGTACTTTCCACCAGCCTCTATACAAAGATTCATGCGCCTAAACCAGTTTTCAAAACACTTTTTCCAGTCCGCCGCAGACACCTCGTTTACAGCCTGCTCGAACGCAGCCAGCGCATCTTCCGGCGACGAAAATTGTATCCCTTTGAGCTGATTTTTTATTTTTGGGAATAAAAAGAAGTCACACGGTGCTAGATCAGGGCTGTAAGGAGGGTGACCCAGGAGTTTGACTGGCGTGCTGTCCAGGAAGTCCCTCGTTTTGAGTGCGGTGTGCGCAGGTGCATTGTCGTGGTGGAGCAGTAGCCCGCGGAGCCCTGTGTTTGGTCGCTTGTTGCTTATAACAGAGAAAACTTCTGGCAAACATTTGGTAGTATACCATTCGGCATTAATGCTTCTTTGATCCCGTAAGGGAATTGATACCAAGTGGCCAGTCAAATTAAAAAAGCTAGCGATCAAAATCTTACCCCCGCTTCTAGATCGCTTCACTTTGGTAGGCGTTGGCTCATTTTGAAACACCCAAACAGTCGACTGGCGCTTGGTTTCTGGGTCGTATTGATAAATCCAGGACTCATCACCTGTAACGATGTCGTAAACACGCCGAGACGAGCCTGCTTCAAATTTGTTAAGCATATCACGGCACCATTCCACCCGGGCCTGCTTCTGAGCATCGGTGAGGTTGTGCGGCACCCAGCGTGATACTATCCTCCTCACGCGAAGATGGCTGTGTAGAATCTCGTGAACGCTTCCCGATCCAATCTTCAATATGTGTTGAATCTCCTGATATGTAATTCGCCTATTGTCTTGGATTAAATTTTTCACTGCTAGCACGTTTTCTTCGGTAACAGCCGTCAAAGGGCGACCGCTTCTTTCGTCATCCCCCAAAGTTGGTCGACCGCGCTTGAATTCGTTATACCAACGATACACGGTTGCCTTGGAAGGGCCTTCATCCATGAATGCCATTTGAAGTCTATCGTACGATTCATCCGGTTTCAGGCGACACTTGAAATCGTATAAAATCATAGCTCTAAAATGTTCCCGGCGCAGATCCATATTTCAGTGAGACACAATACTTTGAATTAACTCGCAAAAAATGTGGAGGGAAATTTTGAAATTGGAACTTACTTATTTTTACTTATAAATAATCATATTTTCGAAAAACATTATAACTGGCCAGTCTCCCATATATAAAAACTTTTTTTCGCAATACTTTCTGAGGGGCCTGGTAGTTGCAGCCAGTTGGATTCGATAGACCGATAGATTTGACAGAACGATAGTTCACCATCAAAGGCACTGCGACGAACAGTAAATTCTTACCGGCACTGATGGGCTCCTGCTTAGGCTTCGCGGTGTACAGCTCGGGAGGAACGAAGTGTGACACGGGAGAGCGATAGTCCACCGTCAGAGGCACTGCGACAAACAGTAAGTCCTTACCAGCACTTATGGGCTCCAGTCTAGGCTGCCGGGCGGCGTACAGCTCAGGAGGAGCGAAGTGTGATACGGGAGAGCGGTAGTCCACCGTCAGAGGCACTGCGACAAACAGTAAGTCCTTACCAGCACTTATGGGCTCCAGTCTAGGCTGCCGGGCGGCGTACAGCTCAGGAGGAGCGAAGTGTGATACGGGAGAGCGGTAGTCCACCGTCAGAGGCACTGCGACAAACAGTAAGTCCTTACCAGCACTTATGGGCTCCAGTCTAGGCTGCCGGGCGGCGTACAGCTCAGGAGGAGCGAAGTGTGATACGGGAGAGCGGTAGTCCACCGTCAGAGGCACTGCGACAAACAGTAAGTCCTTACCAGCACTTATGGGCTCCAGTCTAGGCTGCCGGGCGGCGTACAGCTCAGGAGGAGCGAAGTGTGATACGGGAGAGCGGTAGTCCACCGTCAGAGGCACTGCGACAAACAGTAAGTTCTTACCGGCAATGATGGGCGCCTGCCTAGGCTGCCGGGCGGCGTACATCTCTGGAGGAGCGAAGTATGATACGGGAGAGCGATAGTCCACCGTCAGAGGCACTGCGACAAACAGTAAGTTCTTACCGGCAATGATGGGCGCCTGCCTAGGCTGCCGGGCGGCGTACATCTCTGGAGGAACGAAGTGTGACACGGGAGAGCGATAGTCCACCGTCAGAGGCACTGCGACAAACAGTAAGTCCTTACCAGCACTTATGGGCTCCAGTCTAGGCTGCCGGGCGGCGTACAGCTCAGGAGGAGCGAAGTGTGATACGGGAGAGCGGTAGTCCACCGTCAGAGGCACTGCGACAAACAGTAAGTTCTTACCGGCAATGATGGGCGCCTGCCTAGGCTGCCGGGCGGCGTACATCTCTGGAGGAGCGAAGTATGATACGGGAGAGCGATAGTCCACCGTCAGAGGCACTGCGACAAACAGTAAGTTCTTACCAGCAATGATGGGCGCCTGCCTAGGCTGCCGGGCGGCGTACAGCTCAGGAGGAGCGAAGTGTGATACGGAAGAGCGATAGTCCACCGTCAGAGGCACTGCGACAAACAGTAAGTCCTTACCAGCACTGATGGGCTCCAGTCTAGGCTGCCGGGCGGCGTACAGCTCGGGAGGAACGAAGTGTGATACGGGAGAGCGATAGTCCACCGTCAGAGGCACTGCGACAAACAGTAAGTCCTTACCAGCACTGATGGGCTCCTGTCTAGGCTGCCGGGCGGCGTATCAGCTCGGGAGGAACGAAGTGTGATGCGGGAGAGCGATAGTCCACCGTCAGAGGCACTGCGACAAACAGTAAGTCCTTACCAGCACTGATAGGCTCCTGTCTAGGCTGCCGGGCGGCGTACAGCTCGGGAGGAACGAAGTGTGATACGGGAGAGCGGTAGTCCACCGTCAGAGGCATACCACCAGGCACTGAGACAAAAAAGAAAGATATTCACTAAAGGTAGAGAAATTGATAATGATATCTAATTATTATATCGAATGAGTCGGTAAGTATCATCATTTGATAATGATGATGCGACAGGAAACATTACGCAAGTTGATCGAGCAGATGGCGCTTCGTAAATAAAAGGTAAAATGAACAAGTTTAAAAAATATAACATTCGGCGGTTTCTTCAATAGATTCATCTGTATATACATAAATAAAGGTTATGGCAATACCAAAAGGTTAAAAACACAGAGTATTTCAAACACAGTATTATATCAAAAACAATCACCTTACCACCACCACTATTTTTTCCTCCTAGATTCAGTAAGACACCTAGCGGGAGAAATTAGCAGTACGGTTCCTTATTCTGACTATGGCTTCTGCAGCTGCAGTTGGTGTTGCGCGTGTGAGGGCTCGAATACGACTGGGCCCTTTCTACTTGTCGAGCGACGACTTGCAATGATTGTGTTCCTCCTTGATACAGTGAGACATCTAGCGGGAGAAATCGGCAGTAAGGTTCCCTATTGAGATTATGGCTACGACAGCAGAAACTTGTCTTCAGAAAACGAGGGCTCGAATATGACTGGCTCCTTCTACTTGACGAGGGACAATTTGCAATAAATGAGGAACGAGTGCGTTACCAAAGAAGAACAACATCGTAAGTCGTTACCATAATGATAAGAAATTAGCTAATCAGCTCCTAATGTACACGACAATAGGTTCATCAAATAATGACTTAACGTGTTATCCATTAAATACGTTAATTACTACATAACATCACGCCGGTATTTGCCGAAGGGCTAAGCAGAGGTCCACATTTCAAAAGTAATTTTTAAGGGTGTTCTAGTCGGCGGCATGAACTATTTTGTGGGCGGGGTTAAAATGCATGCTATCTTATCCGACAACACGTGCGAAAGGGACAGACGCTGTGATGAGTAGTGAGAAGCTAGTGCGCGTACGAATACATTTTTTCATTACACCGTACACGATTTAGAATGATAACGAGCGCGCGAAATTTTATAACACAGACATTTGGGAATATGGAAATCATGAAAAAACTACTGAATGTATCTGTTCAAAATACAATTATTTGCATTTTTGAACTACTGATCTATCCCTGTACTTAAGTATATATTCCCCAATGTTAACGCAGTACAGGCCGTGCACCCGCTCGGAGCCACAATATAAATATTGGATGTCCTTTTGGACAGTTTTTTTTGCAATAGTTTGATTTACATAACCTATGTAGGTTAAGTTGAAATTCTAAACATAATTTTTTTTGGTGCAAAATATTTTTAAACATCCATGTCGTTTTGGTGGAGTAGACAAAAATAGCGAAAAATATCGTGTTATTTTTTTTTAAAGAAAACTATTAGTTACAGGAAAAAACCATGTTTCACAAATAATGTACCTACATGAATCAATAATATTTTCTTTTTTTTTCAAACCTTTTAACGTAGCCGTTACTTAGGACCATGCTTTAGAAAGGAAACCGTTTTACGGCACTAAAGCGGAGTAAGGCCTTTAAGACTCACCTTGATTTAACCCATAAATCTCCCCGTTGTGTTCAATCTTGGGCTTCTTCTCGGGCGTTTGCTGACTGCCCTCGGAGCTGGGAGACTCCTCTCTCTTCAGCTGAGGCAACGCGGAGTCCAACTGACTTTCACATAGCGCCATTTTGATTATATTTTAATTAAACTGGAAAAAAATAATTGTTGTTGAGTTGGGGAGAAATGAAAATAGAATTATGTAAATAAAGGGAGACTTTTGCCACCTTCAGAATGAAATTGATCTAACTAAAAAAATGCCATTTTGGGAAATGACCAAGTCTCGATGAAGGCTGTCTCATTCTTACTCATAATTCGGGCTCTTTTTGACCACAGGGTTTTAGAATAGACTTTTTAAGGTCAGCTTGTAGCAAAATTCAGAAATTACATGGATTTTGATTAAGATCACTTTCATTCTAAGTATAAAGGCTAGATATACTCCATATAAAATAACATTAGAAATGTTTACAACTCTTTTTACAGTGTGTCCGACCGATTTTGAGTTCTATCCCGTAAATATAAAGATAGCATAAAATGCATAAACCTGTTACCGAAACCAACTGATTACTAAAGCTGCCAATATTCATACGACCAATGTAATAATTATTTAAGTACATTTTGAATGGAGTATAGACAAGTTTAGATGAGTTGGAGTTTTTTATTTCAGATTCTAGCTTCTTTGGTAAACAAATGCGTATTGAACATGATTTAAAAAAAAAACGCTTTTAAACCCAGTTTAAATAAAAAACTTAATTAAAAACTCAAAAAACCTGACTGCTTAAAAAGCGAACTAAAAAGACGTAAAACAAGAAGAAAATCAGTCGGAGGATACATATTCGCGAGCTGGCTGACCAAAACCAGATGTATCCTCCGACTGCACAGCATGATTTCCTTCTTGTTTCACGTCTTTTTAGTTCGCTTTTTAAGGCGGTACCCCGAGCAAAACGCCGCGCAAGCCGTTTTTGTGCTGTTTTTAGGAGCTATCTACTCGTTATTTAAAAAGAAATATCAATTAATAAAAATACATTAAATTTCTACATAATATTGATTCTAAAATGGTAGATTTCGTTTTTTTTTTTAATGTTGTATATATTTCACTTATCATTCCAAAAAAAACATAAAAATGAAAAATAATTATTGATATTATGCATCTCCTCGTAAAGTGTTCATTAATTATTTTTTGTACTAACACTAATGGATAGACAATTTAATAAAGATCATTTTTGTAGATTTTTTTTTTCAAAAGACCATATTTCGATTTTATAAAGATTTTATTCAAAAATCTGGGCGTATTCACTACTGTAATTCATGCGCCACCAGTGCCGCTAGACCAATAGGAATGCTCATATCTCATGCCGATTTTTTTGGTCAGGACACCGTCTTAAGCAGTCGGGTTTATTGAGTTTTTAATAAACTTTTTTTATTTACAACCTTTTAGTATTTTTTTTTAATTAGGTACATTAAAACATATAAGTGTTATATAGTTTTGAAATCACCTCTTAAAACCCTTTCATTTTAAAACCCCACACAATGGGTTTAGGAGAAAAAAAAATTTTTCGCCCACAAAATGGCGCCCAAAATCCGCCATTTTTTTTTGTTTCCAATTTTAATGTAGTTAGTGACACTCGCAGGGTTAAGACGAATCGATTGACGCAAAAATCATCAAAATCAGCCAACGCGTTTGGTCTCTAGAACGCCACATAAGAACAAACATACATACATAGACTGATAAACACATTACCCTCCTACGGCAGTCGGGTAAAAAGGCTAAGCAACCCTAATATTACAAGCTTTTATTTAGTTTTAAATGTGCAGATGTATGTGTAATCGAAGCTTACAAATTAAATGTAACCTATTCTTTGCGCTGTAGCATGGTGCGGGTGACAGTTTCAATATTTTTTTACGCATATACGTATACGCATTTTTTGTAGTTTAACGTCATACAGGCAACTATGGTATAACCATGGTATTTGCTTTATTTATATTATTTCTTATATCTACATTTTTAAATATTTTTATAAAACATACAAAAAAGAACATTTAAAAATATAAAAAATTTAAAAACTCCACTGTCTGTCTGTCTGTCTGCCACCAGGCTGTATCTCATGTACCGTGATAGCTAGACAGTTGAAATTTTCACAGATGATGTATTTCTGTTGCCGCTATAAGAACAAATACTGAAAACGGAATAAAATTAATATTTAAGTGGGGCCCATACTCGTAGCTAAATAATAACAGCCGCACTGTTCGATCATCAAGGTTAAGCAACAATTGACGAGGTCGGTCCGTGGATGGGTGACCATTTCAACATACCGAGTTTCCTCCGTGCCTCGGCAAGCACGTTAAGCCGTTGGTCCCAGCTGTCATTTGAAGATCTTTGACAGTCGTTACGGGTAGTCAGAAGCTTGAGATCTGACACCAGTCTTGCCAAAGGGTACCGTGTTACCCAGTTACTGGGTTGTGGAGGTCAGATAGGCAGTCGCTCCATGTAAAACACTGGTACTCAGCTGAGTCCGGTAAGACTGGAAGCCGACTCCAATATAGTTGGGAAAAGGCTAGGCAGATTGATTGAAGTGGGGCCCATACAATGAACGTGTTTTTTTTGCCGTTTTTCGCGATATTGGTACGGAAAACTTCGTGCGCGCGTCCGACTCGCACTGGGCCGGTTTTTGGTAACCGATCTTAATAGTGCAAATATTACTAGTTTTACTTCAATGCACGTGCATAAAAGACTCATTACTCCGAATATTAGCGATTAGGCTGTCAAACTCGTGACAAATGATTCAATTTGGTGTTGTTTTCAGTCAGCAGTCGTTTGGGTAGTCTGTTACCTAATCTTGTTGGTGGATTAGTCTTTCAGAAACTGGGTTTTAGTTACCTACTTTCGAATTTCTTGACCTTTGCACAGATAATATAATACTAGCATACAGATGCCTCATATCCCATACAAAGAAGCTGTGCCGACATAACTAGCGTTTTTCATCTGATTAATCTTGTTATTTTGTAAGTAAATCACGGCATAAATTGGGGCGCACGGTTGGCGCAGTGGTTAAGCGATTGACTGCTGCGCTGCGTGTCGCGGGTTCGATTCCCGCACGGAACAAATATTTGTATGACCTACAGATAGTTGTTCCGGCTCTGGGTGTTGTGTATGTGAGTTTATATGTTTGTAAACGCACCCACGATACAGGAAGAAATTCCTAGTGTGGGGCAACGTTTTTTATAAGAAAAAAAAAAAAAGAAGAAGAAGAAAAAATCAATCGCGTTCGAGCCCGTTTCACGGCAATAGATGGTGTTAGCAGCAACTTGAAAGTAAAAGGGTTTACTAGGTTCGTGAATATTTTTTTCTTTAAATACAGTAAAGGTTCGTTTTATAGTATTTTTTGCACGTTTTTACATTTTTTTTTCACCAAAATATGTTACAATGCAAATGCAATGCATCGAGTGGAATGCCTCAGAAATTAAAAAATGCGCCATCTATTGGCATCAATTTTAAATGATCCGTTCAAATAATCTTTGAAATGTGAATTAAGAGCCCAATATGCCATAATGTTGTACTTAGGAGAGTTGTTTAAACAAGAACATACAATTTTTATGTTCAATTCCAGAAAATATTAATTTTACACACAATTCTATTGAATTGAGTGTACATGTCGCGCCATCTAGTGAGATTTATTTGAACCAAATTTTCTTTCTTAGCAATGAGACCCCGTGACCTTTGTAAGAACAGCCGTAGTATGAATTACATAAAAAAAAAACACTTGTGATTTTCCTAATATCAAAATCTTAGGCGATATTATTTTGTTTACCAAACTAGATATAGCTTCGATCTCTTAAACAAAGGAAACACACAGTCGAAAATAAAACTGCCTCCTTTTTTGAAAGCCGGTTAAAACTGCAAAAATGCAATATGCGGTGCCGCATTTAATCCACCACTACTGTCGCACACTGCAACCGGAACAAAATACTAGAGATGAAGCAGATAGCTGTTTGGCCGGATACTGGATACCGAATATCCGGCCAACCTTGTAGCCGGATATCCGGCGAACATTGCAGTTTTAGTGCATCGCAAGAAGCGAGCTTGCGTAGGTGGCGCAAGAACGACCGGGTGGACTCGGTCGAATACGGCTATTTTCGTTCATTAGCGAAGTTACCAATTATTGATTTGTTAAATTGATTGCAAACACGATCGTTTGATGTTATTAAAATACGCGCTTTTGTTATTTGAAGTATTTTTATAATTCTAAGAAGATTTTACGTTTTTAACAATTTCTGAAGCTGGTTTTGTTATGAAGACACTTGCTGCCACGCTTGTTACCACATAATGCAGAGAAATTAGTATTCATTTTTAGTGATTTTGTGATCATTGATTGTATATGTTGAGTGACATAAATTAAGTAATTACCTAAATTTGATGTATTTTTACCCGACTGCCGAAGGAGGGTAATGTGTTTATCAGTGTATGTATGTATGTATGTATGTATGTATGTATGTATATATGTATATATGTATGTATGTTTGTTCCTATGTGGCGTTCCAGAGACCAAACGCGTTGGCCGATTTTGATGATTCATACGTCAATCGATTCGTCTTAATCCTGCGAGTGTCATAGGCTACATTCAAATTGGTTAATAGAAAAATGGCGGATTTTGGGCGCCATATTGTAGGGGCCCAAATTTTTTTTTTCTTCCAAACCCATCGTGTGGGGTATCAAAATAAAGGGTTTTAAGAGGTGATTTCAAAAATATATAACACTTATATGTTTAAATGTATCTCATTCGAAAAAAACTTAACTAAAAAGTTATAAATAAAAAAAGTTAAATCAAAAAATCAAAAAACCCGACTGCTTCAAAAGCGAACTAAAAAGTCGTAAACAAGGAAAAAATCATGCTGTGCAGGAGGAGGATACATCTGGTTTTGGTCAGCCAGCTCGCGCGTATGTATCCTCCGACTGCACAGCATGATTTTTTCCTTGTTTACGACTTTTTAGTTCGCTTTTGAAGAAGACGGGATTTTTGATTTTTTTATTACAAGCTTAGGGTCAGCTCACACCGAGACGCGACTCATGAGTGTGTTGTTTTTTTTTTTTTTACTCTATGTACAACCGACTTCTAAATAAAAACACTACAAAGTGAAAAATAAATTCAATTTCGGAAGCCGATGTTCTTGTTTTCGTTTCTTAGTATTTTTACACCGACTGCCGAAATTGAAGTTATTTTTCACTTTAAATTGTGAAAGAAGAAAGAAGAAGAATGAAAGGACCGTAGCAGGTGGCGTTCTGTAGTTTCTGCCTACCCTCATGGGAAAAAGACGTGAGTTTATTATGTATGTATGTAAATAACTTCAATTTGAGGACGAAAAAAAATTGAAACGTAATGATTTGTCTTGGTATAGCATTATTAGCCTATAAATTTCCCACTGCTGGGACACAGGCCTGGTTATTTTTCTTCTAGGACATGCCATTTCTAAAAAAAGTTAAATCAAAAAATCAAAAAACCCGACTGCTTCAAAAGCGACGTTGTTTACGTCTTTTTAGTTCGCTTTTGAAGCAGTCGGGTTTTTTGATTTTTTGATTTAACTTTTTTTATTTATAAGTTTTTAGTTAAGTTTTTTTCGAATTAGATACATTTAAACATATAAGTGTTATATATTTTTGAAATCAACTCTTAAAACCCTTTATTTTGATACCCCACACAATGGGTTTGGAAGAAAAAAAAAATTTGGGGCACCACAATATGGCGCCCAAAAGCCGCCATTTTTCTATTGTCCAATTTTAACGTAGCCTATGACACTCGCAGGGTTAAGACGAATCGATTGACGTATGAATCATCAAAATCGGCCAACGCGTTTGGTCTCTGGAACGCCACATAGGAACAAACATACATACATACATATATACATACATACATACATACATAGACTGATAAACACATTACCCTCCTTCGGCAGTCGGGTAATAACAATAAATGTTGTTTTATAACTATTTGGATTGTTTTATTTCATTTTCTGACCCAGGTGATAAAAAGGAAGGAACAAGAAAGGATGCGCAGTCATGCGCAATGAGAATCTAAAATACCCGCCATACCACATATTTTTTCCGTTGCCACTATTGTTTTATTTCAACTGTATGAATGAAGACAAAATAGTGTATGCACCGGCATATAATTAGATATTAAAATACTCGTGAGATACTATTATCACCCACACTCGTGTTTTAATAACCCCTATTATATGACCGTTGCATAAACTATTATAACAGGAAAAGTGTTTCAAAAACATTCAAAAATGTTTTAGTGCATTTTGGTGAGTATTGAAATTCAGCATAATTTTTATTATTCATCTTTTACTTGTAAATAATTAGAGTTAAATTAGAGTCACAAAGTACGTAAGGGGCGGAGGCAGCGGCGGCGGCGGCGGCGCGGGGTTTTTTCCTGTATTGTGGGTGCGTTTACAACCTTTAATAAGATCACTAGGCCATACAAACATTTTTACGTGCGGGAATCGAACACGCGACACGCAGCGCAGCAGCCAATCGCTCAACCACTGTGCTCTCCGTGTCGCCAAAACTGTATGTTAAATATTCTTTCAAAATAAGCTTCACACACAAGCTCAGTAGAGCACAATGGACATATTTACAATAAGGGCCGTTACGCACTACGGGTCCATGTCCGTGATTTGAGTTCAAAATGTTCTGAATTATGACAGACTACGACTAGAGCTGTACACGCGGCTTTACTCCCGTTAAATGACTGCCTACCCTACTTATTTTTGTCTAGTGTCTTTCGCGGAGAAACGTTCAGAAAATGACTTCAAATGCACAACGCCATCTATCGAATATCGAGTTCAACTGTCCGAGTATCTGAATTGCGTGGGTTGTAATCATTTTACTTCTTGACACTTTAATTTCATCTAACTATTGATAGAGTGAACCGATTGCGATGAAACAAATACTAAGTAATACTTCAAGTTACGCACAATTTTTATGTATAAAAGTTATCTACATTGGTTTCGTACATTTTACGTGATGCGTGCACAAATAAACAGACAAAAATTCCAAAAATACTGGATATGGGTTCTTTTCAAAATCAAAATCAATTTTTTTATTTCATATAGGCCTACATGGGCACTTATAAAACGTCGACAATGTGCACGGTTCGGGTTGGTCGTTTCCTATGGAGAAGAACCGGCAAGAAACTCCATGGTTACTCTTTTAAAAAAATGGTTTGGTTTTACAATATTTCCTTGTTACAGCATTAGTACTTAGATATGTGGGGACAACGTAGGCCCGACAATAAGTCGTAAGAAAACAAAAAAAAAAAAAGATTACATATTATTTAAACAAAAGAAAATAAAACGAGTTAACAAGCATCTAGAAGGCCTACAATGTTCACACATTTACAAAATAATCGGTATAGGAATCTATACAAAAGTAAAATAAAAAAAAGACTAAATCTAACATGTGGCACAAATATTGTTATCAGTGCTGTAACTATTCTTAGCAAAGGGCTATGAAGATGATTGAAAACCATTGTAAAAAGAATAATCAAAAGAAGGAAAAAAAACAAAGAATTAATGAGATTGAGAATAGTTTTGGTTTTCCTTTAACACCGTGGAAATATTTTCGATATACGAAAACGACTTTTCTACAGATTTATTATAATATATGTATTGATTGAATGATTATGACGGATAGTTCGGCTGTAGTGCGTAAGCTTCCCTACAAGTAGTACTTGTAGGGAAGCTACTTCGGAACCGAAATTTCACGGACACGGATCGGGTGTAGTGCGTAACCGCCCTAAGGATGCACCCTACCCTTCAAAGATGCACTTGTTCTCTTAATACTTTTCTTTGGTAGAGCAGATTTCAGACATTTTCTAAATAGAGGCATTTTAAGTAAAGAAAACCAAACTTAATGGTTAAGTACTCAAATTATTTAATTTAATTCGAATCTGATTGTTACTTATTCTTTCTTAAGGTTGAACTAGTCGACGACACGAAATATTCTGTGCCCGGGGTTAAAATGCATGCTATCTTATCCGACAACACTTGCGTAAGAAATAGATGCTGTGATGAGCAGTAAGAAGCTAGTTCGCGTACGAATTAGCACTTTTACAAATTTGTATCGAAATGGATGATGATTTAGGACGAAAACGAGCGCGCGAAATTTTATAAACAGACCTCTGGGAGTCTAGATATCATGAAAAAGCTACTAAATTTATATTTATAAAATAACATTATTTGCATTGATGAATTACTAATCTATCCCTGTATGGAGGCCCTTTTTCAATTTTCCTACTTCTTATCGTATTTATTTCCGCCCAAAGATGCGTTAAAATTAGTGTTGAAATATGGAACTTTCGACGCTCATAACCTTTAAATATATTATTTTTTTACTTTTTTGTTTCCATACAGGACTAGATAATGATGAGATAAATTGATATAATTTTTTATTTTGAAGGTACATCGTCAAACAGAGGAGTATCTCTAGACTACGTTTGTATGGAAGAATTTTCGACTAGTGTAACCTTAATGAATGATAATTCTATTTAGTCCGTCAGTGAGATTATCAAATAATATTGGACACGTATTTTTCGCTTTACCAAATCAATAAAAATTTACAAAGTTAAAGCGCATCAAAATTCAGGAGTGGGGGGCTAGTGACGTCACTAAGGCTGTATAAAGTGTACTAGCGGCGTGACGTTTCACGATATTTCAACGCATTATATCGTCGTTACTTTATGTTTACGTGTCAAAAGAAAAATACGTGACCAATATTTTTTATTAAGACGGTACCCTGACCAAAAAATCGGCATGAGATATGAGCATTCCTATTGGTCTAGCGGCACTGGTGGCGCATGAATTACAGTAGTGAATACGCCCAGATTTTAGAATAAAATCTTTATAAAATCGAATTTTGGACTTTTGAAAAAAAAAAATCTACAAAAATGTTCGTTATTAAATTGTCTATCCATTAGTGTTAGTACAAAAAATAATTAATGAACACTTTACGAGGAGATGCATAATATCATTAATTATTTTTCATTTTTATGTATTTTTGGAAGGAGATTAGTGAAATATATACAACATTTAAAAAAAAACTAAATCTACCATTTTAGAATCAATATTATGTAGAAATTTAATGTATTTTTATTAATTGATATTTCTTTTTAAATAACGAGTGGATAGCTCCTAAAAACAGCACAAAAAACGGCTCGCGCGGCGTTTTGTTCGGGGTACCGCCTTAATATACCTGACGGGCATATACGGACATAGAGTAAACGGGTAGTTTACTGAAAATTTTGCTCTATGACACATTATAAGCAACCTGTTACTGCATAGTAGAATACAATATGCACAATGCATTTACAATGGGGTGCACCCTACCCTTCAAGTATATGTCTTCAATGACACACCTGTTACCAAGACCCAAGGATATCAGGTCTTTTTTGGCTTTTATCAAATAAAAATAGAGGGTGAAACAGGTTAAAAAAAATGTTTAGTGGTATGACTTGTTAAAAGTACATTTACAGTATAGTTCTCGCCATGTTCTGGACCGCCCTGAAGTTTGCTTTCCAATGCGAAAAGCACGAAACGGTGCTGTTTTTGAATGTGTTTATCAGTCATGTATGTTTGTTCCTATGTGTTCTAGAGACCAAACGCGTTGGCCGATTTTGATGATTCTTACGTCAATCGATTCGTCTTAACCCTGCGAGAGTCACTGGCTACATCAAAATTGGAAAATAGAAAAAATGGCGGCTTTTAGGCGACATATTGTGGAGGCCTAATTTTTATTTGCTTCCTTTCTCATCGTGTAAGGTATAAAATAAAGGTTTTTAAGAGGTCATTTCAAAAATATATAACAATTAAAATATGTTTAAATGTACCAAATTTAATTCAAAAAATCCGACTTCTTATGAAGCGAAGTAAAAATACGTAAACAAGAAGAAAATCATGCTGCGCAGGCGGAGGATACATCTGGTTTTGGTCAGCCAGCTCGCGAATATGGGTCGGGTTTTTTTAAATTATTGTATGAGATTTATTACTGCACAGCAATTGTAGCCAACTTCAGGGTGGCCAAGAAATTTGGCGAGAACTATACACTAGACTACGTATGGAACTTGTCAAATTTAATTATCTTTTTTTTTTATATATATTGTATTGTTTTTGTCATCTGATTTTTTTATCAATCGCATTAGATAAATTTATTTAGCCAGTAGTATAAAATCCTTAGCGACTGAAATGTATGGGATAGAGTTCTGAGTGAACTTGCCTGTATTTTTCACTGCAGGACAAAGGCCTGCGGAAAATACAGACAATAGTGAGACAGAATAGTGGGACAGAATAGTGAGACAGAATAATGAATCATAAAATTACCCCATTGGTCAGTTTTTTAAATGCTATTAGATGACAAACAAGCTGAAAGCCAGTAGTAGTGGATTCAATTAGTAAACCTGGATTAAATTCTTTGAAATCTTCAATAACCTAGTTTGAAATTACCAAATATGCAGTGAGCAAGCTAAAGTCCCCACCATGAGAAGCTAATATTGTAAATAAAGAACTTCTACTACGTTGCGTAGTGACAATTCAATCAAAAACAAATAATCCCAAATTCAATCGTTCCATGAGTTGCGTTCCAGTACCACAAGACATTAGACAACAGCGCTTTATATCGCTAAAAAATATAACCCAAGTGAAATTGCTTGTTCGTTTCTGATTTGTTAGATTGAATTTGGGATTATATCTTGTTGATTGAATTTTAGTTACTTAACTTAGTAGATGTTGTTTATTTACACAATTTATAGCTTCTTGTGACTGGGACTTTAGGTGAGCAATGCTTGTTCCCTCTCTATATGAAAAGTAGTTTTACAAGTTTTTATTTAGTTCCACCTGTCTCAGTCGACGTGGCTGAGTTCTGGTTGAAGCACAACATCTAAATCAAAAACTAAAAATGCAATCATCGACACGATGAAGAAGAAGAACCTGCCTAAGTGTCTGTAATCAAATGTTGCAACTAACATTTGACGCACTTCCACGTGTCTTATTGAGCTAAAATTTTGCACACACATTTGTGTCTTGTGATATGCATTTTTTTATACAAAAGGACAATAAAAGCTTGTTTTTATATAATATTTTTTCTTTGAGGCTTCAGTGCACTCTAGTGCTAGATGACTGGCCAATGTTAATCAGGACCCCCACCATAAGTGCTGATAATGGATTTTCTTATCTTATCTGAGTGACTACACCAGTCCCATGGGGTCATCAAAGACAAAAAGACAAAAAAAAGACAAAAGATATTTATTTCAACTGGGCCACCAAGCGGCACTTTTGAATGTCACAATTTAAATTTAAATGGAATACAAGTTGATTCTACCGTGCATTCGGAAAGTAGCTAGTTATGGAGAAGAATGCACAAGAAACTCCATACTTTTTAAATTTACATGGAATAAAAGTTGATTCTACCGTTCATACTAACCCTAAAAAAACAAAATGATAAACTACACCATCCTAGCAAGCACTCATGTGTATATTTATAGGCAGTGACAATATAAATACTTTTCTTTCTATACTGGTATAATATTCACAGCAGATCTTTGTGTCTCTGAAGTTAGCTGCAAGACCCTGTGCAGTAGTTATTTTTGTGTCAATGTTGAAGTAGAAGACAGCATTGTATAACTGCCTTTTTCACTCGCTTACGTTTGTCGCATCGTCCTACTCGATTACTCTATGCAGTACAGTCAATGACAAACTGTTTCTTGCGCAATGGTTCGCAAAGCCTACTTCAGAGACACAAAGCTCCAAGCCACTAGCGGCGCGTAGTGTTCCACGCGCGCCCCTTTTAGACGTCGCGGGGGGAGTCAAACATCTCACTCACCACGGGGTTTGCGGAAGGATCATAAGTGCCCGCGACCCCCGGCGTAGCTGTGAGATGGAATTTATTTATTATTATTTTATTTTAAATGCTGTAATGTATAACTGTATTTTGTCCCAAATCTATACTAATATTAAAAAGAGGAATGATTTGTATTTTTTTATGTAACAAATAAACTTAAACTACTGGACAGATTTCTAAAATTCATTCACCGTTGGGAAGCTATACTCTCCCCGGGTGACATAGGCTACTTTTAATCCCTGTATTCCCACAGGAACGGGAACTAAGTGGGTGAAACCCCGAGGAATCCGCTATTAAATAATATGCTTATTGACAACCTAACAATAGTCTGGACAGTTCCACTTAAATATCTGTGGTGCTTTCCTCAAAAGACCACTTCAGGCATCAACTATTGTTCTCATAATTTGAACACAACATTAATGTCCCCCGCTGCGTCTGTATGTGATAAACTCAAAACTACTAAACGGATTTTCAGCAATAAAAAGAGTACGAAACGAGGCAGGTTTTTGTGTATAATTTGTAACGGGTGAAGCCCGGACGGGTCGCTAGTTGACCAGTAATGGCCACAATATTTCATGGTCCTCTAATATTTTACTAATGAATAACAATACATAGATTTATTGTTTGGGCTTCTGCGAAGTGATACTAATGAAAGGGCAATGACCACTATCAATTTGCTTTAGTGACACAACTAAAACAGGTATGGACAACAACAAAAAATTTGTCAACAGATTCACTTGAATAGACTTTTAAAAACTTAGGGCAGAGAAGCCCTATTATGCATTCAACCTCTTTTTACAATAGTCATAGACAAATGTAAACACTGGCAGGTTGCTGTACCTTCCTTGTTTTACCACCTGTTAGAAGAAAACAGGTTTGGCTTAGGAATTTTTGAGATGGGTACATGACAAATACTGACTAATATTAGTAGGGTGATTACAATTGTTTGCAATGTTTTCTCGTGGTACTTAATTTGTGTTATGGGAAAGAGATGTATAGCATGGTATTTTTTTATTGCCTAGAGAATTTTTAATTTTAGATTATGAGTAATTCAAGAAATTTGTAATGAAAATCACAAACCAATCATGCATTTATCTAAATGGACACCATGGAAACGTTAATTAAACGCTTATCAATACTTCTTAACTACAAAAAGCATTAAGATACTCAGTTCTTACCTTATACATCAAACTCCATTGAATAACAGAAGAAACACTTAAATAACACACTCTATTACACTTAAAACTTACGATATAACAATATTAATTAGATTTCCACACAATACAAACTTAATATATCAACAAAAAACGCGTAATTTGAAAAATAAAGTTCCATTAGTTAAAATAAGTACAATCAATTTCCTTTGCCCGACTACTCATGTCGACGCGAACGCGAATACGCTAATGAACGACCCTTTCCACTGTTTGATTGTAACGTTACTACATCTTTGTAGTCTAAGAATGCTTTTAAAAGTAATTACAAAAGTTTTTAGCGTAGATTATCGAAGATATAAACAAATTTCACGGCGTATTTTAAGTGAACTATACGTCCATTGCTGTTCAGGCGACAACGCTACTGCCCGAAGCAGAAATTGAGATAGCGAATGTATTTTTTTTGTGGCAACATTCTGTGTTACTTTGCAAAGTCCCGTTACCCCGATGGCTTGGTCCGATTCGTCAACTTCAATAATGATAACAATAAAACAATAAGTTAGTTTACTGTATTCTAGATCAGTATGTATTAGTTCTATAACTTGTCATATAAATTCGTAATCATAATGAACAATTAAATGCAGTAAACACAGGGTAAATACTTGATATAACTTAAAAAAATACTATTTTCGTTTTAGGCAAAGCAAAAACTTGATTGAAATTACTTTGAAATGTTGATTGAGATTATTCATAAACCTTCGTTTAAATATAATATTATTTTATATTATGTTTGTTATCGTCTTTTTGACATACAAATTTTCATTTTATTGTATTTCTTGGTATTTTAATTCAATTTACTGAGCTGTCTATGACTCTCTAATGGAACACGGACCAAAATTGACAGGTTCTGTCTTGAACACAATGACCTCATAATCTTTTCAATTTATCCGTATAATAAATAAAACCATCAAAATCCAAACGAAAACCTTAAAAATCAGAATAAAAACATCAAAAATCTTGTATTTTTTTTTACAACCATTTAATATTTAATTGAAAAATGTTGGAGAGGAAAAATATTGTTGATTTTGGTGGCGTAACAAGCAACATTGTTGGGTGTGGGGCAAGAAGAGAGACAGTACGGAATAGCGATAGTTATAGGTAGGTCGAGCGTCGAGTTGGCATTGTAATTAGAGATGGGTTAATACCGATATTTCTCAAGATTAGGTAATACTAATATATTCGCCTAGCAATATTATAATATTGTAACTAATATATCAGTATTAGTGATATTTTAAGTTTCACTAATATTAGACTTGGCAGGCGATAAGTAATCCTTTGTTATCTTAGATTCTTATCGAACAAAATATACTTAAACATTTTTGTAATAAAAAAAAACAGCATTAATGTGTGCAGGGGTATAAAAAAGCATATTATTTATGTACTTTACAAGTTTTCCCTTTTTAATTGTGCGATATTCGTCTTAAAACACATCAATACAATACCTAATAATCAGTAAAATAATCTGTTCAAAACCAACGTGTAATACTAAATTCTGGCATAATAACATGTTATTTATGATTTTAATAACAAATGTTTTGTAGACAAACAAATTGTATTGACTGTATCTGATAAAGAGTTGAAAACTGATATTTCACCTCGCTGGGATGCGATGTCACTCTAATTTGTACCTTAACACTACTCAAATAGGATCTCGGTGATATCATCGCTCTCAGAGCCTCAGGTACGGAGACGACGAGAGCGAGAAATAGGTCGATTGAAAATTATCCATCTCACTCATCCGCATACGCAAATATTTGAATGAATGATGTTCCCTTCACCACAGATATTAAAATACTACCTTCACGAATCCGGCGGGCGCCAACCGAGTGAATCCGAACTATGCCGAATGTTATTAGACGATTTATTTTGGTTGGTCATTACAGAGATTAGGTGTTATGAAATATTAGCATATCATAGTTCGTCGGATTCTAATCCACGAATCCCTTCAATATTACTAATCTCTTAACTAATACTAATATATCAGCTACACCGCTAATTGTAATAAACTACTTGACGTGTTTATCGCCAGCCGTGTTATCGCAGAGCGCTTTGTGCGGTTTCACCTTGTTACGGTCGCCTTTCAACTGGTTATAACTCTGACGTATTTCATCGTTTATTTTCTTATTTCTTCTAATTCCACTTTATTTAGTATATTTCATTATAATTCTATATTTTTTTAAATTAAAAACCGGCTGTGATTTTTTTAATTTGTGTTTTTCAAGTTTGCATTTAAAAGTATTTTATTTATTGCTTCTGGAAAATGGTAATTGATTAATTTTCTAATAAAATCACATGATTGCTGTGTTTCGTAATGCATTTAGCGGCTGCATTATGAGGCGTTCTAAATAATTATAACACAGAAAAATATAATTATATTCAATTATTTCAAGGAATGTTATCGTTATCAAACTGTTTATTTTTTTCTAGTCTGCTTCATTCCTTGTTTGAAAAAAAACCTGCATAGTTACAGCTTCTTATAACCTACGTAGACTCATTTCATATTATTTGTTTTTATTTCTATCAAAAGTTGTACAGTCACAGCGTTTTCGTCCGCTATAGCGTTTCGGCATTGGCCAATGTCTGTCCTCTTTGTTATCAAACAAAAGATTAGTCAGTTTATTATTGATTTGTTTGCTTGACACAGTCTGAACGAAAATCAATAGTTTGCGAACAAAGTAGGGGCGGGGTTAGGTATTATCAGAAAGAGACAACGAGTGTTCCACATTCGAAAATAACAATGATAAAAGCGAATTATTGTTGGTACTAAGTGTATTGGGAATATAGAAAAGAAAAGAACGCATGACAATAGAATCATCATTATCTGCCTAGCCTTCCCCCAAATATATTGGCTTCGAGCGTGTGCAAGCCAGCTGAATACTACTCTTTGGTATGGAGTGTAGCGACTGCCTTTTTGACCTTGATAACCTAGTTACTATGTACACTTTTCTGTTCGGTGATGTACACAATTCCTTAGGTAACAATAGGTTTGACTTGCTATGTCAAAATACATAATTACTTGATTGTTTTGCAAGAATTAGTTTAAGCTCCGCATTAGCTAATGTGAAGTGTATTTTTGCATTAGCTTTGTAAAGAAGTAATACTTCTTTAATTACTTCCCTTGGAGCTTTGTTAAAAAAGCATCAATGGGACACTAAAATATGTCCAAACTAGCGTCATTAATATACAGGATAACAGGATTCTTATAAATAAGTACCTGACTCACAAAAAAATACTTTCATCGAAAATTATGAGTCATACATAAAATTAAAGAAAATATTTATTTTAATCTGCATCTGTACGAATTGCTATAACATGCAATTGTTAATTATATCGACTAACAAAAATATAATATAAAAAAAAACAGTAACAAAATTACATCTGTAAAAACAAGCGAAATTAATTTCGAGTAAAATTAAAATCCTACTATGGCAATATTAATGCATCTCCCCGACTCCCGTGACGTAATAACAAAATGCAGGTCGACAGAGGGCGTTCACTAGTTCATTTGAAATGTCAAAAGTGCAATGAACTTATGCATAGATAAAAAATGTTTAATTTTATTTGTTAGCCAGTTTTTTTTGGATTGGATGGACCTCAGATAAAGAATAATAAGAATACTACCCGGCAGTATTCTTTATCTGAGGGATGGATGGATGTTTGGTAGTCAATCGCGTCAGAAGTTCAAAACGGCTGAATGGATGTGTTCTTTTTATTTCCATGCGAACGAAGTCGCGTACCTACAGAGATGATAGATAACATAGAGTAGAGGAAAATAATATAGATGATAAATGTCTGTAGGTTCACAAAAAATGGGGTGACAGCTGAAAAGACCTCAAATAAATTGGATTATGGGGGCTGGAAAATGATGAGAGTTTTTGGAACGAAGTTCCTTATCGCGCGTTGCGAAAGGAGGCTAGACGGAAAAAATTAAGACCAAAAGTTGTAACGACACTTTTTGCTATAGTTGTAAGCCGTGCGGCGTGCGCGAAAAAAACAATAAAATAATAACAATAATGAATTCTGTCAGTGTGTAGTGTGTGTGTGATATTTTTGAAACACTGACAGGATTCATTATTGTTATTACTTTTTATTATATACTAGCTGACCCGGCAAACTTTGTTTTGCCATACAAACACCACACATTTTTCTACCCTACCTACCCTACACTACACTACCCTACACTTTCCTACACTTTCCTACACTACCCTACACTACCCTACCCTATCCTACACTACCCTACCCTACACTACCCTACCCTACCCTACACTACCCTACCCAACACTACCCTAACCTACAAAAAAAAATATATATATATACGTAAAAACCATCTTTGAACTTCAATTTCAATGAACACTTAAAAAAAAGAATTGTCCGAATTGGTCCAGGCGTTGTTGAGTTATGCGCTTACCAACACATTTTGCGATTCATTTTTAAATTATAGAAGATTATGTACAATTATTATTTTTAACACTCCATCAGCAATATCTGGAACTTGTGCAGAAACACTGTCAGGATTCATTATTGATAATATTTTTTAACATGTACAATTTTGTTTTTTTATGACTTGTACGAAAGAATAGACAGACAGAGTGCATATATATATATATATGTGTGTGTGTACGTACAATTTTTTTTTTGCTTTTTTTATTTCAATAGCGAATCAACTAAAACTTCGTTCCATCCGGGTGTCCCTTGACACCTCTCAAGTTTTTTATTTATTACAGAGTTTTTCTGAATCAATGATTATGTTAATGAATGGGTGGGTATGACCTTGGTACTTTTATACATGAACCCGTCCAGTCTTCCTGTGAATGTTATAAAAGAGGGGAAAGCGGCAGTGTTATCGGTTGAATGAATATCGACACGGTTCGCCAGCGGCTTGCCAGCGGTCACCAACTATTACTGGACCAGGTGGTGGATTGATGCTGGGTAGTCGGCCTCCTTTTTAGGGTTCCGTACCCAAAGGGTAAAAACGGGACCCTATTACTAAGACTCCGCGGTCCGTCTGTCACCAGGCTGTATCTCATGAACCGTGATAGCTAGGCAGTTGAAATTTTCACAGATGATGTATTTCTGATACCGCTGTAACAACAAATACAGAATAATAGTTATTTATGCTACAAGTGCGGAAGGTAGGTGATTTCCGATGAGTGGCATTTTTATTCACGAGCGAGCGAAGCGAGTGAGTGGGTAAATCGACACGAGTCGGAAATCGTCTTACGTACGTGTATCATATAACATTTTACTATGCATTGTGCGAGGAAATAAATAAATTAATAAAATGGCGAGCTTATTCAAGCGCGTTCAGCATATCCACAGATTAACTAATAGTTCCTCGAGAATATCTACTGCGCATGTGCAAATAGCTGTCACATCGTAACACAATAAGGCACGAGCAAAATATACGTTCTGCCAAACATATTTAATGAATATTTAAAATTAATTTATTGATCAAAATCTACATGTTAATTAATTAAAAACGCCTAAGATGAAGTTTTATTTTACCTTTTATATGAATGATAATCTGTACATAACTAATTTTTAAAACTTTTCTCAATAATAAAAACTATGCGTCGGGCTGACGTTGGAGTTATAAATTAAAAAATACAGGAAAGTAAAAAGCACTAGTGAAAAAAAGTGACACTTTCCGCACAGTTTGGCTGCTTGGGAAACCGCTCTTTTCGAGGACATACATTGTAAAATAAATATTTAAGTGGGGCTCCCATACAACAAAAGTGACTTTTTTGCCTTTTTTTTGCGATAATGAACTACATCTCAATTTCCCATCCCATAAACCCCATTTCTATTCCCACTCCTTCTCTGTTCATGCAGTACGATTGTGGAACTCACTTCCACCTAAAATCAGTGACTCCCAAAATATATCTGTATTAAAAAAAACAAGTCAAAGAACATTACCTCTCCACCATCTTGTAATTTTATATATTAAGTATATGTATATATTTTTATTTTCACTTTTTTCACAAACAATTTAAAAACAAATTTACTTACCAACGAAAGAAAACATTTCCAATGTCTCGGCAAACCATTTCTATACATTATTTACAGCTCAAAATGGCATAAAAGCATTTTTCTAGATTTAGGTAGTTTCCGGTGCCGATAATGCTAAATGAAAGCTCAGATTACGATCATTTTTCGTAACTTTACTCCGTTTTTTGGCACGCGAAGTACATACAGTCGCGTCATCTAGTTAGATGTATGTCTGTGGTTTGAAATAATGTCTGTCTAGCCCTAAGGTCTAGCCTAAAGTTTTTACCGCACTATTCCCAAACCACTGCAACTCCTGAAAGCCAGAATCAACAGTGGCGACCACCAGAAAAGCGCCGAGGCAATGAAGCTCGACGAAGTCCCGGAGAATGAATTTACCTGTCTTGGATCCCGCAACGAAATTAATCAGAAATGAATAAAAGAGGAGTAGGCAACAAAAACATGATTTCCACTTCCCTCCATAGCAAGCAGGAGACAGAACAAACAAGGCCAATAGGCACAAAGGGTCGTTTTTAACTGATATAAACCCACTTGCCTAAAGTTTTTTTTTTTTGTAGATATTGCCCTACTGTAGAAATTTCTTCCTGCGTTCCACCGTCGTGGGTGCGTTTACAAACATTTAAACTCACATACACGAGACACCTAGATCCAGAACCACTATCTGTAGGCCATACAAACATTTGTTCCGTGCGTGAGTCGAACCCACGACACGCAGCGCAGCAGCCGATCGCTCAACCACTACGCCAACCGTTTCGTCATTAACATTACTAAATAATAGGCAGTTATTTATAAAAATATTTTAAGAATATTGGTGATTTCCTTCTTGATCTAGAGTTATCAAGCGTGGGTCCTGAATTCGATTCTCAGCCAAACTATTAGACCGTTCACGACGCGACACACGACACCGCAAAATGTGGTCACAATGGGTTCCCTCTATCTGGCAGAATCTTGATACTCCGAAATTTATTTGGCATAACACACTTGGCATAATCTTCTTTAAACGAATATTCTTAAGGCATAATTTTATTTTTGTATAATTATTGTTTGAATTTTTTCTATGTCCGAATTTACAATGGCTTACTTTTAAGATGGCAGAATTTTATTTGGCATAATTTCACTTGGCATATTATGAAGATGGCAGAAATTCATTTGGAATAATTTTATTAGGCATTTCTATAAAATAGCATTTTTAACCTTAAATTGAAATTGGTATACTGTCTTAAAAAGTCATTATGTTGTGTTACAAAATTTAGTGACAGAAACGAATCGCTGCAAAACCGACTCCACGTAGTCTTGTCTGCCCTACCCTTAAAGTGTAATTTAAGCCCGCGTAGGCGCGTAGGGGCGAGGCGGCCTGCGAGCTGAGGAGCAGGTGGTTTAATAACGGTCGCTGCCGCGGCTGAGGCTGGCCGATGAAGCCGGCCAGCAAGCCGAAGCTGCGGTGGTGAGCGTTAAAACCATCTGCGACGACAAGCTCGCGTGGGACCGCCAGAGCCCCGCAGCGCCGGAGCCGTGACAGAAACCATGCCTGCTGCATGCTGCATGCTCACTTGCATTCTTGCTTGCATGTTGCATGCTCACTTGCATGCTTACTTGGATGTTGCATGCTCACTTGCATGCTTGCTTGGATGTTGCATGCTTGCTGAATGCATGTTGTAAGCTTGTTTTCATGCTGCATGCTTGCTGCATGCATGGTATGTACTTGTTTGCATGCTGCATGCTTGCTTCATGCATGGTGTATGCTTGTTTGCATGCTGCATGCTTGCTGCATGCATAGTGTATGCGTGTTTGAATACTGAATGCTTGCTGCATGCATGGTGTATGCTTGTTGCCAGGTTTGCATGCTTCATACAGCGAATTTTATCACAAAAAAAATGGGTTCAATCAATCTTTTAATATGGTAAAAAATACAAAATTACTCTAACTATGCATTATCTGTAATGTGATAGATGAGTATTTCAAATAATATGGATATGAAATGTATGCCAAAAGACGATTCTGACTGTGAACTTTCTGCGATGTGATGGTTCTGCCTTTTAATGACCATATCGATATGAAATTTATGCCTAAAGATGATTCTGACTTACAAAATTATGAGTTTGAATGTATGATAAATGAGCGTATGCCAAACGATTTTCTGCGAAATGATGTTTATGCTATCAGTTTTTATGCATAATAATATTATGACATAAAAAGTTCTGCTGTAAAAGGTAGACCTTTTTTTTTTTGCCGAAATTACTTACGCAATTAGGCTGCCGGTCACAATATTTGCACGAGACTGCACCACACGACGATTTACAAACAGTTTTTCGGCTATGTCGTCGATGCCGCTATATCATCGCGGTTTTTTTGCAGTGACGTTTTAGAGGCGGTACACATCAAATATAAACTTGTTGACGACACGACACACCGCATCGCACGGCTCACGCGCTTTTCGTCACACACGCGCTTACAAAACAATAGAAGTGCACTGCAGTGTCGTTGCAGAATCGTGTTTTTGAACAAACGAACGGACGACATACTGTCTGCAGTTTGTCGTGTGTTAAAAATCGTGACCGCAAATCGTGTCGCGTAGTGCATCGTGAACAAACGACCTTACTCGGTGTCCAGCTCCTAGACGTGTCGTGCGTTTTCGTACAGAAACTGGTCCACAGATTAAATTTAAAACTGTTGATGTATCAGTCAATATAGTCCTAGACAACTTCTGTTGCGAGAGCGAGCGTTGCGACCTCGAAAATTTTAGCACCCTGCATCGGCAATATTTTTTTTGATGCCCATTCTTACTACTAGTTTGGTCGAGGCCCAGGGAGGGGGGCAATTGTTGCACCCCCCCTGTATCCGGCCTGACCAATGGTGTTATATTTTCATTTAGTAGAGGTGCTCGCCTATACTTCATAAAAGATAGCTTGATCTCTGCAACAGCTGTCAGTATCAATACAGTAACAATAGCGCTTGACAGGCTAACAATAACGTATACGTTTCGCACGTGACACTGGCAGAATAGTCAAAACTGACTCAGTTGCCAAAAAAAAAAAAAAAAAAAAACGTATACGTCAGTTAGACATATGTCGCAGAGATCAAGCTATCTTTTATGAAGTATAGTAATGTGACTGACTTTAAGCTATTTTGCTGTTAGCCAAACACACATATAGGACTTCCCATAAAGGACAAAACAAATAAATACGTGGGACACTCAGAAAGTTTTGCGAAACTAAAAAAAATTGTTCTATACGTACATATATTTTTATTAAATCTTTTCAAAGTACTTTCCACCAGCCTCTATACAAAGATTCATGCGCCTAAACCAGTTTTCAAAACACTTTTTCCAGTCCGCCGCAGACACCTCGTTTACAGCCTGCTCGAACGCAGCCAGCGCATCTTCCGGCGACGAAAATTGTATCCCTTTGAGCTGATTTTTTATTTTTGGGAATAAAAAGAAGTCACACGGTGCTAGATCAGGGCTGTAAGGAGGGTGACCCAGGAGTTTGACTGGCGTGCTGTCCAGGAAGTCCCTCGTTTTGAGTGCGGTGTGCGCAGGTGCATTGTCGTGGTGGAGCAGTAGCCCGCGGAGCCCTGTGTTTGGTCGCTTGTTGCTTATAACAGAGAAAACTTCTGGCAAACATTTGGTAGTATACCATTCGGCATTAATGCTTCTTTGATCCCGTAAGGGAATTGATACCAAGTGGCCAGTCAAATTAAAAAAGCTAGCGATCAAAATCTTACCCCCGCTTCTAGATCGCTTCACTTTGGTAGGCGTTGGCTCATTTTGAAACACCCAAACAGTCGACTGGCGCTTGGTTTCTGGGTCGTATTGATAAATCCAGGACTCATCACCTGTAACGATGTCGTAAACACGCCGAGACGAGCCTGCTTCAAATTTGTTAAGCATATCACGGCACCATTCCACCCGGGCCTGCTTCTGAGCATCGGTGAGGTTGTGCGGCACCCAGCGTGATACTATCCTCCTCACGCGAAGATGGCTGTGTAGAATCTCGTGAACGCTTCCCGATCCAATCTTCAATATGTGTTGAATCTCCTGATATGTAATTCGCCTATTGTCTTGGATTAAATTTTTCACTGCTAGCACGTTTTCTTCGGTAACAGCCGTCAAAGGGCGACCGCTTCTTTCGTCATCCCCCAAAGTTGGTCGACCGCGCTTGAATTCGTTATACCAACGATACACGGTTGCCTTGGAAGGGCCTTCATCCATGAATGCCATTTGAAGTCTATCGTACGATTCATCCGGTTTCAGGCGACACTTGAAATCGTATAAAATCATAGCTCTAAAATGTTCCCGGCGCAGATCCATATTTCAGTGAGACACAATACTTTGAATTAACTCGCAAAAAATGTGGAGGGAAATTTTGAAATTGGAACTTACTTATTTTTACTTATAAATAATCATATTTTCGAAAAACATTATAACTGGCCAGTCTCCCATATATAAAAACTTTTTTTCGCAATACTTTCTGAGGGGCCTGGTATATTTCCCAAAGAGTTCGCTAGTATGTGGTTGTTATCAAATAATTTACCAAAAGAGTCTTGTCCAAGTCTTGCCAAGGGACATCTCAATGATTCGATAAGTCGAGATAAGTCTTGGCCTAAGACTTATCCAATCATCAAGATGTCCCTTCCAGTCTAACTGGGTGCTGATGAAGGCAAAGACCACTTATATATGGATACAGTATCAGGTGTACACATAGTAAGATGACGGATTCACGTCGTAAAAAGAAAGCGTCGGCTTATTTTGCATCCTATCATTAGGAATGGATCGATCAATTGTCCTTGTACAAAGTTTGTAGTTGCTATGCCATCCATTACCTACCTTAGATGGCGCTTGCATTCCGCAACATAGATGGCGCTTGGCTTGGCATTATTCATAAAATAGTTTATTTAGCTCAAGCTGATACGCATAAAGTCCATTTGCTTCTATATGAATATTTGCTCCTATAGGAATATGTACTCATATAGGAATATTATATTATATTAATATATGAAGCCAAGTCAGAAAAAACTCAAACTCAACTCGCGGCTAAATTAACTCTGACACCAGAGGTATCACACGAAAAGAAGAAGAATGAATATGAGCAAATTAATTGCGTATCGGCTTGAGCGCTATAAACTTGATTGAAATCAACAATTTCTAAACGAATCACAAACAAAACGTCAAAGATCTCCCAAACGTCAGAAAAAGAAAAAAAACGTCAAAAATATTTACAAAAGTTCATTGTGTGGACGAAACGAGCGCTTTGTTTAAAAAAAATATTGTTATAATTAATCTCGTTAATTGTAAACCCTAATATTAATATCATAGTGCACTGTCTTTAATATATTTATAAATATTAGGGTCACGTAAACGATTAGGGATTATCAAGAGTGTCTTCGTGTTGTGGAAAACAGGTGAAAAATTAAGAAAAAAAAAAACATCGAGAGATCTCCTAGAATAAAATGAGTAGATGTGACTTTAAAATTGTGTTATTAGGGAGTGAACATGTGGGAAAAACCAGTTTAGTTCTCCGATTCGTGAACTGCAGATTCAATGCTGATATTCCTTATCAAAACGTGAGTAATTAGCAAAAAATAATTTGTAAACATGCCATAAACCACACCTGTATTTTTTTCTTAGCGCAGATGTGCAAAGTCATTCATGCTCAGATAGAATAATTAACAAAAAAAATATTTAAATGTATGAAAATATCAAGTAATATTAAATTAATTAATAACTTTTTCTATGCCTGTCCTCAAGCTCTTAGTTTTTGCCACATTATCTTAAATTAACTTATTACTAAGTACCAGTATTGTAATTGGAATTTCAAGGTCCAATTTCTATTTACTATGCATGCATGTGATAAGATAACACATTACTCCAATCACATGAGCTGGAGTTGCCATTGATTGAATGTAATATGATCTTTATCTCGTAAACCATAAATACTTTTGTGCTGATTTTTGATCTTCATTAGTATTCTAATTTATACTTATCTTCTTACTAAATTTACAAGTTACCACTTCTTCAAATATCTTTCTTTAGGAAGGTTATCCTAGATATTTGAAGAAGAGCCAGTCCGCTGCCATGGTGTCGTCCCGCACTTTGCCGCGCCCTGTCTATGATTCATGTCTTGTCTGCATGAACAGTATTTAGGTACTTATTTTTATACATACAGGATTGAAGTTCCTATGTGACTTTTTTATTTAAACCAATATTTGGTGAGATATGCACTTCTAAAGTTACTACTGTTATATTTATTTATATTATGGTTATATTTATCACTCATCGTGAAAACGGGATCCTGTACTTTTCGTTAATCTTTAATAATAATAATAGGACTGTCAAAAATTTGTTGGTGGCGTACACATGTGGTTTCGTTTCTAACACAGTATTTTGGCTGTTTTATGTGCTTTTTTGGTGGTTTTGGTGTACCTTGTAAACGTTTGTGATCGTCTTGTATTTGTTTTAGTGTTTGTGTGTCCAATCTTACATTAGGTAAGTTTTAAATATAATTTTCTTGCGGCGTATGCCGAGCGACCATGGAGGGTGACGATCGGCCTCCTGGTCGCCCGCCAGATCCTCCTCATGCCATTCCACTACAATCACAGGATCTTTTCACCCAATCTGCGGTTTTGACCGCCCCACTGTCACAGTTTGAAGCCATGGAAGTGGAAATTGCTTCCCAAAAAAGAAAAATGAATGACATTCAATCACCAAATGGCTCCTTGGGCGTTTCTGCACGCACGGAAGATAATTCTTTTTTATCCAAACGTGACAGAGTTACAGCTCCGTCATTGATTTCGGGAACCAAATACTCAAACTTGGATAAAGAACCGTTTTTGGTGTATACATCACTAGTTGAAACTGAACCAAATTCAGGTACTACCCTCCATCCCATCATATTCGGCCAATTGTTACAGAAAATAGCAATCAAAAATATTAGACAAGAAGGAGGTATTAAACGTATTGGCAGAAATAAGGTGTCTGTAGAATTTATGGGGCCAGAGGATGCTAATGCCTTCATTGACAATTCCAGCATGAAACAGAAAGGTTACAGCATGATGATTCCTACTTTTAATATCACCAGGATGGGTATTGTGAAGGGTGTCCCTAGCAATTGGTCTGACATTGAGGTCATGGACAACCTGAAGTCCCCACGTGGTAAGATATTGAAGGTGAGGAGAATGAACCGCAAGATTGTCAGTGAGGGTAAGGCTGAATGGGTTCCTACTTCAAGTATGGTGCTTACTTTTGATGGTCAGAGCCTCCCAGATCGAGTTTTCTGCTGCTTTAACTCCCTTCCAGTAGAAATATACAATTTCCCCACAGTTCAGTGTTTTGGCTGCTGCAAGTATGGACACACAAAGACCCAATGCCGATCTAAGCCACGTTGCTACCGCTGTGGTGGAGACCACTTTGGCGATGGATGCTCTATTGAGGAACCTAAGTGCTTTTATTGTACGGGTGCACACCCCGCGAATAGCCGTCAGTGCCCAGAATACCTACGTCAGAGGAGCATCAAGGCCTCCATGGCTAAAGATAACATCTCTTATTCTGAAGCAGCCAAAAATCATGCCCCCTCTTACCGATCTTATGCGGATGTTACAGCATCAGCCCCTCTTTTTTCGCAGCCTATCCACCAGACTCTTACCCATGAGCCACGTTCTTCACGTCTTCCTCCTCCTAATTATACCTCCCATCCCCAAACCTCCACTTACTCCTCCAGTAGAAAACACACTTCATCCCACCCAAAATCACATACCCCGCGTCATCCTGGTTATGACCAAAGGGCTCACCAGGACATTATTAATAGTTTCTCATTCCCTACTTCCCCTAATGGTTGTGCTTTGATTGACCATCCTCCCTCTCATAATGTGAATACTCAGACTATAGAGTCAATTGTTATTTTACTTTCCTCCTTACTATCTAACTCTTCTTTACCAGACCACGTTGCCGACAACCTAGTCAAAACAATTAAATCCCGTAACATTCCATTTACTGCAGTGGAACTCCAGGAGCGCTCTCCCCAAAAAACATGAAATCTCTCATCTTATTAACGTATACAAACCAGCATTATTTGCAATTTCTGAGACGTGGCTGACACCCCGTCTCAATTTTAATTTTCCTGGCTATGGCACGCTCCGTGATGACCGTTCTGATGGATATGGCGGAGCTGCCATACTAGTAAATAATCTTCTTCCATTTTCCCCTCTGTCTCTGCCTCAACACGGAGATGGGATTAATGCTGTAGGTGTTAACATCCTTGGCATTAATTATATTTCTGTCTATATTCCCTCGCCCGATTCCTCTGTGTTTCAGTATATCCATAATATATGTTCCTCATTTAATCCTGTTATTATTTTGGGTGATTTCAACTGCCATCACTCCATGTGGGGATCTGACCATTGCGATAGCCCAGGTACTGATTTGGTTGATCTGCTGGACAACTTGAATTTGTGTGTTGTCAATGATGGCTCTGTCACTCGCCTTCCTAGACCCGGTCAGTGTAGAAGCTGTGTGGACCTTACCCTGTGTTCAGCCAGTTTGACCGCCCAGTTGGAGTGGAAACGACTAAATCTCACGTATAGCAGCGACCACTACCCAATATGCACTACTCTGGTCTCTAGGTCCTTACCCCATAGAGATAATCCCCCTCTTTTAAAATACAGGCTGACTGGGGCCGGGTGGGACTTGTATTCTCAAACTCTTGAGGATATAATTCCCACTTTGCCTCAAGTTTCTCCAACCAACCTGGATGCCTGTGTGTTGCAATTTTCCAGTGCCATTTCATCAGCCGCTGATGCCAGCATTCCGCTCAAGAATTCAGCTTCGGGAAAATTATCATCCCCTCCCTGGTGGGATCAAGAATGCTCCAACATGATTAAAGCTCGTAACGAAGCTGAAAGAAAATATGCTCATAATATGTCTGTTGAAAACCTGTTAGAATATAAACGGATTGTTGCGAGATCCAGGCGTCTATTTAAGGAAAAAAAACATGAAGGTTGGAAAAAATTCTGCTCTTCACTTTCCCCTTCAACCCCTTCCTCTATTGTCTGGCAAAACTTTAAAAGATTTAAACGTGGCTGCTCTGCTTTAACATCTTCATCTATCCCTAGCGGCTTAGCAGCACCTTTTCTTGACAAATTAGCTCCTCCTTTCGCCCCTCTCTATGAAGAATGCCCTTTACCATTTGACAGTGAAGACATTTTCAATGACCCTCTGGACGCCCCCTTTTCGTTATGCGAACTTGATGCAGTTCTCAAGCACGTCCATGACTCTGCCCCTGGCATGGATGGACATCCATATTCCTTTTTTAAAAAATTGGGGTCCCGCAGCCGCCAATACCTTCTATCGCTAATCAATTCTTGTTTTACCCTTTCTCATATCCCAGATAGTTGGAAAACACACCTGATCATCCCCATATTGAAACCTGGGAAACCCCCAGATAGTCCAAATAATTTCCGGCCCATAGCGCTATCACCGGTCATAAGTAAAATTTTAGAACACCTCATTAAAAACAGGTTAGAATGGTTGGTTGAAAGCCGAGGTCTCTTAGCCAAATCACAATTTGGTTTCCGAAAGGGAGCCAGCACCATGGATAGCATTGGAATACTTACGACTGATATCCGAATCGCCCTCAGCAAACGTGAGTCCGTTCTTGCGGTCTTTCTTGACATTGCAGCGGCTTACGACAGTGTCCTTCTTTCCGTACTCAGAAGTAAATTACGCCAGCTGAGTATTCCGGCAAAGATACTAAACTGTATCTGCAACCTGCTGTCTGGACGTAACGTAAAACTCCATATCCCAGGTGAAACATCCGAACCCAGAACAGTCTGGCGCGGGCTCCCCCAGGGCTCAGTGCTAAGCCCTCTTTTATACAGTATCTATACATATGACCTCCACTGCTCCCTAAACAATGACTGTCAGGTTTTACAATATGCAGATGACCTATGTCTATATATTCCTTCTTCTTCCATAGATAGAGCTACGGAATCCATGCAAGTGTCCCTTAATTCTCTAAACCAGTGGTTAATTTCACATGGCCTGAGCCTGTCTGCTCCCAAAAGCACCGCTGTTGTTTTCTCACGTAAACGTGTTCCTCCATATGTCCACCTTGAAATTGAAGGATCTCCCATCAAGGTTGAAGATAATGTAAAATTTCTTGGTGTCATCTTGGACTCAAAACTATCTGGTATCTTTCATCTCAATTATATCGCCAATAAATGTGAGAAGAAGATTAACATGCTTCGGGCTCTGGCGGGTGTTTGGTGGGGCGCTCATCCCTTCACACTTAAGCTTATTTATAACGCCACGGTGAGAAGCTTGCTCGACTATGGCTCTTTCCTTCTTGAGCCCTGTAGTAAAGTTGCTTTAGCCAAACTAGAGACCATCCAGTCGAAATGCCTCCGCATTGTGCTGGGTTGTATGAGGTCCACCCCAACCAACGCCCTGCAAGTCGAGAGTGGCGACCCTCCTCTTCTTCTTCGTAGACAATATCTGGCTGACAAATATATCTACAAGGCATATTTCCTTAATAACCACACTATTCTGGCTAAACTGTCTATTTTAGACAACCTATGTAGAGAAAGCGAATATTGGAGACATAAAGACCCCCCTTTATTTATTAATTCATATAGAAATATTCACACTGTAAAAGTAAATTCTCCCATCCCTCAATTTAAAAAATTCCCAATTTATACGTCCCCATATGAAATAACAAATTTTGTTCCAAATTACGTCCCTTATATCGGTTTGAATAAGGACACCATCAATGCTAATGACCATTTTCTTTCCGTTATTAATGACAAGTGGCCTAATCACTTTAAATTCTACACCGACGCTTCTAAACTAACCACGGGTGGTAAAACTGGCATTGCTGTTTACAATTCCAATTCCCAGATATTTCTCCAATTCCAGTGTCCTCCCGAGTCTTCGGTATTTACCGGAGAATGCATCGGGATCCTTGAGGCATGCTTATTTATTTCTTCCCATACGTCTATTACAAAAGCAGTTATCTTTTCCGACTCCAGAAGCGCCCTGGAAGCCATAATTAAAAATTCGTTTAAAGACAATATCCGTAATCCACTAATCATCGAAATTAAAACAGTCCTACATTCTTGCTCTCAAAAGAACATTGAGATCGTATTAGTATGGATACCAAGCCATATGAACATTAGGGGTAATGAGCTGGCAGATATAGCAGCCAAGGAGGCGGTTTGTAGCAGTCTGGCTGATAAAAAACATTATTTGGTCCAAATCTGTGACTTGATACACAAGGCTAAAATAGATCTCTTTAAATCCTGGCAAAAAAACTGGTCTAAATCCAGTAAGTTAAAGGGTGGTCTTTATGCCTCTATTCAACCAACCATCCCACCCAAACCATGGTTCTACAAATTTAAAGAAACTTCTAAAACCGTCACATCCGTTATTTGCAGAATACGAATTGGCCACTGTTGCACTCCAGTTTTCCTCCATAAAATTAGAGTCCGGGATAGTTCCCTGTGTGAATGTGGTCTGGATGATGGTACGCTGGATCACATCTTCCTAAAATGCCGGCTGAATAATTCCTCTTCTTTTGATGGAGTAATTTCTAAACTAAAAATACAAAATCCTGTAAATGTTCGTCACCTTCTCTCATTTTTCCCTAACCCCCAAATTATACGTGCTTTTATTAAATTTATTTCTACTAACAATATTAAACTCTAACACTAGCATACATCTTAAGTAATAGTATCTTGTATAAATATATGTATTCTATTATACTAACTATGATTAACCCCAATTATTTGTGTTTGTTTCAGTCCTCAAAGGATCGCCACAAAAAGCTTTATATATAAATTAATTTGCAAATTCTATAATACCCATGAGTCTCCACTACATGACATTGGCAGGAATTGTCTCCGGCAAATTGCCATAAAAAAAAAAAAAAAAAAAAAAAAATAATAATAATAGCCGTCTATTCCGAATTTTGTTAGTTCCTTTAAATTTCTTTTTTTTTAATGGTATGTCACGTAATTCAGTGTGCCTTTTGGCATGGGCATCCAACCTTTGCCAATGACCTCTGTCTAGTGCCACTTTAGTCCAAAGTGGTCTCAAGGTTAGTCTTAGGTCATCCTCTCATCTTGTAATCGGACATTCTAATTTTCTGGTGCCATCTCTCGGATACCAGAGGGTGACCTGTTTGCTCCAATTGTTTTTCTGGCAACGTAGCATGTGGCCAGTCCAGCCTCACTTCAGATGGTCAATGCGAGAGAATATGTCTGTGATTTTTGTTTTCTTCCTAACTTGAGTGTTCCTTAATTTGTCGCTTATTTTTTTCTCTCCTTCGATCTTTGACGTTTTGCGATTTTCTCTCTGTGTTTCTCTGTAAGAGACCAGGTCTCACAGCCTTTATGTCAGGCAAGGAACAATGCATGTGTTGTATATTTTTGTTTTGATGTGCATATTTAACCCTTAATTACTCACGTGGGGTCAAAGTAGCTTTAAAAAAGCACTTGCCACAGTCTGAATTTCCACGCACCCCAGCTAGCTTCATAACTCGCTTCTAAAAGCAATCAAGTCATGGGAGTCACGGTAGCGTCCCACAAAACACTGCAAAGGGTGGGCGTTGCAATAACTGCCAACAGAAAAGCATTTGAAATGTCGGTATCAACAAAATGCAACAAATACACAAAATTTGTATACACAGCAGTGATCACTGTGAAATATACTGCCAACAGTGTATTAAATGATACACACATGTAAACGCATGTTACTAGAGGAGTTATAAATTTGAATGTGAATGAATAGAGAGAGGGGACGGCCAGAGAAAAGATGGATGGACTGAGTGAGGAGTGATTTGAAAGAGTCAGTGATAGCGTGAAAGGGCCGCTGTTCCCAAATTATTTGAGTGTAATAAAAGTGATTCAGTTTGCCTAAAAATATTTATAAATTTTAACTATGGTCTCTTTAAGTACAAATTGTTAATTTTTGATAATTATTATAATTTAGTTTGTTTTTGTTTCATTTGCCTGTTTTCAATTTACACTTTTGTATTATTAAGTCTTTTTAGGGTTCCGTAGCCAAATGGCAAAATACGGAACCCTTATAAATAACTAAACTTGTTATCCTTCCGAGATGGTCTTGTGTTACTAACATAGTATTAAGCTAATCACTAACATTGTTTGTTTGCTGTATTATTTTGTACATAATAATTGATAACGGACTGTTTCCGCTACCCGTTTTTTAAATTTTTAGTGTAACTATTGTTTCTCATTGTAAGTGAATGTATTTATTCTGTTTTTGAGAAATAAATGTCTTAACCATATTATAAATTCGTCATGTCTGTCTGTCTGTCTGTCCGTCCGTATGTCACAGCCCCTTTTTTCCGAAACTATAAGAACTATGCTGTTGAAACTTGGTAAGTAGATGTATTCTGTGAATAGCAATAAGATTTTCACACACAAATAGAAAAAAAAAAACAATAAATTTTGGGGGTTCCCATACTTGAAACTGAAACTAAAAAAAAAATATTTCATCAAACCCATACATGTGGGGTATCTATGAATAGGTCTTCAAAAATGATATTGAGGTTTCTAATATATTTTTTTTCTAAACTGAATAGTTTGCGCGAGAGACACTTCCAAAGTGGTAAAATGTGTGTCTACCCCCCCCTGTAACTTCTAAAATAAGAGAATGATTAAACTAAAACAATATATGATGTACATTACCATGTAAACTTCCAACGAAAATTGGTTTGAACAAGATCGAGGTTTTCTTTCCTTGACCAATACATTCTCTGTCCTTCTCTGTTTGAGAAGAGGCCTTTGCCCTGTAGTGGGTCAGTTACCGGCTGATTTTAGGTAGGTACCTAGTATTTTATATTTTAACTGCGTGCGAATTTCAACACAGATAAAAGAGGTATCTTTGTCCTTCACTGTTTGAGATAAATAAATTATTCAGTTGTTTAAAAATGTATTGTTTTTATCAATAATTAACGATTACAGGCCAGACTTATAAGTTTAATGGCAGAAGCTACAAGTGATAGCATTTGAAAAACAATGTTTTTAGAAAAGAGCATTTACTCTTGAAATTCCTGTCCATTCTTCAACATAACAAACTACCTTTGCGAATGGATAGTAGAATCAATTATTATTATATGAGCTATTGCTCGCGACTTCGTCTGCATTATTACTTTGAATAGCCATTTTTAGGGTTCCGTACCTCGAAAGGAAAAAAACGGAACCCTTATAGGATCACTTTGTTGTCCGTCCGTCTGCCTGTCAAGACCCTTTTTCTCAGGATCAAGCTAAAATTTATATTAAATACTCTTGTCTACTGTCCCTTAAAGGTATGAAAAAAAATCAAACTTCTAAGCCCACGCAATCAAAAGAAACAGCCGTTTATGCCGCAAATTTTTGTTATTTGCAAGGGAATCAAAACCTACAGGGTAGTTTCCGTGAACTCAGAATCTTGAAATAGCTGAGGTTTGTACAGAACCCTCGGTGCGCGAGTCCGACTCGCACTTGGCCGGTTTTTATATATCGCGCAATAATATTGTGTGGCCTGCCTTACTTGAGAAATTACTGGTTACCATACAAACTTCAACCCCCTTTCTACCTCTTTAAAGATGATTTCTGGGATAAAAACTATCCTATCTCCTTTCCAGGTTCTCAAACTAGCTCCTTACCAAATTTCACCTAAATCTGTTCAGCAGTTTACGCGTGAAAACATAACAGACAGACAGAGTTACTTTCGCATTTATAATATTTTTATTTTTATTTTTGACTTTCAAAAGTTCTGTTTAATGGCCTAATTGAATTAAATGATAAATACCCGCAACTTCGTGTCCATGTCAAACTTGTTGAAACAAATACAAATAAAGGGTTTTTTTTTTCACGGATCCTTAATTCTTATATATAAATTACAGTAGTCTAAGTTACTCCTTATAACATTAGTTAACTGCCAGTGAGTCCTGTCCTGTCAAAATCGGTCCAGCCGTTTCGGAGATTACTTGGAATAGATTCTTTTTGTCTGTTCCTCTGTATGTCTCACAGATAAAGGCAGACAAGTTTTTTTTTATAAGTACCGTATTTACTTTTATATTCATTTAATAAAAAAGCTATTATTTCCTTAATTACGAACAGACACTTTAATTTTTTATTTTATTTTGTTGGCCAGTGGTAACGGCCGCGACTTACAAGTTGTAGGTCGTGAGTTCGAACCCAGGCTTTACTTTGTGTAAATTATTTAATCATCACTGCTCTCAAAACGGTGAAGGAAAACATCGTGAGGAAGCCAACATGTCTTAGCACAAAAATTTCGAAGACATTTGACATCCACCAACCCGCACTGAGTCCGCGTGGTGGATTACGACGCATTCCCTCTCACAGAGAGGAGGCTTGCACGTATATCGGACTATATGGGAGTCTAAGTACGAAAAACGGGGTCGATCTATCCTATACCATCCTATGCGCACGGTTAGCGCAGTGGTCGAGCGATTGACTGCTGTGCTGCGTGTCGCGGGTTCGATTCCCGCACGGAACAAATATTTGTATGACCTACAGATAGTTGTTCCGGCTCTGGGTGTTGTGTATGTGAGTTTATATGTTTGTAAGCGCACCCACGATACAGGAAGAAATTCCTAGTGTTTTTTTTTTAAGAATGAAACTCTTGTTTGTTTGTTACTCTTCAGCTGCATGCAGTTACACTGAAAGAAAACCCTAACATATTTGGTTGAAGATGATTTTAGAAGATTTTTTCTTTTACTGGGCTAGCTGACCCGGCAAACGTTGTTTTGCCATAAAAATAACAAAACACCAAGCATTAATTAAAAAAAATCATTGTACTTTTATCCTACCAACCCAACCCTACCCTACCCTACCTACCTACCTACCTACCTACCCTACCCTACCCTACCCTACATACCTACCTACCTACTCTACCCTACCCTACCCTACCCTACCTACCTAACCTACCTACCTTCCTAACCTACCTTACCATACCCTACCTATTTACCTACCCTATCCAACCTACCATTTTTTTTTGTTTTTAAACCGTCCCTGTATTCTGACGAACAAAAAAAAAAGAAGTATTCAAATCGGTCCAGCTGTTTTTGAGTTAATAGATTTATATATAAATATGTCGCATAAAGGCTGGCCGTATTCCCTGTGGGTACAATCGTGCAAATGAAATCACATAAATTATTCAATACACTGGGTTTATTAAAATATTCACAGTTACATTCTTGCTTACAAATTTTACGGATCGACACTGATACTACGACGTGTTAGCTCCAAGGCTGTCAGTTGTTCTTGCTTTGCCGCCAGATGGCGTGCTTGCGATTTGTTTTGACGTCCGTACTATTGACTATACCCGACATATAGATGTACAGTACGAACATTTTCTTAATGTCCCTCGGCAAACTTTGTGTTTCGTCAGTCGTCGGATTTCTATCAGTTAATCCCACAGAGAATATAAGTATAACCACTGTGTTTTAGTTGCCCTTTGCACTTGCTGCAGACCGGTTGCTCTCAATCAACTTTGAAGAATGTAGAGTTTTTAATACACTTTTAACATAATGTAATTTATTTAAAAAATTGAAGAAAAGCTGCTAAATTGCCTATATTTCACACGGAAATCAAAACAAAACAACAATAAAGTACTTAGGTAGTTCTGAATTAAAATTATTATACACGATAAATCTAATAATTGATGGACATGGAAATTAGCATTCGTTTGTATTCGGAAATGCGATGATTGTCTAGGGACATTCAGAAAATAGTTGTACTGTAGGTACCTATGTTATTGTTCTTTACAATTGATATAATTAATTGGATCCATGTCTTATTTTCTTATTATCTCCTGCCAGTGGCTCCGTCCGAGTGGAATAAGTTCTTCCCCAATATCTATAAAGCTGTATTTATAGCTTACCGTACCACAGTAAACATATACAACCAGTATGGAAGTGTGCCGTTACGAGCTTTTGCAGGTAGTTTCCATACTGTTTGTATATTTTAACTGTGACCGTACGCAAAATACGCGCTTCGTCGTGGAGTTGCCCCCCTAACCAAGTTAAAAAGGTTTCGTATCGAATCTCTTTCTACAATCGTTAACGCCTTCTATTTGTATGGTCCGACCACATGACTTAACGTTCAGATGTGTCATTACCATACACTGACTCGTTTTCTACTAGCGTTATCGATTGTAGATTGTGAACTTGGCTACAGGTGCAGCCCATCTTAACTTAAGCTATATTATAGCCTATGTGTTATTCAGATGCGACTGGTGAGCGCGAGGCCCCGTGTTCGATTTCAAAGTCGGGTAAAAAGTGAAATTGTATTTCATTACGAATTTCGCAGTAGCAGTTTAAGCTTCAAAATTTAACAGTTATGCGGTGTTTTTGGACCTTTGCATTTTAAATATTATACTAGCTTTGGCCAGTGGCTTCTCCCGGGTTTTAATCCTCGGTATGTAACTTGGCAAGGTTTTCGCGTAGTAGTAGTTGCACTATGCGCGAACTTACCGCCATATGTAAAGAGTGAACGGAACGTGGACGCGACGCGATTGGTCTGCCGATCCTTGTGTCAACTGACCAATCAATCGCTCGCTTGGAATGGTGCTAAACGTCCCTCGCAGCCCGCTTGGTTACCAAAGAGAAGAAGAGATCTAAAAGACGACTTGAGCGCATCTAGGGACCCATGCCAACTTACGCTTCATTGCCGGACTTATTTGTTCTGTCTCCTGCTTGATATGGAGGGAAGTGCAAATCATGTTTTTGTTTTTCTACTCCTCCTTTATTGTTTTCAGATTAATTTCGTTACGGTTAAATTCATTCTCCAGGACTTCGTCGAGCTTCATTTCCTCGACGCGTTTCTGGTGGTCGTCACTGTTGATTCTTGCTTTCAGGAGTTGCTGTGGTTTGGGAATAGTGCGGTAGGATTGTCCAAAAAAAACTTAATTCAAAAAATCAAAAACTCGACTGCTTCAAAAGCGAACTAAAAAGTCGTAAACAAGGAAAAAATCATGCTGTGCAGTCGGAGGATACATATTCGCGGGATGGCTGACCAAAATCTTGTGTATCCTCCGCCTGCACAGCATGATTTTTTCCTTGTTTACGACTTTTTAGTTCGCTTTTGAAGCAGTCGGGTTTTTGATTTTTTGAATTAAGTTTTTTTATTTATAACTTTTTAGAAGTATTATATATTTTTGAAATCACCTCTTGAAACCCTTTATTTTGATACCCCACACGATGGGTTTGGAAGACGAAAAAAAATTGTGCACCCACAATATTGTACCTAAAAGCCGCCATTTTTCCATTATACAATTTTAATGTAGCCTATGACACTCGCAGGGTTAAGACGCATCGATTGACGTATGAATCATAAAAATCGGCCTACGCGTTTGGTCTCTGGAACGCCATATAGGAACAAACATACATATATACATACTTACATATATACATACATACATAGACTGATAAACACATTACCCTCCTTCGGCAGTCGGGTAAAAAAAATAGGCACTTTCGCTTTTATTAGTATGGATAAATAATAAAATTATTACTTCCTTTTTCCAAACAATAAACTTGACAACAGATTATTAGGTATTATTCAAAGGTTGATTCACTGTACAACACAAGTGCAGTTAGTTTGTTAGTACTAGATTATCTTGGTGAGTCATTTGATTATTCACAAATAGCCATGCTGGGATTTTTCTTTTTTTATTATCTTGTATTAGTGCACTACCGTTTCTTGCTGCGATATTACTTGTATTTATATATTTAACACAGTTCATGTCATGTGTACATTTTTTCAACCGACTTTCCAAAAAGGAGGAGGTTTCTCAATTCGACCGTTTTTTTTTTAAATTATATTTGTGTTCGCGGATAACTTCGTCGTTAACGAACTGAATTTGATGATTCTTTTTTTTTTGTTGGAAAGGAGATATTCCAAAGGAGGTACCATGTTAAGGGAACCATGATTTGATGATGGAATCCTAGAGAAATCGAGGGAAATCCACAAATATTACCGATTTTGATTTAGTTTTTTTTGTTTGAAAGGTGATTTTGTCGAGAGTGTCCTTAGCTATGTTTAAATAAAATCGGTTCAGCCGTTCAAAAGTTATGGGAGTTTTACTGTTTGAATCAGGGTGGTATCGATAAATGTGTCGGGGGTTTTTAACATTTTGAAATTTTACTTGTGCAACCCAATTTACTCTACTACGGACATTGATTGATTGCTTCTCTGTTGCAATTGAATTCGTCTTGTTTTTTTTTTATCGCAGCTAATACGATGACACGTCAATCAAATGTCATTGTCAAAATGAAATTTTTCGTATACTGCTGATCTGATCCACCATGTATAATTTTATGTTGAGTGTACATTGAAACGAAGTGAAATTAAAGATAATTAACATTAAAAACGGTTCTAATATTATATAGGTATTTTTACATATATTGTACATAGTGCTGGTCCAGGCTCCATACATTTCTGGAACATCTCTTTTATATGTGAAGAAGGTCGAGCACTATTCGCCTTACCTACAAATGTTGACACTGAGGCACAGTAAACAAATACAAATAGTACCTATGGAAACTACATACAAACGCCCGAAACAGCACTCTCACACAAACGTACGCACCGACGAGACCGTTAGTGCACTTTCGAGGTAATGTCAGTACTAAGTGCCGCGTCGCGACGAGTGGTCACGTATTTTTGTGTTAGTGTGCCGTTTCGTTTGTAGGTAGTTTCCATACTGTTTGTATATTTTTACTGTGACTGAGGCGACACGGTCGACAGGCGTTGGCGCAGTGCTTGAGCTATCGCTGCGTGTTGTGGGTGTCGATTCCCGCACAGAACAAATATTTTTATGGCCTACAGATTGGCCTTGTTCCGGTCTGGTGTGATTTGTGAGTTTATATGTTTGTAAATGCAGCCACGATACAGGAGAACCCCAAGTGTGGGGCAATGTTTAAAAACCGGCCAAGTGCGAGTCGGACTCGCGCACGAAGCGTTACGTACCATTATCGCAAAAAACACCAAACAAAATACGTTTGTTGTATGGGAACCCCACTTAAATATTTGTTTTATTCTGTTTTTAGTATTTGTTGTTATAGCGGCAACAGAAATACATTATCTGTGATAATTCCAACAGTCTAGCTATCACGGTTCATGAGACATATAGACAGACTGACAGGCAGATAGACGGACCGTGAAGTCTTAGTAATAGGGTCCCCTTTTTAACCCCCGCCGGAAAAAGAGGATTGTTATAAGTTTCACGTGTGTTGCTGTGTATCTGTGTGTCTGTCTGTGGCATCATAGCACCTAAACGGATTAACCGATTTTGATTAAGTTTTTTTTGTTTGAAAAGTGATTTTGTCGAGAGTGTTCTTAGCTACGTTTGAATAAAATCGGTCCAGCCGTTCAAAAGTTATAGGCGTTTGACTGTTTGAATCGGGGTGTTTTCGCAAGATAACGCAAGATAAATGTGTCGGGGTTTTTTAAATTTAAAAATTTTACTTGTTAAGGCGGTACCCCGAGCAAAACGCCGTGCAAGCCGTTTTTCGTGCTGTTTTTAGGAGCTATCTACTCGTTATTCAACAAGTAAAATTTCACAATTTAAAAACCCCCGACGCATTTATCTTGCAAAAACACCCCGATTCAAACAGTAAAATGCGCATAACTTTTAATCGGCTGAACCAATTTTATTCAAACATAGCTAAGAACACTCTCGACAAAGTTACCTTTCAAACAAAAAAAACTAAATCGAAATCGGTTCATCCGTTTAGGCGCTATGATGCCACAGACAGACACACAGATACACAGATACACAGCAACACACGTGAAACTTATAACACCCCTTCTTTTTCCGGCGGGGGTTAAAAAGAAATATCAATTAATAAAAATACATTAAATTTCTACATAATATTGATTCTAAAATGGTAGATTTCGTTTTTTTTAATGTTGTATGTATTTCACTAATCTCCTTCCAAAAAAAACACAAAAATTAGAAATAATTATTGATAGCATGCATGCCCTAGTAAAGTGTTCATTAATTATTTTTTGTACTAACACTAATGGATAGACAATTTAATAACGAACATTTTGGTAGGCTTTTTTTTTTCAAAAGATCAAAATTTGATTTTATAAAGAATTTATTCTAAAATCTGGGCGTATTCACTACTGTAATTCATGCGCCACCAGTGCCGCTAGACCAATAGGAATGCTCATATCGCATGCCAATTTTCTGGTCAGGGTACTGTCTTAAGACGACGACTAACGCCAACGACCTTGAGGGAACAAAACACGCACTCGTTTCACACCCGCGCATTCCAAAATTTAGTAGTTTTTTGTACTTTCCTTATTATTCTTTGACTTTAAAAAAAAAGCTTCAGATCAAAATGTAGATAATTAAATTGTCTTTGATATGGTGTCAATTTCATTAAAATACGCCCAGCGGTTTTGGTGTGATTGTCGTGTTTTTGTCCGTTTTAGACATAACTTTACAAATGAATTACACTATGTTATACGAATAAAACTCAAAATTTGCTTAGATAAAATTATTAAAAATATAGTCTAATATAACATATATTTATTCCAATAAATTACGACTAGCCGTTTAGACGTGATTCTCATTTTAAAATCAGCTACTCAAGGGAGTCGGCGCCTTAAGAAGAAAATATTATGCGCATAGGCAAACTGTGGAACTCTGTGCCAGCATCTGTATTCTCAACTACCTATAACATGATTTTTCAAGGCAAAAGTGAATAAGCATCTACTAAGCGCGTTCGTTCCATAGACCTCATGCATCGATAGCCAATAGCTATTAGGGCTATTAGGATTATTGATGTCAAGAGCGGCTTCTATTATTATTTATTACTAGCTTTGTGGATGCCCGCGGCTTCGCTCCCGTCACTGCATACCCTACCCTACCCTACTTACCTAGAACTACCTACCTACCTTGCTATCTACCCTACCTACCTACCAATTTTTTTCTAGGGTTATTCTTCCGCGGAGAATCTTAACACCGCCTTCAGAAAATGACGTCAACCGCACAACGCCATCTATCGAATATGGAGTTCATCTGTCCGAGTATCTGAATTGCGTGTGTTGTGATAATTTACTTCTTGAACACTTTAAATTCATATAACTTTTGATAGAGTCAACCGATTGCGATGAAACAAATACTAAGTAATACTTCAAGTTTCGCACAATTTTTATGTATGAAGGTTTATCTGCATTGGTTTCGTAAATTTTATGTGATGCGTGCACACCTAAACAGACAAACAGATAAACAGCTAGAAACTCGAAAAATGCTGGCAATGGGTTCTGATGGTTATCCTTTAACAACCTGGCGATTTTATTTGGCAATATTTTACCTTTCACTATAATTTAATTTATTTTTTTTCCTTTCTCGGTCATATATTCAATATTTATTAGTATATTAGATATGTTGTATAGTATGTATGTATTTTATGTTATCTAATATATAAAATTCTCGTGTCACAGTTTTCGTTGCCAAACTCCTCCGAAACGGCTTGACCGATTTTGATGAAATTTTATATGTATATTCAGTAGGTCTGAGAATAGGTCAACATCTATATTTTTTTTTTTTTTTTTTTTAATGGGTAGTGTAGGTATATAGGGTAAAGTAGGGTAGGGTAGGGTAGGTATGTAGGGTAAAGTAGGGTAGGGTAGGGTAGGGTAAGTAGGGTAGGGTAGGGTAGGTAGGGTAGGGTACGTAGGGTAGGGTAGGGTAGGGTAGGGTAGATAAATGTTTGGTCTTTTTATGGCAAAATAAAGTTTGCCGGGTCAGCTAGTTATGTATAAGTAAGTTATATTATATTGTACACTGACAGCCCTCAATTCTTCACCTATCGTTCAGTCCATCCAAAGGTTGTCTGTAAGAGATTGCCCTGTGCGATAAGACCGCCCATTGTACACTTTGTTTGAAAATATTTGTTCTGTATGTTTTTTTTTTTTATGGTGTACAATAAATAATAAACTAACTTGTAACTAACTAACTATTTTCGATGAACAAAAACGACATTTCTGCAGTTTTATTATATACAATCTTGTTTATTAAAAGTCGCGTTTGACCATTATCTCACCTGATGGTAAGCGATTATGTGGTGGACGGTAAGACGGTTAGAAGTAGTCTATTCACTCTTGATTTCAAGACGCCTAGATTGTAGCTATCGGGATACACAGACTATGAAGCACAATGAAAGTATTCTTAAAACTTGTTTGTGGGAACATTCTATTATGTACCTACAAAAAAATCAAGAAGGGCTGGTGTCCACGTCTAAGCGCGTATTTGGCATACGGGTGGTATTCGTATTCCTTACTCGATCCACCCCAGCTCCTCGAGAAATGCCAGCAGCGCCTTGGTGTTGCCAACTATCTCCTGTACGGTACCTGGGTCACCAAGGAATTTGGCCCTATAACCAGCGATTACTGGGCAGCTTAGGAGCAGGTGTGCTGCTGTCTCATCCTCCTCCATGCATGCTCTGCACAGTGGACTGTCCGTGATCCCTAAGACAAAAAGATGCTTATTAAAAAAAATAGGAGGAGGATACATCTGGTTTTGGTCAGCCAGCTCGCGCGTATGTATCCTCCGACTGCACAGCATGATTTTTGCATTGTTTACGACTTTTTAGTTCACTTTTGAAGCAGTCGGGTTTTTTGATTTTTTCATTTAACTTTTTTTATTTATAACTTTTTAGTTAGGTTTTTTTCGAATTAGATACATTTAAACATATAAGTGTTATATATTCTTGAAATCACTTCTTTCTCTTAAAACCCTTTGATACCCCACACGATGGGTTTGGAAGAAAAATTTTTTCACCCACAAAATAGCGCCCAAACGCCGCCATTTCTTCTTTTCCAATTATTTTAATGTATCCAGTGACACTCGCAAGGTTAAGACGAATCGATTGACGTAAGAATCATCAAAATCGGCCAACGCGTTTGGTCTCTAGAACGCCACATAGGAACAAATATACATACATACATAGACTGATAACACATTACCCTCCTTCGGCAGTCGGGTAAAAAGATGCTTATTAGAAGTCCCGTGGCCAGTCGTTACAGCTGTGATTGCACGTAACTGTGGTTTATTTAGTCGCAGGGCTTTCTGCGTAAATCGGACATCTAAAGAGGGAAGGGAGGTTAAAGACAAGGTGAATGGATTGTGTGAGGAAAGATGTAAGAGAAAATGTAGTCCAGAGTGACGGTTGATAGAATTAGAAGAATTAGAATTAGTAAGATTGAAGATGATGATTATAATATTATGTTTCATAGAAATTATCTGTATTTTTTTGTTTTTTGCCAGACGGTGGGTGCAGCGTTCTGTGCGAAGACAATGCAGTCTAATGGAAAGAACTTCAACATTGGCATCTGGGATACTGCAGGCAGCGAAAGGTATATTATACTTCCTAATCAGCCAATAACATTGTTGTCCACATAGGTCTCAGAATAAGCAAGCTGTAGTGGCAATGGGCCAGCCATATAAGCCGTAGAACCGATGACCGTTGGGGTAGACGTGTTCTTGAGAGGAGACCGCGAACTGGTAAACGCAAGGTAGGACGCCCTCAGGCTAGGTGGAGCGACGATCTTTGCAGGGTGGCTAGTAGCAGCTGGGCGACTGTTGCCGAAGACCGATACACATGGGCAAAGGGAGAGTTTCGGAGTTTCTTTGCGTGATCGCATCAGAAATGAGAATATCCGCAGGAGAACCTAAGTTACCGACATACCCCGAAGAATTGCGAAACTTAAGTGGCAGTAGGAAAGGCACACTGCTCGGAGAACGGATGGCCGATGGGGCTGAAAAGTTCTGGAATGGCGACCGCGAATCAGAAGACGATGCGTTGGAAGGTGGACCGATGACCTGGTTAAGGTTGCGGGAATGCGCTGGATGCGAGGCGCACGGGATCGGTCAATGTGGCGACGCCTGGGGGAGGCCTATGTCCAGCAGTGGACGTCTTTCGGCTGAAATGATGATGATGATTATACACATGGCGTGCAAGGACAGGATAGTATAGGATAGATGGCTTTTTTTAGAATTCAGACTCCCATTTGGTCCGTTGTGTGCAGTCCTCCTCTCTGTGAGAAGGAATGGACCGTAATCCACCACGCGGGTCCAGTGCGGGATGGTGGATGTCACATGTCTTCGAATTTTTGGTTCTAACACATGCCGGTTTCCTCACGATGTTTTCCTTCACCGTTTTGAGAGCAGTAGTGGTAAAATAATTTACGTAAAAGTAAAGCGCCTGCCTGGGTTGGAACCCACGACCTACAAATTGTAAGTAGCGGCCGTTACCACTGGGTCACCACTGCTCTTCATGGCGTGCATTTAGAGGGACATGTCCAGCAGTGGAGTAGTCACTAGTAGGCTTATGATGCAGAGGCTCAGACCTTCTCTCTGTTAGAGAGAGTGGGCCGTAATCCACCACACGGGCACTATACGGGGTGGTGGAAACTTTGTCCATCATCTGTTCATCTTTTGCTCAACTATATTGCTGTCGATTTTCTGGCGTTTGATTATTACAATCTATACCAATATTATAAAGAGGTTTTTTTTTTTGTTGGTTTGTTTGTGCCGATTAGGCTCCGGAACTACTCGACTGATTTTAAAAATTGTTTCACACTTGGAAAGCTACATTATGCCCGAGTAACATAGGCTATAATTTATTTAAAAAAAAATAGAGATCCTTATGACAATTGCAATAACGTAACCCAAAGTAGCAAAATTTAGCCTATAAAATTCATTATTTGGCGTGCGCTGAGAAAACTATTGATGATACATAAATATTATGTACTACATGATTAAAGTACATATTATTACCTACAAAATAGTCTTTGAGAGAATATATCTAACTATCATAGTTAAGTCACAATAGCTTTTGTGTTCTCAAATTTAATTAGACCGCCGCGCCGGTAGAAACAAAAGTTAGTTACATTCATATTGTAGTATTGTTATAGACTTATAGTATTAATTCTTATTCAAATAAAAAAATAACAAAATGGTAGGTAGGTAGGTAGGGTAGGGCAGGGTAGGTGAGTAGGTAGGTAGGTGAGGGTAAGTAGGGTATCTAGGATAGGGTAGGTATGTAAGGTAGGGTAGGGTGAGTAAATATGCGGGATAGGGTAGGGTAGGCAGGTATGTGGGATAGAGTAGGGCAGGTGCGTAAGTTGGTAGGTAGGTAAGGTATGTGGGTAGGTAGGTAGGTAGGGTAGATAGGTAGGTGGTAGGTAGGTAGATAGCTAGTTGACGAGAGCGCAGCCGCGGGGTTTAGCTAGTGACATTAAATATCTACAAATGATAGCCGATTATTATACGTGTTTATAGTTTTAAATTTCCAATACGCAGTGAGCGAGGAGATCATTGCACGCTCCTTCTTTGTCTAAATGATAAGTAGGAGACCTTAACCTTACCGTACGACAATCGCTTGCAAATAGAAATTATAATAACAATTATAACAATAGAGGGGTTCGTCTGCTCGTGTGCTAAGTATTAACCACGACCACACGGGTCGATCTACAAGCAACCAAAAAACCGGCCAAGTGCGTATCGGACTCGCGCACGAAGGGTTCCGTACTTGGTAAATTGCGGTTTACGATTTATGACGTATTAAGAAAAACTACTTACTAGATCTCGTTCAAACCAATTTTCGGTGGAAGTTTACATGGTAATGTACATCATATATTTTGTTTAGTTTTATCATTATCTTATTTTAGAAGTTACAGGGGGGGGACACATTTTACCACTTTGGAAGTGTCTCTCGCGCAAACTATTCAGTTTAGAAAAAAATGATATTATAAACCTCAATATCATTTTTAATGACCTATCCATAGATACCCCACACGTATGGGTTTGTAGAAAAAAAAAAATAGTTTCTGTTTCAAGTGTATATAGTATATTTTTTTTTTTTTTTTCCTATCTTTGTGTGAAAATTTTCATGTGGTTCACAGAATACATCTACTTACCAAGTTTCAACAGCATAGTTCTTATAGTTTCGTAAAAAAGTGGCTGTGACATACGGAAGGACGGACAGACAGACAAACATGACGAATCTATAAGGGTTCCGTTTTTTGCCATTTGGCTACGGAACCCTAAAAACCGGCCAAGTGCGTATCGGACTTCGCACATTTAGATTTCCGTGCCAAACCGCAAAATTATGTTGGTTGTAAGAGGAAAATGAGGGAATTTCAATGAAAAAATCTGATTTCTCAATATATTGGTATTTGTTAATAAAATTTACGTAATAATAAACATTATCACGAAATTTCAAGTTCATAGGTCAATGAGAAGTTAAAAAGTTCTTCGGAACAAAATATTGTAAAAAAAAGCTAATTTAAAAATAAAAAACCCGATAGCTTAAGAAGCGAACTAAAAAACTGTAAACAAGAAAAAATCATGCTGTGCAGTCGGAGGATCAGGCAGTTCGCGAAATGTATCCTCCGACTGCACAGCATGATTTTTTCTCGCTTCTAAAGCAGTCGGGTTTTTTATTTTTAAATTAGCTTTTTTTATTTACAACATTTTAGTGTTTTTTTTTTTATAAATACTTTTAAACATATAAGTGGTATATATTTTTGTAATCACCTCTAAAAACCCTTCATTTTGATACCCCACTCGATGGGTTGCGAAGAAAAAAAAATTGCAACCTCTACAATATGGCGCCCAAAATCCGCCATGTTTCTGTTTTTTTAACGGCACTTATCTAAGAACACTTGGGCGGCCAAGATCTATCTAACGATGTCATAATTATAAAAATCCGTCTAGTGGTTTGAAATATACGAGGTAATAAAGAATTTTACATACATACAAACATACATACAAGATACGCGCGAAAAACATAACTCTTTCCTTGCAGCCGGGTAAAAAGCCTGACTTTGGTGGCTTCTCATTACTTTGTTTGCCAATCAATTTTTAAACAAAAAATACGGTATTTATCTACTCAACGTATCCCGATATCCCACTCGATGGGGTAGGTTAAAATATTGTTTTGCCTCGCCCCTTTAGCTGTATGGGAGCCACCCTTAAAAACATTAAAAATATTTTTTCACAATTTGTATGGCTTTTTTTTTTCAACAAGCTTGTTCGTATTCTTCTCAGAAAACCCTTTCATTTGACACCCATATCATGGCAGTGCACGAAAAATAACTAGTCCGCCATCTTGGGTTGTCCGCCATTTAGAATGACGTCACCTAGCTAAACAAAAGCTTGTAAAATTGTTATTGTTCTGTCTGTACCATCTTATCTCCTAAACCCCTGAACCGATTTCAACGCTACTTTTTCCCCTTTACAGATATGAAGCAATGACGAAAATATACTACAGAGGCGCTCATGCCGCTATCATTTGCTACGAACCTTCGTCCGCGGCCTCGTGGAAACGACTCAGACACTGGCTGCAAGAGTTGAGAGGCGTTGAAGAGGTCAGTACCCATGACGCCACAATTTTGTCACACATAGGCATACCTTTTCATTTGATAGCCATATCATCATCATGATTTCAGTCTCGCATCCAGCGCCTTCCCGCAACCTTAACCAGGTCATCGGTCCACCTAGTGGGAGGCCTTCCAACGTATCGTCTTCCGGTTCGCGGTCGCCACTCCAGAACCTATCTGCCCCATCGGCCATCCGTTCTGCGAGCAATGTGCCCTGCCCACTGCCACTTAAGTTTGGCAATTCTTCGGGCTATGTCGGTCGGTAACTTTGGTTCTCTTGCGGATATCCTCATTTCTGACATGATTACGCAAGGAAACTCCGAGCATAGCCCTCTCCATTGCCCTTTGGGTTTAAGCACTTTAAGCTTTCTGATAAGGCCCATTGTGAGCGACCACGTCTCGGTCCCTATGGTCGGTAAATTGGACGAGAAGATACCACGCAACTTCCCGAACGCCGCCCAGCCGAGTCGGATTCGACGGTTAACCTCTTTCTCGAAGTTGAACCTACCCAACTGATGAGGGTGCATAAAAATAATTGGTCCGCCATCTTTAGAAGTCCGCTATATTGGAGAATAACGTCACTTAGTTAACCGTTACTACTTGTTACTTTGTAAGTATGTATGGGTCAACTCTAGCAACAGAATTTTAAGACAGTTATCCCCAACCAATTGAGTTACAATTTTGCAAACACGTTTGCTTTGGATGACAATGCACAGTTAGCAAAGTGACGTCATTCTTAATATAATATTATTATGGCGTACTCCCGAAGATGGCGGACCAATAATTATTCATGCACCTTCATGATACGGGTACCAAAGGAAAGCGTTTGCTACAAAAAGAAATGATTTGATAAATTAGTTTATTTTTATTTTATTAACCTATTTTGTGCCACCGCTGGGCAAGGATCTCTCCATACCCTTCCAATCTGCCCGGTGATTCGCCTTTTTACAAGCTTTTAATTAACTTGCAATGTATGTATGTATGTATGTTCGGGTCAAATCATGCAACTGAATTTAAAAGCAGTTATTCTCCACCGATTACGATGAAATTTTGAATACACGTTTAGTTTGGATGACAATGCATGGTTTGATAAGTGACGTCAATCTAAATCAAATATGGCGGACGGCCCAAGATGGTGAACTAGTTATTTTTTGTGCACTGCCATGATATGGGTATCAAATGAAAGGGTTTGCTGAGAAGAATACGAAAAAAGCTTGTCAGTCAAAATCAAGATTTTTAATAAATACATTTGTAGCGGCACCGACGCCGCTACGAACTAATGACATGACGTCACACAAATCCTGCATCGCGCAAGCAAAGTTTTCGGCGTGATTAGAACACATACAGCAGTCCGACAACAACCGTTGGGCAGTTGCCCGGACCAGACACAACATCGGTCTGGTCGGAGGATCCTCCCTTTTCTATCGAGGTTTGCGGGACTTTACACCCTGTTCCACTTACCCCGAAACATTTTATTAATTATACTGATTTAAATTTTTTTCAGAACTGCAAAGTCTACCTCTGCGGAACTAAGAAAGATCTTCTGGACGGAGGGTATGTGAGTCGAGAGGTGCCAGAAGACACGATAGCGACCTACACTCAGGGACTGTGCGGCCATTACTTTACGTCGAGTAAGACTGGCGAGAATGTGGGTAGGTGTAAAAAATAAAAAAAACTTTTTTACAAAATAAAAACCTTTTTACAAAAAAAACTATTTTACAAAAAAAAGCAACTGATTGCCAAAAATAAACACTACAAAGTAAACAATAACTTTAATTTCTCTGTCGGCAATTCCATTTTATTAGTCGTCTGATATAGTTAGACTAGTTGCCCGCCCCTGCGTTGCCTGGTTCATAATAATTTATAGCCTATTAAACATTTGGAATAATGTACCTTTCAAAAGGTGAGAAATTTTTTCAAATAGATGTAGTAGTTCAAGAGATAACCGTACACGTAGGAACAAATTCACAAATTTTGGGCTGTCACTCTTTATAATATTAGTTAAGACTAGCTCTCGCTGCGTCTTCGTTCCCGTTAACTGCCTACCCTACCCCATTTACCTTCCCACCTATCCTACTTACCTACCTTTTTTTTTTTGCTTACGGGGGGAAACCTTCAAAAGGCGCCTGGACTTTTGGGGAAAGACAAGCGAGTGTGGGATTTCAACCTCACTAAAACCACCCCGGTGATCACCATAAGCCCCCGTCACCTCTTAAAAGACCACCCCGTAACCCCCTCTGTGCAACGCCTGTTAGGGCACATCCCTGGGGAGGCTGAAAGAATCGTCTCCCCTGAGCCACGCTGTGCCCGGCAGCACGTGATCACTGTGCTGCCGTCCTTCCTGAAGTCACTCGGTGGATGGACAGAATCCCCAAACTCTAACCCGCGACCCCGAAGTCCCACCTGCTTGTGACGCAGGGGGTTTCGGCGTTTTAGGCATCTAGGCGGTTGCCTCCCCGACGCCTTCTTCGAGCGGGATCGGCCCTCTCACGATCCCGCTCGGCGGATTTCTTCTGGGCCATCACAGTCTCACAGATGGAGGCCATTTCTCTCAAATTTTCTGTCTGTGCCAGCATGGCCCTCACAGCTGCTGTCAGAGACAGGTCTCGCCCGATCCGGGCGACCAAGACCTGCCGCTCAGAGGCCCACGCTGAGCATTCCTCGAGCGTGTGCTGCGCAGAATCAAGGTCACCTCCACAATGATGGCAATTTGCCGTGGCCTCTCGCCCAATCCTATTCTCCGGCCACGGTTGTTTTGGTGAGTACCTGAGTGAGCCTGTAGGAGATGCGCTCCTATCTCTTCAGCCAGGCTTCGAAGTGCGGCAGGACGTCTTCGACAACGCGCTGCGCGAGTATTGCGGCTGCTGTAGCCGTTCGCGCCACCGCTCGAGCGTATGTCGCCGTTCCTACCGCCTCAGCCTTACTACTGCGATTCCTGGCACGCTATCACCATTCTGGCGGATGGCACGAATTAGGTTATAAACCCTCGCGTCCATGTCCGCCAGAATGCCCAGCGGAGGAAAACGTGCCAGGAGAGTTGCCGCCTCAAAAGACACCGTTCGGTATCCTCGTGCGATACGTATGGCCATTTGCCGCTGTAGGCTATTAATTTTAGTCCTGCAGCGTCGGACGCCTGATAGTCTGCTTGACCAGACAGGCGCCCCATAAAGGACCATCGATCGTACGACCCCCGCGTATAGGCGGCGAACTTCTTCCCGAGGTCCCCCGAGGTTGGGCAGCAGTCTATGCAAAGCACCCACTGCCTTTTCAACGCGGGGGACCAGGCGCTCGAAGTGCTCTTCGAAGCCCCACCGACCGTCCAGGGTTAGACCAAGATACTTAATGTATCGACCCACCTGGACTTGCGCATCTCCGACTGTCACTGACGAGCTGGGTGGCTCTTTGCTCCTCGGCAGTTTATAGAACCATAGCACCTCCGTTTTATGAGGCGCTATCTCCAAACCCAGCTCGCGGATCAACGCCACCCCGAGCTCGGCAAACCCTACTTACCTACCTAGTGTAAGTGTACCTGGTAGGTAAGTAGGATACCTAGCCCCTACTTTACTTGCTAATCTACATTCTATGAAAAAAAAATGGGTATTTTAATTCCACGAAGAATCTTAACACCGCCATTCAGATGTCAAATGCACGGGAATCCCCCTCTTGCCATATTTTTTTTTAGGCATAATGTTGTTTGGTATAACGTTTCCGCATAACTTTTATCAGCATAAATAGTTTGGCATAATGCAAAGGTTAGCATAACTCTCATTTGGTCTAATTTGTTTTGGAGCTGCATTAATATTTAAGGCTTAATATTTATTCATCATAATAATTTTATGGGTACATATTTTTAACAACGGATAAAATTTTAATGTCGATTTGAATCGATTGAAATTTGTTCTACCTAAACTATTGTCTAATTAAGTATATTTGATATAGAACTCAAATTAATAAGGAGAGGCACACATGCTTGTTTATTCCAAAGAACATTATGTGTAAATATAATTATGCGTTTATAACATTATGCTATATAAGATTATGCATCTTTATTATTATGCCAGTAGTGTTTATGGCAATATACATTATGCCAAAGTATTTATGCCTAATGACATTATGCGTAATGATCATTATGCTGAATTTCGTTATGCCAATGTAAATTATGGAAATATATTTTATGCTTATCATTAGTGAACCCAAATGCACAACACAACGCCATCTATCGAATATGGAGTGCAACTGTCCGAGTATCTGAATTGCGTGTGTTGTGATAATTTGACTTCTTGAACACTTTAAATTCATTCAACTATTGATAGATTGAACGGATTGCGATGAAACAAAAACTAAGTAATACTTCAAGTTACGCACAATTTTCATGTATAAAAGTTATCTACATTGGTTTCGTACATTTTACGTGATGCGGGCACAAATAAACAGACAAAAATACTGTAAATGTCTGTTGATTATCCTATAACACTCTTGCTTTTTTTTTTGGAAATATTTTCGATGTACAAAAACGTCTTTTCTACAGGTTTTGATTTTTTTTTTTAATACGTTACCCATCTCTTTCCAGAGGAACTCTTCCAGAAGATAGTCGACGATTGCGCAGCTGATGTGCTTCTAATGAAAAACGTAGAAGACATGAGGGTCCAGCTCCAGAAAGAAGAAGTAGCGTACAGAGCCAAAAGCAAAGACTTTTGCTTCTGTTGATAAGAGAACAGAAGACTGAGAAGAGTAAAGTTACCTTATTGATCAATCTTGTAATCTTTGGCCAAACTTTAAGGCTTGTAATCAAACCGGATGCCCAGTATTTTACATGGAGTGATTGCCTATCTGACCTCCACAACCCAGTAACTGGGTAACACGATATCCCTCGCCAAGTCTGGTGTCAGTTTTACTGACTTCTGACTACACTTGGTATTTTACATGGACTGACTGCCTATCTGACCTCTACAACCCAGTAACTGGGTAACACGAGACCTCTTGTTAAGACTGGTGTCAGATTTACTGACTTCATACTACACTTGGCATTTTAGATGGACTGACTGCCTATCTGACCTCTACAACCCAGTAACTGGGTAACACGATATCCCTTGGCAAGACTGGTGCCAGACGATTTACTGATTTCTGACTACACTTGGTATTTTACATGGACCGTCTGCCTATCTGACCTCAACAACCCAGTAACTGGGTAACACGATACCTCCTGGCAAGACTGGTTTCAGATTTAATGACATCTGACTACACGTGGTATTTATTCTACATGGACCGACTGCCTATCTGACCTTCACAACCCAGTAACTGGGTAACATGATATCCCTCGCCAAGACTGGTGTCAGATTTTCTGACTTCTAACTACCCTTGACGACTGTCCATCTGTCATCCACAGACCGACCTCGGCATCGTTGCTTAACCTTGAGAATTGCCCCATGTGGATGTTTTTAACCGACTTCCCAAAAAGGCTTACCATCAGGTGAGATTGTGGTCAAGCGCGAGCCGATAGGTTATAAAAAAAAGGAGGAGATTTTTTTTGTACTTAACCACGAGCTCCAAATTTTAAAGAAAATATGCTACAACAATATGGAAATTGTATATCGAAAAGACTGGGTCCGGATCACAGACCTAAATCTAACTAGATGACGCGACTGTATGTACTTCGCGTTCCAAAAAACGAAGTAATATTACGACCAATGATCGTAATCTGAGCTTTTCATTCACCGGCAATCCATCGAAATCTAGAAAAATGCCTTTACATTGCATGTCCTCGAAAAGAGCGGTTTTCCAAGCAGCCAAACTGTGCGGAAAGTGTCACTTTTTTCACTAGTGCTTTTTACTTTCCTGTACTTTTTTAATTTTTAACTCCAACGTCAGCCCGACGCGACGCATAGAGTTTTTATTATTTGAGAAAAGTTTTAAAAATAGTTCTGTAGATTATCATTCATATAAAAGGTAAAATAAAACTAATACTTCATTTTAGGCGTTTTTAATTACTCTAGATTTAGATTTTGATCAATAAATTAATTTTAAATATTCATTAAATATGTTTGGCAGAACGTATATTTTGCTCGTGCCTTATTGCGTTACGATGTGACAGCTATTCGCACATGCGCAGTAGATATGCCCGAGGAACTATTAGTTAATCTGTGGATATGCTGAACGCCCTTGAATAAGCCCGCTATTTTATCAATTTCATTTTATTAATTTATTTATTTCCTCGTACAATGCATAGTAAAATGTTGTATGATACACGTACGTAAGATGATTTCCGACTCGTGTCGATTTATCCACTCACTCGCTTCGCTCGCTCGTGAATAAAAATGTCACTCATCGGAAATCACCTACCTTCCGCACTTGTAGCATAAATAACTATTTTATGCCATATTGAGCTGTAAAGACTGTATAGAAAAAGTTGGCCGAGGCATTGGAAATGTTTTCTTTCATTGGTAAGTAAATTTGTTTTTAAATTGTTTGTGAAAAAGTGGCACGCTTGGTTTTCATACAGATGGAGGGACTTGCGTTATCTAGATAGATTTATGTCTGTGCTTCAAACATAATGCAGTATATTTTGAGAATATGACGATCTACTCATATGACGTTTTGCGAATAGGACATTTTGATACGGAGACGGATCAGATGCCAATTTCTACATTATTTATTAACGTGCACTATTTTCATACCCTCTCGAGTTAGTAGTTTTTTTTAGCTAGGCAGCAAAACCGGCCAAGTGCGAGTCGGAATCGCACACGAAGGGTTCTGTACCATTATTGATTTATTTATGTACACACATGGAGGGACTTGCGTTATCTAGTTAGATTTATGTCTGTGGTACTTCCCTATTAAACCTTGAGTGAAGAAATGATGGCCATTATTTTCAATAAATAGCCGAATTCGACAACTCTAGCATTGTACTTGTAATGCTGAATGTATCAGCATTACAATAATTTTGATTCCGTTTAGAAAATTTTCCAAAGACTTTTTCATGTTATTGCATGATAGATTTCATACAAAAAAAAATATTTTGTAAAAAAATATCTTTGTCCTTAAGTTTGCCATATGCCATTAATTCCCAGAATTTAGTCCTTATTAGCGACACTATCGAATGGTGTAATAATACAGCATGTTTTTTTTTTCAAAATCAACTAGTTCAATTTCTGGCTAGGAATATTGATTTTTCAAAAAAACAAAAATGCCCTTTTAGTTTTCATCAAAATCTGCCTCGTGTCTCCTTGGAAGTTTTTCGCTATTCCTCATAGCTTCGGATTTGGCCATCCACGCCCACTTAAACAACTCAACCTGTGTATAGGTTTTGTGCTTATTTAAGAGGAAATATAGGCAAAGAGCGTCGAATGAATTTCGTAAGTAAAAAATTATAATTCGAGGTTTGTCTCTCGTGTATTTCCTCCTCCAATATTGGACCAATTTAAAAGATATTCCATAAACTGGTAAAGTAAGATATATACTATGTCGCTATGTTTTCCTTTTTTCATTTATATTTGACAAATTTGTACACTAAGCCTCTGTTGACAGGGCAATTTTGTGCAATTTCTGAGGGTTCTAGTGCTTCTAAAGATAATGTATCATCAAAAACGAAAACTTAGGGACATAGAATATGTCTTTCATTTTCATTTTATGGTATATCTTTTAAATTGGTTCAATATTGGAGGAGAAAATAGACGAGAGCCAAACCTCGAAATATGACTTTTTACTTAGGAAATTCAGTCGGCGCTCTCTGCCCCCGTTTCCTCTTAATAATAATAATAATTAAAATTTTGTTTTCCAACTCTAAACTTCTGCCATCTTTTTCTTATTTAGCATTTTAAATGTGTGTGTGACAAATTAATAAATAAAATAAATTCCAGTAAGAGATAGCAATATATTATGTGCAGTTGTTGCCTTTCAATGAAAAATTAGTAAATAATTCCAAAGTTTGCACCTAAAGTTATTTTAAATGAGGTTCATGGTTCAGGTTCCATGTATTTCGAAGTATATTATTGTGATTTTGCTGATGCCAGTAAAGAATACACTTTATGTTCAGTGTTTTAAAGTGTAAAGTGGTACGAACAGCGACATAGACATCGAACGACTCCTCTGGCGACTTAGTTTGAGCTTTAACTAGCTGGTTATAAGGTTTATTATGTAGTGATATAAAAATACTGAATTTGAAGCAATTTTTAGGGTAGGCACCTAAAAAGTAGGTAACTTATAATATTTTCATGCATGTTATTTTATTTATTTAAACTAAATATCGTTTGAAAAAGAAAAATGAAGCCTGTGTGGTGGTGCGATCTCGCGTGGATCCACGTTTGAGGCACTCAAGAGGTTAACAAACACATGATGTAAGCAAGTATGGCGGCCAGTGCTTAACGATAATATCCGAACTACGGCGGACGGAACCGATCGTCTCGAGAGAGGGCATAACGCTTTTACGTTACGTGATGATTTCTAACAGCAACTCCTACCGCAAGCCGCGTTAATGAACTTCGTTCCTAAACTATATAAAACTATATTTTTGAAGTACTCAGGTACTTATATTTAAAAAAAGAAAACTTTAATTTTAGTAAATTATTTAATCTTTAGTGTTGCTATCTAATTTTAAGGATGTATGAATATTAATTTTAGCTCGACAGCTTTAAATTGCAGCTCGGTTATTTGTTGCCAATGTATTTAAAAGTTAATTTTTAACCCCCGCCGGAAAAAGAAGGGGTGTTATAAGTTTCACGTGTGTTGCTGTGTATCTGTGTATCTGTGTATCTGTGTGTCTGTCTGTGGCATCATAGCGCCTAAACGGATGAACCGATTTCGATTTAGTTTTTTTTGTTTGAAAGGTAATTTTGTCGAGAGTGTTCTTAGTTATGTTTGAATAAAATCGGTTCAGCCGTTCAAAAGTTATGGGCATTTTACTGTTTGAATCGGGGTGTTTTCGCAAGATAAATGCGTCGGAGGTTTTTTAAATTGTGAAATTTTACTTGTAATAAGTTCATGAAGTTGCCGGTGACATTCTTACACGGAAGAGACGCGATAGTGATTGTTAAAATGTCTAAATGTATAGAATGCCAAGCGTTATCGAAAAGATCCTTCTAAAGTGCTTTGACAATTAATCTTGTTTTTTATTTCGTAGACTATACTGACATTTGCGGGGGTTGCCACTTTATCGTTACATACAAATATTGTCGTATCCTGAATATCCTGAGTGATCGAAAGTAGATCGAAAATGGGACTATTTCACACCAAAAAAAAAATACATTAGCAGGGCATTAACTACCCTACCTACCCTACCTTACACTACCTACCCTACCCTACCCTACTCTACCCTACCCTACACTACCCGACCCTACACTACCCGACCCTACACTACCCTACCCTACACTACCCTACCCTACCCTACACTACCCTACCCTACACTACCCTACCCTACTCTACCTGCCCTACCCTCCAAAAAAAAAAAATACGTAAAAACCATCTTTGAACTTCAACGAACATTTAAAAAAAAGAATTGTCCAAATTGGTCCAGGCGTTGTTGAGTTATGCGCTTACTAACACATTTTGCGATTAATTTTTAGGGTTCCGTACCCAAAGGGTAAAAACGGGACCCTATTACTGAGACTCCGCGGTCCGTCTGTCTGTCTGTCTGTCTGTCTGTCACCAGGCTGTATCTCATGAACCGTGATAGCTAGACAGTTGAAATTTTCACAGGTGATGTATATCTGTTGCCGCTACAACAACAAATACTAAAAACAAAATAAAATAAATATTTAAGGGGGGCTTCCATACAACAAACGTATTTGTTTTTGCCGTTTTTACGAAAATGGTACGGAACCCTTCGTGCGCGAGTCCGACTCGCACTTGGCCGGTTTTTATATTATTATAGATGTATATTTAGTTTCCACTCATTTATGTCAGACTAAAATTTTATCGATCGCATTTATTTTATTGTTTCTTTCATATTTAACACAATAAAAGTGTATGTACTATGTGTATGAATACTATTATATTTAAACGTATTACGTTTAAATTCATAAAACATTTATTTACACCAATTAGTAAAATTAAATTGAACCTTACCTACAACACTATGCACCGCGCATGCAACATTTAAAAAAAAATAAGGTCTTTGGCAGCTATCAGTTTAGTCTGCGAAATTAAAAATCATAGTATAGGTCCTTTCTAACCCCCGCTGGAAAAAGAGGGATGTTATAAGTTTCACGTGTGTTGCTGTGTATCTGTGTGTCTGTCTGTGGCATCATAGCACCTAAACGGATGAACCGATTTTGGTTTAGTTTTTTGTTTGAAAGGTGATTTTGTCGAGAGTGTTCTTAGCTATGTTTGAATAAAATCCGTTCAGCCGTTCAAAAGTTATGGGCGTTTTACTGTTTGAATCGGGGTGTTTTCGCAAGATAAATGTGTCGGGGGTGTTTTAAATTTTGAAATTTTACTTGTAAAATTTCAAAATGAAAATATGAGCTCATGGGTCGTTTTTTGATACGGAGTCGTTGAGATAGAGCTACATGCTCTATATATTTTTAGCGTTTCGCTTCGACTTTATCTTGTTGTAGTTTAAACCTAAACGAACCTATCAAGAAAACAGTATAATGATGAATTTTAAAGAAAGAAATTGTGCATATAGGACGTATTGTAATCCTGTATGTTTCGAACAATTTGGCAGCAGTTTTCTTTGCAAATAAATCACAAACATAAATCTTACCAGATACCGCAAGTCCTTCCCATCTGTATGAAAACCTAGAGTGACACTTTTTAAAGAAAGAAAGAAAAAAAAAGTTATCTCAAAAAATCAAAAAACCCGACTGCTTCAAAAGCGAACTAAAAAGACTTTTGAAGCAGTCGGGTTTTTTGATTTTTTGAGATAACTTTTTTTATTTATAACTTTTTCGAATTCGGTACATTTAAACATATAAGTGTTATATATTTTTGAAATCACCTCTTAAGACCCTTTATTTTGATACCTCACACGATGGGTTTGGCATTAACAAATAATTTGGGCCCCCGCAATATGGCGCCCAGAAGCCGCCATTTTCTATTTTCTAATTTTAATGTAGCCAGTGACACTCGCAGGATTAAGACGAATCGATTGACGTAAGAACCATCAAAATTAGCCAACGCAACACTAACTGCACACACAATTTAAGAACATCATTTTTAAAATCCCCGTCACGAGAAGCTGTAAATTTTGTAAATAAAGAACTTATAATAAACGTAGCCACAATTCAATCATCAACAAATAATCCCAAATTCAATCAACTCAAATTAACATACGTCTAATACGTATTATGTTTTGTACTGGAACGTTCCAAGCTTAGATAAAGTACCTATAGATTTCGCCATAAAATGAGCTTGATTGATAGAGCGAGATCGCTAATTGGCAGACCATGGCCATGTAAATAATAAGGACAAAAGATTATATTTTGTCTTTGTCACCATGGCCGGCTTTTGTTGTTTGTCAAACGCTAATATCATGGCAGGTTTGACAAACTAACTCGGTCGTGTTTGATTTTTTTGTGATTTCGCGGGATTAAGTGTTTATTGAGACAAGGAATTGGGTTATTTATAGATAATAAGTGTCAGTGCGATGGTGGGTTGAAGTGTTCTAGGCTGTAAAAGCCAAAGTGTTATTGTTGTTTCATGTGCGGCCACGCCATGACTCCATCTATAGGTACTTTATCTAAGGTTCCAAGAGTCAAACGCGTTCCAGTATTTACAAAATTTATAGCTTTATGTGACGGTGACTACTTACCGATGAAAGCAAATGATTTCATTGTCTTGGGCAACTTTTTTTTTGTAGAGTTTTTACAGCGCAATACGGCAACATTTAGGCCTTTTTATAAGCTTTTATTTAACTTCCAATGTATGCATGTTTGTAAGTGTGTTCAGGTCAAATCTTGTAACTGAATTTTAAAGCAGTTATCCTCCACCGATTATGATGAAATTTTGCATACACGTTTAGTTTGGATGAAAATGCATGGTTAGCTAAGTTAAGTCGTTCTTAATATGGCGGACTAGTTTTTTTTTTGCACTGCCATGATATGGGTATCAAATGCAAGGGTTTGCTGAGAAGAATACGAAAAGCTTGTTTTAATAAAATCTTTTTTAATGAATTATTTTATTCAACATTCAGGTTGATGTCCGGTGCCGATAACGCTAAATGTATACAGCTGAAAGATCATTGCTGTCACTATTACCACAGTATAAATATGGACGCACAGTACGGAAAGTAGTTTCCGTACTATTCGTCCATATTTATACTGTGATATTACTCCTTTTTTTTACACGCCGGGTATAGTAGTCACAGCGGATATTTGTGCCTCTGAAGTTGGCTGCAAGACCCTGCGCAGTTGCTATTTTTGTGTCAATGTTGAAGTAGAAGACAGCATTGTATAACTGTCTCTTTCATTCGCTTACGTTTGTAGCATCGTTCTATCTCGCTTACTCTATGCAGTATACTCGATGACAAACTGTTTCTTGCGCAATGATTCGCAGATCTTAACTTCAGAGACACAAAGATCCTCTGTGGCTATTGTTATCATCACATACATTCGTGTCATCTAGTTAGATTTATGTCTGTGGAATAAAGCTTATTGTAAGCCAAAGTTTTGAACTAAACTAATGTTTAATAAATAAAGTTGTACATGTAAATACGTAATATTATAGTATTTTGTAAGAAGTCAAAATAAAAAGCTTTATATTTGATAACAGTTTTTTTTTTTTTTATAATCACATGGGAATTCCTCTTCCCTCATTTCCATTATCCGATAGTCACGTGATTGGGGGCAGGCCACTTTGCAGCGGCTGTTATAACGCCGAAGAATTAGCTGCCCACGTCATCCTGGACTGCGAGGCTGTGGCTTCCCATCGTGAAGAAATCCTCGGAACTAGACTTGTTCTTACTCGCACACTAAATGGAACGCTCCGAACTAGTACAATAGTTGAAGTGAACTAGTTCGGTCTTCTAGTTCTATTAGTTCACCGTTCATTAAGATATTCTTAAGCGACATGTCGGTCATCGAGATCGTACGTAGACCGAGCAAACTGTACTAGTACATTGTTCATCAGTCATCACGCTCGCGCGCACGCTTCTCAAATCTCTCAACTCGTTCACTCACTCAGGTTCAGACAATCGTAGTTCGTATCGTACTAGTTCGTTCTGATTCAGCACTCGAGCGATCCGATGTCGCTTGGATCACTGTACTAGATGAACGATTTAAACGACCGAAACAGAATAGTTCGTTCTCGTTCACCTAAAGGAATTGCTTCCTAATAGTTCATAGTACTTAAACTACACAAGCCTACTCGAAACAGTGAGATCGCTACGCGAAACGTTTGAAGCCACCAGGAAGATTCTGTGCTTTTTGACGGAGTTAGACTGGCTACTTTAGCCAGAACCCCCAAGCACAACGGACAAAATGGGAATCTAAGTGCGGGAGTCCCTCTTCATTCAATAGGGGGCGAGCAATATGCTCTGCCCACTGCCACTTAAGTGCTCGTTCACACAGAGGTCCGTTTTACAGGACGGCTTTATCGTACACGTTTTTATTCGGCGCTGATGTATGTAGTTGTATGAGCGAGATCACACTCATGCCAGTATTCCGGAGCCAATAAAAAATACCGATCCGACAAAATATACTGCAGTCCGTTTTACAGGTCCGCTTTATTGTACACGTTTTTATTTGGCGCTGACTTATGTAGTTGAATGAGCGAGATCACACACAGTATTCCGGATCCAGTAAAAAATACCGATCCGACAAAATTTATAGGTAAATAATATACAACAGTCCGTTTTACAGGACGGCTTTATCGTACACGTTTTTATTCGGCGCTGATGTATGTAGTTGTATGAGCGAGATCACACACATGCCAGTATTCCGGCTCCAGTAAAAATACTGAGCCGACAAAATATACTGCAGTCCGTTTTACAGGTCCGCTTTATAGTACACGTTTTTATTCGGCGCTGACGTATGTAGTTGTATGAGCGAGATCACACACATGCCAGTATTCCGGATCCAGTAAAAAATACTGATCCGACAAAATATACTGCAGTCCGTTTTACAGGTCCGCTTTATCGTACACCTTTTTTATTTGGCACTGACTTATGTAGTTGTATGGGCGAGATCACACACATGCCAGTATTCCGGAGCCAATAAAAAATACCGATCTGACAAAATATACTACAGTTCGTTTTACAGGTCCGCTTTATAGTACACGTTTTTATTTGGCGCTGACTTATGTAGTTGAATGAGCGAAATCACATACATGCCAGTATTCCGGATCCAGTAAAAGATACCGATCCGACAAAATATATAGGTACATAATAAACAACAGTCCGTTTTACAGGTCTGCTTTATCGTATACGTTATTATTCGGCGATGGCGTAGGTAGTATAGTACGAGCGAGTTCACACACATAACCGTATTAAAAAAAGTTAATTCATAAAATTAAAAAAAACCCGACTGCTTAAGAAGCGAACTAAAAAGACGTAAACAAGAAGAAAATCATGCTGTGCAGTCGGAGGATACATCTGGTTTTGGTCAGCCAGCTCGCGAATATGTATGGCGCCAAAAATCCGTCATTTTTCTTTTTTTTTCCAATTTTAATGTAGCCAGTGACACTCGCAAGGTTAGGACGAATCGATTGACGTAAGAATCATCAAAACCGGCCAATGCGTTTGGTCTCTAGAATGCCAGAAAGGAACAAACATACATACATAGACTAATAAACACATTACCCTCCTTTGGCAGTCGGGTAAATACTGATCCGTTTTATCATGCATCCTTGAAAAACTTGGTTGATGTGAACATCACCTCCAGTAGCGACGGATCCGTTAAAAACGATCGAAAACGACGAACGAACTTTAAGGTAGGTAGTACTTTGGAACCGAAATTTCACTGACACGGATCGGGTGTAGTGCGTAACCGCCCTTAGACTGTTACACTATCTCTGCGTGTTATTTTGCCTCTGCAGCAGAAGGACAGATAAGCAAAATCCCGGAATAGCAAAATCCCAGATTAGCAGAGGGACAGATTTGCATAAAGGCAGATAATGTACTGTCGCCGTCAAACAAGTTACAAATCCTAGTAACCTTATTATCAATTTGTGATCTGTTTGCTTTATATATCTAAAGGTCATGCATGGAGTACTGCTCTCACCTCTGGGACGGATCTGCCAAATACCAATTTAATGCACTTTAGTCGATTAACAGACAGGCCAAGAGCTTATCGGCAACGATGCGCTGGTCGACTCAAAGCTCCAGAGCCTTGAATACTGACGATGAGTTGCCAGCCTGTCGCGGTTTTCTATCGGTAACATTTCGGGGAGTGTGCGATGGAACTGCGCAATTTGATTCTGCCTAGCCCTTTCCATCATTGGACAACAAGACGTACGGTAATGCGCCATCGGTACATGTTGGATATCCCACCCATAAGCACAAAGTGTTTTGAAAATACTTTCATTGTGCTAACAGCTAAGGAGTGGAATTCCCTGCCGGCGCGGCGTCTTTGTTTCCTGATAGCTACAACCTAGGGGTCTTCAAGTCAAGAGTAAATAGATTACTACTAGGCAAGCGTATCACCTTCGACCACATCATCACTTAACATCAGGCGAGGTAGTGGTAAAACGCGAGCTTACAACGAATAAAAAAAAAACAATTGTAACTATTCAATTAAATTTTTGTTTTCTGTGTGGGTCTGTCTGTACTTCTGCCTTTATGCAAATCTGTCGTTCTGCTAATCTGGGATTTTGCTATTCCGGGATTTTGCTTATCTGTCCTTCTGCTACAGAGGCGTTATTTTTTATTACTAAAAGATGCACGACTTCTGAGGGCTTTAATAATACCGGCCTGTTCTCAATGCAGGGCAAAGACCTCTTCTCAAACACAAGCCACCACGCTTGCTCAATGCGGATTGGCGGTTAGTCCTCCGCACGACGTTTTCTTTCACCATTGTTAGTGATGTCCAAGATAAACTCTGAAAGTACTTAGTTACATGGGAATTGAAAAAGTCACATTGGTAGATACTTGCCTGAATTTGAACCCACGACCTCAAGAACATTTTGTATGAGAAATAAAGTAAGAACCTAGGTACGAGGGATCAAAAAGTAGTGAGAATGACATAGAATATAACGACTATTGACACGGGGTCTCTTTGCTAAGATAGAACATTTGGTTCAAATAAATCTCACTAGATGGCGCGACATGTGCACACAATTCAATAGTATTGTGGGTAAAATTAACATTATCTGGAATTGAACATAAACATTGTATGTTCTTGTTTAATAAACTCTCCTAAGTACAAAATTATGGAATATTGGGCTCTCAATTCACATTTCAAAGATTATTTGAACGAATCATTTAAATTTGATGCCATAGATGGCGCATTTTTACCCGACTGCCGAAGGAGGGTAATGTGTTTATCAGTCTATGTATGTATGTATGTATGTATGTATGTATGTATGTATGTATGTTTGTTCCTATGTGGCGTTCCAGAGACCAAACGCGTTGGCCGATTTTGATGATTCATACGTCAAACGATGCGTCTTAATCCTGCGAGTGTCATAGGCTACATTAAAATTGGATAATAGAAAAATGGCGGCTTTTGGGTGCCATATTGTTGGGGCCCAATTTTTTTTTTTCTTCCAAACCCTTCGTGTGGGGTATCAAAATAAAGGGTTTTAAGAGGTGATTTCAAAAATATATAACACTTATATGTTTAAATGTATATAATTCGAAAAAAACTAACTAAAAAGTTATAAATAAAAAAACTTAATTCAAAAAATCAAAAAACCCGACTGCTTCAAAAGCGAACTAAAAAGTCGTAAACAAGGAAAAAATCATGCTGTGCAGGCGGAGGATACACCAGATTTTGGTCAGCCAGCCCGCGAATATGTATCCTCCGACTGCACAGCATGATTTTTTCCTTGTTTACGACTTTTTTTTAATTTCTGAGGCATTCAACTGGATTGTTAAAATTTGTATTTTAGCACATTTCGGAGCAAAAAAACTGTAACAACGTGCAAAAAAATACTATAAAACGAACCTTCACTGTATTTAAAGAAAAAATATTCACGAACCTAGTAAACCCTTTTACTTGCAAGGCGCTGCTAACACCATCTATTGCCGTGAAACGGGATCGAACGCGATTGTTGTACTCACAAAAATAACAAGTTTAATCAGATGAAAAACGCTAGTTACGTCGGCACGGTTTTTTTGTATGGGATGAGGCATCTGTATGCTAGTTAGTATTATATTATCTGTGCTATTGATAACTTAATAATTTATTTTTCTACAAGGTTTCCGAGTCTCTCTACGCACCGAGTCCAGCGCTTTGACAAGGCTTCAATCCTTTCCACAAAAAAAAGTTTTGTCTTGGTCCTGCAAAAAGCTCTCCACGGCATCCATCACCTCGTTATCGTCTTCGTACCTGTTTCCCCTTAAGTATTTTTTCAATTTGGGGAACAGATAAAAATCGCCAGCTGCCAGGATCTGGTGAATAAGGGGGGTGGTCAACTAATTCGAAGCCAGATTGCTGAATGGCAGCCATCGCAACTGCCGACCTGTGCGCGGGTGCGTTGTCGTGATGAAACAGCACGCCCCTTCGAAGTTTCCCTCTTCTTTTCTGGGCCAAAGGGTTAGCTTCTACAAGGCCTTCCCGTGCTACGCTTTTCTGTACTGGAGCTTGGATGCGACCAACGAAGGGTGTCAGCACGGCAGCAAGATACTTGTCAGCACCGTGCCATCGCTGGAGGCGCTCGAGGATGTACGTGGTGGGACCGGCCACCGGCCTGGATCTTGTATGGTCCGTCACGGCGAGGGATCAACTTAGGTGTCTGACCTCTTCCGGTGTCATTAGCCCCTTGCGTTTTCAGCAGAACCAGTTCACCAACTTTTTCCTCGAGAGCAGGCCCATGATGTTTATCAGTAGCCCTGGTACGCGCTGCCTGGGCGTTCTCGTAGACGCCGCGGGCATCTAAAAGTACCGATGGAATCCTTGTATGTCTTATAACGATGGCGAGTTACACATTTTTTATATTGAGTAACGTAGTAAAGCACTCCTGGCCAGTAATACTTACCTGCGTTACAGCGTACGTTCCGTGCCCATGTGTCCAGCAGGGTGTGCATCAATGTATTCGGCCAATACTTTGGCACGCTCTTGTTCTGAGACCTCTAGACTGACGGCGTCGTGGTCCCCATTCGGGCATTATCCTGAGAATGCACAGACAGAGGATTCGTACTCGCCGCAGGTGTCCTCACCTTCGGTGAGTACGTATCCTCTGTCGGCTCATTCTCTCCCCCTAGAAGGATCGTCGGGCTCTTAAGTTCCAACAATCTTACTTACCTCCGTCATTGTTAGGGTTCTCGCGCAGGTCGGCTGGGGTCAAGAGTCGGCTGACATATTACTTGGGCCAACTGTGGCTGAACCAAAGACTTTAATGACACTTGGCTGATTTAGGCCGAGTTTCTCACCTGTTAATTATCGCAGAATAAATGTGACAAATTGTCAAGCACGCGTTATTATTATTTATTTAAAACTTCATGGAACATACAGATACATCATCATCATCATTCATCATTTCAGCCGAAAGACGTCCACTGCTGGACATAGGCCTCCCCCAGGCGTCGCCACATTGACCGATCCCGTACGTCTCGCATCCAGCGCCTTCCCGCAACCTTAACCAGGTCATCGGTCCACCTAGTGGGAGGCCTTCCAACGTATCGTCTTCCAGTTCGCGGTCGCCACTCCAGAACTTTTCGGCCCCATCGGCCATCCGTTCTGCGAGCAATGTGCCCTGCCCACTGCCACTTAAGTTTGGCAATTCTTCGGGCTATGTCGGTAACTTTGGTTCTCCTGCGGATATCATCATTTCTGACGTGATCACGCAAGGAAATTCCGAGCATAGCCCTCTCCATTGCCCTTTGGGTGACTTTAAGCTTTCTGATAAGGCCCATTGTGAGCGACCACGTCTCGGTCCCATAGGTGATCACTGGCAACACACACTGGTCATAGACTTTTGTCTTGAGACACTGCGGTAAATTGGACGAGAAGATACCACGCAACTTCCCGAACGCCGCCCAGCCGAGTCGGATTCGACGGTTGACCTCTTTCTCGAAGTTGGACCTACCCAACTGGACCGTTTGTCCCAGGTAAACATAATCGTCTACAACTTCAAGTGTAGAGTCTCCGATCTTGATAGGAGTGGGTGTTACATGGGCGTTCACCATGACCTTGGTTTTGTCCATGTTCATTTTAAGACCCACTCTTTCGGAAGCTCTACTAAGGTCATCGAGCATTTTACTGAGGCTCTCCATGGTCTCAGCCATGATCACTATGTCGTCGGCAAACCGAAGGTGAGTGATATACTCGCCATTAACGTTGATGCCAAGCCCCTTCCAGTCCAGAACCTTGAAGACGTCCTCCAGCGCAGCAGTGAACAGTTTCGGAGAAATTACGTCTCCCTGTCTTACGCCGCGCTGGAGAAGGATTGGTTTCGAGGTCTGATCCTGAAGACGGACTGACATGGTGGCGTTTTTGTACAGACACTTCAACACCTCAATGTACCGGTAGTCGATCTGGCACCGTTGGAGAGACTGCAGTACAGCCCAAGTCTCGATCGAATCGAAGGCTTTCTCGTAGTCCACAAACGCTAAACAGAGAGGCAAGTTATACTCTTCGGTCTTCTGTATAACCTGCCGCAGCGTATGTATGTGGTCTACGGTGCTAAAGCCTTTTCGGAATCCGGCTTGTTCGGGAGGCTGGAAATCGTCAAACCTGCGCGCGAGACGATTCGTGATGACTCTTGAAAACAACTTGTAAACATGGCTAAGAAGCGAGATGGGCCTATAGTTCTTCAGCCGGGCATTTTCGCCCTTCTTGAAGAAGAGTACCACCACACCCCTGCACCATGCCTGTGGCGTTTTGCCCTCGAGTATGACGGAATCAAAAAGCTTCTGAAGGGCCTTGAGGACCGGTTTTCCACCCGCCTTCAGGAGTTCAGCCGTGATTCCGTCATCACCCGGCGCCTTGTTGTTTTTAAGCTGTTTCAGAGCCATCCCAATCTCGTACAGGCTGACGTCCGGGATATCTTCGGTATAGTGTCGGGTCAATCTAGCTCTTGGGTCGTTTGCTAGATTCGCAACGGGTTTACTGGTTGACGTGTACAACTGCCCATAGAAACTCTCGATCTCCCTCAGAAGCTCCGGTTTGGCGGATACAATCCTGCCATCATCGGTCTTCAGTTTCGTGAGCTGGCTCTGCCCAATAGACAGATCCCTTGAAAACACCTTGGAGCCTTTATTTCGCTCAATCGCGTCTTTAATACGCTCGGTATTAAAGCGGCGGAGGTCTCTTTTCAAGGATTTAGAGATCTGTCTATTGATCTGCCGGTATTTGCACACCTCATCTGAAGACTGCAGGATCATCTCACGCCTCTCCTTCATAAGCTTGAGGGTATGATCAGAGAGCTTTTTGTTTCTACCTGTACGACAGGTCTTGAAAAACTTAGACCCGACCGTATGGACAGCTTCCACGAACCCGTCGCTGTATTCGTCCACGGAGCTCCCCAGGCACTCGAAACGATTCTGGAGTTCGAGCTGAAAGCTCTCGGGGTTTTGGACCTGGACCTGTGCTGGACGGAGCGTGGACTTCATCAGTCGAGACCTTTCAAGCTTAATATTAATGTTCAATGTGCCTCTTACCATGCGGTGATCGCTCCCGGTTTTTACCGAATTGATCACAGAGACATCATTGAACATTTGCTTCTTGGTTGACATGATGAAGTCGATCTCATTTTTTGTTGCACCATCGGGGCTCTGCCAGGTCCACTTCCTGTGTTCACGCTTTTTGAAGAAGGAGTTCATCATATAGAGGCCCTCCTTCTCCATAAAACTGGCCAGTAGGTGACCCCGGTGGTTCCGTCGTCCAACTCCAAATTGCCCCACTTGCAGCTCATCCTCGTCTCGTTTGCCCAGTTTCGCGTTAAAGTCCCCCATGACAACGGTGATGTGAGTTTTGAAACCATGCATGGCTCTGGAGATATCCTCATACATGGTCTCTACCTCGTCGTCGGGGTGTGCCGAGGTTGGGGCGTAGACCTGTATGACCTTCAGCGAATATCTAGAGGATATTCTGAGTATAAGGTACGCCACCCTGGTCGACACACTCTCGATCTTCACCACGTTGTTCACAAGGGACCTGTGGACGATAAACCCGACACCACCTTGGGACTGCCGGTCACCCTCTCGGAAATAGAGCAGGTTACCGGATTTGAGGATTATCGAGTCCTCCCCCTCTCTTCGGACTTCAGATAACCCTATAATGCTCCATCGCAACCTGCTCAATTCCTCTTCGAGCTCGGTGATCTTCTCGTCGGTCCGAAGTGTGCGCGTGTTGTACGTTGCCGGGTCCAGTCGTCGGTGATTGTTGGGGTAGCCGGATCTCGTCCGGAGATTCTTAGCACCCCTTGCCATGCCGTGACCTCGACCGCTACCGTAGTCGAGGGTAGGCGGGCTGCCGGGCACTAGGGGCCATTTTTTATTTGTGCTATTCATAGAGGGGGTTGTGCCATAATCGCCACGCTTGGCAGGCGGATTGGCGATCGCAGTATGGTTGTTATAGGAGCACAGAGAACGCTGCTGCCCATTCTCTGGTTTGTCCCTTAGTCGCCTTTTACGACACCCACGGGAAGACATGGGATGGTGAAATTCTTAACGTCCGGCACCATACAGATACATATGCGGACTTAATGCCTGAGGTTAGGTTGGCAGGTTATCTGCTGTGTTTGGTTGTTGAAAATTCATTCAAACAATCACAGCAGTCACTTTAATTCTGCGATAATTTAGAGGTGAGAAATTCGGCCTTAGTTCTGAAATGAAGTTGAAATGACGTATTTGTTTAGTTTATTTAGTGAGTAAGTATTTAATATTGTTAAGATTTTTAATAAGATTTTGTTGTGCACATGGATATAAATAAAATAATAAAATAGCTTTATTTGATTCCACAATAATTACATAGCATTAATTAATTAATTTCATATTTAATAATTATATTTCTAAGCAACCATAATAAATATATTCCTCATGCAAATCAATCTCCTTCTAATGTGGACCCCCTCAGGGTAAAAGCCTCCTCCAAAGAATTCCATTTTTCCCTATCTTTAACAGTGGTCATCCAGTCTCTTCCTGCTTTGGATACTATCTCGTCCTGCCACCGAGCGCCCGGGCGACCTCTACTTCTCACGCCATGCGGTCCTTTCCACTTTGTGGTGTTAATTGTCCATCGATTGTCCCCATATCTTCCAACATGGCCAGCCCATCTCCATTTGAGACTTTGAGAAAAGTGTAGAGCATCCTTTACCTTGGTTATTTGCCGAATGTTTATGTTTCTTACTCTATCTCTCAGCTTTATATTTAAACAGCTCCTTTCCATTGCCCTCTGAGTTGTCTGTATTTTGTGTCTTGCCTTGTGATCATAAATCCACGTTTGGCAGCCATAAGTTAGACAGGGTAAAATTGTTGTATCCAAAATTATCCTTTTCAATTTAATCGGTAGTTGCGATTTGAGAATCTCCTTTTGTGCCCAGTACTTTCTCCATGTAATAGCTACTCTCCTGTCTATTTCCTCCATGTTTCGGTCTTTTCTAAATGAAATTTGTTTTCCAAGGTAAGTGTAGCTCTCTACGTACTCGAGTGGCACTTCGTTAACCAGTACTGGCGTCATCTCGCTGTTAGTCATGGTTTTTGTTTTTTCTAAGTTCATTTCCAGGCCTACATGAACACTAGCAGACTGAAGTTCGTTAATCATTGTGTTAAGCTTATATGGACTTTCAGAGAACACGACGATATCGTCTGCAAATCGCAGGTGGCTTAGATAGTTTCCATTCACATTAATTCCTTGCTTTGACCACGGTAAGTCTTCCATTACATTTTGTAGGACAGCTATAAATAGCTTCGGTGATATAGGGTCGCCTTGTCTTACTCCTCTGTTAATGCTGATCCTGGCTCCCACTCTATCTAGCCTGACTCTACTCGTTCAATTAACATATATGTTTTTGATAATACTTATATACTTTGCGTTTATATTTTGTTTGTTTAGTGCTTCCCAGATGCTGTTATGAGAGATAGAGTCGAAAGCTTTCTCATAGTCAACAAAAGCTTTTTTTTTTTTTTTTTATTTATTTCAACAAAATTTACATGACTGGGTATTATACAAATCTTCTGCCAAACTGCAGGACAGTTTGTCGGCAGTGTTCTCGTGAATACAGCTCTTAATTTAAACAAAATAATTACATTTAACATATAGTTAAATTTAAGGGTAAACGGTAAATAGTAACACAGTTTTATTATGATAAGGTTACCTATATCCAAGGGGTAAGTACATCGTCGTGTATTTTTAGTGCACCGTATGCTCACACAGAAGGACGCATGCCAAGCCCAAATGCACAAATACTCGAGTTGCCCAGTTTGTATTTAATAAGAATTACCTAATTATAATGAATAACCTAATACATAATTATACTGATCTACAGCTCGAGCATTCGTACATGTATACAGTGGCGTCTATAGATTGGCTCATATCAACTTGCCCGCCATGCTAGCACGCGCGGCGAACGCACATGCCCCTACCGTCCCGACCACCGCCGCCACACCCCCCGATGGAAGACGAGCAACCGAGCAACCAAGCGCGAGTGAGACACAACGGACGGCGGCCGCTCGGCCGACAGCAGCACGTCGCGCGCGCATGCTAACATGGCCGACCCATTCTTACGTTAGGTACATCATAACATCATTATGTATACTTCACACGGCGCATAAGACACTCTTTCCATCGTAAATAAACAAACAAAAACGTGAATCGCCGGACGAATACGCCAAGCGATGCAAAATCATAACAATTCAGGTTCCAACGTTACGGACACAAACTCAAATAGTGCTTGCGCAGAATAGTTTTTAATGCACTTTTAGACGTTGTTTCGGCAGACATTTCCTTAGGTAATTCATTTAACAATGTTGGAACTAGCCATTGCCGCGTTCTTTTACCGAAATAATTCCTCACCTTCGGGACCGAATATTTGTTTTTCTGTGTCACTTTACGGGTTGGTCGGTTAAGCACTTTTTTTACTTTGTGTTCATTTTTGTTGTGTTGTTCTAAAATTATGGTTGATTTTACTTTTTTCTGTATGGGTAATATTCTACAAATTTTAAATAATTTTTCGTACTCCTTATTAATGCTATCTTTAGTTGCATTGTTTACTAGTAATTTTAACAACCGAATTTGCAACTGTTTAATTTTATTTAAATGTACCGGAAATGTCAGTCCATAACCACCCAAACCGTAGTTTATTGTTGCCTCCGCAAGTGCATGATAAAGAATATACAGTACCCGCCTACTAACTATGTATTTTAAATTGTTAAGTTTCCCTAGCACGGAGCGTAGTCGATTACATACTGTGTCTACGTGTGCGTCCCAAGTAAATCGTTCGTCAATTAATAATCCTAGGTATTTGTATTTCGCCACACGCTCAATATACTCACATTGGCAGTTTGCATTGCTGTCGTGAAGACATTCGTACGAGTGGCCTTTTATCGAGATACTGGCACTTTTAGCAATGTGGTTATACGGAGACGATATCAACATACACTTGGTTTTATTTATATTTATAAGGATACCATTGTCGCTAGCTATGTAGAGCGGTTTTCTAAATTCCACATACTTTTCGATGACCTGGTCTACGGTGTGAATATGGTCAGTTGTGCTAAATCCACTTCTGAAACCCGCTTGTTCCATGGGTTGACATGAGTCTATTTGAGGGGATATGCTTTGTAGTAAACAGGATGCAAAGAGTTTGTACGAGCAAGACATTAAACTTATCGGACGGTAATTTCCAATATCTTTGTGATCGCCCTTTTTATATAGTAAGATGATTTCCGATTCTGTCCACTGCTCTGGCACAATTTCTTCTTCCAATATTTTATTGAAAAGTATTGTAAGAGGTGTTAATAAGTGTGTTCTACCGAGCTTGATGCACTCATTACTCATACTGTCCGGTCCTGGGCTCTTATCTGGTTTTAAATTATTAATTTTCTCTAGGATTTCAGTTTCAGTAAAATTTTGTACAGTCAATGTGTTCTTTAGTTGATCTTGTTCTGTATTTTCCACAGAGTCTGGTGTAGAGCTATAAAGGCTTGTATAGAACTTTGTGGCTATGTTTATGATGTCAAGTCGTGATTTGCAAATTGTAGACCCCCGCTGAAGGGACGGGATCCATTTTTTTGACCTGTCTAGTTCTTTGTATGCCTTTTTAGCTGATCTTGTGTTTTCAATACATTTTGCCAGTATGTGTAATCTATGATTTTCGTAACATTTTCTAATTTCTTTATTTGTTTCTTTATATAACTTTTTAAGTTCCTCTTTATCCTTTTTAGTGAGATTTCTTTTATTTTGTAGTGTGCTTCTTTTTTCCATTAATTGAATTGCTTTTTTTGATAAAATGTTTCTTTTTCTTGATTGTTTTTTATTTCTTAAGCTTTTTAATATAGAATTTTCTATTTTTTTGTAATATTCCGTGACTGTATATCTTTCCTGGTTTTCGATTAGTTCAGGTATAAATTCATTTAAGCATTTTAAATAACTGTCCATCTCATCCACAGTCTTTAAAGGGTTTCTGGGACAAGTGTAGTTTCTTCTGCTCCGTTTTTCTTTACTTAAGATTAACGTTGCTCTCAGGAGTCTATGATCTGTGCCAAAGGCGAAAGAATTCAGCACCTCATATTTTGTAAATAATTTAGGTTTCGTTGATGTTATATAATCAATTTCATTTTTAGTATTTTTGTCGGGCGAGATCCAGGTCCAACGTCGGTTAACTTTTATTTTATACATTGTATTGATTATTTTCAGATTATGTTCGTATGCGTACTGAATTAATCGTTCTCCTCTCTTGCTTCTGGCTCCAAAACCGTGAATGCCTGCTATTTTGCTCTCATAGTTCTTCGGTTTGCCGATCTGTGCGTTGAAATCGCCCATGACTATTATATACTGTGTACAGATCAAATCATGAGCCTTTTCTAAGTCTTTGTAGAATTTATCTAAGTCTTCTTGTGTTGAGCCTTCTGTTGGTGCGTATGCCTGTATAATTGCAAAGTGTAAGTTCCCTAGGTTCATTTCCAATATGCAAACCCTTTCAGATATACCGGAAAAGTTTATGATATTTTTTTTGTATTCTCTTTTGATTAGGAAACCTACGCCGTATAGACCCTTTGTTTGTCCTATGTAGTACATAATATAATTTTCGTCTTCTATTATATTTTCACCTAGCCGGCGCACCTCGCACAGGCCCAGTATATCGTGTTTTATGTTACCGAGAGCTGTTTTCAGTTCTAACAGTTTTTCAGGTGTTGATAATGATCTGACGTTGAGGGTACAAATATTTACTGCAATTTTATCTCTTGAACGAATATTCTTTGGAGGGTTGTGGTCTGACTCTCCCGCGGTGACCAGCCGTGGTGGGAGGTGAGTGGAGAGTAGGGGGCCCGGCTGTTGCTGCTATGCTAAATTGGGCTGTGATGTATGTGTTTGTTTTTGCGGGGTGTCTGTTTGATTATAGATCAGTTTCGGTTTTTGAAGTATATAATCTCTCTTATTGGAAGCTTTATTTTTCTTCAGTGGTTGTTTGTTGTTGTGTTGAGCTTTTTCGCTACCGGAGTGCGGTGGTATTATCTCCGGGAATTCAGACAGGTTCCTCTTATTTATTTGCTGGCGATAGTTGCTGTTATTATTAGTCAATGCTACAAGTTTATCATACTTTATAAAAGCAGCACATGGATATACTATCCTCAAATGTATATTTCTACGAAACTGAGGTTTGCTGTTAGAGAACCCAACTATGGGCTAAGCTCGCCTTTGTACATAAATTGTCCTATTGTATTTGTATGTTTTATGTTTTTTTGTACAATAAAGAATAAGAATAAGAAGTTTGTACGTTTACTCTTTTTAGGTTTTATTGCTCCAAATACCTATTAGCGGTTATAAAACAGTTTGTGTTCACAAATACTGTTTTTCTAAGTATTTATGTGTATACTTTTTTATAGAACAGTAAAAAGTATTAACGAGCGACAAAAGGATAATACTGTTTTAACAGTATGTTTGGGAACCAGGGGCCACTTGTAGGCTATGTCACAGGAAAATTCAGGGTGTAGGTATATTTGGATAACAAAATAAAACACGAATATTTTGTTATTGTTATTTAATATATCCGCATCATATATTACTTTAAATCTAAGTCATATGTAGTTTGCTAAGATAGGTATAGGTACAGAGTATATTTCACCTTATCGTAAATACAATATCAACTCGTTTTCACAATACATTACATGAAAATTAACATTTTTTTTAATAAAACCTTTTGTAGAAATACTTTTTTTCTTGTAAATTCACCTGATGGTAAGCGATGATGTGGTCGACGCTATTGATATCTCTTACAGACTTGCTAATTAAGAGATAGAAGATGTTTAGAGCTGTCAAAGTTAATGTCAAAGCTTGCCTGGAAGTAACCTATTGATTCTGGATATACAATACCTCAAGATTTATCGGCATACAACCGAAAAAAATTGGCAGTCATAACGAGCGACAGAAGTGAAATGACACAGTTCCATCACAAATCATAACAACATTTTGTAGAACCAAATAGATTTTGGCCCAACAAAAAGTCGCTCAACGCTAAAGAAGTTTTGGTCTTCAAAAATCCTTATTTTGGATTGCGGCTGATTCCCTCTCACAGAGATAAGCCCCGTTTATGTATTACCAACGGTAACATTATAGACGGATTATGATCTCGTAATTGTAAAAGGCTGCCTAACTATGTAGCTCACTTAGAAATTGCAAGCAATAATAAGCAGTTGGTCCATGTACATACAGGTATTTGCTGCCTCCGTTTAGACTGAAATCTGACCCCGATATAGTTGAGAGAAGCCAGGGAGATGATGATGAGAGGTGACTAATGGCAGATGGCGTGTTCTTGAGTGGTGACCTTGAATTGGTAAACGTAAAGTAGGATGACCTCGGGTTAGGTGCAGCGACGATTTTAAATACCAGAGTGCCATGTTTGCAGATGATGTTGATGAAATTGAGAGAGATGGGGAACTCGTTACTGTATACAAGGATACATTATGTAACACAGAATTTCAAAAACTCGATTGGCATAACCTATTTACTCTTTTACAGAAGAAGAGTGACATACCCACAGCTGATAAAGTAGCGTAGTCGCTCTACTGCACAAGAAATCGGAATTATTTAACTAATTTTGACAGCTCAGGTCTAGATTTTGACAGTTAAGATGCGGCTATGATCATGGAAATAACAAGTCCCATATTGAATGAGGAAGGCAGAGAACCGGGTGTTTTGGCGCAAGAGAGAGGCCTATGTCCACCAGTAAACTTTAACAGGTTGTATTAAAAAATATTGTGTTATGTAAAAAAGTATTTCCACAAAACATTTAACAATAACGTCAATAGTTTAACAAAAAAGACAGTTAAAACTTAATGTCAGATGAAAACTTGAAACATAACAAGCATACATTAGTCCTTAATATTAATCTTAACACTAATTATCTTCTAAATATCTCACCTAATTATGTTTACGCGAAATTATTTAAATTATATCAGGGGGGTATAAAAAATAACTAACTTATGGACGCATAGGGTTTTTTTTTAATCGAAAGTGCGTTTTTTTATAAATGGCTTTTTGACAGTTTTTTTTTGTAAGTCGATGAGTTAAGCGTTTTGAATGATTCTGAATTTTTGTTAACTTATATTTTTGTAGATTTTTTTTTAAACGGCTTTCGATTAAAAAGTCACTTTTTAGGGTCCGTTACAGTATGGTTATATAGTAAGATCTTAACATCACAATAATGATATAAATATTAAAAAGATGAAGATGTAGGGAAGATAAAAATCACTAACTCGTTCGTGGTCGTTTTAAGTTCGAAACATCACATTTTTTTTAGAAAAAAAAAGCTCGTCACTACCAAAGTTCAAAACTGTGCGTTTGAATTTTTTTATTTCGTTGAAAAATAAACATCTTTTGAGCTCTGAAAAAAGAAACCTATTTCTACTACAACACCCATGGACGGTAGAAATAAGGGGGTAAAACAAGAAAAATGTGCTATAATTTGTTTTAAGACTTTTTATAAGTAATTTTTAATATATCCAACAGAATTTCGAAGAGATATAGAAATAAAAGATTTAAGAAGTTGTTACTAGCGGTACGAAAAATAAAAAATCTACTTTCAACACCTATTGCGTCATTATTGCTGTTTTTTAATTATTTTTATTATTTTGTTGATAAAAATCGAAGTGCTTTTTTCTGCTTATACTCCTTACTACTTTTTACAAACTGTTATAAATACAGCGGCAGCTGATAGTATTCTTATATTAAGTATCAATAATTAACAAAAAAAACATACACGAACGAAACCTCCAGCAAAACATTCCGCACATTTATAAAATGTACGTTTTTACGGAGTGAAAAAAAAAAACATTAAAAAATTGTTACACAAAAAAAAATGTCGAGTAAAAATTCTCATAGAATTTTTTACCAACAATCCAATTTGCTACTTCGATTTTTATCACAAAAACTATTATTATAAGATATTGCTAATCAGGAATTTTAAAACGAAACACTACGACACCGAAACACGAGTACAAACACCAAATCCTACTGAACAGGTTCGAGCCAGCAAAATGTTCTTAAATAATGTAACTAACCGTTGTTCCTTATTTAAGAATCTCACTCCTTATTTTCAACCTTTATGGTTATATTTATATTGTATATCTTTGTGTCTCTCGCTCTGGAATCTTGATGACGTTTACACGTCTTAGAACGGCCCCTGAACTGGCATTCTGTAAAGATGTACTGTACTAAAAGTGTAAAAAGCCAACTCATTTGTTTACCCTCACACTTCAACAACCGTTCGAATTTCGAAGTGATATTTAGAGAAGCAAAAGAAGAAAAAGAGTTTGCCTTATTGCTGATCAAACTGGCATATTTCTGGTATCTTTATTAACTTTTTCTTGAGCATTACCGTTAGTTAGGCGTACGACATTCCAGTGAGCAAACATCTATACTGCAGAATTATCTAGAGGCTTTTTATATATTTTGGTGGTTGGTATCACTGTACAAATCAGCTGTCAGGTTGACAGCTGTCAAAGATTTTTCTTTTTCCTTTTAGCCTCAAATGACAGGCGTTCGATATTTATTTGTTACAAAAGATTTTCTTGTCATATTTTTTGCTGGCTCAATCCGAAAGACAAATAAGGGGACAGTTCATAGACTTTTATTTATTTATACATTTCAAAAAATATGTATATCATTATATTTTCATGTCGTACGTAGCTTTGTGTTAAAACACAAACTCTTAGCATCTTAGCCATTGGGACATTTAATATAAAACATCAAAAATCTAGCTCATTCTATGAAATAAAATTAAAACGACTACGTGCATGCGTTCAGACGTTGCAAAAATCGAGAAAAATGTTTTTTCAGAAACTGTTATTTAGTTTTACTTGTTAGATCTGACATCAGTCTGGCCAAGGGGTACCGTGTTACCCATTTACTGGGTTGTCGAGGTCAACCAGGCAGTCGCTCCATGTGAACCCAACATACGTAGTTGGGAAAATGCAGGATTGATTGCCACTGATCGAACCTTGGAAGACGCGAAGTATTGTGCCAACTTTAGCTGCATTGTGAACGAAGAAGGAGACATCTTTTTCTCCTTGTTAGTATGTTTAGTTATTTTTTTGGTATGCAATTTTTACATGGGCCTTTATCTGTTTTCATCAATATAGTCCTTTTTTTCTTAGGCCAACTGTGGCTGTTTAGTGTTGAGTTTTGGTTCCGCTTCTGGATCGCTATGTTATTTATGGCGATTTTTTAAATGATTTTAGATGTTGACAAGCTATTGAAAGAGTTAAGTCGTTTTTACGTCGTTTAGATTAAAGTTTATGTTGAATCAGCGCTTCTTGTGGTCAAGAATTGAACTAACGATGGGTAGATTTTCTAACATTTAAAAACAATGACTTAATTCTAATTACAACGTGCTTTTTCACTTCGATAGGTCTTTTAAAACATACATTTGAAATATCTACCCATCGCTGTGTTTTGCCAGTTATGTTTTTTTGCATTTTTTTTTGTAAAAAAATGTAACAAGATTATTTTTTATCTTTATCTTTGCAAACATTTGGACGCACGCTTAAGGACATAAGAACAGAAAACACACTGAGTAACACTTAATTCATGTCTATACTATAATTTTTCTTACAGTTTTACATGTATTTTCATTTTATACACAAATATTTTAGGGAAAAATTGTATTGCATTACAGATACTTTGTATCTTTTAATCATAAGTTTTTGAAAATACGACAGAAAAAACCCTCAATATTTCACAAAAACAAGAATAATGTGAAACAGTCACCATGTTACATTGTTAGCACAGCTAAGTTATTCGTACCAAGATATGTATTTATACTATCCCAAAAAGAAATATTTGTCATATAAAATTTAAAATACACATTAAAATTTTAAGAAAAACGCATTTTTAGAAACGTCCTTAGAGGATTACATTTTAGTCTGATTTTTTGGTGTTATAATTTTATCTGAAATAGACGGATGTCAAAATGCGAAACGAGGAAAAGAAAAATAAATTGTGGGGAAACATTTTTTGGCACTCGCCTCGTTGAGATTGGTGTGTATATTCATGAATAGACAAAAAAGTATTTTATGTAATTTTGTTATCAGTTTTGAAATAGCTATGACAGGTAATAACGCTGCAAAATTAATCTTATTTTAATTCACTTTATTCCAAAAAAGATAACATCAATAAAAAAAAGTAAACACACCAACCTCAATCAATTGTGACTTAAAAAAAGATAAAAAAATAAGGCATCCTAGTTAGATATAAGTCCGAAATACTATATACTTTACATACATATATATCCAATTCTACTTTATATATTAAGGATTACAATATTTGGTGTTCTCGGGAGCTTACTATACTTATTCAAGGAATAATTCAAACAAATAAAACTAAATTAAACAAATTTAATTTTTCTAACTCAAAAATAATTGAATACCCTATCTAACTTATTTTTTGTTTTGTTAATTAATATTATATATTTTGCATTTTTCACCTATCTAAATACCTTAAGTAGAGCAAAGCCTTATGATTAATTTATTATTATATATTATTATATATTGAAGGAAGTAGGTTTTGAAAAGGCAACGACTCTTTTCCGGTCGGCATTTTTTTTATATATTGGTTATATACGTCTACAAGCACTTAGGCATAAACGATTTTTCTAGCATATATGTTATCTATATTCTAAATTTGACTAGCTAACATTATATTTTGTGATATTGGAGGTCGAACCTCCGGTGGTGTGTAGAGAGTATACGAAAACGGATCAATATATCGAAATATATATTTAAAAAAATATATACTTTAAATAAAAAGTAGGTGTTTTGTTACTTTGTAATGTTTATAATTGTTTTACCAAGGCGTAAAAAAATCTTAAAAAAAAGGATTTTTTATTATTATAAATTCAGTATATATTTTGATTGATTTATTGATAATTCAATTGCTATTTGATTTGAGTTTAAAAACATTATTTGGGTCTATCCTACCTCTCTATTTCCAACCACAGCAACTTCTGAAATCCAGAATCAACAGTTACGACCACCAGAAGAGCGCCGAAACAATGACGCTTTAAAAATATATAAAAATCCGTTTCTGTATACCCAAAACAAACCGCCGCCTTCCTTGATTGACTGAATGCCCAAATTGACTCAACAGCTTCCCTCCCAAAGATTTTTCACACTTATCTTTTAATCTACAATCTTGGCAGCTAACCTATTGTTAACCACCTTAACCTAAACGGGTATATAATATGCAATATACGAATATACTTGCATCTCTACGACCTAACATGACTTCATGTCATTCTGACAAAACATTTCACTGCAATATATATATATATATAAATTATATATTTTTTATATAAATATTTTTCCAACGGATTCTTGTTTTATGAAAACAAATTAACATTTTTATCATTTTCATATCGACTGATTCAAAATATGAATAATTCTTTCCATCAATGACTATACTTCTAAATTATGTAGTTGGCGCTACTGTCAAACTTTTGACTGTCAAAGATGCATGTAAGATGCGATCCAAGATACAGGCAAACGCCTAGCTCGGATGCAGAAAGTCCTAAATATACAAAAACCTAGCCGTAAATTATCATATATTTTTTTGTAATATTTGTGTAATTAATTATCTTTGTTGGATAAATATTATTTGATTTGATTTGATCTTCTCTTACAGTTCTAGCCAATATGAGAAAAAAATGATTGGTATAGAAAGGAAAGCCTTCCATTTTCTTACCGGAATGGTTGAAATTTATAAACTACTTTGATTTATGATCATAAAATATATATGTACATGTTATATTTACTTTAAATTGCCTTTTCAGCTTTGATATAGCCATAAATAAAGCCGAGAGTACACATGTTAGTAACTTGCACAATAATATGCAAGTAGCTTGCATGACAATTGTTGGCATCAATTTTAAATGATCCGCTCAAATAATCTTTGAAATGCGAATTAAGAGCCCAATATTCCATAATTTGGTGCTTAAGAGAGTTGATTAAACAAGAACATAAACAATTTATGTTCCACTCCAGAAAATGGTAATTTTACACTTAATGTAATAACAATTCGGTGCATAACGCGCCATCTAGTGAGATTTGTTTGAACCAAATTTTCTTTCTTAGCGCTGGGACCCCATGCCGCGGGTATTAGAATGAGAGATGCACAGAATCGGTAGATATGGCAACGCTCTGGGGAGGCTTATTTCCAGCAGTGCTCTTTCATCTGATGTTAGCTGGTAAATGTTGCTTGCAAGCTACTGTTATACAATTGGGCTAGGTACTAGCATCTGTATATCTGGCTAAGCTTCACACAATTACAGTTGAAAATCATCATTACAGCTTCTACAACTTACTCTTTAATCAGAATTTAAATACTAACATTTTTGGATATATATATCCCATTATATACTTTGAAAATCAAGTAAGTGTGAAGTCAAGATAGTATTTAACTTTACTTCTTATTACTACACACACAAGGTCTTAATTTAAGGGACATTTTTTATATATTGGTGTTGAGTTATACATATTATGTATATTTAAGGACTAGCCTTTGAGAAGCGAAGGCTTAGCGAAGTAAAGTACGTTATACACAGGTTATTAACTTGCACAATAATATGCAAGAAGAATAATATGCATGTTATTGTGACATTCACTATATCACATAGATTTCTTGCATATTTTTGTGCAAGTAAGCATGTATATTTGCGCCTTAAGAAAATAACTCGAGCATTGCTCAAATTTTTCGTTGGAGAAAACTTAAAAGAAATATAAATAAATATTTATGCAGATATTATAAAGAAGAAAAATAAAAAAAGATACAGTACGATAGCGAATAAGTGTGAAAATTCTTCAAGTCATGAAATAAACTATATATGTAGAATAGTTTTAGTATATAGTAATATATTATATAATATCTTATTTATAAGATTCTAGCGATATGTCTGCCAAATTTTTACTACGCTGAAGATAAAAATAAAAAACAGCTAAATTTCGAAATAAAAGATCTAACAGTCAAACCTAAATGTTTGGAAGGTTTTTGTTACTTTTAATTTTAGTTACAATTTTTTTTATACTTTATATTTTCTCTTATATCTTTTCCAGATAAATAAGCATAATTAGCTCAGCCTATTACTAGTTCTCTTATTGATATAGGCTGTTTAGTGCTTCCAAGTTCTCACAATACCTACTTTAAGTGAAAATTGTTATTTTCTGGGCTAAGTAGCATGTTCAGATTTTTTTATTTGTCTTCATAAGCTGTTTAAAGGACAATTTAAGGCCTTGAGAATGTTTTTATATCAATGTAAAGAGAACAGTAAACTTTCCTCATTTTTTTTTCGCCCAACCAACTTAGCGAAAAGTAGCAAAAAACGTCCAAACAAATATAATATAGTTTTTAATTTAATAATTAATGTATAAAATACGATTTTTTATACAAAGACACGTCAGGTGGCACAAGCGTACCGCCGACTAAAATGTTTCAAAAAAGACGTTCCCAACTAGTAATAGCGTTTTAGTATTTTTTTTATCAAACACTAGCCTCCGACGAGGGAAATATGAAAAGGAAATAGAGAAAAAACTCTCTTAGGAAACAAAAAACCAAAAAAAAAATTAAGAAAAATAAGAAGTAGCCGAAATCACGCTTTGTCAGCGTTGTCCAAACTTTTTTTTTTGAGAAAAATTAACTTTTTTTATGTTATAATTTCCTCTAACTACAGTAAACGGGTATTATACTTATTATCTAGGCAATAAATATTTTTTTCTTTTCACTTATACTTTACTATTAATAAATAAATCTAATTTTTTTTCTCTACATTTTCTCGGATCAGTAAGTAGTGTATCTTTTATCTAGACACAACCATTTTATAACAGTATTTTTTATTTTACGGATTTCTGAATTTGGCAATGGCTTTCCAGAAAGAAAAAAAAATGTGACTAAAATTAGAGATGGGCGACTTTGAAAGTCGACTTCAAATCATTCAAAAGTCGTTTTCCGACTTGAAAACTGTCGTCACTAAACTAATCGAAACTCTGAAAGTGTGCGCATAAGAGAAAAACAGATCTCTCGATGTTTTTAAATATAAGTAAATTGCCGACTTTTAACCTCGTCTAAAGACGTTTTTGAGTCGAATCGAACGACTTTTCGAACTTCGACTTTCACACAACATCGGAGTTGAAGGCCAGAAACCGACATACAACTCGCATCAAGCTCTACTCGTAGATATAAGTCGATAATTTCGACTTTCATAAGCCTACTTGGCTATCGACTTTATAAAACGCCCACCGTTAAAATGGTACCCGACTTCAAATCGGGAAAGTCATAAAGCCGACTTCTTTCCTAGCCCATCTCAAAAATGTTTGTCTTTCCCTACTCGTAGTCTACCAATCTCTACTAGCTTCTTCGGCATATACATACTTATAAAAGTTTTTTTTTTATAAAATTTTTCTCACTCGGATGTTTCATTCTATTTTTACTACTAAACATATCTCCAAAAATCTAATTTTTTACTCAATAATTTTTTTCTTATTTTTACAACTTGTGCTGACAGATGGTTCGACCGTAAAAAAAAGTTTTTTTATTCATTTATTTTGTTCGCAACCCCGATTTGGCCCGCGTGGTGATACTTTCTTAGAACTAACTTATAATTTATCTTATATTTAATTTCTATATATTTTCTAAAAGTATGTTTTATACGTTTACCTTGCACTCATAAGAAGCAATAGAGTAAATCTTTCGATATTCTTGACTCACATTTTTTTAAGTTTTTTTTTTCTTATGTTTCGTCCCATTGTTGGGTGATGCTCTAAGCCGTTTAACCGCGTGAACGCATTCCTGTTGTATATTTTTTGTTTTCCCAAAGCAGAGAAAATATTAAAAAAATAAACCAGAAAAAATTAAAATTAAAAGTTTTCGTTTACAATCATAATAACTTAATTAAAAAGTCATTAATTGACTAGATTTATTTGAGAATCGTTGGTTTATCTTAAAAAAAAAAAACAAAAACATGTGAGTACGTCATAACCATGAGTTCAAGATTTCTTAAAAAGATACTTACAATTTATTTTAAGACAGCCAAAATGTCTTTTCTTAAAGAATACAAAAAATGAACAACTTATCTGCCATATTTTTTTTCAATAAATAACAATTAACACTTCTTTATTTTAGCTTTAACTAAATACAACGAAAATCTTTGACTTCTTGACTAAAAATATGACTAGATTCTGGCAACAACAGATATATTTCTTTGAGAAACACTTTGTAATTCCAAAACGCTATTAAACTTTTAAAATTAACAAAAATCACGTTTTTTTTAATGACAACTCCAAAATGGTTTTAACAAAAGCATTTGTGTTTAAATAACAATTTTTGATCAAAATGTCTTTACACTTAAAACTTAGACTTTATGAAAAAAAAACATGTCTTTTATGAGTATCACACAAAATTTTAAGATGCTTCAAACAAAAACCGTTTTTAAATAAATTAAAATTCGAAAACCTCACGAAACTAAGACATAAATACTAAATAATTTTATAGAATTACTTAAAACTTTTCAAAATAACTTCGACACTATACAGTATTTGAGAAAAAGTTTTACTTTCAAAATAAGACTTTACTAACTTTAACAAATCACAACAGTATTTTCAGTTAAATAAATTGCTTCAATTAAACAGCCTTTACAAAACGACCTCAGGTTAAAAAAAAAACTTAACTCATAAGACTCTGAAACAAAAAAACACGCCTCGACGAAATTAAGACAGTCCAAAAAAGTCTCAATATAATTAAGGCTTTACAAAAGAACCTCAACGAAATTAAGTATTTCCAAAAAAAGACTCGCCAGAATTAAGACTTTCGAAAAAAGACTCGTCAAAAGAGACTCGGAACAGTTATAAACCAAGGCTAACAAGTTAAATCCAGTCTTTATGCACGCAACAACAGGAAACAGGCGGTTGATGTGATGGTCCTCACACCAGGAGGCTGGGTGCAAGCCATTCATCATCACCGATCTGGAACCAAATAAAAAAGAAAATGTTTTATATTTGCACTTAAAAAAGTGACGTTTAGTTGGTATGAAAACTTTCTCCACTCACTAGAAATAACAAAGGAAAAACGACTTTTAATTTTGTGAAGTCAAGTGGGACATATGACTTAGAATGAAAAGGATGTCTATGGACGTTTGCAATATGAGACTAGAGACATGGCTAGTGCCGCTACGTCCCAGATATAGTGGATGTCTCCAATCTACTTTGTGGCGAATCTTGCTCATTGTGTATAAAGCTGCTGTGACCCACCCAATCCCATTAAAGCCTGCCAACCTTTTTATCTACGTCTATTGCCCCCATGGAGCGCAGCGTGGTATTCCGTATTCAGTCAGGCAACATTGTGTTTTGCATTTAATGTTTCAAATAAATATATTTAACAGCCGCACGGCTCGATCATCAAGGTTAAGCAACGCTTGACGAGGTCGGTTCGTGGATGGGTGACCATTTTCAACAAACCGAGTTACCTCCGTGCCTCAGAAAGCACGTTAAGCCGTTAGTCCCAGCTGTCATTTGAAGATCTTTGACAGTCGTTACGAGTAGCCAGAAGCTTGAGATCTGACACCAGTCTAGCCAAGGGGTACCGTGTTACCTAGTTACTGGGTTATGGAGGTCAGATAGGCAGTCGCTCCATGTAAAACACTGGTACTCATCTGAATCCGGTTAGACTGGAAGTAAGTAAGACTATATTTCCTTTTTCTCGGTCTTTGTCCACCCCAGAATGCTGCGTTTCATTTCTCTCTGGTAAACTCCAAGTTAAGTTACAAGCAACTTACCGGCTGCACCTGGAAATGTTGCACGGGATAGTGCAGGACCTGCGGCGGTTGTGACATGGCGGCCACCCCACCCACGGAGCCTACGCCTCCCACCCCGGCTCCCAGCGCCCAGGGGAGCTGAACCCCACCCATGCTGGAGCAGGCAGTCGTGTTTGCCCACTGGTTGTAGTCTTTGCTGTAATGGAGAAAGGAAAGGGGTTAAGATTTCATGCCTGGCGCAGAGTCTTACCTGGCGCTAAAATCAAATAGTTTATTTCAAATTAACCTTAGAGGCAATTTTGAATTGTTAAACAAAACAAAAAGATGACTCTAGTGTCAAATTCGCAAGCGTCAGTAGGTCTCAATGGAGAAGAATTTGCAAGAAACTCGACTGATACTCTTTTCCATCAGTGTTAATTACAAATTTTTGTTTACATTATTCTTGTTTTAAAAATACATATATGTGAGAACAACAATGTAACAAACAATTAAAAAAAAATACAATAACAGGCCGAGGCAGCTAAGTTATAAACAATCCAAACTGATAGCGCCCGTTCACGAACATGACGCATGGATCGGCACACCTCAGCTCAACCATAATGAAGGGAACCGAATGATCCAACGCATGTGCCACCACTATCTTTTTTTCTTTCAGTAAGTAACAGTCTGTTTGTTGTTTACGTTAACACACCTAAACCACTGAACTAATTGATGAATTTTCATACGGGTGTAACGAAAATGTATCATGACAATTTTCTCCAAGTAAGACCACTGCATAAATATAATACTAGCATACAGATCCTCATCCCATACAAAGAAACCGTGCCGACGTAACTAGCGTTTTTCGTCTGATTAAACTGATTATGTTGTTTACGTCGTTTTAGTTCACTTCTGCATTCGGGTTTTTTATTTTATATTAACTTTGTTATAAGCTCTTTCTGTTAGTGGAGACCGAATCAAAATTCTTTGCGTGGTTTTGAAGTGGAGGGAGACTTACAAATGATGTGGTTTTATACTATTTAGGCTCATCTGCACGAAAAACTTAACCCTGAGTTAGTTGTTAACACGAGGTTAAATTGATAATATTGTATGACAAATTGCATTGCAACGTTTGTCTACTCTTATAGCAGTAAAACCAGTATACCACTATACTCACCCCATATACTGCTGCTGGTACCCAGCAAACGCCTGTCCAGCGTAAGTGTAACCTTGCACCCCCTGTACTCCTTGGAGGAAGCCTCCCAGTTGCTGCGGGTAGGTGTTGTACCAGTAAGAAGTGGGGGGTACTCCACCGGTGTACGTCGCGCCGAAGGGACTGTAGGCCGTCGGGATCTGTTGAGAAAAGTGGATGGGATGGGATTAGAAATGATTTTTTCCACTACCTTGACTATTATGTAACACATTGCCTAAGAAATTCGTTTCAAAATATGAGCATTTAGACACATGATTATAAAATAAATATTAAAAAAAAAAAAAACATAATACATACATACATACATAAACTCACGCCTTTTTCCCATGGGGGTAGGCAGAAACTACAGAACGCCACCTGCTACGATCCTTACATACTTCTAATTCCATAATAACAGTTCCGAAATGACTTGTTTAGAGTTTTGATATCATTATGTAACTACAACGTAATTATTTTTCTTTTCGTAACTGAATAGGCTACTGTTGGTAGACGCATTCTGCCGGTACACCCGCGCTTTTTCCACCGCCCCATCCGGCAGAATGATACTGAACCTGTTACCTCTCGAAAAAGCGCGCGTAGATTGTGTGTATATATAGTCTGTGGTTTCTAGTCTGAACGTTTCTAATACATTGTTGTTGGAACTTACTTGCTTTTAAATAAGTAATCTCATCAGGTATTGGAAAAAGAAACGTTCGTGTCTCGCATAGAAAGGCTTTATTTTAACAATCGCATTAGGCTTTGGCTTTGGCGAAATTGGCTACATCGCTCGTGTTAAAATCTCGACTATTTATGCTCGACATGAAATGTACTATTATCACATCTATTCAAAAAGAGCCAGCGTATTCGTAATAAACAGTACCTTCGTACCTTCTAAATGTTAATGAAGAACAAGATATTTTAATTTATATCTAATTAAAGAGAATATGTAATGATTGTAAGACGAGATTATGATCTTTGATGTTTTAATAAATAAATATGTAACATTATAATTTGATGAGATGATTATTTATAAAATTAATTAATTATTAACTGGTGTACTGAAAGTATTTTTACTACGTTATTTTTCTTTTGAAAAAATAGGTAAAGTTAAAACGATGTTGTCTAATTCAGAGTTTAGAAGAGGACCTAGTGAATCCTTAGGAATTCTAAAACAATGTGTATAAAATTTACAATCAAATAAAAACTACATTTCTAAGATTCCTCTGCCATAGATAATATAATAGTAGTATACAGATGCCTCATCAATACAAAGAAACCGTGCCGACGAAACTAGCGTTTTTTGTCAGATTAAGATGATTATTTTTATAAGTATATACTTTGATCGCATTCGGTTCCGTTCCAAGTCTATAGATGGAGTTAGCAGCAACTTGCAAGTAAAAGGGTTTTCTCGGTTCGTGACTACTTTTTCTTTAAATACAGTGACGATTTGTTTTATAGTATTTTTTGCACGTTTTCACAGTTTCATTTTACCAAAATGAGTTACAATACTAATTTAAAAATTCGTGTGGCATGCCCCAGAAATTTAAAACCGCGCCATCTATTAGAAGCAATTTTAAATGATCCTTTCAAATAATCTTTGGAATGTGAATTAAGAGCCCAATATTCCATACTTTTGTGCTTAGGAGAGTTGATTAAAAGAACATCCAATTTGTATGTTAAATTCTAGAAAATGTTAAGTTTACACACAATTCAATAACAAATCGGTGCATATCGCGCCATCTAGATATTATATTATTGATATATTTGAACCAAATTTTCTTGCTAGCCCTGGGACCTCGCTAACTACTCTGCTGCTCTGCAGTTTTTTATATTTAGTTCATATGTGGAGGTATACCGCTACACACATTCATGAAGAGCTCTACCACTATCTCTATCTCTGTCTTACCTGGCCCTGTGCCTGAGCATTGTTAGGGTCCCCAGATTCCTTTCCCCAGGAGCACTTGACGGGCTGGCCGTTCACATCGGTGTTGTGGACCGCTACGATCGCGTGTGTTGCACTCTCCTTGGTGGAGAATCTGTAGATGAGGTTGGAGAATTTAGTACAATCGCCGGTTAATCAATGAGGAGGAACAAGGAGATAACACATGTGATTAAGGGCCGATTTCACCAATGATTCTAATCGCGATTAGTTCAACTGAACTCTGTATATGCAAAAACAGCGTTCTGATTGATTGAGACCGCTGAGAAACTACCAAACACAACGCGCTATTAATCGGTGGATATGCGTTCAGCATATCCACAGATTAACTAATAGTTCCTCGGGCATATCTACTGCGCATGTGCAAATAGCTGTCACGTCGTCGTTCTTCTAATATTCTAATATTTAAAATTAATAATCAAATCTAAATCTAGAGTAATTAAAATCGCCTTTAATGAAGTATTATCTATACCAATATTATAAAGAGGAAATTTTTTTTTGTTTGTTTGTTTGTACCGAATAGGCTCCGAAACTACGAGACCGATTTTAAAAATTCTTTCACCTATGGAAAGCTACATTATGCCCGAGTAACATAGTCTATAATTTTGACGGGAGCGAAGCCGCGGGGGTCAGCTAGTTAGTTATATTTTACCTTTTATATGAATGATAATCTGTACGTAACTAATTTGTAAAACTTTTCTCAAATAATAAAAACCCTATGCGTCTGGCTGACGACGGAGTTAAAAATTAAAAAATACAGAAAAGTAAAAAGCACTAGCGAAAAAAGTGGCACTTTCCGCACAGTTTGGCTGCTTGGAAAACGCTCTTTTCGAGGACATGCATTGTAAAACAAATTATAATTAATCGCACTTCTATTGTGACAGTGTGGTCATGAAAGCAGAAAGTGTGGTATTCCTAATTCAATAGTCTGACGTGGATGTTCAGTTGGCCAAAATTTTAAACAAGACAGTTCTAAACTTACCTAATAAAAGCATATCCCTTATCCTTGAAGACGCGGATCTCCTGGATGGTGCCGAAGGGCTGGAAGGTCTTCTGCATCAGCTCCTCAGTCAGCCCGGTGGTGAGGCCGCCGCAGTACACCGTGCAGTTCGTCGGGGAACTCTGGTTGTACACCTCGTCGAACGTCAGGGGTTTGGAGTTCACTGGAACAGGGCAGAAACTGGGTTAATTTTGGAAGAAGCAAAAAGAACAAAAGAAAATACATTTATATTGCAAAAACTTAGAGGCACATAATATGTTTTCCAGTTAAATGAAACAACAAACATGAGAGACAGTGTGTCTACTGGCTGCACCAAATAGCTCCAGTCAGAATAATCATTGTTTAATTGTAAACACACACTGGGCCATAGTTTCGCCATGCCCGTCTGTCCGTCCGTCCACAGCTAAGCTCTGAGACTCCTAGTTTAATCACGCCGACAAAGAAGTATAAAAAACCGGCCAAGTGCGAGTCGGACTCGCGCACGAAGGGTTCCGTACTTGGTAAATTGCGGTTTACCATTTATGACGTATTAAAAAAAACTACTTACTAGATCTTGTTCAAAAACCAATTTTCGGTGGAAGTTTACATGGTAATGTAGATCGTATATTTTTTTTAGTTTTATCATTCTCTTATTTTAGAAGTTACAGGCGGGGGGGGGGCACATTTTACCACTTTGGAAGTGTCTCTCGCGCAAACTATTCAGTTTAGAAAAAAAATAGATTAGGAACCTCAACATCATTTTTGAAGACCTATCCATAGATACCCCACACTTATGGCTTTGATGAAAAAAAAAAATATTGTTTCAGTTTCAAGTATGGGAACCCCCAAAATTTATTGTTTTTTTTCTATTTTTTGTGCGAAAATCTAAATGCGGTTCACGGAATACATCTACTTACCAAGTTTCAAAAGCATAATTCTTATAGTTTCGGAAAAAACTGGCTGTGACATACGGACAGACAGACATGACAAATCTATAAGGGTTCCGTTTTTTGCCATATGGCTACGGAACCCTAAAAACAAAGAATAATATATGGTACCTTCTGAACACGTAAAGTGGGGATGTTTTTTTTCGTCTATCCCATGGTATGCGTGCGGTATCGTTGGAAAGGCCATTCAAATGGTCTGGTCTGTGAAAACCATTTCTCGATTCAGGGGTCCGTTTGCGTAAAATTAAAATTGCAAATTTTTGTTAAGTGTCAAGTATCCCGCCCTGCCAGCTAAATAGTTGCTTTAGGATATGCGAAATAAATCACGGCAGTAGTATATTTCAAATATATAACGAAATTAAAAAGAAAACTATCACAGCTAAGTGAAAGGTACTTGGAAAAGTAAAAAAATCTTTTCATTAGAGCAATGTTCGGTGCTTTCATTGTTGAACTTCAGTATTTTTACCTTATTATGTTAGTGAATGTAGCTGTTTGTACGGAACTCTCGATGCGCGAGTCCGACTCGCACTTGGCCGGTTTTATTCAGATTTTTGCCTCACAAATGGTCAAATAAGATGGAGAGAAAATTTGGCCATTTGTTATAGTCTAACAACGGGGGAGAGGACTGTATGGAAGAAGAAAACGTTTTGCGCCGACCCCATCCTTATAAAAAAATCCTTTAAAAACCTAATTGAAAATAACACACAACCCCACAAAAAATCATTATCAGTCCCCAGTAATCAGTACTGAGTAATGTAGGAGGCAACACAGCAGGATGTGACGTCACAGCTCGGAAGGAATTACCGCGCACCGGAAATTAACAGTCACAATCATTTCTATAGAGCTGTGCGCCCGAAATAGCCTATATTATTTTTTTCAAAGGTAATTTTGGTGTCATTATGTTTAATAGTAATAGTCACACAGGTCTATTTTCAAGGTCAAAAGACGCTTGCTGATGTTGTGGATGGGTGACCGTTTCCATGACTTGGAAAGCACGTTTTAAATTGCGGTCGATAGACGGAATCGAGAACGTAATTTTTAAAGAAAAATTCAAATTCTAAACGGCCGAATGGATTCGCCGCTAGAGGCGCTGGTGTGTCGTGAGGTCTCTTATGTCAAATTTCATAGATTTTTGGCTTTTAGCGCGAGATTGTTTACAATTTTTTTTATTGTTGTGAATATTTTCAAAACACTCGCCGTTCACTACAGCGTGTTGGTGCCTACACTTATGTATGGAAGTGAAAGTTGGGTATGGCAAAAAAATACATGAAAGTAGAATTAATGCAGTAGAAATGCGCTCCTTGCGAAGTATGTGTGATTTAACTTTAAATGATAGATTGAGGAATGAGGTAACAAGACAACGTTGTTTAAAAGAAGATGAGTGACTAAAATTGAAAAGAGTATGCTAAGATGGTTTGGCCATGTTGAGAGGATGAATGAAAGGCGATTAACAAAAGGTATTTACAAGGCACACGTGAATGGAAACTCCGGGAGGGGACGCCCTAAAAAGACACACATATTATACCTTGTCGGTCATGTTCTTCAGGAAGCCCAAGAGCGCAGTACTCATAACCGGCGCGTGTATGACTAGATGTATGAACGTGAGTGAAGCAAAAGAAGTATGTAAGTATCGTACCAAGTGGCGTTCTGTAGTTTCTGCCTACCCCCATGGGAAAAAGGCGTAACTTTATGTATGTATGTATATATATATTTTCAAATATGGCAGGTAAAGATAGGTACGGGCTTTACTAACCACTGCTTTAATAGAGTTTGATGTTTCGGAAAATGTTATCCTTGTTTTTTCGAAAAAAAGGGACTGCGCAAAACTGCGGTATACTCGATTTTGAATTTACAGCATTAAAAATGATTTTAATTCAAACTTTGCTTCCATGCACGTAATAACAACGTTAAACAGCTATATTTAAGGACCTTACTCGCCAGTGGCGCCAACTGGTGAACACAAAAACGGTAGCCCCCATTGCGTCCATGTGAACGTATGTACTTAATTGCAATTTCGCTTAGTAAATATCGCTTATCAGTGTAATACAAATGAAACCGCGTCGAAACATCACGAAGATCGCTTGCAAGCTATTTTTAACCCCCGCTGGAAAAAGAGGGGTGTTATAAGTTTCACGTGTGTTGCTGTGTATCTGTGTGTCTGTCTGTGGAATCATAGCGCCTAAACGGATGAACCGATTTCAATTTAGTTTTTTTGTTTGAAAGATAATTTTGTCGAAAGTGTTCTTAGCTATGTTTGAATAAAATCGGTTCAGCCGTTCAAAAGTTATGGGCGTTTTACTGTTTGAATCGGGGTGTTTTCGCAAGATAAATGAGTCGGGCTCTTTTTTAAATTTTGAAATTTTACTTGTTATCCGGCATATAGAATATAGATTAGCCCAGATGAGCAAAGCCGCGAGCAAAGGCAAGTAAACACATAAACTGATCATTTTCTGATCTCCACCTAATTTGAAACAGAATATTAAATTAGCAAAACAAAAATAATCTGAAAGGTATTAGTCACTCTAGAAAATTACTCCTCTGTGCAAAATTAACGGCAAGATCAAAGCCAGATGAAACTGTTAAAATTTAAACATTTCGCTTTGTTATTCTCTTTGAGTATTTACCGAGGAATCAGAAGCGAGAGTTTGAACATAACGTGAAGAAGGTATCTATGTATATTGCTAAAGTCAATGGGGTCTCATTGCTAAGAACGAAAATTTGGTTCAATTAAATCTCACTAGATGTCGCGACATGTACACACAATTCAATAAATTGTGTGTAAAATTAACATTTTCTGGAATTGAACATAAACATGTTATGTTCTTGTTTAATCAACTCTCCTAAGTACAAAATTTTGGAGTAGTGGGCTCTTAATTCACATTTCAAAGATTATTTGAACGGATCATTTAAAATTGATGCCAATATATGGTGCATTTTTAAAATTCTGAGGCATTCCACTCGATTATTAAAATTTGCATTGTAACACATTTTGGTGCAAAAATACTGTAAAACGTGCAAAAAATACTATAAAACGAACCTTCACTCTATTTAAAGAAAAAATATTCACGAACCTAGTAAACCCTTTTACTTGCAAGTAGCTGCTAACACCATCTATTGCCGTGAAACGGGATCGAACGCGATTGATGTACTTACAAGAATAACAAGATTAATCAGATGAAAAACGCTAGTTACGTCGGCACGGTTTCTTTGTATGGGATGAGGCATCTGTATGCTAATATTATATTATCTGTGCTAAAGTTGTCAAAAAATAAAAGGCCCGTTTTGACAGTTATAAAAATACTTATTAATAATTAAACTTGATGCTTGCGAATGATACTCGTTGTTATAGTGTATGGGTAACATATTAATTAATTAGGATTATGTATTTGATTTATCAATTTCTTACGTAGAAATTTAGCGCGGCATGTAAAATGAGAAACGTCAACGGACTTCTTAGATTGTGACCATATTATATTATTTTACTCTTTGATTGTGACGACTTTAGGAGAAGCAAGGACAACAACACATCTAATGGTTGGTTTTTGAATAGAGAATTTGGAGTTTGGCATGCGTCAAACTCTAATGTCGGAGTTTTGGCGGGAACGTGATGGCGTTTAAGTTGCTTCTCTGTTTTATTTTCCAAAAATTGTGTTTAACTGAATATTGATAGTGTAAAAATGGTGGTGTTTTGTTCTTATAATATTAGTGAACGTGCACGAGTGTGGGAAAGTGAAACACAGCGGTAGAACATGAATTTGTTCATGTTGTCGACAAAACTCCGTGTAGGCTCCGTTAGGCCAATAAAGTTACCGCCATTTTATTGGGGCCTAACTATTATATATTAGTCTATGACTAGGACATTGGACTAAAAACTAAAGAAACTAGAACGTCTAAACTTGACACTGGCTAAATGCACAAAACGTGCGAAGCCAAAACAAAAAAAAAACAAACTCTAATGTCAAAATATGGCAGATTATAACCGACTTCAAAAAGGTTCTCAATTCGACTGTATTTTTTTATGTGTTACCTCAGAACTTTTTACTAGATGTACCGATTTTGATTATTGTTTTGTTATTTGATCAAGATCTGATGAAGAACTTCGGAGATATACTACAGAACTCTTCAATAAATGACGGAAAATCTCCCGGAATTGCTGCAATCGCATGTCTGTTTATTGTTTACACCATTTCATATCATAACAACACGCCGGTATTCTCTAAAGGGGTATGCAGATTTGTTAGTTCACCCTAGTACACTCTTATATCACCGTTTGTGTTCGAGTATAATGTTTTTCGGGTAATCTATTCTGTCATAACAGTGGGCATTATAGATATGTACGAGTACCACAACTAAAAAGTGTAAAATAAAATCTTTTATACAAAAAAATACAACTGATTTCTTCGAAAAAAGTTTTTTTAGGATAAAGTAGAATTTGACAAGTCCTTAAATTCTTAGTTCAGAAACCGGCCTTGAGTTAAAGCCGTAGTTAAGCTACGTTTGCCGAAGTCCCGTCCCGTTACGTCATCACTGACTCCCTTTTCCTTCATATCACTCCTCACACAGTTCATCCATCTTTTCTTTGGCCGTTCCCTCTCTCTCCATCCATTCGTTTCATGTCTCCTCTGATGAGGATCATGACCATGCCAGGACCACCAGGTTTCCTTTCAACTTTTCTGTCACTCGCGCCACTTTCAAACTTCCTCTAATATACTCATGTGTCTCTTTATCCATTCTCGTCACTCCGCACATCCATCTCAACATTCTCATCTCTGCTACAAGCAATCTCTATTTATCCATCTTTTTATGCTTCTGCTTTTTATGCTCTTTTTAGGCTCATGTTTAAAGGAAAATTAATGGATTAAATTTTCTTAAAAAGACCGCCTTTTTTTGCTAATACCCGTTAAAGATTAGCTGTCAGTGAAAACCTGAGAAATTCTTAAGTTGTCAGATAAGACAGGATTACTCTTAATACAAAAATGTTCGTTTTCACAACCCTCTCAGAATATTGTCTTGAAGAATATTAATTCTTTCAAATTTATTTTATACTGCCTGTAAAGTACAGCATTTCAACCACAGACAAACTATATAGTTAAGTGCCACAGTATAGATTACATATAAATATTCGTTGTCTTTGACAGGAACTTTTCCAATTTATCTGTCAAATACATATTATGTAAAAAAGTAGTTGTTAACAAATAAATTCGTTACTCCAACTTAGTTTGGTTCTGCTAGTGCTAGCTCGAGTTCAACTCGAGTTGCGTGAAATTCAACTCAGGTTAACTCGAGTCGTGTTTATCCCGAGTTGGCCCATCACTAGTCTGTGTTTGCGGCTTGGCTCCCGTCATCTACCTAACCTACCATACTTACCTTTCTACCTTATCTGCCTACATACCAATTTTTTCCTAGGGTCATTCTTCCGCGGAGAATCTTAACACCGCCATTCAGAAAATGACGTTAAATGCACAACGCCATCTATCGAATATGGAGTTGAATTACTGTCCGAGTAGGTATCTGAATTGCGTGTGTTGTAATATTTTACTTCTTGAACACTTTAAATTCATCTAACTTTTGATAGAGTCAACCGATTGCGGTGAAACAAATACTAAGTAATACTTCAAGTTACGCACTATTTTTAAGTATAAAAGTTATCTACATTCGTTTTGTATATTTTACGTGATGCGTACACAAAAAAATCCTAAAATGCTGGAAATGGGTTCTGTTGTCCCTTTAAGAGCGGACTCTAGTCAACAGGAATTTGAAAAATAGGTATTTGAAGAAACTATTGCCGTCGCGTCACCTCCAACCTCACCCCGTAAAGTGCGAAAGGGACAACTGCAGCTCAGGCTGATTTGACCTACAAAAACTTTGACTAAAAGACGTTTCGTATTCTGCTGTTTTCTTCATGAAAACTGGTCTGACCTAAAAAATTCTTATATCAAAATTTAGAGGAAAAGTATATCTATGCTCCTATCATTTCTTTTTTTGTTAAAAACTTATAAATTTTGTCTGAAAGTCTTCTGAACATGGCGGTACAAAGGGGCATTTTTTTTAGATTTTTGGATTGACATATTTCTTTTTGTGATTATGTTTTGGAAAAAAGGAAATGATACAGGCACGTATTAATTAGACCTAGATTTTATGGAAAAAAAACATTGCTCTAGAGGCATTATCCACGAAGAAAACAGCAGAATGTGTTTGTATGGAGAAAGTCTCACTAGAGTCCCCTCTTAACACCCTGGCTATTTTTTTTAAATATTTTCCATGTACAAAAACGACTTTTGTACAGATTTATTATATCTATTTAATTGACTAGCTTCTGTCAGCGGTTTCGCCCGCGTTGTATTACTATTTCGCTCAATATCTGTATACCAGAGCAGTGGTGGCCCAGTGGTATCGGCCGCGACTTACAAGTTGTAGGTCGTGGGTTCGAGCCCAGGCAGGCGCTTTACTTTGTGTAAATTATTTCTTCACCGCTGCTCTCAAAACGGTGAAGGAAAACATCGTGAGGAAACCGGCATGTCCTAGAACCAAAAATTCGAAGACACGTGACATCCACCAACCCGCACTGGGCCCGCGTGTTGGATTACGGCCCATTCCTTCTCACAGAGAGGAGGCCTGTGTCCCAGCAGTGGGAACATTAATAGGCTGATGATGTGTGATGTGATGTATGTAGCTATATTTATGTACATTTTCATCAAAATCCGTTCAGTAGTATTTGCGTGAAAGTGTATCAAACATCCATACACCCTCACAAACTTTCACGTTTGTAATAGTCTCAGCTCTTTCTGGAGACTTCTTTCTAGTTGTCTATTCTACATAAACCATTTAATTTTCTGGGATAGAAGGTAGCCTATAGCAGCCAGCGATAGCGTAGGTTTTTTATAAGGCGGAGACCTCATTAGTGCGTTGCGTCGTCGCAACGGATTAACGCATTGTATGACACACCTGCGTTGCGACTACACACGACGACGCAACGCAACTCACTAATGAGGCTTCAGACTGAAATACCTTTTTATACTTATAGATCTGTAGTTCCAGATATTACCAACAAGCCAAAAAGAGTTAATTTAAAAATCAAAAACCCGACTGCTTAAGAAGCGAACTGAAAAGCTGTAAACAAGAAAAAATCATGCTGTGCAGTCAGGATACATATTCGCAAACTGGCTGACCCCCTGATCCTCCAACTTCACAGCAAGATTTTTCTTGTGTACGCCTTTTCAGTGCATTCGGGTTTTAGATTACAATTTTTTTTTCCCCAACTGTTTACCCGACTGGGTTATGTGTTTTGCGCGTATCTTGTATGTATGTAATATTCTTTATTACCTCATATCTTTTAAACCGCTTGACCGATTTATATAATTAAGACATCGATAGATAAGTCTTGATCGCCTAAGTGTTCTTAGATAGGTGAAGTTCTAAAAAAACAAACATGGCGGATTTTGGGCGCCATTTTGTGCGGCTCCAAATTTTTTTTATCATCCAAACCCATCGAGTGGGATATCAAAATGAAGGGTTTTAAGAGGTGATTACAAATATGTACACCACTTATATGTTTAAAAGTAATTCGAAACAAAAAACGAACTAAAACTGTGTTAATAATAAAAGTTAATTTTAAAATAAAAAACCCGACTTATTAAGAAGCTAACTAAAAAGCTGTAAACAAGAAAAATCATGCTGTGCAGTCGGAGGATCAGGTGGTCAGCCAGTTCGCGAATATGTTTCCTCCGACTGCACAGCATGATTTTTCTTGTTTACAGCTTTTTAGTTAGCTTCTTAATCAGTCGGTTTTTTAGTTATTTATGTTTTTAAGTTACTTTTAAACATATTATAAATGGTACATATTTTTGTAAAACCCTATATTTTGTTACCCCACTTGATAGGTGTAGAAGAAAAAAATTGGGATTCGCACAATATGGCGTCCAAAATTCGCCATATTTGATTTTTTTGAACTTCATCTATCTAAGAACACTTGGGAGTTCAAGACGTATCTAACGATGTCTTAATAATATAAATCTGTCTAGCAGTTTGAAAGATACGAGGTAATTCTTAATTACCTCTATACTTAATATTATAAAGCTTAAGTTTGTTTGTTTGTTTGAACGCGCTAATCTCAGGAACTACTGGTTGGAGTTGTTTTTTTTTGTGTTGTATAGTCCATTTATCGAGGAAGGTATAAAATCACGCTACGACCGGAGCGGAACATAAATGAAAAATGTTGCAACTTTTTGAGAGCTTCCGTTGCGTGCGCTGCGTAAACGGATTAAGTTACGCAAATATCATGTATGTAGGGTAGGTAGGTATTAGCTGACGGGAGCGAAGTCCCGTGGGACAGCTAGTATTTTATATATACAAATATTAGTTTGGGGAAAGTCTTTTCGCATTATAGTATGTATGAACTTGTAATAAAATCTCTTTGGCTATACTATTTGTATCTGGCTGGTTTTGGTATCATTGAAAGTTTAAATTTTAAAGAACATAATTCCAAATTCAAACTAGGAAAATGAGTGATTTTCATTTGTTTTTCGTACCGTCAAGATGAGTGAATCTAATGAAGAAATTCGATACATTTTAAAATTTTACTACAACAAGTAAAATTTCAAAATTTAAAAAACCCCCGACACATTTATCTTGCGAAAACACTCTGTTTCAAACAGTAAAACGCCCATAACTTTTGAACGGCTGAACCGATTTTAATCAAACATAGCTAAGAACACTCTCGACAAAATTACATTTCAAACAAAAAAAACTAAATTGAAATCGGTTCATCCGTTTAGGCGCTATGATGCCACAGACAGACACACAGATACACAGCAACACACGTGAAACTTATAACACCCCTCTTTTTCCGGCAGGGGGTTAAAAAAGGTAAAAATGCAACGCAAGCCGCGAAAAAAATTTGCGATGTTTATGGACCTAGTGCAGTGTCTGTGAGGGTGGCACAAATTTGGTTTAAGCGTTTCCAATCCGGAAATTTTGATGTCAAAGATGCACGTCGCTCTGGTCGCCCTATTACGGATAAAATGGATGCCATTTTTGAAAAAGTGGAGCAAGATATATCAGTAGTTACGACGTAGCTGAAGAACTGGGAATTGACCACAAAACAGTTTTGGCGCATTTGAAAAAAACTGGGTACACAAAAAAGCTCGATATTTGGGTACCTCACGAGCTCACTGAAAGAAACCTAATGAAACGTGTACTCATTTGTGATTCTTTATTACGACGTAATGAAACCGAACCATTTTTGAAGAAGCTGATAACTGGTGATGAAAAGTGGATCACGTACGACAAGAACGTTCGAAAAAGGTCGTGGTCAAAGGCCGGTCAGGCCTCACAGACTGTGGCGAAACCCGGGTTAATTCGCAACAAGGTGATGCTGTGTGTTTGGTGGGATTGGAAGGGCATTATTCATTATGAGCTGTTACCACCAGGCAGGACCTTCGATTCTGAACTCTACTGCGAACAACTGATGAGATTAAAACAAGAAGTTGAGAGAAAGCGGCCGGAATTAATCAACAGATGGTGGTTTCTCATCATGATAACGCTAGACCTCACACATCTTTAGCCACTCAGCAAAAATTAAGAGAGTTTGGCTGGGAGGTGTTAATGCATCCGCCGTATAGTCCTGACCTTGCACCTTCAGATTTCCACCTGTTTCGGTCTCTTCAAAATTCTTTAGGCAGTGTCAAGTTAACATCAAGAGAGGACAGCCAAAACCACTTGTCGCGGTATTTTGATCAGAAGTCCCAAAATTTCTATAGCAATGGGATCATGTCCCTACCTACAAGATGGCAAGAAGTTATTGAACAAAATGATACCTACATACTTTAGTTAAATGTAAATAAACTATATTAAAAAATGTTTTGAATTTTCTTAAAACATGCGGAGAAACTTTTACCCAACCTAGTATACAAAACCGGCCAAGTGCGAGTCGGACTATTGTTTTTTTTAAATTTATTGTTTTTTTTCAATTTTTGAGTGAAAATCTTAATGCGGTTCACAGAATACATCTACTTACCAAGTTTCAACAGCATAGTTCTTATAGTTTCGGAGAAAAGTGGCTGTGACATACGGACGAACAGACAGACAGACAGACATGACGAATCTATAAGGGTTCCGTATTTTGCCATTTGGCTACGGAACCCTAAAAACGCGTGAAAAAAAAATCCCTTTTCTTGCAGTCCTTTTTGCTATATTAGTTTTGATTTAGATTGATCTAAAAATTCCAAATTTATTTACATTTTGCGACCGTCATATTATACATTTTACCTGCATCAAAACTTTTCATCTTGAGAATTAAATACTACTTACCAGGATACAATATTTCTGCCACCAACTAGCGTTGCTATATTCAGGCTTGAAGGACAGTTTGTATCTAACTACCCCGGCACCATACCCTTCAAAACGAAACAATAATCGAAAAAACGAAGATTACTTACATTCATTCTTGGGCGCTGGCGGCTTACGAGTGGCCCAGTTGGTTCGGATCGATCTGGAACCTAACCACTGTCCATTCATAGACGTGATGGCAGATTCAGCCTCCTGGAACAAGAAGAAAGATTTATTGGATTACATGTGGCTTTGTGCGTATTAAGGATTTCAGTCGTCCCATGTAAAATTATTATCAAAACAACATGCTCCTTTTTACAAAATCAAAATCAATTTTTTTATTTCATATAGGCCTACATGGGCACTTATAAAACGTCGACAAAAGGTGTACGGTTCGGGTTGGTCGTTTCCTATGGAGAAGAACCGGCAAGAAACTCCATGGTAACTCTTTTAAAAAATGGTTTGGTTTTACAATATTTCCTTGTTACAGCATTAGTACTTAGATATGTGGGGACAACGTAGGCCCGACAATAAGTCGTAAGAAAAAAAAAAAAAAAAAAACTTTACATATTATGTAAAAACAAAAGAAAATAAAACGAGTTAAAAAGTTAACAAAAGTTAACAAGCATTTAGAAGGCCTACAATGTTCACACATTTACAAAACAATCGGTAAAGGAATCTATACAAAAGTAAAATAAAAAAAAAAAACTAAATCTAACATGTGGCACAAATATTGTTATCAGTGCTGTAACTATTCTTAGCAAAGGGCTATGAAGATGATTGAAAACCACTGTGAAAAGAATAATCAAAAGAAGGAAAAAAAAACAAAGAATGAATGAGATTGAGAATAGTTAAGGACAACCACATATTTGTGCCGTTTATGAGTTACCAGGGAAGCCGCATGCGCAGAAGGAGCTAAAGCCATTTTTTGTATCTTCACATACCATTTTTATCTTTACATAATGTTTTCCAGTTACAATGGGGTGAGGCAGCGATTTGACATCCTTTCTCTTAACTTAAAAAAATAGAATAAAGAAGAGCTTGGATAGCAATTCAAATATTAATAAATAAGTAGTCAAATAGGTTCTAGATAATTTAGGTTTGGTTTATTTTATTTTAATTTCCTGCCGGAGTCTGTGTTTCCCGATAGCTACAACCTCGGGGTTATAAGTCAAGAGTGAATAGGTTTCTTCTAGGCAAGCGTGTTACACCGTCGACCACATCGCTTACCATCAGGTGAGATAGTGGTCAAGCGCGAGCCTACGAATAATAATAAAAAAAAAAATTGTAAATTCATTAATAATGCATGCTGTGTTCACTATTTTAAGGAATACAGTTCAGGGTATTCTTTAAGTTATATTTAAATTGTATCAATTATAATTGCAATTGTATTGCCCGATTTGTGAACCATTATTAAAAAAAATACTTTAATTCTTCATTCAAATAAGTTAGAGTTAATTATTTGGCCGCTTGTTATTCTAACAATTTGTAATCCTTGCAGCATGGTTTGCCGGCATGGCGTTCTACCGCTATTCCAACCGCGTCAGGCGGCTGCAGGGGTGACAATCTTAAGAGCGGACTCTAGTCAACAGGAATTTGAAAAATAGGTATTTGAAGAAACTATTGCCGTCGCGTCACCTCCAACCTCACCCCGTAAAGTGCGAAAGGGACAACTGCAGCTCAGGCTGATTTTACCTACAAAACTTTGACTAAAAGACGATTCGTATTCTGCTGTTTTCTTCATGAAAACTGGTCTGATCTAAAAAAATCTTGTATCAAAATTTAGAGGAAAAGTATATCTATGCTCCTATCATTTCCATTTTTGTTAAAAATTTATAAATTTTGTCTGAAAGTCTTCTGAACATGGCGGTAAAAACGGGCATTTTTTTCGGATTTTTGGATTGTCATATTTCTTTTTGTGATTATGTTTTGGAAAAAAGGAAATGATACAGGCACGTATTAATTAGACCCAGATTTTATGGAAAAAAATCATTGCTCTAGAGGCATTATCCACGAAGAAAACAGCAGAATGTGTTTGTATGGAGAAAGTCTCACTAGAGTCCCCTCTTAATAGTGGCAAACGGGTAATTGTTCTAATATAAGTGTATAAAATTAGGTTGGACAGCAAAAATATTACCACTCCATACATTTAAATGACATTTCAATTTGTTTTCATTATATCGTAAGTTAACTAGACAACCAGCACAGAGATGGCGGTATTCATAATGTACAATTTGAAATAAGTACCAGCAAGTAATCTTAATTTTCGTGCTCGTTAGCAACGTCTGAGTAGCCGAATCATACAAGGTCAGGCTGACGCTCAGGTGAGTTCTGGTTCGATTCTCGCGACCAGTGGCACTTTTTATTTCCTAAAATTTATTAAAACAAGTATGTTGGCAGTACTTCCAAAACCTGTATCTAGAGGGCGGCACTTTCCGTTTCTCAATTTGAAAAACTGCTGGCAACACTGGTAGCCGGTCGTCAAAAATAACGTCTCTGTAGATTTTATTTATAATAAATTAATAAAAGTGTTTTAATTAGGCTTAATTAGTGTTCAATAGTTTAATCTCAATAGTGAGTGCAATATCCAGTAGTTGTACCTACTGTCTTCCTATCGGAAAACTATTTAAACAAGAAAACAAGTTCAGCTGTCAACTGATCGAATCAACGGTGACGGATTTGAAAAATCATCATTCCCGGGGAGTATTTCTGTCTTAATTAATACTAACTAATTCTACAGACTGTACAAATATCACAGAATACTGCTCAATTATCTGAGCTACGTCCATCACACACTGGCACGGTTTATGTCTCCTTTTGCTTGACTATTTTGTGGAAGCAAAATCGATGACAATAACATTAGCCCAGACAATTAATAAACACTACATAATTTACTGCACAAATAATCTTTGTAGGTTTTTATTACAATCTTACCTAGAAAGTGTTAAAAATAAAAAATAAAGGTTAATTGTAGTCTATAATTTAATAAACTCAAAGCAGTGATTTCCATAGTTCTTTCTATTGTTTTTACTCATTAAACTTTCCCATCTAAGTCTTATTAAACTTATCTATCTGTAACAGCTATATTTTCTTAACATTTATTAACTTGTAAACTTTTCTTTAGTAATTTTTATTTAAATTTTCTCAACTACCTCCTATCTAATATTAGAAAACTACAGCACTGTTTTTTAGTTTAAATTCCACACATTCCAGGTTGTTAAGGAAAATGATGACCCGCAGCGCTACAATGAAGGAGCTGGAAGCAAAATTGAGAGCATCACTGAATGAGCTGCATGTTTCCAAATCACTTAATAAGAAACTGCTCCAAGAAATTGCAGACAGTGAGGTGGAAGTTGAAAAGGTGGTTCATAAAAACACCTTCCTCAAGAATGAGCTAGCTGAGCTACACATTCAGCACCTCGACTTAGCCGAACAACACCGGGAACTTAAGCACCAAGCGGCAACATACCAGAAGTGCAATGACACGTATGAACTAACTTTAAACCGTGTTTCTGAACTTGAACAAGCATTGTGTGATGCCCATAAGGCACTATCTAACGCTGAGTCTGTTAGAGTCAGTGAGCAGTTTAATAACACTAATAGCTTATTTAGCGAGTTGGTTGGCAGCATTCAGTCGGAAACAGTGTGTGAGCCAGATTTTATAATAGATTTGACTGGTGAAGACACTAGACCATTATGTCCTATTGTCATGAGTCACAATAAATTAAAAAAATATATTAAAATCAAGAAAATTATGAAACGATCCCGGAGAGCGATCAAAAAACAAAATCTCCAGAAATTAAATATTTCTCTTAGAAAGGAACGTGTTAACTTAACTATTAGATTAAATACCTGTATGAGTGAGCTAGATAATTGTAGGGTAAAGTATGATAAAGATACACAGTGCCTCCAAAACGATTTATTAAACAAGGAGTGTTTACTGCAGGATATCTTTGAGAAATATCAAAGTTCACAACAGCAATTGAGTGAGCGCTTGTTTGAGGCTGGGGAATTATTAGACTTGGTAAAATACAATGCAGAGAGGTATGAGTCTCTGACTAATTCCTCTTGCAGCTGTGCCAGCTACCCACCACCTCCCCAGCTACAAGGTGACTTGTCTACACCAATGTTGGCTCTTCCTGAAAAGTCATGTGTACACAATGTACAGGAATGTAAAACAACATTATTTAGTGATGAAATAGGTTCAGGCTTTGGAAAAATATTACTAAATTACCTTAGCCATAGTTTTACAAATCATTGTTACCATAATATAAGTTTTAAGCAAATGATCAATAGAATTATGAATTCAAATATAGATAATTGTTCTACAATGGTTTTGCTATTGGGAAATAGTACTGGGATTACCAAAAAGGACATAATGGCTGGTATTGACACCTTGTTAGGGTTAAATGTAGGAAAGCTCATGGTTTGTGCATTTCCTTACTCGTATAGCTTCTCAGAAGATGAGAACAAGCGGATTTTTAAATTAAATAACATTTTACAAATGTTGACGACTTGTCATTGTGACAAATTATTGTTTTTTGACACTAATAAATTTATTAGTGGACTACAAGTAACGCAGAGAGCTTTCTCTCTGTCACGTAGATGTAAACATAAAATTGCTATGTTGATAGCATATTCTATTAATCAATTGATAGCAAATCTATCAAAATGTATATTAAGCGACGACCCTGTGTTGCCTAGTTCAACTAGCAACATAATTTTAAACTAGTCCATAAGACAATAGAAGTTACCCCTGGAAATAATCAGATATTATTAGTAAATAGTATGAAGGTATCTTCTGGCAATCCATTTAATGGTACTAAGCTGAGGGGAGAGCAATACTCTTTAAAATTATTAAATCAGAACATTCAAGGTTGCTCTTCCAAATTATTAGAAATTGAACTATTTCTAGAAAAAACCAAATTTGATATTATTTGTCTAACAGAACATTGGTTAAAAGATCACCAAGTAAGGTCCATTAATTATGAAAATTATCGTGTAGTTAGCCATTACAGCAGAAAACGTATGATACATGGCGGATCATTAATACTAATTAAAAATTCTATTAAATCTAAAGAAAGAAAAGACATTGTTAGACTGTCGGTTGAACACACCATTGAATTGTCCTGTGTTGAGCTTGATAAGCATATTGTAGTTTGTGTCTACAGACCTCCAAGTTACCAGAATCTATCTGTGTTTGACTCTATAATGGAAGATGTGTTAAAAAAAGTTTGTACTAGTAGTAAATCAATTGTCATATGCGGCGATTTTAACATTAACATATTAGAAAATAACTCTAACACTATCAGGTTATTGGGTCTTTTTAAATCATTTAATCTAGCAAATGTTTTTATGGAGCCAACTAGAATGACAGCTTCTTCTGCGACTTGCATAGATAACGTTTTTTGTAATTGTGATTACCTAAATAAAGAAATTATAAATAAATTAACATCTGATCACAGTGGACAAACAATAACGTTTAGCACCTACATACCTTTGCAAAAAATGCAAATAAAATTTAGACCAATTACATGTAAAAATTTAGAAAAATTTAATAAAACCTTGACTAGTAAATTATGTGTTCAAAACTTTATGAATATAGATGACCCAAATGAGTTCTATGCCGAGTTTTTTAAAGTACTCAACACGCAATTCAATGACACTTTTCCACTGAAAGCAAAAAGTATTTACACCAAGTTCATATTTAGCGATTGGGCGACTCCAGGCATTCGTAAAAGCAGGGAAAAACTTTATGAACTCTATGGCCTAAAGCAACATATGAATAGTACAAGTTTTGATAAATATGTTTCAAAATATTCAAAAACCTTTAAGATTGCATGCAAAATAGCTAAAGCGCTGTATATTAGCAATAAAATAAAATCAGCAGATGATAAAATAAAAACTACCTGGAAAATAATAAATAATGAAACAGGTAGGAAAAAACAGCGTAACACAGAATTTAATTTAGCGACTGCACATGGCCCCACACACTCAGATATAGAGGTAGCTCAGGAATTTGAAAACTTTTTTGTTAATATTCCACTTAAAACTACAGCAGCCTTAAACTCCTCACCTGCATTGTCTGCTGCCTTACTTAGAAAGAACGTAAATGCGTGCCCTTCGGAGTTCAAGTTTCAACATACAAACCCCCAGGCTATTTTAAAAGCTTTTAAAGATCTTAAAATTAAATCAACAGAAGATCTTTGGGGACTATCTGTAAAAGTGTGTAAACCAATCATTGAAACTGTTGCACCCTATTTGGCTTTCATATTTAACACTAGTGTCGAGCAAGGAGTTTTTCCGGACCTCATGAAACACAGTAAGGTAGTTCCATTGTTTAAATCTGGGGATAGCAAAGAAGCCAATAATTATAGGCCAGTGTCAATTCTGCCGGTTCTCAGTAAGGTCTTCGAAAAGTTAATGCTCAACCAATTGTTGCGTCATTTTAACAAACATTCCATCTTTTATGATCAACAATACGGTTTTACCAAAGGGCGTTGCACAACTGACGCGGGTGTCACCCTAATAAAGAACATATTTAAGGCCTGGGAGGAAGCACAGGACGCCATTGGAATCTTTTGCGACCTCTCGAAGGCGTTCGATTGCGTTAACCATGAGACTCTATTGTTGAAGCTCGAGCACTATGGAATTAGACACACAGCCCTTGAGTTACTTAGATCATATTTAAAAGCCAGACAAGTTAAAGTTCAGGTAAACGGCGTAAACTCACTAGGGTCTGAAATGACAATGGGTGTGCCTCAAGGCTCGATATTGGGTCCTTTCCTCTTTTTAGTTTATATTAACGATTTACCCCAATTACTACAAAATCAACCGAAGATGGTGTTGTTTGCTGATGACACATCTTTGATATTTAAAATAGATCGGCGGTCACGAAATCTTGATGACGTGAATAACTCCATTTATCAGGTCCAAAATTGGTTCACGGCAAACAATTTAGTACTAAATGAAAAAAAAACCAAATGTATTAGATTCACATTGCCGAATGTTAGAAGTACCGAATGCGATATCATATTGAATGGCGAAAAGCTGGACTTTGTAAATCAAACAGTTTTCCTGGGAATCACTCTAGACGACAAATTGCAATGGGGTCCTCATATAACATCTCTTGCGGGTCGGCTAAGCTCAGCCGCTTATGCTGTTAGAAAGATAAGACAGTTAACGGATGTAGAAACCGCGCGTTTGGTCTATTTTAGTTACTTTCACAGCATAATGTCATACGGTATTTTACTGTGGGGTCGAGCGGCTGACATTGAATCCATATTTATATTGCAAAAGAGAGCTGTCAGAGCCATATATAAGTTAAGTCACCGTGAATCTCTTAGGGAACTGTTTAAAAATATTAATATTATGACAGTTTCTTGCCAATTTATTTATGAAAATATTATGTATGTAAGGAAAAATATACATCTCTTTAGTAAAGTCAGTGATAGACACAATTGTAATACCAGAAATAAAGATAAGTTAGATCAGCCTTCTTACAGACTAGCTAAAGTACAATCATCTTTCATGGGGTACTGTGTTAAATTCTATAACAAAATACCTTGTGATATATTAAAACTAAATGAAAGTAAATTTAAAACTTTAGTTAAAAGCACCCTTTGTAAACAAGCATATTACAAATTAGATGATTATATTCAAGATAAGAATGCTTGGAAACATGCTGGTCCTGCTCCATAGGGCAATCTTTGGTGTAGACAAAATCAAATTTGTTAATTTATATTCCCATTCATAGTTATTGTATTCATTGTATTTTTTTTTTTTTTTTTTAAGGAAATTGACTCACACACTGTTCCGTTGTTGTTGAATTAGGTATTTTACCTATGTTTGTAATATTTGTAAGTATGTGAGAACCATGTTCCTACTTATCAAATTAATTAATTTATACTTTATACCTGCGTGTAGAGCTATTCTGGGTGCATCGTCCTCACATATATTAATGTATGTACGTATGTTAATATTGTAAAACACCAACTTTTTTTTTTTAAAAGAGTAAGTATGGAGTTTCTTGTGCGTTCTTCTCCATATCAATCTACTTTCCGAATGCACGGTAGAATCATTTTTTTTTTTTTTTTTTTTTTTTGTCTATATTTTTTTTTTTTTTATTACTTTTAAATTTATTTTTTATTACTTTTAATTTTTAATTTTAATTTATGTGACGTTCAAAAGTGCCGTTTATTGGCCTAATTGAATAAATATATTTGACTTTGACTTTGACTTTGACTTTGTCGCTGAGATAGACCACTATTTCGTATATAAAAAAAGTACTCTGTGGGCGGCTGACCGCTCAAATGAAACACCTAGGCGGCCAACCGCTAGTGCGTAAGTGGGCTTTAAATGCATTCGCGTCATCTAGACAGATTTATGTCTGTGGTCCCTTCACATGAAATACTAGCGAGTTGCCGTGAAAACATGTCACTTTGACATTAGATCGATATTCATTTATTATTAATTCAAATGCAGTGGTTCCATGCATAGACTTAATCATCGAAATATGTTATAAATTTACATTTTTGTGCTGGCATATTGATGTTTTTACTTAGTGGATAGGTATGATAAATAATGTGAAAAACGGGCAATTTTTGGTTAGGTAGCTCGCGGTTGAATAATATCAGCCATTCAGCCCGATTTTTAACTCATTGAATGCTGTAATTACTGAGATAATTAAAAAAACAGGCCAGGTGCGAGTCGGACTCACGCACGAAGGGTTCCGTACCATTATCCAAAAACCGGCCAAGTGCGAGTCGGACTCACTCACGAAGGGTTCCGTACCATTATCCAAAAAACGGCAAAAATAACACGCTTGTTGTATGGGAGCCCACTTAAATATATTATTTTATTCTGTTTTTAGTATTTGTTGTTATAGCGGCAACAGAAATACATCATCTGTGCAAATTTCAACTGTCTAGCTATCACGGTTCATGAGATACAGCCTGGTGACAGACAGACAGACGGACGGACCGTGGAGCCTTAGTAATAGGGTCCCGTTTTTATCTTTTGGGTACGGAACCCTAAAAATAAAAAAAACTCGACTTCTTAAGAAGCGGACAAAATAGACGTAAACAAGAAGAAAATCATGCTGTGCAGTCGGAGGATACATCTGGCTTTGGTCAGTCAGCTCACGCATAATCTAGTCTAATCTAAAGTTTTTTCCTGTTTACGTCTTTTTAGTTTTCTTCATATGCAGTCGGGCTTTTTATTTTGTTATCTTTTATTTATAACTTTTTGGTTTGCTTTTTTTTTGGTGAGATAGTGGACAAGCGCGAGCCTATCATTAAACAAAATCCCAATATGTTTGAAAAAAACAAGGCAGTTTTTTGTTCTGGAACAGTTATTTTTTTTCATTTATCTACCGCGGACATGTGGCAGTCCGCGCTCTTTTTTATTGAGTTTATATTTTGTTTGTTTTTTTTTTTTTCTGGAACAGTTATATTAGCTACTAGCTGTTGCCCGCGACTTCGTCTGCGCAGCATTAGAACTTCGAATAGCCTATTTTTATATCGCGCCATAATATTGTAGGTGTGTGGGCCGCCTAAAGGTCTATCCACACATATCAGGGCCGTGCCCGGGACGTGGACGGACCGTGCCCCGTCCGGGGCTCATATCGCTGTGTACATTTTTTATGCCTGTTCCTCCGAAAAACACAAGCAGGAAACCGATAACCGCCACCTACTGTACAACGCAGAGCAATCACGGGGGCGACTAAAGAGTCGGAACAGCTTCCTTAAGTCGGCTAAAACAACATACGACAACAGCCCTGGCGAAGCACGTAGGAAATTGTGGCTCCTCAAATACCCCCCTCCAACTAACTATATTGATGGTGCAGAAAAGCTCCCAGCTGGGAATAAACTGCCATGGCCTACCTGGAAATCCTTAAATAGGGTGCGAAGCCAAGTAGGCCGCTGTAGGTACAACCTTGTCAGATGGGGGTACGCCGATCAGCCACAATGTGACTGTGGAACCACACCGCAAACAATGCCCCATCTGCTGTCCTGCTCTCTGTGCACAAACACCTGCACCATGAAGGACCTGTGTGAGGCCAACGCTAGGGCTGTCGACGTGGCTGAGTTCTGGTCGAAGCACAACATATAAATTAAAATCTGAAAATGGAATCACCGACACGATGAAGAAGATATGAACTCGTTCATACACGTCCGTGCACGGGCCGTGCAAGGGCCAGTGACGAATCTTCTATGCCTGGGCCCGGCCCTGTTACGTACCGGGCACGGCTCTGATATGTGTGGATAGACCTTTACTTACAAACCATACAAACTTCCACCCTCTTTAGGATGATTGTCGGGATAAAAAAACTATCCTATGTCCTTCCCAGGGTCTCAAACTATATCCATACCAAATATCGGATTCGGATCAGTGGTTTAGGCGTGAAAAGGTAACAGACAGACAGACAGAGTTACTTTCGCATTTATAATTACGCGACTACTGCGAAGCAAAAAGGAGGGTTATGTTTTTGACCGCCATGTGTGTATTTATGTATGTTCATCTGTTTCCTCACAACTTCTAAACTGCTTATCATAATTTGACAATTGAGGTGTCGTTGGAAGCGTCTTGTTTGTCCGATAGTTATAGGTTATGTCACGTCATATTAAATTGAAAGTGGCGCCCTCTAGGTGGCCCGAAGTCAAGAACAGATTTTTGCTACTTTGCAGGATGTTTTGTAGTTGGCATACGACCACGGTTATTCTGTGAACACCTCTATGAATATGCATGAAATACGATGAAATAATTATTACATGTAAGTGGTTTATTTAAGGCGCCGATTCCCTTGAGTAGCTGATTTTACGGTATTATTATTATTATATTAGTATTTTACGGCTAGTCGTAATTTATTGGAAAAAATATATGTTATATAAGACCATTTTCTTAATAATTTCATCTGAGCAAATTTTGAGTTTTATTCGTATAACATAGTGTAATTAATTTGTAAAGTTATGTCTAAAACGGACAAAAACACGACAATCACAACAAAACCGCTGGGCGTATTTTAATGTAATCGACACCGTATCAAAGACAATTTAATTATCTACATTTTGATTTGAAGTTTTTTTTTTTTAAGTCATAGAATAATAAGAAAAGTACAAAAAACTACTAAATTTCGGGTCGCGCGGGTGAGAAACGAGGGCGCGTTTTGTTCCCTCAAGGTCGTTGGCGTTAGTCGTCGTCTCAAGAGCGGACTCTAGTCAACAGGAATTTGAAAAATAGGTATTTGAAGAAACTATTGCCGTCGCGTCACCTCCAACCTCACCCCGTAAAGTGCGAAAGGAACAACTGCAGCTCAGGCTGATTTTACCTACAAAAACTTTGACTAAAAGACGTTTCGTATTCTGCTGTTTTCTTCATGAAAACTGGTCTGATCTAAAAAATTCTTATATCAAAATTTAGAGGAAAAGTATATCTATGCTCCTATCATTTCTTTTTTTGTTAAAACTTATAAATTTTGTCTGAAAGTCTTCTGAACATGGCGGTAAAAACGGGCATTTTTTTCGGCTTTTTGGATTGTCATATTTCTTTTTGTAATTATGTTTTGGAAAAAAGGAAATGATACAGGCACGTATTAAATAGACCTAGATTTTATGGAAAAATCATTGCTCTAGAGGCATTATCCACGAAGAAAACAGCAGAATGTTTTTGTATGGAGAAAGTCTCACTAGAGTCCCCTCTTAATACTCGATATATATCGAATAGTTTGTACATAACAATTTCAGATGAGAATATTTTCTTGCGTCATACTTTTTAGAGCGTGATTTTTCAAAAAGACGTTTCGTATTCTGCTGTTTCCTTCATGAAAACTGGTCTAATCTAAAAAATTCTTATATCAAAATTTAGAGGAATAGTATATCTATGCCTCTATCATTTTCTTTTTTCTTAAAAACCTATCAATTTTGTCTGAAAGCCGTCTGAACATGGCGGTAAAAACGGGCACTTTTTCGGGTTTTTGGATTGTTATATTTATTTTAGTGATTATGTTTTTAAAAAAAGGAAATGATAGGGGCACGTACTAATTAGACCCAGATTTTATGGAAAAAATCATTGCTATAGAGGCATTATCCACGAAGAAAACAGCAGAATGTTTTTGTATGGAGAAAGTCTCACTAGAGTCCCCTCTTAATACTCGATATATATCGAATAGTTTGTACATAACAATTTCAGATGAGAATATTTTCTTGCGTCATACTTTTTAGAGCGTGATTTTTCAGTATTCGGGTTTTATTTTTTGAACTTATTTTTTATATTAATTATGGATGGATTATTAAATTTATTTTTCCTCAATATCTATTCTTCTTTAGTCCGAAATATCAAGTGTTGAGCTGTTTACTCTCAATAAGAGGCCATAATTGGTAATTGGCGACTATTTTACTAGAATTTTCGGCTCAGTTTGGAACTTCGCTAAACAGCCCGGAGTCTTGTGTTCGGTTAACAGAAACTTATTATTGTTGTTGGTCTCTTTCAAGTTTATGCTTAACTAATTATACTTTTAGATGAAAATATAGCGTAACATGATAAACGGCTTACAGGTTAATGTTAAATAATACTTTTAAAAAAAAAACATAAACTGTTTTTTAAACAAGATTTTGTGCTGACCGTATATTATTTTATTTCACATAGGCCTACGTGGGCACTTATAAAACGTCGACAAAATGTGCACGGTTCGGGTTGGTCGTTTCCTATGGAGAAGAACCGGCAAGAAACTCATTGGTTACTCTTATAAAAAATTGATTGTTTTTACAATATTTCCATGTTACAGCAGCTAATTCGGCTTATTATGTATGACATTTACGTTTTTCAATCTCTCTTAAGTTAGGAACTAACTCTGAGTTAGTTTTTTGGCGCAAGTGGGTCTAACAAGGCAAGTTAAATAAATGCATTCATAAACAAATATAGGTACAATAAAATATATATTTTGTAAACAAGCTTTTTGATATTTTTCCCAGCAAACCCTTTCATTTGATACCCATATCAGCGCACAAAAAATAACTAGTCCGCCATCTTGGGCCGTCCGCCATATTGGATTTAGAATGACATCACTTAGCTAACCATGCATTGTCATTCAAACTAAACGTGTATGCAAAATTTCATCTTAATCGGTGGAGGATAACTGCTTAAAATTCAGTTGCAAGATTTGACCCGAATACACATACATACATACATAACATACAATGCAAGTTAAGTAAAAGCTTGTAAAAAATAAAGGTACACTCACCGATTTTTTCAAAAACGAGACGAATCCATATCCTTTGGACTTCAGAGTTTGAGGGTCACGCACCACACGGCAGTCACTGCGGAAAGAAAAACAATGATTAATCTTCAAGGTTAAGCAATGCTTGCCAAGGCCGGGCCATGGATGGGTGACAATTTACAAACATACCGAGACTCCTCCTTGCTTAAGAAGGAGTCTCGAGGCTAAATTATACCATTCACGAATCAGTCGTCAGTGTTTTTTTTTTGTTTTGTGTCTGTCCGCACTATTCCCAAACCACTGCAACTCCTGAAGGCTAGAATCAACTGTGGCAACCACCAGAAAAGCGCCGAGGCAATGAAGCTCGACGAAGTCCCAGAGAATGAATTTAACTGTCTTGGAACCCGCAACGAAATTAATCAGAAAAGAATAACGGAGGAGTAGGTAAAAATCAGGGACTGAAAGCGGTTACGGTTAAAGGTTAAGATACCTCAAAAAAATATCGGTACCGGTTTGAAATAAAGGTTGAGCTATACCGATACCTTTTTATATAAAGGTTGGGCAAAATTGTTATTTAACCTTTAAACGATTTAGGTACCGAAAAACAAGCGAGACGGCGGGGCGCGGGTGCGAACACGTTAGAACTGTGTACCTACAATGTTTGCTGAACCTACTCTTTTACTCAACTCTTTGTTCGTTGCCGACTGTGTGCCGCGCGATTACATTTTTATTTTGTCGACCGCTGATACTTTGATAGTTCATCAACGTAAATCAGCGTCGGACTGGTACCCAAAAATTACCGGGACTTTTTTTAAACTGCGGCCTACACTAGGCAAAGGCAAAAAATAGGGGTGAATGTAATAATTATTGGAGGCTATGTGAGTTAAATTGAATTATTATTTACTTATGAGTAGGTACACACTTTACTGACATGAAATCAATTTATCTGCCTAGCCTTGTTCCCAACTAAATGTTGGGATTCAGTCTAACTGGATACAGCTGAGTACCAGTACTTAACATGAAAGGGCTGCCTATCTAACATCCACAACCCAGTAACTGCATGGGGAATACGATACCCTTATATCAAGACTGGTGTCAGATTATCTGGCATCTGACCACCGATCTGATCTGTCATTTCAAAATGTCAAATAGAGCGGTTGTGGCTGCCAAAGACCTTATACTTCTTACTACGATACGTATCGTCTTTGGTGGCTGCAGTATTTTTGTTTTTTATTGACCTCAAAAGTCACAAACACTTAAGATCAAGAAACTGTTCCATGCTATATAAGTGGCCAGTAATATTCCTACATACATATTCATTCATTTCATCATCTGAGTACTCACTTTTGAGCGTTTTATTTGCGTCGAGAGAGAGTAGAGCATTTCGAGCGCCTGCAAGTCCGTCGCGGTGAAAAGGCAGTGGGTGTTTTGCATAGACTGCTACTCAACTTCGCGGAACCATGGGAAGAAGATCGCCGCCTCTTCGCGGTGTCGGGCGATCGATGGTCCTTAATGGGTCGCCTGTTTGGTCAAGCAGACTATCAGGCGTCCGACGCTGCAGGACTAAAAAGCCTGCAGCGGAAAATGGTCATTCGTATCGCACGAGGTTACGGAACGATATCCTTTGAGGCGGCAACACTCCTGGCACGCTTTCCTCTGTTAGATATTCTAGCGGATATGAAAGCGAGGGTTTACAACCAAATTCACGTCATCCACCAGAATGGTGATAGCGTTCCAGAAATCGCTGTGTTTAGGCAGAAGCGGCAGGAACGGCGACACGCGCTCGAGCGGTGGTGCGAGCGGCTACAGCAGCCGCAATTTTCACACAAGCGCATTGTCGAAGCCGTCCTGCCGCACTTCGAAGCATGGCTGAAAAGATAAGAGCGCATGACCTACAGGCTCATTCAAGTACTAGGCGGGCCCTTGAGCGGGGCCAGTTTCCTACTTTGTGGTAATCTGGTCGTCTGGTCCTGCTCAGGAAAGCGGGGCGCCCTGCGGACTGGCCGTCCGCGTACCGGGCCATAGTGCTGCTAGACGAGCTGGGTAAGCTGTTCGAGCGGATTATCGCGGCCCGCCGCGTCAGCCACTTGTACAGAGAGAGGCCGGATTTGGACGAAAGCAAGTTCGGCTTTCGGCATGGGCGCTCCACCATCCACGAAATATCGCAGGTGAGAGTCCTGGCGGAGGAAGCGGTGTCCTGGGATGGGGTGATGTTGGCGGTGTCCTTGGACATTCCCAACGCCTTCAACACCCTGCCCTTTTGTGTTGTGTTCGGAAGGCACTGCGGTATCATCGGGTGCCTCCCTTCCTCCGCTGCATCGTCGGGGCTTATTTGGCGGACAGTTGTTTCACCTACGTGGGATGTGATGGCGTCGGAAACCAGCACCGCATGTCGTACGGTGTTCCACAAGAATCCGTCTTGAGCCCGCCTCTGTGGAACATCGGATACGACTGGGTGCTGAGGGGCTAACTCCAACCGGGCGTGGACCTGACGATACGCTGGTCACTGCCGAGGGAGTTCGTACAGGGAGGCAGCGTTGCTGGCGACGGCTGTGGTCTCATAGGTGGTGAGTCGCATACGTTGCCGTATCTTGCGATTGATTCCCTGTATGGGGCCCCGATCTGGGCGACTGACCTGACGGCCGGCAGCGTTGCTGTTTTGCGGAAGCCGCAGAGTCAGAGCCGTCAGAGTCATCAGGGGGTATCGCACGATCTTCTACGAGGCGGCTTGTGTACTAAATTCTGAATGCCCGCCTTGGGATCTGGAGGCAAAGGTACTCGTGTCACTGTATCGGTGGCACACAGCAAGCGCGGGCGCGGGGCGAAGGGCCAATGCAGTTACATATGGAGTTGCGTCGGTCTCAGCTTTGCGAGGTCCTGTTGGCGGAATTCCGCCAGGGACAGGCTTACACACCCTACTGCCGGCCTCGTTACCATCGAGGTGGTCCGGCCTGTGCTCGAGCGCTGGCTCTGGAGGAGGCACGGCTCCTGACGTTTCGGGTGACGCAGGTGCTCTCGGGGCATGGTTGCTTCGGGAAAACATCATAAACAGGGAGCTGGACACCCGGTGTCACCACTGCGTCGACTGCCGGGAGGACACGGCGCGGTATACGCTGGCAGAGTGTGCCGTGTGCAGAGGGTGGACAACACCCTCTTCCAGCCCACTAAATGAGTCCAGGGGCTATGGAATCGGGGACGTCCGTCGCCCCGTACACATCAGGACCCGATGTAGTGGTGCGTAGTGTTCCGCGCCCCGCTTAGACGTCGCGGGGGGCATCCAACACCTCACTCCCCCCACAACCCGAGTTCGTGGCCCGCAGAGTTGAGCCGGCACTAGCCGGGGGTCGCGGAAGTGAGCTGGAACACAGGGCTGGTTTTTAGTCAGTACGAGTCTGACAGACCCTAAACCAAAAACGTACGGACCGGGTACGGTTGCTTCGGTGCAGAAGCGACCTTGACTCTGCACAGAACACGCTTGAGAAGTGCCCAGTGTGGGCCTCGAAGCGGCAGTTTTTAGTCACCAAGATCGGGCGAGACCTGTCTTATTCAGCAGTTGTGCTTGTGAAGGCCATGCTGGCAGAGACAAAAAACTGAAGGGATTTGGCCTCCTTCTATGAGACATTGATGGTCCAGAAGGAGGCCGCCGAGTGGGATCCTGAGAGGGCCGATACCACTCGGAAAAGAAGGCGTCGGGGAGCCAATCGCCCCGATGCCTACAGCGTCGAAAACCTCCCCGCATTATAAGCAGGCGGGACTCCTGGGTCGCGCGTGCTCAGACTGGGTACTCTGTCCACCCACCAAGTGATCCAGGAAAGACGGTGACACAAATTTTTGCCCTATCATGTTTGCCAATATTGTAATGTTGCTAAATGAACCTATTAGAGTGAAGTAGGTAGTGTAGGTTTTTAACTAATATGCATTTTGGAAAATCGCAGAGAAACGAAACGAAAGAAAGCAGAAAACGTAAGAAAACCTTAGGTAGGCACTCGGCTTAGTCCGGCCACAGTCGTGTCCTTCCGATCGGAAATAAAAACCAATACCGACTAAGTTACAATAACACGACACCGAGTGGCGAGCGGTGCGTCAAAGAAAACCTCTATTTATTAAGGTTTAGGTACTGGTACCGATACATTTATAAAAGTTAAGGTATTGCTACCGAAATATACCGGTATGCATTTCCAAACTCAAAATTCCGCTACTGAAAAAAATTACGATATCAAAATATTTCGGTAACCCTTATTTAACGGTATGACGTCATACCGAAATTTAAAGGTACCTTAATATTTGGGTAATTCAGTCCCTGGTAAAAATACAAATTTCCACTTCCCTCCATATCAAGCAGGAGACAACAAAAAAAGGCCAATAGGCACAAAGCGTCGTTTACAACTGTGATAAGCCCACTTGCCTAGCACCACAGATGAAAATTAGCATTCATATTAATGGGTCCTAACATTGTGAGCTGTTATATTTGATTCCAATAACAGGTAAGACAAAAACGCTTGAACGCACAGCAATTTGTACTAGTTTCCACAAGGTCCGTATAGTAAACAACTCCAGACGCAACATAGTATTGCGTACATTCTGCCAAAGAATACACTCCCATAAGATATAATGTGCAGATTGTACATATTTGCAGTCAGATGAAGAACACTGAAATACGAGTAAAGGCGAGGCAACGAGCTTGAAGGCAAATAATTTTATTTTAAAAGTTGCCATGCCCTGTGAGAAATTTGGCAACACAAAGATCCACCTCCAGCCACATCCTGGCCAGCCGCACGCGAACGGTTAATGCCCGAGCAGATGCCGAGGTTGGTCCGTGGATGGGTGGCAATCCGTTACATGCTGAAACTCTTCAGTGCCTCGAAAAACAGTTGGTCCCGGCTGTCATTTGTAAATTTTTAATAGTCTTTACGGTGGTCAGAAGCCAGCAAATATGACAACTGTGCCTGTGGTCTGTTCCCAAGTGGTATTGTGTTACCCAACAACAGGGTTGTGGAGATCGGTAGGCTTATTACGTATGAAACAGCAATCTGCAATAATTGCGCAGCGATCGCGCATTCATCGCGCGATCGATCGCTATACGTTATAAACATCGGGATTACGTAACCAATTATTTGCTAATCGCTTTCTGTTTGTCAAATGTAATTATTTTGAAAAAAAAGGACTCTAAAACTTCTATACTTAGCAATTTGGGAGCGGTTTGACAACCGACAAACAAACAGAAAATAAATTTCAGCCAAATTTACTCGCCATAATCGCGATCACCCTGAGTTCAAATTATGAACATTTTAGTTAACTAATTGTTCCGTAGAGGCAGCACTGTCGAAAAATTGCCATGGTGTGGCTATCGCTGATACATAATTAGAATTCGCGATTAAAGAGCAATTATTGCACAATAATTGCTATCGTTTTGCTCTTACAAGAAACGTAAGAAGCCTGCAGATAGACAGTAGATCCATGTAAAACACTGGTACTCAGCTGAATCCGGTTAGACTGGTAGCCAACCTCACATAGTTGGTAGTGTATCTTGTAAGCAACTTATATTGTTCTTTTTTAGGGTTCCGTACCCGAAGGGTCCAAACGGAGCTCTATTTCTGTCACTCACGTGTCTGTCTGTCCGTCTTCTGTCACACCGGTTGTACAGCCAAACGGTTGGAGCTACAGTCTTCACAGTATAAGCAACTTGTTAACCCAAAGCCATACAAATTGTCAAAAAATATTTTTAAATGTTTTTAAGATGTCCCATACAGTTAAACGGGGAAGCGAAAAAATAATTGACCTACCCCATCGAGTGAGGTATCATTGTTTAGAACTCGTTGAGTAGATAAATACTGTATTTTTGTTTTAAAAAAATATTGGATAGCAAAGGAATGAGAAGCCATCAAAGTCAGCCTTTTTTTTCAAAATTTTGGTCCGATGTTTTTTTTAAATTTTCTATTGATTTTGCAATTTGGTGATAATGTTTATTATTACGTATATTTTACTAACAAGTACCAATATATTGATAAATCTGCTTTTTTATTTGATATTCCCTAATTTTTTGATATTACAACCTAATTGATTTTGCGGTTTAGTATGGAACCCTAAATTTGCGAAGTCCGACACGCACTTGGCATGTTATATTGGTTTTCACGGATAAAAAAATGCACCTGCCATGTTATCTCTTCACCACCCTTGGTTGACAGGTAGAGAATGCCTGAGGCATTAAGTCCGCCGTTGTATCTTTGTGCATGAAATTTAAATAAATTAAAGGTAGGCAAACGATCTTGATATTATAACCATGTTTGCACTAAACATATTTGTTTACAAATAAACTATATTGTTTATGCAGTTATCCTTGCTAGGCAACGCTTTACAATATTAGCAATATACTGTTTACAATAATAACATAAATTTACATTATCTACTATTAATACGTTTGTGTTTTCGCAACTATTGGTAAACAGACCGTACATCGGCGAGTGTGCTCATGAACTCCACGACCTCATCCCTCCGGCCCCCTTCTACCATTGGACATCTAGACGCACTGCAAGTTACCATCATCACCTAGTTGCCAGTCCACCAATTCACACCAGGCGCTACCAAACATCCTTCATAATGCGCACAGCAAAAGAGTGGAACTCACTACCTGCGTCTGTGTTTCCAATCGGATACAACCCGAATCTCTTCAAAGTTAGAGTGAACAGACTTCTTCTGGGTAAGCTCACTTCATTGTCACCGGTCACCTTCAAACAAACCAGCCAAGAGCGAGTCGGACTTGCGCACGAAGGGTTCCGTACCCAGGGTGGCGTCAACTATGTATGTATGGGGACATCCTATCATTTTCAAAGATTTTTTATTTTTTGGAATGTTTCCTTTATTTGTGCCGTAATACCTTACTTTTGCCAAATTTCGTGATTCAAGGTCAACGGGGACTACCATATAGGTTTTCGACGCAAATTCTATAGGGTACTTCCGGTTGACCTAGAGTTGTCAATTTTGGTTAAAAGCAAGGTCTTACAGCACAAGTGAAGGACTTTCTTATTAAGGGAAAATAACGAGAAATTCAAAAAAAAGTTGGTATAAATTTCAACTTGCTAGGTCCACCCGTTCCTGAGAAAATCGGTGGTGAGACATGGACAGACGGACAAGAGAGTGATCTTATAAGAGTTCCTTTTTTATCTTTTGAGGTACGGAACCCTAAAAATAAAAAATAAATCTGCCGCGTTGGTTCACAGTTATGTCAAAAACTCATGTAATAAGAGCATATTGGAATCAACCGGGCATAAATCCAGGCTCCAGGCTGAAACTCAGAAATTCCAGAAGAAGAAACACTGAAACAGTTTTACTGACCTGAGAATCGAACCCAAGACATATTGTTTCATAGTAACGATTGCAACCACTAGACCAGGGATGGCGAACCTTTATTAGAAAATGCGCAAAAAATTTTTTTTATGTGACTATAAAGGGCTTACTACTAATATACTCGTATATTTAGCTACTTAATTGATAAAAAATATGATTTAATTGTAACTCTAAATGCTATGAATGAGTCAATTCTTTATTTGCACCCAGAAATTCTTCCAGCAAACAAAAGACAAAGAATTTTTTATTTCAACTAAAATAATACAGTGTGCGCTTCAGGTCTCTGTCTATAGTGGGAATATTTTATATAGACAAAGACAAAGCCTTTTTATTTCAACTAGGCCACCAAGCGGCACTTTTAAACGTTACATTAAAATTAACAAGGAATAACAAGTAAAATTTCTCAATTTAAAAACCCCCGACACATTTATCTTTCGAAAACACCCCGATTCAAACAGTAAAATGCCCATAACTTTTGAACGGCTAAACCGATTTTATTCAAACATAACTAAGAACACTTTCGACAAAATTATCTTTCAATCAAAAAATACTAAATCAAAATCGGTTCATCCGTTTAGGCGCTATGATGCCACAGACAGATACACAGATACACAGCAACACACGTGAAACTTATAACACCCCTCTTTTTTCGGCGGGGGTTACAAATTGATTCTACCGTGCATTCGGAAAGTAGCTTGTCATGGATTAGAACGCACAAGAAACTCCATAATCCTAATATTTATTTACAGTTGTATGTTGTACTTAAATAAAAGTAGGAGATTTTTTTAATAACCTATAGGCTCGCGCTTGACCACAATCTCACCTGATGGTAAGCGATGATGTGGTCGACGGTGAAACACGCTTGCCTAGAAATAACCTATTCACTCTTGACTTAAAGACCCCTAGATTGTAGCTATCGGGAAACACAGACTCCGGCAGGGAATTCCACTTCTTAGCGGTACGCATAATAAAAGTGTTCCCAAAACTGAGTGGGATGTCTACCATGTATCGATGGCGCATCGCCGTACGTCTGGTACTCCGATGATGAAACGGGCTAGGTGGAATTATATCGTGCAATTCCATCGCACACTCCCCGAAATGTAACCGATAAAAAACCGACAGGCTGGCAACTCGGCGACGATGTTCAAGACTCTGGAGCTGTGGTCTGGACTCTGTTCAAGAGTTGGTGTCATTTGTGATGTTGCAAATTACCTAGATTCTCAATAACCTCATTTTAGCGTGCCCAAAATATTTTGTCGTATCATTTTGATGTGGCACGCGTGCCATAGGCTCGCCATCTCTGCACTAGATCAACAAGGCAGTATGTCATATTTCCCCACGGAAAAAATCCATCGGGCCCAAGGCTTCTTCAAAGCGTAAAAATTCGACCGTATGTGAAAAATACTGATATTCAGTCAACCAGACCGAAAGATATCTACAGAGAAAAAGATAAAAGATAAAATATTTGCCAGTCTCAAGATGGGCATAAAGCAGCATTTTTGGCTTATTGACAAATATGAACTATGTCACTGGGGTAGGGGTGTGGTGTGACTGATAGCGGTCTTATAAGCGGAGCTCATATGGCTAATTTTCATTAGGTTATTTTGACCGATTCGGTTGCAGCCCGTATTCGATCACCGACTAGCTTAAGACGACGACTAACGCCAACGACCTTGAGGGAACAAAATGCGCACTCGTTTCACACCCGCGCGACCCAAAATTTAGTAGTTTCTTGTACTTTCCTTATTATTCTATAACTTAAAAAAAAAAGCTTCAGATCAAAATGTAGGTAATTAAATTGTCTTTGATATGGTGTTGATTTCATTAAAATACGCCCAGCGGTTTTGGTGCGATTGTCGTGTTTTTGTCTGTTTTAGATATAACTTTACAAATTAATTACACTATGTTATACGAATAAAACTCAAATTTTGCTTAGATCAAATTATTAAGAAAATGGTCTAAAATAACATATATTTTTTCCAATAAATTACGACTAGCCGTTTAGACGTGATTCTCATTTTAAAATCAGCTACTCAAGGGAATCGGCGCCTTAAGGCGTCGATTCCCTTGAGTAGCTGATTTATCCGTATAACATAGTGTAATTAATTTGTAAAGTTATGTCTAAAACGGACAAAAACATGACAATCACACCAAAACCGCTGGGCGTATTTTAATAAAATCGACACCATATCAAAGACAATTTAATCATCTACATTTTGATCTGAAGCTTTTTTTTTTAAGTCAAAGAATAATAAGGGAAGTACAAAAAACTACAAAATTTCGGGTCGCGCGGGTGTGAAACGAGTGAGCGTTTTGTTCCCTCAAGGTCGTTGGCGTTAGTCGTCGTCTTAACAGTTTTCTATTTAGATGTTGTGCTTCGACTAGAGGGGCAAGGACGGCCTACTGTGATAGGCTCGAGTCACACATTTTTATCACAGTTTAGGAGATGTGATAAAAATGCGTGTCTCAAATCACAAAGTCCGTGCTCGCCCCGCAGAACTTAGCCACGTCGATAGTCCTAGCGCTGGCCTCGCACAGAACTTTCAGCGCATAATGGAAGTCCTGCATTTGTTTTGTCAAGTGGAATTGGTAAATAACTAGCGCTCGCCTCGCGGTTTCACCCACGCTTTTCCCGTTCCCGTGGCTATTCAGGAATAAAAAGTAGATTTTTTCACCCGGGATAGTTTAGCTTGTAGCAACGGTGAAAGAATTTTTAAAATCGGTCCAGTAGTTTTTAAGTTTATTCGTTAAAAGTACAAATCTTTCCTCTTTATTAAATTAGTACCGAAGTATAGATTAGTTTTGACGTTTTAGTGACGTTTTTTTAGTGATACACTGAGATACTTAAAAAAAATACTTTTAAAACAACTGTAAGATGCTGACAAAATAATTCTTTTCGTACAGATAACATTGATAGTAGAAATGCTTATGTAAAGCAAGACATTGTGCCTGAACTATTATTGTTTATTCCTTACAGGGAAATCTAAATTTCATAAAATATTATATCATGCTTTTATTTATAAGGAGTAATTTGGCGTGATTTTATTCCAAATACAGTTAGAATAATCTATTTTAATTCTATTTAAAGCACCCTCATAATTGATGTGTATTTACTTCATTAGAAGCATTATTTTAATACACTTTAAAACTTGCCTTTTATTTTTCATCAATAAGTTATCTATACTAATCTTTATCTATTTATTATATAATAATATTATAAAGAGAAAAGTTTTGTATGTTTGTATTCAAAATCAAAATCAATCAAAATCAATAATTTTTATTTCACATAGGCCTACATGGGCACTTATAAAACGTCAACAATGTGCACGTATTGTTGTATGTAACGAATAAACTTCAAAACTACTGGACCGATTTCAAAAATTCTTTCACCGTTGGGAAGCTACACTATCCCCGGGTGACATAGGCTACTTTTTATCCCTCTATTCCCACGGGAACAGGAACTACGCGGGTGAAACCGCGAGGCGTCCGCTAGTTTTATCTAAAACTGCTAATATGTGCTTTATTTTCAATGCAATTAAAAACTACGAGGACTGTTATGACACAATATTTTAATTTCGTAATAATCGTACATAGATTGATTTAAATTGCATGTTTCAATTCAATAAACATCTGTTTTAAATTTACTTACTAATAGTCAAGTTCTGTAAAAGTTGGTATATTTAGGCTCTAGATTGCGGCGGGTTATACGCTGCCTTCTTAAGAGGATTTAACCCATAAGCCGTACACTACCCGCTAACACTGCGCCCCCACCCTTTTGGCGGTAATCCAAGCCTGTCGGCCGGTACATGTCTTCTCATACTTTAAGCACTCCTCGAGAGATGAGGCTCCGACTTATTGCTGATTTACTAATGTGGATATTAGTTTTCTAGTATTTTTACATATAGAAGAGGTCTGTGTATGACTTAGGGTTGGTGTCTGATTAGAGTTAAGAATGTTTCGAACACTACTTGAATACCAAAGTTTTACAGGTTTGCTAGCGACTGCCAAAAGCGATTGACAAATACTCAATAGGGTAGTTGACAAAAAATATCCATTTAGTCCGTCAGTTGGATTGGACACATACTTTTTCTTTTGCCACGTATCCAAAAAAACCCGGCCAAGTGCGAGTCGGACTCGCGCACGAAGGGTTCCGTACTAGGTAAATTGCGGTTTACGATTTATGACGTATTAAAAAAAAAAACTACTTACTAAATCTCGTTCAAACCAATTTTCGGTGGAAGTTTACATGGTAATGTACATCATATATTTTTTTAGTTTTATCTTATCATTCTCTTCTTTTAGAAGTAACAGGCGGGGGGGGGGGACACATTTTACCACTTTGGAAGTGTCTCTCGCGAAAAAATATGTTAGAAACCTCAATATCATTTTTGAAGACATATCCATAAATCCCCACAGGTATGGGTATGACGAAAAAATATATTTTTAGTTTTAGTTTCAAGTATGGGAACCCCCAAAATTTATAGTTTTTTTTTTCTATTTTGGTGTGATAATCTTAATGCAGTTAACAGAATACATCTACCTACCATGTTTCAACAGCATAGTTCTTATAGTTTCGGAAAAAAGTGGCTGTGACATACGGACGGACAGACAGACATACGAAACCCTAAAAATACGACGATACAGTGCATTGAAATATCGTGGGGCCTCACCTTAAAGTTAAAGTGACGTCACAAGCCCCCACTCCTGAACTTAGATACGCTATATCTTTGTAAATTTTTATATATTTGATAATGAAAAAAATACGGATTCAATATTATTAGATAATCTCACTGACGGACTAAATAGAATTATCATTTTTCTACCCAGGAAACACCCCTATTCAAGGAAAAATTCAGAAATCAGGGGAAATCAATCCGTATAAACCCTAATTTGAAAAGCTTTTCTGAGAGGGGGTAGAGGTTTAAAGAGAGGATATTTCAGCTATTTCAGTTAGGCATTTTTTTATTGAGACAATCCCACCGCAATATTCCCAAACCACTGCAACTCCTGAAAGCCTGAATCAACAGTGCGACCACCAGAAAAGCGCCGAGGCAATGAATCTCGACGAATTCCCGGCGAATGAATTTAACTGTCTTGGATCCCGTAACGAAATTAATCAGAAAAGAATAACGGAGGAGTAGGAAAAAAAACAAATAGGATAAGTGGAAATTCAGTTAAGCATATGTTGCTGGGTTCTTAAGGAGTATTAGGAATAGTTTGTTATTAAAATTCTGATGCGTTAAGAGGAAACGGGGGCAGAGAGCACCGACTGAATTTCCTAAGTAAAAAGTCATAATCCGAGGTTTGGCTCTCGTTTATTTTCTCCTCCAATATTGAACCAATTTAAAAGATATTCCATAAACTGAAAATGAAAGATATATTCTATGTCCCTATATTTTCCTTTTTGATGATACATTATTTTTAGAAGCACTAGAACTCTCAAAAAATGCTCAAAATTGCGCTGTCTACAGAGGCTTAGAGAACAAATTTGACAAATATAAATGAAAAAAGGAAAACATCGGGACATAGCATATATCTTACTTTACCAGTTTATAGAATATCTTTTAAATTGGTTCAATATTGAAGGAGGAAATAGACGAGAGCCAAACCTCGAATTATAACTTTTTACTTAAGAAATTCAGTCGGCGCTCTCTGCCTATATTTCCTCTTAATACAATATGACGTTATTATTGGACCACAGTTACGTATAAAAATGAAATGCTGAGCTGATCCAAAATAAATTTAGGACGAAAGAAAACGAGTAAGTTTATAAATACCAGTAAAAGAACCAATCCGTATCAATTGTCATACATGATAGCGCTGGTAAATGAAACTAGCAGCAGAGACGAAATCAAAACGTCAAAAAGGCAGATGACATAACGGAAACACGAATTATGTATTGTTATTGTAAAGATTTGTTTTTATTTGAGTAATATTTTAAAGTCAAAAATGGAAGGTAGATTCACCGACTGTTAGTTTATTTCAATAAAATAATTGGTAACTATATTCGTTCAAAATATTTGTAAAAAGTATTATTAATTACTAAACAAATAATGTACACAATTACTGTATTTTTACAAACCTAAATCTATAATTAATTGATAAACGAATGTCACCGGATGTTGTTGCTGTGTGACGTCTTGTCATTTGTTTAAACGTATAAATAGGCTGGTTCTAGTCGAAAGAACTCAGTATTGAATTGTATTGAACTGTGCACATATCTTCATAAAATTAAGTTGTGAGACTTACTGTTGGTGTGAGTAATAAAAAGTGTAAACAAGATGTCTGATCGTTATCATTTGAGAATCCTGAGTACGCCCGCTCTTACATCAGAAGAAAGGGATCAACCCGAGCCTCAACTGGACCCATCAACACAGTCGCCTTGCCTAGCCTACCGACCACTCGACCAGGACATTCGGATGAGCTGAATTTACTTCGTTGCCAGATCAAGTTGCAGAAAAGGATGTTTTTTAAAAACAAAACACCAATACCCACAAGCTAAGTAAAATTTATTTACCTAATTATGATCTTGACCAGCATAAAATAACAATTGAGTGAACAAGTTACCTGTCTATCCACCGTGCGAGGTAGTTCAGTCTATTGCTAGGATGAAGGGATTTTCTTGCTCGCTAAGACGCGCCAAGCAATTGGTAGACACTAATGCTCATTCTTTTGCACTCGTAGCACAATATTAAGTAGCTAAAATAGATATTATATTGTGTATTGGAATTGTGTGTATTGAATAGACTTCAAATCAAGCTAAATCTTTTTTTGAATATGGTACCAAGTCATAAAGTTTACTTTCAAGTATTTTTCCTAATGCTCCAGTGGCATAAAATCATAGTTTTACCAAGCTGAACCCCTCGGGTCAAGCATCAAGAACACAAAACAAACATGATTTGCGCGAAACTTTGACTTTGGATATCAAAATACTTCATTAGATGCCACTAAATATGATACACATACAAATAAAACTTTCGGTTATGCCCATTATTTTCATATCCCTTAATAGAGGAGCTCGTGGCTAAATAATAACTTAAGTTAAGCAACGCTTGACGATGTCGATCCATGGATGTGTGACCATTTCAACATACCGAGTTTCCTCCGTGCCTCGGAAAGCACGTTAAGCCGTTGGTCCCGGCTGTCATTTGAAGATCTTTGACAGTCTTTACGGGTAGTCCGAAGCTTGAGATCTGACACCAGTCTTGCCAAAGGGTACTGTGTTACCCAGTTACTGAGTTGTGGAGGTCAGATAGGCAGATTGATTGGTTTAGGTTACTACAGCGGTGCACAGTTTAATTTCCATCAAAGCTGTGTATGGTTAAGATAACCGTGTGAACATTATACTCTCGTAATATTTTTCATGTTTCAGATACCATATTGTGTCGCAGCCTGAAGCCTCTGCTGAAGGCTAGCGATTCAGATGCTGAGCGCGAAGGTTGACGTGTCAACATCTGAGAGGATAAGAAGAACAGCATGCAATCAGTTCGCTGGTCTTAGCCGAACGGTACGAACGTGCGCAAGTTTGGAATGGAATACTCGGTGAGTCGCTTCCATTTTATTTTGATAGTGAAGTCAAATATTCTCTAGTGATGAGATGCTATTTCGAGTTTTAAGTGTTCATGTTGGAACACTGAATTGGTTGGTAGTGGTTATACCTAGCACTATCACTAGGTAATTAAGACACACCTGGTAAAAAGCAAGTAGCTAATAAGTTACCTATTGGGTTGTTAGTACTTTCCTAGTTTCAACATTTGGTTCAGTATGAACTTTAGGATGAGATATCCCATAAGAAGGAGATGAGATATCCAAAATGACTGAATAACTAGTCGTTTTCAGTGGCAAAGCGAGTTAGTAATGTCGTTGGGCTATCGTAATTGTATCGAGTTAGTAACGGTACTGGTCATTTGCGTGTATTCAGGACGGATCTTGTTGCGTAACGATGTACAACCACCGTCTTCAGATCTGAATTCACTTGCTTACTTTCAAAGTAATATTATGATAACAGTAGATCACGCGATTGTTTTTCTTACATGAAAACTGAGTTAGTGACCGACAGTAAAGGGTTACTGTTGATAATCTTTTATTTATGATATTGATCAGAGTTAATTCGTGAAGCTCCTTAATAGTATCAGGGTTAGTTGTTTCCCTTTTATGAACCATCAGTATGTTCCAAGATCTTTAAGTAGAAAACGCGAATCATGTTGGAAAGATACCCGATCGCCAAGTTCTTTGAGAATTAGACGTCATAGTTGATAACTGTGGTAGTGAAACCAAATCTGAGTAACATGTCTACTCATAAGACCAATTCTGGACCGCACCTCATGCGTACCATGTGGCGATGGGTTTTTTTAAAGTGGGTTTATGAGTTGAGTATGCATTGCCTTTACTTTGTTTAGTTTAACTTGTTGATCGTCGGACCTTTTTCTAATGAATAGTGTTGTGTGGGAAACTTTAGTACGAAAACTGAAGAGGCCCGGTATTAAGTCCGCGATAGGTGATTATGACAGGATAGTGATCGTTATACACCGAAAGCTTTAAATAGATACGCTTAAACCTACAAGTATGGACACGGTAGGTTAAGGAAGATGCCAGCGGGTCATGTACCAGTCGATGTTGATGTTAAAAGGATTTTAATGATGATGAGCAAGCTCAAAATGTCGAGTAATTGAGTCTATCAGCCGTATTATGTTTGACCGTACCAGTGGATTCTGGCGGAGGTCGGGGTCTTGAGAGACCGTTGTGTGAGAGCAATATAATTGCTGTTCGGCTACAGAGCCGTGGCGTTAGAGGTTTTACTCGAGGGTTTCTGTAAGCTTGGCAGTTTTCGCTGCAGAAGAAGTTTTAAAGTTTGATTTGAGCGACTGGTGGTACATGGCCCAGGGTAATGATTTAGTTAAAGATCAAAATTCTAAAATTTCCCTATTGTCACGAACCCAATGATCTAGTTTGGTCAGGAGTAGCCGAGCGTTGTGCGTTGGCCTGTGTGGCAACTGTTGGCCTTTATGGCAACTGTTGGCCTGTGTGGCAACTAAACGCCAGTATGCCAACTGGAGGCCTTTATGGCAACTGTAGGCCAGTGTGGCAACTGGAGGTCTTTGTAGCAACTGTGGTCCTGTAAGTTGGTTTAAAATAAACACGTTTGTGTAAAGAACCTTACAGAGGATTCCTGTAGAGTTATGAGGTTAAGATAAAGTAAACTCGCATAGTCACGCGAGAGGTAAGGTCACCATGTTAATGTTGATGACGTTCGAATCGACAAGCCTTCGTTACGAAAATTGAAATAATTTTGGTTTTCTAATTTTTATTACTATGCGTAGATTGTGTTAGTAAGATATACAAAGCTGAAGTACCAATTGAGATTGTAGATGATGAATAGACGTAACATAGGACAGACTAAATCTCTGTGTGAACAGGTTCTCAGTTCAGAGAGTTGAGTTGACTCGACAACGTAGGGATGTGCGAGTAGAGCAATTGAGAAGAGAGCTATGTGATGGCTAAAGGTCGTGAATAAGATACCTGGTGTCTTTTTCTTTTGTTTCATTTAATGTGACATTAGTGACTATCAGTGGTACTTGGACTTTGTAATCACGAAGATTAGAAGCTTTTGCGTTCCGAACTTCACCCTATTGATGATCATTTCAATTAATCTTTTGGTACCTCATGTAGAATTATTACAAATGGGGAATCCGCTACAATGGCACAGATTACAGCCATTTTTATTTTCTTTTTCTTCATACATATTACTCGCGGTACATCTAGAGCTAACAGTCAAACTGAATGGGTTTGGGTTAATAAAATAGGTGAATTGTAATTGGCATTAAAATATACGAAATCTAAGGCTACTGAATGGCCCTTTTGATTAACTAGGTAAAATAGCCCCTCCCCTGCAATTGAAAATACCATATCCGTTTAGACCCTAAGCATAGAATGGCCGAAACGGAAGCAAAAAAATAAAATAAAAAGGTTTTGGTTTTAGAAAAAGACTTTGGTCACTCAATGAACTTTGAACGACTAGACCGTGATAGCAAGAATAAATAATAATGAAAAAAAAAAAGTCAAAGTCTGGCCTCTGAATCTTTATGATCAAGCAACGAACTACGACCTCGTGAGTTTCAGAATTAGTTGGTTAAATAAAATTCTGTCAAAACAAGTCAAAGACGGGGCCTCTGAATCTTTATGATCAAGCAACGAACTACGACCTCCGAGTTTCAGAATTAGTTGGTTAAATAAAATTCTGTCAAAACAAGTCAAAGACGGGGCCTCTGAATCTTTATGATCAAGCAACGATCTGCGACCTCTGAGTTTGATAGTTAAATAAAACTCAGTCAAAACAAGTCGTAAGACTAGCCTCTGAATCTTTATGATCAAGCTACGATCTGATACCTCTGAATTTGATTTGAGTTAGAAAAATGGATGTGTAAAAAGGCCTTGGTCATGGCTATGGTTTAAGTTGGATGATTCAATAAAATTTAAGTCAAAACAAGTCAAAGATGGGCCTCTGATTCTTAATGGACAAGCCACTATCTGCGATCTCTGAGTTTGACTCATTCACTCACTCATATTTTAATATTTTTTTTATGATTTTCAGAGATTCGCTGGGCCTAGCAAGGCCCGCTCGTCAGTATGGCCGTGATAGCGCTGGTAAATGAAACTAGCAGCAGAGACGAAATCAAAACGTCAAAAAGGCAGATGACATAACGGAAACACGAATTATGTATTGTTATTGTAAAGATTTGTTTTTATTTGAGTAATATTTTAAAGTCAAAAATGGAAGGTAGATTCACCGACTGTTAGTTTATTTCAATAAAATAATTGGTAACTATATTCGTTCAAAATATTTGTAAAAAGTATTATTAATTACTAAACAAATAATGTACACAATTACTGTATTTTTACAAACCTAAATCTATAATTAATTGATAAACGAATGTCACCGGATGTTGTTGCTGTGTGACGTCTTGTCATTTGTTTAAACGTATAAATAGGCTGGTTCTAGTCGAAAGAACTCAGTATTGAATTGTATTGAACTGTGCACATATCTTCATAAAATTAAGTTGTGAGACTTACTGTTGGTGTGAGTAATAAAAAGTGTAAACAAGATGTCTGATCGTTATCATTTGAGAATCCTGAGTACGCCCGCTCTTACATACATACGCATATTATTGTATGACAACCGCTAATTCATCGCGATTAATGTTTTGTTGAGGGGTCTTGTTTGTTGAAGAATTAATTAATAAACGAATATAAACCCCACCCGGTGTAGTATTACGTGGAGCTGTTAGGAAAAAGCAAATTTCACAAAGAAAATTAAAACATTAGGAAGAATATACGTATAGGCATAGACCCCGGCATGTAACTTGGCAAGGCTTTAAACTGACCAACCACCATAAGCGAACGGAATGTGGACGCGACACAATTGGTCAGTCGATCATTGTGTCAACTGACCAACTAATCGCGCGCTCGGAACGGTGCTAAACGTCCTGCTTAAGGCGCCGATTCCCTTGAGTAGCTGATTTTAAAATGAGAATCACGTCTAAACGGCTAGTCGTAATTTATTGGAAAAAATATATGTTATATTAGACCATTTTCTTAATAATTCCATCTGATCAAATTTTGAGTTTTATTCGTATAACATAGTGTAATTAATTTGTAAAGTTATGTCTAAAACGGACAAAAACACGACAATCGCACCAAAACCGCTGGGCGTATTTTAATGAAATTGACACCTATCAAAGACAATTTAATTATCTACATTTTGATCTGAAGCTTTTTTTTTAAAGTCATTGAATAATAAGGAAAGTACAAAAAACTACAAAATTTTGGGCCGCGCGGGTGTGAAACGAGCGCGCGTTTTGTTCCCTCAAGGTCGTTGGCGTTGGTCGTCGTCTTAATAACCAAAGAGACATAAAAAACGACTTGTGCGCACCTCACTTCATCTACCGACTCTTGCCAAGTTACGTGCCGACAATTATAAGTGACTTACGAAATCTCTCCAAAGGGTGCGAAGGCATCTCTCAAGCTCTGAGTCTCGATCTCAGGACTCAGGTCTCCGACGAAGATGTGATAATGCTCTGTAACAATAAATTTTTTGATTAAAACATAAATTTAATTAGTAGTGTCACAGATAATATAATACTAGCATACAGATGCCTCATCCCATACAAATAAACCGTGCCGACGTAACTAGCGTTTTTCATCTGATTAATCTTGTTATTTTTGTGAGTACATCAATCGCGTTCGATCCCGTTTCACGGCAATAGATGGTGTTAGCAGCGCCTTGCAAGTAAAAGGGTTTACGAGGTTTGTGAATATTTTTTTCATTAAATACAGTGAAGGTTCGTTTTATAGTATTTTGTTGCACGTTGTTACAGTTTTTTTGCACCAATATGTGTTAAAATGCAAATTTTAACAATCGAGTTGAATGCCTCAGAAATTTAAAAATGCGCAATCTATGGCATCAATTTCAAAGATTATTTGAACGGATGATCCGTTCAAATAATCTTTGAAATGTGAATTAAGAGCCAAAATGTGCCTAATGTGTATTTGAACCAAATATTCTTTCTTAGCAATAAGACCCCGTGGTAGTGTAATAAAATAATTTTAGTGTATAGTGTAAATAAAATTATTCATTTTTTTTTTTTTTAAACAAGCTTTTTTCGTATTCTTCTCAGTTAAACCCTTTCATTTAATACCCATATCATGGCAGTGCATAAATGATAACTAGTGCGCCATCTTGGGCCGTCCGCCACATTAGATTTAGAATGACTTCACTTAGTTAAGGCGGTACCCTGACCAAAAAATCAGCATGAGATATGAGCATTCCTATTGGCCTAGCGGCACTGGTGGCGCATGAGTTACAGTAGTGAATACGCCCAGATTTTAGAATAAAATCGAATTTTAGTCATCATCTGCCTAGCCTTTTCCCAACTATGTTGGGGTCGGCTTCCAGTCTAACCGGATTTAGCTGAGTACCAGTGTTTTACATGGAGCGACTGCCTATCTGACCTCCACAACCCAGTAACTGGGTTTTTATTAACGACTTTTCATTCGTCAAAGAGGAAAATGTTAAACATCATTGAAAATACGCATACGCATACGCATTGGTTCAATAGTCACTATATCAACAGTTCCAAAAAAAAATTGGTTGAAATTATAAACTGTTCATTTACGTCAACGGCTCAACGGATTATTTCACTATAATTTTATCCATTTCTGAGAATCAACTAGTATGCGGAACGACTACTTCTGAACGAAACCGAACAACGTCGGAGCCAGTCCTGAACCTCGAAAGATTACGAAGGGCATGTCATTATTTATTTTTTTAATTCTTAGCAATTCAGTAATGTTCAATTAAAACAACAAAATTGACAATGATTGAAACGTTGACATAAATTGACGCTAAACGGATTGAATATTCAAAACCTGTTAATAAGTTAACAGTTTTTTTAACCTGTTGACCGTTGATGAATAACAGTTAAATTACATTAACCAAATAACCGGCCAAGTGCGCGTCGGACTCGCGCACGAAGGGTTCCGTACTTGTTAAATTGCGGTTTACGATTTATGACGTATTAAAAAAAAACAACTTACTAGATCTCGTTCAAACCAATTTTCGGTGGAAGTTTACATGGTAATGTACATCATATATTTTTTTTAGTTTTATCAGTCTCTTATTTTAGAAGTTACACATTTTACCACTTTAGAAGTGTCTCTCGCGCAAACTATTCAGTTTAGAAAAAAATGATATTAGAAACCTCATTATCCTCTTATATCATTTTTGAATACCTATCCATAGGAGCGACGAAAAAAAAAAAAGTTTTAGTTTCAAGTTTGTTTTTTCTTTCTTTTTTCTATTTTTGTGTGAAAATCTTAATGCGGTTCACAGAATACATCTACTTACCAAGTTTCAGCAGCATAGTTCTTAAAGTTTCGGAAAAAAGTGGCTGTGACATACGGACGGACAGACAAACAGACAGACATGAGGAATCTATAAGGGTTCCGTTTTTGCCATTTGGCTACGGAACCCTAAAAAGTCTATGGTCCATGCCTAGATGTGACAAATTAAATCGCTTCGAGGTATCTGGAAGATCGCTATCTGACAGCTACTGATGGAACACAGGCCTCCTCTCTGCGAGAGGAAGCGAGATGTAATCCAATTCGCTCATATTAATGTGATTAAAACGTAACATCACGCCGGAAATCCCTGAAGGGTTCGGCAGACATGCACTTATATTATACCCCAATAATGTGATTATTATCGCTAATATCCTTAATATAATATTCGTAATTTGATAATTTTCTAATCAAGTTGAATAGGATGTATCCCCGATTTCTGAAGCATTAGAACTTGAGCATTTGTTAAGTAGGGTTTGAAACGTAAACAAGTAAAATTTCAAAATTTAAAAACCCCCGACACATTTCCTTTTCGAAAACACCCCGATTCAAACAGTAAAACGCCCATTACTTTTGAACGGCTGAACTGATTTTATTCAAACATAGCTAAGAACACTCTCGACAAAATTATCTTTCAAACAAAAAAAAACTAAATCAAAATCGGTTCATCCGTTTAGGCGCTATGATGCCACAGACAGACACACAGATACACAGCAACACACGTGAAACTTATAACACCCCTCTTTTTCCGGCGGGGGTTAAAAAGGTTACCCTAGTCGAACATTCTTCCATAAAAACTTAGTATGGCGATTAATCGCCTGTTTGACGGTGTACGTATAAAATAAAAAAAATGTTATCAATTCGTCTCATCATTATGTGTTTCAGCCGTTTGGGGTTGAAACATTAGCGCCATGGTGTGCACACATATTATTTCAGGATATCGCCAAGCGGTTGGTCGATTCTTCACGAGACCAGAGGGTGGGCCTTTTTTACCCGACTGCCTAAGGAGGGTAATGTGTTTATCAGTCTATGTATGTATGTAAGTATGTATGTATGTATGTTTCTATATGGCGTTCCAGAGACCAAACGCGTTGGCCGATTTTGATGATTCATACATTAACATTTGACAATAGAAATAGGCGTATTTTGGGGGCCATATTATGGGGGCCCAAATTTCTTTTGAAACCCTTCGTATGTGGTATCAAAATAAAGGGTTTTAACAGGTGATTTCAAAAATATACAACACTTATATGTTTAAATTATCTAATTCGATAAAAAACGAACTAAAAAGTTATAAATAAAAAAACTTAATTAAAAAAATCAGAAAACCCGACTGTTTCAAAAGCGAACTAAAAAGTCGTAAACAATGAAAAAAATCATGCTGTGCAGGCGGAGGATACACCAGATTTTAGTCAGCCAGCCCGCGAATATGTATCCTCCGCCTGCACAGCATGATTTTTTTCATTGTTTACGACTTTTTAGTTCGCTTTTGAAGCAGTCGGGTTTTTTGATTTTTTTTATTAATTGGGCCAAAGAATCAGCATTGCCATCCAACGTGGCAATGCTGCCAGCCATCTGGGCACTTTTGCTGTTGACAGCGATATGGATAATTTTTTTGACACCCCGTAATTGTACATATTTTAATTCTTATTTTAGTTCTAATATTAGTTTGTAAATAATAATGTACAAATGTAAATAAAAAGTCTACCTCATCATCTAGCCCAATAAAAAAATATATAAATAAAACAACAAAAAAAAATTAAAATAAATTTATTTGAAAATTATGAGCGTCGAAAGTGCCATATTTCAACACTAATTTTAACGCATGTTTGGGAGTAAAAAATACCACAAGAAAAAGGAAAATTGCAAAACAGTCACCATACAGGGATAGATTAGTAGTTCAACAATGCATATTTAATAGTTTTTTCATGATATCCATACTCCCAAAGGTCTGTTTATAAAATTTGGCGCGCTCGTTTTCGTCCTAAATCATCATGAATTTCGATACAAATTTGCCCAACTGCTAATTCGTGCGAGAACTAACTTCTTACCGCTCATAACAGCATCTATCTCTTTCGCACGTGTTTTCGGATGAGATAGCATGCATTTTAACCCCGTGCAGAAAATAGTTCGTGCCATCAACTAGGGCAACCTTAACTCCAATTACTCAATTCAGAAACCAGGACTAAGTTTCACATCATTCTACTACGAAACTCATAATATACTACGCTATGCTACGTCGTAGCACCCCCATGCTACGGCGTAGCACCATGCTACGCCGTAGCTCACTGCTTGCGTCTTTCTACGGAATCGGACTTTCAGACTTTATGATTGTCATGTTCTTTATTAATTTAAGTATACATGTGTAACATTACAGGTCACACCTAAGGCGTTACACAATAAGATTAAAAAAAAACTAATGAATCAGAACATATAAGCTTAATTAAATATACTTATCTATGTACAAATAAAAAAACACGATATAACAACAACATGAAAAAAAATACAAAAAGAAAAAAAAAATGTACAAAGAATACATAATACAATTATTCACTAATCTAAATTTCATCCATCTTCTCACAAAAACTTAAACATTCACGACACACATCTATCCATCTCCCAGCAAACAGGTCACACTCCGGTGCTGATGTCAGAAGGGCATTTAGCATTGTAAGCGCCCGAACTAGAGGCGAGTTAGTTCGGGACACCGTACGTGCCGAAGAAACGGCCAAAAGCCGGTGGCTTCGTGGTCTAAGCTGTTGTTTGGGCACCACAGGAACAAACAGCCTCAACAACTGCGCCACGAGCTCCTGGCAATCGGACTCTCCCCGCATAATACGGCAGGCAGAGATAAGCACGAAGTAATTACGACTTACTTGGAGAGAATTAAAATTTAAAACACCAAGTAGAAATTTTTGTAATTTTTTTATTTTGTATTTCCTTGTGTATACGTCATTTTAATTAAGGTGGTGTGTAACCAAGTGACCTCCTCCTTAACATAATGGAAACAATCAGTTAGCAGCTAGGCCTCAAAATAAATCATGCCAAAACCAAACGAATGGTGGTGGATCACGCAAACCTTCTCTAGTTTACAGGTGCTCTGGCGCTGGAAACGGTAAGCGACTTCATCTACCTAGGTGCAAGTATCACCAACACGGGGTCCAGTAAGAAGAATATAAGGAGGCGTATGAGGATGGCAAAAAATGCAATGTCCCAATTGCAGAAAATATGGAGAGACCGAAACATTTCACGTAAGACGAAAGTGAAATTGGTCAATTCCCTGGTGTTCTCAATCTTCAGTTACGGGGCCGAAACGTGGACTTTAAAGAAAGCTGACCGTGACCGCATAGATGCGTTTGAGATGTGGTGCTGGAGAAAGATGATGCAAATCCCTTGGACCACCTTTCACACCAACGACTCCATCCTCCGCGAACTGAATGTCAAGATCAGACTGTCCACAATCTGCCTTCGTAGGATATTGGTGTTCTTTGGTCACACCGCCAGAAAAGATGGAAACAATTTTTTTTTTATTCGTTATAGGCTCGCGCTTGACCATTATCTCACCTGATGGTAAGCGATGTTGTGGTCGACGGTGGAGCACGCTTGCCTAGAAATAACCTATTCACTCTTAACTTAAAGACCCCTAGATTGAAGCTATCGGGAAACACAGACTCCGGCAGGGAATTCCACTCCTTAACTGTACAGTGCTATAGTGTGCTGTGCTGTGCAGTGTGCTGTGCTTAGAACAGCTGATGGTTATTGGGAAGATTGAAGGGAAACGTAGCAGAGGTCGCAGTCCAATAAGATGGTCAGACCAAGTCCGCACATCGAACACCAAACTGCACGATGCTCTCCACGACGCAAAAGACAAAAGGAAAAGTTGCTTCATCATCGGGAATCACGACCCTCAGTAATGAGGAACATGACGCGAGGAGGAGGAGGAATGACGAGGCATGCAAAAGTAAAATTACAAATAATAATAATCAATCACAAACAAAGAAAATTACTAAAGCTAAATAAGTTAACTGTCGTCCAAAAGGTTCACACATAATTTATTTTGTTGGGACCATAAAGATTGGTAATAGGGTCCTATTGTCATATTGGGCATTTAACTAATATACCATTTTGAGCATTAGTTAATTCTTGTTTTCCCAAAAGCATTTAGTAAAAAACTAGTAAAACTAGGAGCTCGTGGTTAAATAATAACAGCCGCACTGGTCGATCATCAAGGTTAAGCAACGCTTGACGAGGTCAGTCCGTGAATGGGTGACCATGTCAACATACCGAGTTTCCTCCGTGCCTCGGAATGCACGTTAAGCCGTTGGTCCCGGCTGTCATTTGAAGATCTTTGACAGTCGTTACGGGTAATCAGAAGCCTGAGATCTGACACCAGTCTAGACAAGAGGTATCGTGTTACCCAGTTACTGGGTTTTGGAGGTCAGATAGGCAGTCGCTCCATGTAAAACACTGGTACTTAGCTGAATCCGGTTAGACTGGCAGCCGACCCCAATGAAGTTGGGAAAAAGCAAGGCAGATTGATTTAGTAAAAACTAGTTTTAACTAGGCAAAACGCGTTCTATCTAAAAACTGGTTTTAACTGTGACATATACACAATATTCTCATAGAAATTATTTGAATGCACCCTATTTAAACATCAAAGAACTAATCCCCAGACTTGTTTCACAGATCTATTTCAGCAAGGCAAACTGTTTGAAAGCCGGGTCCCCATATATGTATGTATGTATGTCTCGGTTTCAATCTACGCTCCACCCTGATCGGGCATTGCTTGTATTATGAATACCTTTCTCATTGTAGGGCTGCCAACTAACGTTGGATGAACTGGGTAAGAAAATAATTCAGGACATTTTTTTTCCCGAATCTTTTTAATTCTGTTTTGTTCAAGAAAATGCGAAAAACAAAAAACATATTGTGGAAAGTCGTTTTTTTGTGATGGTTTATTTTTAGTTTTTGGCACATTGAAAGCATCTATTTCCTACATTTAATTACTGCAACAATTTTGTATGAAATTGAATAATTTATTTTCGATAATACAACAAAAATTAGGGATGCAATAGAATACAGTTAACTTATATTATATTGTGTATTAAAAAAAAACATGTGTGCAGTTCACACGCGATAGAAGTGAGACGTTCAAATTATATTTTATCTCATTCTCTCGCACGTAAAAGCCTATATATGTATGTGTTTGTCTCTTTTTAATGTTGCTTTTTTAAAAAGGTTTTTGGCATAATTAGGGTTCCGTGGCCAAATGGCAAAAAACGGAACCCTTATAGATTCGTCATGTCTGTCTGTCTGTCTGTCTGTCTGTCTGTCTGTCTGTCTGTCCGTCCGTATGTCACAGCCACTTTATTCCGAAACTATAAGAACTATGCTGTTGAAACTTGGTAAGTAGATGTATTCTGTGAACCGCATTAAGATTTTCACACAAAAATAAAAATAAAACAAAAAATTTTGGGGGTTCCCATACTTGAAACTAAAACTAATAATATTTTTTTTCATCAGACCCATACGTGTGGGGTATCTATGGATAGGTCTTCAAAAATGATATTGAGGTTTCTAATATAATTTTTTTCTAAACTGAATAGTTTGCGCGAGAGACACTTCCAAAGTGGCAAAATGTGTCACCCCCCCTTGTAACTTCTAAAACAAGAGAACGATAAAACTAAAAAAATATATGAGGTACATTACCATGTAAACTTCCACCGAAAATTGGTTTGAACGAGATCTAGTAAGTAGTTTTTTTTTAATACGTCATAAATCGTAAACCGCAATTTACCAAGTACGGAACCCTTCGTGCGCGAGTCCGACTCGCACTTGGCCGGTTTTTTTTTATTTATTGGCTCGCGTTTGACCATTATCTCGCCTGATAATAAGCGATGATGTGGTCGACGTTGAAACACGCTTGCCTAACTGTATCCTATTCACTCTTGACTTAAAGAGACTTAAATTATGTAAAGAAGAATTTTTTATCAGAGGTGGCAGCCCTACCTAAGCTTTTAGGTCTGAATTAAATTCAATCGGCGCGCCCCGGATTATATCATAAAATGTTACTTCACTATGAGAGTGGTGCATACTCACGCTAGTTATGTTGGTAGGTAGGCAGAGTTCGAGTTCAAATCGATAAGATGCTGCAGAGCTTTATAAAGCGTTCGTAAGAACCAAAAGTTGATGGAATATTTTCCATAAAAGGATGAGTATTTTGAGGCATATAATCCATGAACTTTTGAACCTATGTATTTAAGGTGTTTCTTGTGCTCAGTTTATAACACCTGACGGAAAAAGAGGGGTGTTATATGTTTGACGTGTGTATCTGTCTGTGGCATGATACCTCCTAAATGGATGAATCAATTTAGATCTTTTATTTTTATAATTGAGAACTAAAGTCTTTGCGGGTGGGTTATTTACGAACTGACATATCTGTCTACCCTCTTCCTCACTCGTTTTTCACGCACGATACCGCTACCACCAGAACTCGTCTCACTAGTTACTCGACATTGTTCACGACAGACGATACTCACTGTATCCACTTTTGACACTCGTTCAGTAGTTGAACGACCTTAACATAGTTGAACCACTGGATTCCAGGCTCTCGACAATTGAAACCCGATTGTGATTTATCTGGTTTAGTTGTCTTTTGTTTGAAAGGTGATTTTGTCGAGAGTGTTCTTAGCTATGTTTGAATTTATTTTCGCAAGATAAATGTGTCGAGGGTTTTTTAAAGTTTGAAATTTTGCTTCTCTTTTTTCAGTGTCTACAGCCGTCTATCACACAAGCACTATTATTTAGCCCGGTGCTAGAGCACCGGATTGGTTATTTAGAAATAACCAATTGCAATTCGATCACGATGCAAATTGATTCGACAATGCGCTGTTATCCCATGAATACAAATGTTCTGTTTTAGGGTAAACACACACTGGGGCGCAACGCGATGAGGAGTGCGCAGAATTGCCCGAAGTCAAGCTACTGTTGGTTGAACGAACGATTGCCCGAACAACTTTCGAAATGCCCTTAGTCTTGACCAATCAACTGTTGGTTGAACGAATGATTCCCCGAAGAACTTTCGTTCGAAAGTTTGATTGCACGAAAAACGACCGCCTGAATGTTTATTTATGCGAACTATTCGTCGTATCTTCCTTCGTGCATAAATTGATGTGTTTGCTCCATTGCGTGGTGCGTGGTGCCGGTGGGGACTTACGAAGTAAGTCCATATACCTCTGCAGGTGCACTTTTACTGAAGGCCTCCCTCACAACCACTCCCGCCGAAGCCTTAATAGCGGTCAGTGGCTGCTCGGCTACTTATTCCGTGTGTTATGTTATTTTTAAACTCTTCACTATATTGTCGGGTTCACCTATTACTGACAAGTCGAACTGTCGAACGAACGACTGACCGAAAAACGTTTTCCCGAAAGTTATCATTTCGTCCTTGACGCATTTCGCTGGACGTTAAATACTGGATACTCAGCTGAGAGAGAGACTGGAAACTGACCCCAACGTTGATTGATTGTGTCGCTATCTTAATATTTTTTTAAAACAAAATTTTTCGTATTCTTCTCAGCAAACCCTTTCATTTGATATCCATATCAAGGCAGTGCACAAAAAATAACTAGTCCGCTATATTGGGCCGTCCGCCATATTGGATTTAGAATGACGTCACATAGCTAACCATGCATTGTCATCCAAACTAAACGTATATGCAAAACTTCATCTTAATCGGTGGAGCATAACTGCTTTAAAATTCAGTTGCAAGATTTTACCCGAACGTACTTACATACATACATATATTGCAAGGTAAATAAAAGTTGTAAAAATTGCACGTAGCGTTGCGTCGCTTCGCATCTCGGTGTGAGATGGCCCTTACTGGGCAATACAATGATTATAATATCCTGTTTGTATTATTATCAGCTGTCCGACAATGGGTTGCGCTTAACATAACATTAAGCTGTTTTCCCTGATGTGTTAAGCAGAGTTGTGTAGACTGTATTTTTTACCCAACTGCCGAAGTAGGGTAATGTGTTTATCAGTCTATGTATGTTTGTAAGTATGTATGTATGTATGTATGTTTGTTCCTATATGGCGTTCCAGAGACCAAACGCGTTGTCCGATTTTGATGATTCATACGTCAATCGATGCGTCTTAACCCTGCGAGTGTCATAGGCTACATTAAAATTGGACAATAGAAAAATGGCGGAGGATACACCAGATTTTGGTCAGCAGGCCCGCGAATATGTATCCTCCGACTGCACAGCATGATTTTTTCCTTGTTTACGACTTTTTAGTTTGCTTTTGAAGCAGTCGGGTTTTTGATTTTTTTAATTAAGTATTTTTTTTGGTAATTATCTGATGATGAACTTCGGAGATATTACAACAGAACTCTTCAATAAACCACAGCAAAACTCTCAGGATTGCTGCAATCGCATGTCTGTTTATTGTTTACGCCGTTTCATAACATAACATCACGCCGGTACGCTCTAAAGGGGTACGCAGATATGTATCTACAGTTCACCCTGGTACACTCTTATTTCACCGATTATCGGAAGAATCATTTTATTTTTTTATTATTTGTTAATTTTAATTTATGTGACGTTCAAAAGTGCCGTTTATTGGCCTAATTGAATAAATATATTTGACTTTTGACTTTTATGTTCTGACATAGAACTTGCTCATTATGTACCACAACTAATAAGTGAAAAATAAATACCAAGTATTTTCCAAAAAAATACAACCGACTTCCAAAAAAAAAAAACATTACAAAGTTAAAAATAGCTTCAATTTCAATATAGGTGTAAATAAAACATACTAAGGCGGTACCCTGGCCAAAAAATCAGCATGAGATATGAGCATTCCTATTGGTCTAGCGGCACTGGTGGCGCATGAATTACAGTAGTGAATACGCCCAGATTTTAGAATAAAATCTTTATAAATTCTTTTTTTTTTTTTATTACGGCAAAAATGTTCGTTATTAAATTGTCTATCCATTAGTGTTAGTACAAAAAATAATTAATGACCACTTTACGAGGAGATGCATGCTATCAATAATTATTTCTTATTTTTATGGTTTTGTTGGAAGGAGATTAGTGAAACATAAACCACTTTAAAAAAAAAAGTATATAACCATTTTAGAATCAATATTATGTAGAAATTTAATGTATTTTTATTAGTTGTTTTTTTTTTTAAATAACGAGTAGATAGCTCCTAAAAACAGCACGGCGCGGCGTTTTGCTCGGGGTACCGTCTTAAAAGTAGGTAGACCTATGTTGACCGACGTCCGCGATGCTCAATGATCATTTGTCGAAACCATAGACAAACGACAGAGCGCGCGGACCAAAGAGTAATATCACATTCTACAATGTCGTTGTTATTAACATCTTGTAAAAAATGAATGTAGGTATTCTATTATAGACATACACAGTCATCATATATTGTGTTCGAAATATAATAGGTTTAAGTCACAATAGATTCCGAAATCAATAGAATCTGCAATTACTTTAGAATGGTCTATTATTTGACTGTAAAAACTAACGGTTTTTGTTGTGAAATAATCGTACAAAGAAAGAAAGAAACATAACCCTTCTTTTGGGGTTTGCTTCAGTCGAGTATAAAAGCTTTATGTTTTAATTTCTTAATGTTTTTAACCTCCGACGGAAAAAGAGAGGTGTTATAAGTTTGAAGTGGGTACCTGTGTGTTTGCGTATTTGTGTATCTGTCTGTGGCATCCTAGCTCCTAAACAGATGAACCAATTTTGATGTTTGAAAGATGACATTTTTGGGAGTGTTCTTAGAATTTCTTGTTTGATAAAAATCGGTCTATCCGTTCAAAAGTTATGGGCGTTTTACTGTTTAAGTCGGGGTATTTTCGCAAAATATCGTGTCATAATTACGTGTTCCATAGATTATTGATGGAAGCGTGTCTACTACTAGATAAATTATATAGTACAAAATTTATGAAATAAGAGAAACATTGTCGGGGTTTTGCAATTTTTTAATTTTTACTTGTGTTTTGTGAATTAAGATCATAAATGGGTCAATGTTCAATCCGTCAGCATTTTCCCAACTATGTCAGGGTAGGCAACTGTATTCAGCTGAGACCAGCATTTTCCATAGACAAATTTAAGCGACTATCGAAAAGGAATAATAATAGAATTTTTGCTTAAAAGTTTTTTTGAAAGCATTAATGATCATTTAATTATTTGAGATATCTTATGTCAAAAACATACTAATCATTTAGATGTTCCAGTGGCCATATTCAGTGGTCTTCTTCATCAGTTCCACTTCACCTCATCATACTTTCTGAATGCAAATGCTTGCAATGTTGATGAAAATACCTAAATCGCTATGTGTAAGCTTAAAAAATTGAGGAGTTCCCTCAATTTCCCCAAGAACGCATCACCAGATCCTGACCTGATGACCATGGGACCACCCGGGAAGTATACCCTTTCAAACAAAAGAAGAATTTTCCAAATCGATCCAGGCACCTTTGAGTAATCGGGGAAAATACATAAAAAAAAAGAGATTCCGTCGAATTGACAACCTCAGTAATTTTTGAAGTTTTGAATTAGGAGAATTGGCCTCCTGCTCACTCTTTTAGGAATACTGTCGAGATATATACATTATCAACAATATAGGCTAAGCAGAAGACGTGTTAACTCGTCAACTGCCTTGGAATTCTCTGAAATCTGCCACAAATCCCGTCTCGGCACGGCAAAGCACATCAGTATGTATCGGGGTCACCAACAGACGCATGTTGGTTCATAATTAAGCACATATTTGCATTACAAGGCGTCAGGTACGTAACGTTACTTACTTCACGTGGAAATTTGTTATTTTTACCTTGTATCTTGTATTTGAGTGGGTTTTTGAGAAGAGTGTGTCGGAAATCTACTTAGATAGAAGATATATGCCGAGATACTCTTAAGGCGCTATATATGCCCCAACGCCCTTTTTTCTGTGTAAAAATATTTTTAAACATTCATGTTGTTTTGAAGGAGTTGCCAAAATTGCGAAAAAATATCGTATTGTTAATTATTTTTTTAAAGCAAAAGTATTAGTTACACGAAAAAACCTTGTGTTCAAAATTATGTACATGAATCAATAGTAAAAATATATTTTTTTCAAACCTTTTAACCTAGCCGTTACTAAGGAGTATGCTTTAGAAAGTTACCGTTTTACGGCACTAAAGGGTATGTAGACCCTTAAAGGTGCGACGAGACTTAACGGCAACGACGTGACATCGCGTTTACATTAGACATTGTTTTAAAAGTGCTCTGCAGTTGGAACAAATTTGTATAAATATGTGGGACACTGACGACGCGTAAACACAACGCGGCCGCATCTGTCTACGGAAACCTTAACCCAAAAATTTACAGTACAGACATTTTCTTAATGTCGCTCGGCAAACTTCGTGTTTCGTCAGTCGTCGGATTTCTATCAGTAGCCCTTTGCACTTGGTGCAGTCCTCACGCTCTCAATCAACTTGGAAGTATCTAGAGTTATTAATACTCTTTTAACATATAATGTAATTTATTTTAAAAATGGGAGGAAATCTGCTATTTTCACAGCTTTATATATTTCACACGGAAATCAAAACAAAACAACAATAAAGTACTTAGTTCTGAATTCAAATTATTATACACGATAAATCTAATAATTGATGGACATAGAAATTAGTATTCGTTTGTATTCGGAAATGCGATGTTTGCCGAGGGACAATAATTAATATAAGTGAAAATTGATTATTTACGGTTGAATAGGCAAAAACGCAAGTAAATTTTAAGTTATTGTATTATGCCATGTATGTATTATCTGTAAAGGATAGGTAATATCTTACTTCTTACTAATATTATGAATGTGATAGTTTGGATGTGTGGATGTATGTTCGTTACTCAATTACGCCAGAACAACTAAATGGATCTGGATGAAATTTGGCAAAGAAAAAGATTATAGTCTTAAGCACATAAGCTACAATAATATTCCCTTGTTCTAGGCTTTGTATTGGAAATACGCGCGAGACCGCGACGCGCGACAGAAGACCGCTAGCCGGGTAGCCGGTCTCGCTCACGGACGTGTGGGAACGCGCGTCGCGCTCGAAATGCCCGATAATTTTACCATTTAAGGCGGTACCCTAACCAAAAAATCAGCATGAGATATGAGCATTCCTATTGGCCTAGCGGCACTGGTGGCGCATGAATTACAGTAGTGAATACGCCCAGATTTTAGAATAAAATCTTTATAAAATTGAATTTGTCTTTTGAAAAAAATACGATAAAAATGTTCGTTATTAAATTGTCGTTCGTTGTTAGTACAAACAAAAATTAATGCACACTTTACGAGGAGATGCATGCTATTAATAATTATTTCTCATTTTTATGTTTTTTTGGAAGTAGATTAGTGAAATATATACAACATTTAAAAAAAAACTAAATCTACCATTTTAGAAAAAAGTATACCTCTTTAAAAAAAAAGTATACGACCATTTTAGAATCAATAATATGTAGAAATTTAATTTATTTTTATTAGTTGATAGTTCTATTTAAATAACGAGTAGATAGCTCCTAAAAACAGCACGAAAAACGGCTTGCGCGGCGTTTTGCTCGGGGTACCGCCTTAACGATGATAATTGAGGCAAGTTTGTGTGCGACACATGTCTCGGTCTCGCCCGTGAACACAAATCCCGAGACCGCGACGCGCGAACGAGGCAGGGTGCCTCGGTCGCATGTCTCGTTCTCGCGTCGCGGTCAAGCGCTGAACCCGTACCCACATTTTAAAACAGCTAAAGGTTACCCAACGAATAAAAGAAATAAAATTACGAACTTTTTAATCCACCCTAAGTAAATATAAGCCATTCCCGCTGGCACAAGTCGAGAAAATCTCAGGCCAAAAATGAAATAAACAGATTTTTTTTTCAACGAATTGACAATCGGACTGTGAAATTTCCCCTGTGTGTCCGAATTACATGATTGGTCAAATTTTTATCCAAACTTTTTGCCTCCGTATTGTTTTTTCTGTTGAAGACCGGTTCTTTTGTTGGTATGTCATTATTTTTAGGCGAAGAATTTTCGAGATGGTTGCTGAGGTATTGTTTTTTTTTATATTTTTAAATGTGGAATACTTAACTGTGTTTTTTATGATATTTGAGGCAGTATTCAAATTTGTACCATTCTACAGTGTTTGTACCTACTACAGAATATAATATTATATAAATTATTGTAAACCAAATTAGTTACAATTTTTTTACAAAAAAAACATTAATTCTACGGGCTACCAGGCAACCTTTGCATGGACATGAAAGATCTAGAATTAACCAGCCAAGTGCTAGTCGGACTCCCGCACCGAGAATGCCGTACAAACAGCTACATTCACCAACATAATTAAGTAAAAATACTGAAGTTCTTAAACAATGAAACCATCGAACATTACTCTAATGAAAAGAAAAAAACATTTTATAAGTTGGTCGACTATTACTCGTAAACTTGTGAAGCCTACTTACTTAGCTGTGATAGTTTTCCTTTAAATTTCGTTATATATAGGGTAAAACTAACTATCGCTGGCATCCCTCCAGTTATTAGCACTTCTGAGTTTATAGGCTAAAAATAAGAAAACCATAGATTAAGAAATGTTGGCATTTCCATGCCAAGTAATAGGCTTTTAAATAGCTTTAATCAATTTTTTAAACTTTCATAACTTTTGTCCACTACTGCTGAGCAATATGCACCTTTTTATTAATTTTGTTTATAGATGATAAGTACTATTAAATAACATAGATTTTATATCCGTACGTTCTGAGGTACAAGACCATAAAATTTTTGGCCATGTCTTTTACGTTTCGTACTTTTTGGTCCTTAAAAAGCTTGTTTTAAAAATAATTTTCCTGTTCGATAATTAGTGGTATTAGTGGTAATTAGTGGTAGTTAGTGGTATTAGTGGTATTAGTGGTAATTAGTGGTAGTTAGTGGTATTAGTGGTAATTAGTGGTAGTTAGTGGTATTAGTGGTATTAGTGGTATTAGTGGTATTAGTGGTAATTAGTGGTAGTAAGTGGTATTAGTGGTAATTAGTGGTTAGTTTAGTGGTGACATCCTGCTCTAGTTTGCCGAGGACATGACCGTTGATTTATTTGTTAACCACCGCCGGAAAAAGAGGGGTCTTATAAGTTTCACGTGTGTTGCTGTGTATATCTGTGTGTCGGTGTATCTGTGTGTCTGTCTGTGGCATTATAACGCCTAAACGGATGTACCGATTTTGATCCAGTTTTTTTTTTGAAAGGTGATTTTGTCTAGAGTGTTCTTAGCTATGTTCGAATAAAATCGGTTTAGCCATTCAAAAGTTATGGGCGTTTTACTCTTTGAATCGGGATGTTTTCGCAAGTGTATTTTTACCATTTTTAGGGTTCCGTACCCAAAGGGTAAAAACGGGACCCTATTACTGAGACTCCGCGGTCCGTCTGTCTGTCTGTCTGTCACCAGGCTGTATATCATGAACCGTGATAGCTAGACAGTTGAAATTTTCACAGTTGATGTATATCTGTTGCCGCTACAACAAAAAATACTAAAAACAAAATAAAATAAAAATTTAAGGGGGGCTCCCATACAACAAACGTGATTTTTTTGCCGTTTTTGACGATAATGGTACGGAACCCTTCGTGCGCGAGTCCGACTCGCACTTTTTTTTTATTTTTTATTTTATGAGTATTAACATAATTGTTGTAACTTGTTATCATTGATATATACTTGTATTATAGATTCTGTAAATTTGTTACAACAAATACTTTTAACGATAACAATTCTTGTGGATTCTAATAAAAAATATAAAAGCTGACAGGCGAGACGCGACAAAAATGAGACGTCTATTTTTTAACTGACTCTAAAGAAGGTTTTCAATTCGACTGTATTTTTTATGTTTGTTACCTCAATTTTTTTTACTAGGAGAACCGATTTTGATGATTGTTTTAGATATCCTTAGTAATGCGTATTTTCATAATAATGTAAGGTACCAAAACTAAAAAGAGAAAATTAAAAAATAAATTAACAAAAAAATGAAATCGACTTCCAAAAAAAATCACTACAAAGCGAAAAATAACTTCCTTTTCGGAAGTCGGTGTCAAAAACGAAAAAAAAAATAGGTACCAAAGACGACGACTTCTGAAATGAAAGTTATTTTTCGCCCTGCAGTGTTTTGTTTTGGAAGTCGGTTAAATTGATTTGTTTATTTTTTTTTTATTATCGAAATGTAATTATTTCTACGGGTATATTTTTTGTAGAACAATAATTATATCTGTATTGAGCTAGGGAAAGGAGAATGATAATATCAACGTTTTCTATATCACGTTGCTTTTTTACTGGTCTTTATTAGCAAACCATTCAATATATAGACTTACGCCACTTACACATACATTCATAGACATAGTTCTCTGACACCCACACTACAATACTACTATAATGTAAGCGACAAAACACATTTTTTTTTTTTTTGTCTATAGTCTTGCGCTTGACCACTATCTCGCCTGATGGTAAGCGATGATGTGGTCGACGGTGAAGCACGCTTGCCTAGAAGTAACCTATTCACTCTTGACTTACCAAGATTGTAGCTATCGGGAAACACAGACTCCTGCAGGGAATTCCACTCCTTAGCTGTACGCATAATGAAAGTGTCCCCAAAACGTTTTAAAAATTATGAAGCGAACTTAAAATATGTAAAGAAGAAAAAATCATGCAGTGCAATTGGAGGATACATATGCGTGAACTGGCTGACACCCTGCTCCAGTCAGGTTAATTAACTTATTTTTTTTAAACCATACCATTTTTTTATTTCTTTTATGCATATAAGTGGTACATATTTTTGTAATCAAAATCCCTTCATTTTGATACCCCATTCGATGGGTCTGGAGGAAAAAATGAATGGCACAACATGGCGCCCAAAATCCGCCATGTATTTTTTTAACTTTTCCAATCTAAGAACACTTGGGCGGTCAAGAGTTTTCTAAGGATGTCTTAAATATATAAATCCGTCTAGCGGTTTGATTGATATGAGGTAATAAATAATAATACATGCACACAAACATACAAGATACGCGCGAAAAACATAACCCTTTCCTTGCAGTCGGGTAAAAATTACTCTATCACCAAAAATCGTTACGAAAAGCTCTGCCCACCCCTTAACACGCGTGTCTACTTATAGCAAACTGTTGCCACAATGACTCCGATAATAAAGAAATGTTAGTACTATTATAACGGCAAAAATGGATGGATGGATGTTTGATAATCAATCACGCCAGAACGACTGAACGGGTTTGGATGAAATTTGGCACAGAGTTAGATTATAGTTTGGAATAGCAAATAGCGATAAAAAAAGGATTAATGATCCCTTGGGGTAAAACACTTTTTACGCAGTCAAAGTCGCGGGTAGAAGCTACTGAGATATAATAATGTTTTTAAGAAAAACGGTAGTTACCACAGACATAAATCTAACTAGATAACGCAAGTCCCTTCATCTGTATGAAAACCAAGCGTGCCACTTTTTCACAAACAATTTGAAAACAAATTTACTTACCAATGTAAGAAAACATTTCCAATGCCTCGGACAAGTTTTTCTATACAGTCTTTACAGATCAATATGGCATAAAAAGGCATTTTTCTAGATGTCGGTGGATTTCCGATGCCGATAATGCTAAATGAAAAGCTCAGATTACGATCATTGATCGTAACATTACTCCGTTTTTTGACACGCGAAGTATTTACTATTGCGTCATCTAGTTAGATTTATGTCTGTGGTAGTTACAGATGACACATTGTCACGTCACGTTCCTCTACGGGAACCATAATAAAATACATACATACATACATAAACTCACGCCTTTTTCCCATGGGGGTAGGCAGAAACTACAGAACGCCACCTGCTACGATCCTTACATACGTCTTTTGCTTCACACACATTCATACATCTAGTCATACACACACGCCGGTTATGGGTACTGCACACTTGGCCTTTCTGAAGAACATCACCTATAAGGTCTATATGTCTTTCTAGGGTGTCGCCTTCCGGCGTTTCCATTCACGTCTGCCTTGTAAATACCTTTCGTTAGTCGCCTTTCATTCATCCTCTCAACATGGCCAAACCATCTTAACATACTCTGTTCAATTTTAGTCACTACATCTTCTTTTAAACCACAACGTTGCCTTATTACCTCATTCCTCAATCTATCATTTAAAGTTACACCACACATACTCCGCAAGGAGCGCATTTCTACTGCATTAATCCTACTTTCATGTTTTTTTACTCCCAAAGGTCTGTTTATAAAATTTCGTGCGTTCGATACAAATTTGCAAAAGTGCTAATTCGTACCCGAACTAGCTTCTTACTGCTCATCACAGCATCAATCTCTTTCGAACGTGTTGTCGGATGAGACAGCATGCATTTTACCCCGCGCACAAAATAGTTCGTTCCGTTGACTAGGGGAACCTTAATAGCCTATAGAAGTTGAACTACTGGAAGAACGGAACTTACTAACACAAGTATGTTTCATAAATAAATGTCAATTCCCTGAAAAACAAATGTAATAGTATTCTTAAGTTATTGAAATAAACATTTATTCATTATTTCTTATTATTATGTTATCTATGTTTACGGGAACCATCATAAAATATAACCATCAAAATTCATTTCCAAATAACTCTATCACCAGAAATCGTTACGAATAGCTCTGCCCACCCCTCCACACGCGTGTCTAGTTATAACAAACGGTCGCCACAATGACCCCGATAATAAAGGAATGTTTTATAATCACGCGAGCGACGGTGTTAATAGGCACGGAAAAAATTAACGGGTTGGGGTTCCGTGGGGAGAGAACCCTTATGTAAGAACGAAAGGACAAATTTTTAACCGACGTACCAAAAAGGAGGAGGTTCGTTGAAAATTCTTTTTTTGTTTGAAAGAGTATGTTCCGAAATTGGTCCCATATTAATTTGGTGAAGATCTGATGAATAACTTCGGAGATATACAACAGAACTCTTCAATAAATAATGTCAAATCACTCGGGAATGCTGCAAACGCATGTCTGTTTATTGTTTATACCATTTCATAACATAACATCACGACAGTACGCTCCAAACGGGTACGCAGATGTGTACAGTTCACCTTAGTACACTCTTATTTCACCGGTTATGTTCCAGTTCATGATATTCTGGTAATCTATTCTGGCATTATAGGTACCTTACCTAACTACTCACCTATTCGGTAGGTGCAACTAAAAAGTGAACAATAAAAAAACATTTTTGTAAAAAAAAAAACTACCGACTTCCAAATAAGAAAACTACATAACTTTATTTTTGGAAGTCGGTGTCCATTACGCAAAAAAATTGGTACCTACCAAAGACACCGACTAAAATAAAGTTATTTTTCACTTTGTAGTTTTCTTATTTGGAATTCGGTAGCATTTTTAAAAAAAGAAAGAATTTTTAGTTTTTTAAGTTCAAAACAAATTTTTATATAAATTACATTATCACTAGATAAAAACGTGCGTGTAAATTTTCAGCTCAATTGAACATCGGGAAATGGATCAAAGGAGATGTTTCAGAAATGTATGTAGCATGGGCTAACACCATGTACACTATATGTAAACACGCTTTTATTAGCTTGGTATGTATGTATCTATGTAACGGAATCTATGAACGTGATTTTCACCCACTTCAAAACGTCGAATTAATTTGAAACTTTGAACACTTATCAAGGATCGATGACAATGCAATAATTTAAATGGTTTGTCCCATTATCAATACCAGGATCTTGAGGATTAGCGATTGAACTACAAAGTAAAAAATATGTATATTTTTATTGTTAATTTTCTGTAATTTCACTTCGTTTCAACGTACATTCAAATTAACTTGGTTAAGGAGAGCAACACATACACTGCTAGAGCAGGTTACCAGGTTTGAGGATTATCCCCCTGTCTTTGGACTTCAGATAACCCGATAATATTCCATCGTAACATGCTTAATTCTTTCTCGAGTTCGACTATCTTCCAGTCGGTCCGGAGTGTTCGCGTGTTATATGTTGCCAGGTCCGGACGTCGGTGTTTATTGGGGTAGCCGGGTCCATTCCGAGGATTCTTCGCACACCTTGCCACGCCATAACCACGACCACTATCGTAGTCGAGGGTAGACGGGCTGCTGGGTAATCGGAGCGGTTTTTTTTGTGCTATTAATTTCGGTTTGGAGGGTTTGTCGTAATCGCCACGCTTGGCAGGCGGGTTGTTGTTTAAGTGCACAGCGAACGCTCCTGCTCATGCTCTGGTGTCCTTTAGTCGCCTCTTACGATGCCCACGGGAATATATGATAAAATTCTTTACGTCCGACACCATACGGAACAAGTAAATACATATAATAGAACATTAAAAAACAATGGTCCACAGAGCACGGAACCTACTGGAGACGCCATTACTAAATAATATTCGTGGTAGGTCAATGTGCGCAGAGCACATTGTCATAACCACAGATAAAATAGTCACTTTCCATGAGTAAACTGTGGAATTCACTGACACGCACTTATAATGATAATTATTAGGGTCGGCGCAAACGGGCCACTACCCACTGCCACCGGTGGCCAGCGACAGCGACTTAATACACTTGTCCATATCTATACTAATACACTAACGAATGAACTTAAAAATACTGGACCAATTTCAAAAATTCTTTCACCGTTGGGAAGCTACATTATTCCCGGGTGACATAGTCTATTTTTTATCCCTGCATTACCACGGGAACGGGAAATACACGTGTGGAACCGCGAGGCATCCGCTAGTATTTTGTATAGACGCAACGCACACGTGTAAACGGTGGCGGGAACTCGCTACAGCCCGGCGAGCATGGCCTACTGTGACATCGCTTAAGTCACACTTTTAATCACAGTTTGGGCGATAAACTCATTTTGTCTTAAATGCTAGCACGGCGGCGTGAGTTATTTTCTTGACTTGTGGTATAACTTCTTGACGTTTATTTATTTATTTTTCGGAAATTTGCCAATTTTATTGCAGTTTCGGTTTAACCTTAACCATAAAAACCATTTTGGTTCTGAGAAGCATAGCCCTACGACGCACTGTTTCCGAATTATGGCCCTCCGTATCTTATTTTATTTTGCATAAAACGCTCTATATTTCCAAAATGATATCTCGAAAACGGTATGTCCTAGGCAAAAAATAACCAAAATTTAGCCCCCCCCCTTTGCTACCCCGATGGTTAACAGAATCCCAACATGAATTATAAGTTTTTTTTTTTTTTTACATTGCTTTGTTATCGACTTGAACTACGGTCATGACAAGTTATGATAAAATATGTCATGTCTTACAATTTGTCTTAAATGCTAGCACGGGACAACCATGTGACATAGTTTACAGGCGTGACTTGCTTTTCTTTTTGTTGACTTCATAGTGCGACATAATTTGAATAGACGACCAAATAAAATAATACGTAAAAAAGTATGCCGTTTATACAGCTAAACAACTTTTTAATTTTGTTGGGAATAAATTAATATTTGACCCACGACCATGCACACTTTATTTTTCTTTGTTTGTTAGAAAGATATAATTATTGTGAAAATTTTAATAATTTCTAAAAAAATATAATAGCTTCGACCAATACCGGTGGGCCCCTATTTTTTATATTTTAAATGTTTTTTGGGGATTTTATTTAAGAAACATTTAAAAATGTAGAAAGTAAGAAGAATATGGTTTACAAGAAAATAATTATAAAAAAAAAAAATTATAAAAATAAAAATAAGAACAATAAAAAAAATTACAATTATGAAAAAGTAATAATATAAAATTAATTAATAATCCTTTAACATTTCAATTAATTAATAAGCATTGATCACCATACACACAAAATGAATTTATTGCCATTTGGTGCAGTAATTAGAAGGCAAATATTTTTTTTGTCAACTATAAAATTTTATCACCACCTCCGAACGAAAGTGATACATTTTTCTAAATCATCTGTCAAAATGTGACATTTGTGACAAAATGGGTGCACCCGTATTAGCAACTAAGACTCGATGAGTCCCAAATAAAAGTCAGGAAATTTTCTCACGCCGCCGGTGCTATTATTTAGGACAAAATGGCGTTATCGCCCAAACTGCGATGAAATGTGTGACTCAAGCCATGTCATAGTAGGCCGTGCTCGCCGGGCAGCAAAAAGAAAGGCATGTTGCGCCTTTAAAATATGTCACATGTTTGACCCGTGCTAGCATTTAAGACAAATTGTAAGACATGACATAATTTATCATGTCTTGTCACAAATGTCTTGGGTACGCCCATGCTCGCTAGGCAGCAGTGTCCACGACTCGCCACTTGTGGTCGCTGCGGGCCACACAAGACGCAGACACTCGCCACTGCGGCGCTGCTCCATCCCCGCGCAGTGAGGCGTTACCGCGTTAGTCATCCTACGCATCGCACGCGTCACCATGAAGCATGATGACGCCTCAATGGATATCGGTACTTTCATATCGGAAATCACTCTCGGTTGGCGCAGTGGTTGAGCGATTGACTGCTGCGCTGCGTGTCGCCCGCTCGATTCCCGCACGGAACAAATATTTGTATGACCTACAGATAGTTGTTCTAATCTGGGTGTTGTGTATATGAGTTTATATGTTTGTAAGCGCACCATCGATACAGGAAGAAATTCATAGCGTGGGACAAAGTATTTATAAAAAAAAACAATTACGTCCTGCTATTTTGCATTCACATTCTGGTCTATACAGCAATAGAAACGTGGTGGCTTCCGAACACCGGTGGCTGTCGCGCACTTCTGCCACTGTTACAAATGTGGCGGTGTGGCGCGCGACAGCCACCGGTGGCGGTAGTCGGTGGCCCGTTTGCGCCGGCCCTTAGGTGTTTATTGATAAATGTTTCATATTGCTAAGAACCCAGGTAAACCCTCTAAATTAAATTACAGCCAGGAGGGTAATATCAACTGTCGTTGAGATCATAATAAAAAAACTTTCTGTGTATTTCTTCGTTGTCATGGCAACCGCAGGTCCTACCATTCCCAAGGGTGTCATGAGATACTTTGAGATATTTTATTAAAGGATGGTTTTGCAACCCCTCGGTGAAACTGAAAACAGGGTTTTATGTTCGTACCACAGATAATATACTACTAGCATACAGATGCCTCATCCCATACAAAGAAACCGTGCCGACGTAACTAGCGTTTTTCGTCTGATTAAATTGATTAGTTTTTATATATCGATCGCGTTCGGTTCGGTTCCACGGCAAAATGGTGTTAGCAGCGACTTGCAAGTAAAAGGGTTTACTCGGTTCGTACTTTTTTTTTCTTTAAATACAGTGACGATTTGTTTTATACTATTTTTCGCACGTTTTTACAGTTTCATTGCACATAAATGTGTTTTCACAGAAATTTAAAACCACGCCATCTGTTGGCATCAATTTTAAGTAATCCATGCAAATAATCTTTGAAATGTGACAAATATTCCATAATATTGTGCTTAGGCGAGTTGATTAAACAAGAACATACAATTTTTATGTTCAATTCCATACAATGATAATTTTACACACAATTCGATAAGAAATCGGTGCATATCGCGCCATCTAGTGAGATTTATTTGAATTAAATTTTCTTTCTAAGTGCTGGGACCACGGGGTTAGAACTGAGGGAATATCTCTGTTGTATATAAAGCCTCGTATCCACTAGGCACCATTTGACGCGCGACATGATGCACAACATATTGCTCATCATGTTGAACGGCAACAAGGAGCTTTTTTTAGTAACGTTGTCTGTCCGCGCAACGTCGCCCGTTGCTGTGCAACGTTGTCGAACATGTTGAGCGTCAAGGGTTGCGCGTCAAATGTTGCCTAGTGGATCAGAGGCTTAAGTGATATCAAGCATGGGTTTTTCCATTTGGAGTTTCCTCGTAGAAGTTCAGATTCTAGACTTATTGAAGTCCCGGTTGAAGGCTTGCCCCCTAACATGGGACTTAAAAATAACTGGATAAAAAAAACATTTTTTTTTTTTAAACACCCGTTTTACGTATTCTTCTCAGCAAACCCTTTCATTCGATACCCATATCATGGCAGTGCACAAAAAATATATAGTACGCCATCTTGGGCCGTCCGCCATATTGGATTTAGAATGACGTCACTTAGCTAACCATGCATTGTCATCCAAACTAAACGTGTATGCAAAATTTCATCTTAATCGGTGGAGGATAACTGATTTAAAATTCAGTTGCAAGATTTGATCCGAACACACTTACATACATACATTGCAAGTTAAATAAAAGCTTATTGGTACACTTCTGATTAACCCTCGAACTTTAACTCGTCGCGTCTCTCACTGTTGATTCTGGCTTTCAGGAGTTGCAGTGGTTTTTCTTCGGATAATACATTTTCATCAACATCATCGACCTATTAATGTTCCCACTGCTGGGACACAGGCCTCCTCTCTGTGAGAGGGAATGGGCCGTAATCCAACACGCGAGCCCAGTGCGGTTTGGTGTCACATGTTTTTGAATTTTTGGTTCTAGGACATGCCGGTTTCCTCACGATGTTTTCCTTCACCGTTTTGAGAGCAGTGGTGATGAAATAATTTACAAAAAGTAAAGCGCTTACCTGGCCTCGAACCCACGACCTACAACTTGTAAGTCGCGGCCGATACCACTGGGCCACCACTGCTCTCTTTAGTACTTGTAATTTAAATTTACAAGTAATATATATTTATTCTACCGTGCATTCGGAAAAGTAGCTTGTTATGGAGAAGAACGCACAACAAACTCAATACTTAGTCTTTAAATCAAAAAGTGTTTTTAACCCCCGCTGGAACACTCGTGAAACTTATAACACCCCTCTTTGTTATAAGTTTCACGTGTGTTGCTGTGTATCTGTGTATCTGTCTGTGGCATCATATCGCCTAAACGGATAAACCGATTTTGATTTAGTTTGTTTGAAAGGTGATTTTGTCGAGAGTGTTCTTAGCTATGTTTGAATAAAATCGGTTTAGCCGTTCAAAAGTTATGTGCGTTTTACTGTTTGAATCATGGTGTTTTCGCAAGATAAAATGAGTCGGGGGATTTTTAAATTTTGAAATTTTACTTGTACAATATTTACATAAGTACATACATTAATAAATTCAAGTACGTGCACCCAGCACTACTATACTGCATATAAGTATAAAGTATTAAGCTAAGTCCAAACGAGGAAATGATTCAGAATATGGATATATTACAAGAATACCACTAGGTAAATTCCCAACAATGTATAGCCGCCATCTTTTCAATTCACATATGAATATTCGACCAGAATTGAATTATGTAGCGCCCGCGGGTCTAAGGCAGGCAATCAATACACGTTATCTCAAGGGAACGGATTCAATTCCATCTCGAAATATATGTAGAACTACTGCTATTACTAAATTGACGTTTCAAATAGAATATGTTAATGTGAACGCTAGACTTGGAACTGAAAATATTGAGAGAGTATTGTAGCGAGCAATAGGGATAATGACGGGGTACGAAACAGCAAATTCTAACTAGGCCACCGGTTAACAAATAAAAAAACGTTCTAACAAAAAAAAAAACTGACTTCCGAAAAAAATACTGCAAAGCGAAAAATAACTTTCATTTCCGAAGTCAGTGTCGAAACACGCAAAGCAATGGTACCAAAGACACCGACATCGGAAAACGAAAGTTATTTTTCGCTTTGCAGTATTTTCATCGGAAGTCGGATTGTTTTTTATTTGTTAAAAAGTTTTTTAGTTCTTTTTTTTTAGAATTAAGTACATTTAAACATAAAAGTATTATATATTTTTGTTATCATCTCTTAAAAGCCTTCATTTTGATACCCCACTCGATGGGTTTGGATGAAAAATAAATTTGGCCCTCCACAATATGGCGCCCAAAATTCTCGTTTTTTATTTTCCAATTTTAATGTAGTCAGTGACACTCGCAGGGTTAAGACGAATCGATTAACGTAAGAATCATCAAAATCGGCCAACGCGTTTGGTCTCTAGAACGCCACATAGGAACAAACATACATACATACATAGACTGATAAACACATTACCCTCCTTCGGCAGTCGGGTAAAATAGTGGACACTTTTTTTTTCCTATTCAAATCAATAAAAATTTAACTAGATAAAGCGCATCAAAGTTCGGGATTGAGAGCTTGTGACGTAACTTCTATGTAAAAGGTGTACCAAGGCATGACGTCATGTGATATTTTAACGCACTGTATCGCCATAATTTTTAATGGTCTAGGCGACCACTGAAAATCAGCGCCGTGCCGTGGGTCCCCACGGCACAGCATTATGCTGAGTGGAAGCCTTCTTACCACAGTCATGACATGCATCTGCCTGACATCTTCCTCACCCTATTTCTTTTATATTATAACAAGATGTTGGTAGTATATGTAATTATTGTTTGTTTTATTTCTCGTCTTTACTAACATAATTTCAGTACTACTTATACAATTTTTAAGGGTTTAGCATAAGTATGATTAAGTCCAAGCTCCAGAGCCTTGAACATCGTCGCCGAGTTGCCAGTTTTTTGGGCTTTTTATCGGTTACATTTCGGGGAGTGTGCGATGGAATTGCATGATCTAATTCCGCCCAGCCCTTTTCATCATCGGACAACCAGACGTACGGCGAAGCGCCATCGGTACTTGGTAGACATCCCACCCATACGCACTAAACGTTTTGGGAATACTTATAATATGCGTACAGCTAAGGAGTGGAATTCCCTGCCGGAGTCTGTGTTTCCCGATAGCTACAATCTAGGGGTCTTTAAGTCAAGAGTGAATAGGTTACTTCTAGGCAAGCGTGCTTCACCGTCGACCACATCATCGCTTACCATCAGGTGAGATAGTGGGCAAGCGCGAGCCGATAATGAATAAAAAAAAAAAGTATGTTCTTAAATTGTATGTAAGTTTTTCGACAAATAAACACTTTTTCTTTCTTTCTTACTTACCTATTTGTCCAATATTTTTTGGGTATCTAACTGACGGACTAAATATATATTTTTGTCCTTTTCTCGAGATCTTTCTCGATGTATAAAAATACAAAAGCTGGGAACAAATTATCCGACGCGGCTGACGGACGTGACTCACAGCCGCGGCTGATATGTGTGCACAGTCGTATGGGACGCGGCTGCCAGATCTCTATCAGACGTCCGAACGCCCAAGGTCACGTCCGCGACTTACGTCCGATAGTTTGCACAATGTAATGTACATTCATTACCTAGATACTCTATAAGTCGCGGCTGTCAGTCGCGTCCGTACGCCGCGTCCGATAATTTGTTTCCAGCTTTATACCTTGAATGTCATTCGATGTCAGCGATGGCGATTGTTGAAATACCAAAATGTTAGAGATTGATCACGTGGCAAATCGATACCATGTGAAATTCCTAAACATTGGCATTTTTTTCAATCGGTATCGCCACTCATCACACGAAAGCTTGTGAGTGTGTAAGTGTATTTGTATGTTTGTTGCTCTTTTACGCAAAAACTACTGAACGGATCTGGATGAAATTTGGCACGGAGATAGATTATTATCTGGCAAAGAACATATGATACTTTTTATCCCGGGAATCACACTAATATTATAAAAGCGAAAGTTTGTTAGTGTGTAAGTGTATTTGTATGTTTGTTACTGTTTCACGCAAAAATTACTGAAGGGATCTGTATGAAATTTGGTATAGAGATAGATTGTAGTCTGGAATAGCACATAGGATACTTTTTATCCCGGGTATTACACTGTAAGTATGTTTGTTACTGTATCACGCAAAAACTACTGAAAACTTCCCCTTTTGCACTTCAGTAGTAGTTCGTAAAAACAACTTTGAGAGGGAGGCTAGCAGAAGAATACAGCTGGGCTGGACGGCGTTTGGAAAACTTCGTCGAGTCTTCTCGTAGCGTATTCCAAATACCCTAAATTCCAGATTCTTCAATCAGTGCGTCCTACCTGTTATGACTTACGGGGTCGAGACGTGGACACTCACGGTACGGCTGGTCCATCACCTTAAGGCGGTACCCCGAGCAAAACGCCGCGCAAGCCGTTTTTTGTGCTGTTTTTAGGAGGTATCTACTCGTTATTTAAAAAGAAATATAAATTAATTAAAATACATTAAATTTCTACATAATATTGATTCTAAAATGGTAGATTCAGTTTTTTTTTTTATTTGTTGTATATATTTCACTAAACTCCTTCCAAAAAACATAAAAATGAGAAATAATTATTGATATTATGCATCTCCTCGTAAAGTGTTCATTAATTATTTTTTGTACTAACACTAATGGATAGACAATTTAATAACGAACATTTTTGTAGTATTTTTTTTTCAAACGGCCAAAATTCGATTTTATAAAGATTTTGTTCTAAAATCTGGGCGTATTCTCTACTGTAATTCATGCGCCACCAGTGCCGCTAGACCAATAGGAATGCTCATATCTCATGCCGATTTTTTGGTCAGGGTACCGTGTTAAGGTCACTCAGCGAGCTTTGGAAAGGGCTATGCTAGGAGTCTTTCTGAGGGATCGAATCCAGAACGAGGTAAACCGGCAGAGAATCAAAGTTGTCGACATAGCTCAGAGAGTAAGCAAGCTGAAGTGGCAATGGTGCGGCCGTATCAGCCGTAGAACCGATGACCGTTGGGGTAGACGTGTTCTTGAGTGGAGACCGCGAACTGGTAAACGTAAGGTAGGACTCCCTCAGGCTAGATGAAGCGACGATCTTCGCAGGGTGGCTGTTAGCAGCTGGATGAGAGTTGCCCAAGATCGAAGCAAATGGCGTGCAATTGGAGAGGTCTATGTCCAGCCGTGGACTGCTAAAGGCTGATGATGATGATCAAGAAGGGGTGGGTCGCTAGTTTCTTGATAAAACAATGCAGTAATAATATTTTCAACCTTTAATATACAAACATGGCTCCTAGTCTCATACATATTGTATGAGCCTTTGTTTTCAATACAACACAATGTTGTCTCAACTGCGCAACCCGCACTGAAGCAACAGTTTATGCTTGACCGATTTGTTGGAAGTTAACGGTACAGTCAAAGGTAAAACTTGTATTGTGAAAATCAACCTTATTGCTATGTTATAAGCGCCTGCGTCAAATAGTTACTTTGGGCACCTGCTGAAATATTATGCTGTTTAAAGTTATCTCGACCTCAAGTTTCAAAGTTCTTACGCAAAATTAAAAAGTAATAATATTATTTTGATTTTTAGTTTTTTTTCCCCCGGCCAAGTGTCAGTCGGTCTCGCGCACGAAGGGTCCCGTACCATTATCGCAAAAAAACAACACAAAAATCACGTTTGTTGTATGGGAACCCCACTTAAATATTCATTTTATTCTGTTTTTAGTATTTGTTGTTATAGCGGCAACAGAAATACATCAGCTGTGTAAATGTCAACTGTCTAGCTATCACGGTTCCTGGTGACAGACAGACGGACAGTGGAGTCTTAGTAATAAGGTCCGATTTTACCCTTTGGGTACGGAACCCTAAAAAGGCCATTTTCATGATAATTTGGTTTCAAAAATATACTAAATGCGTAACACCATAATTTTTACCCGACTGCCGAAGGAGGGTAATGTGTTTATCAGTCGATGTATGTATGTATGTTTGTTCCTATATGGCGTTCTAGAGACCAAACGCATTGGCAGATTTTGATGATACTTACGTCAATCGATTCGTCTTAACCCTGCGAGTGTCACTGGCTACATACAAATTGAAAAAAAATGGCGAATTTTACGCGCCATATTCTGGGGAACCAAATTTTTTTTTCTTTGAATCCCTTCGTGTGGGGTATCAAAATAAAGGATTTTAAGACGCGATTTCAAAAATATATATCACTTATGTACCTAACTCAAAAAAAAAAATACTAAAAAGTTATAAATAAAAATAAAAAAAAACAACAAATCAATAAGCCCGACTGCTTAAGAAGCGAACTAAAAAGACGAAAACAAGAAGAAAATCACGGTTGTAACATTTTATGTTTGTATTTGAAATCATTTTGTATATAGGTCTACCAGAATCTCATGGCATTTTTTATTTTTTTTAAATTGTGATTTTCATAATTATGGCAATGTCAATTGTCACCTGTCAAATCAAAGTACTTGATGTGTCAACCGATGCTGAAATTTTTTGATATTATCTTGAAAATTTGTTATTTTTGTGAAAATTTCGAAAAACTCACTTAGATCTCAAGCGAGACATATTGTTTTCAATGTGTATCATAAAATAAGGGAAGAAGAAGGCGTAAATCAAACTCAATCTTTGATTTGAAAGTGCGTCGTAGAGTGGACCGGTAAGTTGGACTGACTTGTTTTGATACTTTTAGTTTATTTTATATTTTTCTTACTTAATTTTTATTTCTTTCCATTACCATGGTAAATCATAGGTCATGGCACATCGAATGATGGCCGGAAGGAAATGGCAACAGTAATGTAACTGTTACTAATTCTTCGACAAGATATTGATTTTAACGGAGATTGAGAATCTTTGACGTAAGAAAAATATTAAGTAATAATCTGCGCCCTGCAGTGGGACGTGTGTAGAGACGGGAGTTTTTGTCGAGTGAAGTTCAGTGGCTGTTAATATTATTTGCAAATTGATTCCTAGTGGATATTGTGATATATTATTGGTGTAGTTGTGTGTCTCAACTGTCTACGCAACTGGACAATTTGTAAAATCATTGACAGAAGCGATCTCGGGATAGTGGAGCGGAGTATTTTATTGTAGTATTGACTGCCTCTGCAAAGCTCACTGGAAAGACTGACTTGCTGCCAAATACTCCAATAAACATTAGAATCTGTTACATCCGCATTCTTATGCATACTAAATAATAAATATAAGAACCAAAACTCTTTCCAAAGACGTGGCTAAAAGGTCCTAGCAATCAGGCCATAAAACTTACATAAAAAAAGTATTTATAGACTGATGATGATGAATGACTATAAGTAACATGATACATTTTATTATTTTTTACAGACTTTATACATGAAGAGATTAGTTTTGAATATGTTAAATGCCAATGAAAAAGAACCATTTTGATGGAGAGAGATGTCATAAAATTAGAAAGATACAAGTTTTTGAAATGCCAGTGGAGTTCATGGAATCGTATTCTAGTTTTCTAGTTCTGAATGAGGTTTTAAGTTATTAGTATGATTTAAATAATATATAATAAATTAGTACATAAATTAATATTCAATTGATTTATTTTTCCTATGTTAAGAACCCGATGTATAACAACATTATTCATACACATACCTATAATACTCACAGTGGATCTTTGTGTCTCTGAATTGGTTGCAAGACCCCGCGCAGTAGCTATTTTTGTATCAATGTTGAAGGTGAAGATAGCATTGTATAACTGTCTCTTTCACTCGCTTACGTATTTCACATCGTCCTATCTCGCTTACTCTATGCAGTATAGTCGATGACAAACTGTTTCTTACGCAATGGTTGGCAGGACCAAGTTCAAAGACACAAATATTCGCTGTGACTACTATAATATAGGTACATCATGTTCATTAATACTAAAGACATAAATAAAAATTAAACAGTATCAAGATCGTTTAATCCAATTTCCCCAGTATTGCACACAACGTATTTTTATTTCCACATTTGCCATGAGATTCTGGTAGACCTATAACAACATTTTTTGTTTTCTAAAAAAAAAAAAAAAAGTTGTTCTTGTAAATTTCTACCTTATAAAAATATCAGTAGCAGTCCCATTGCAGAGCAAAGATTACTTCTCAGACCTACAGAGAAGCAACGAGCCACGCTTCCAACCGTTTGCATATCTATGTTGAGGTCAGCTCGGCTTCTAGCAAAACTTGGTGCAGTGGAACACCAGTATTTTAATAAGAACGACTGCCTATCAGACCTTCACAAACATTTACTTGATATCACGACACCCCTTAAGTTGGTAACTCTGGTTGCCAGAAGAGGAGAGGTACTTGTTAGTAAATAATAATAGCCACGCGGGTCGATCTTCAAGTTTCTTTAAGATTGGCCGAGGTTGGTCCCTAGATGGGTGAGTATCTTAACATATGGAGACTTCAAACGATACGGATAGTGAGAAGCCAGAAAATCTAACACTAGTGTTGCCAAAGGGGTATCGTAGAGAGACCAGTGGTGGCCCAGTGGTAACGGCTGCGACTTACAAGTTGTAGGTGTTCGAACCCCGGCAAGCGATTTACTTTGTGTAAATTATTTCATCACCACTGCTCTCAAAACGGTGAAGGAAAACATCGTGATGAAACCGACATGTTTTAGAACCAAAAATTCGAAGACATGTGACATCCACCAACATGCACTGGGCCCACGTGGTGGGTTACGGCCCATTCCCTCTCACAGAGAGGAGGCCTGCACGCACAACGGGCCAAATGCGATTCTAAGTGCGGATAAGGGGTCCATCTATCCTATCCTATCCTAAAGGGTATCTTATTTCTCAGTTACTGGGTTGTGAAGGTTAGAGAGGCAGTCGTCATCATCATCATCATCGTTTCAGCCAAAAGACGTCCACTGCTGGACATAGACCTCCCCCAAGCGTCCGTTGGTTGTCCGACTTTCATGATTCTGGAAAACCCTTCATGACGGTCAAAGTTCTACGAAGCACGGAGGAGCTTTATAGATGGACACACATACTTAGCTAGCTAAAATTTACAAACATTTTAAAAGCTTTTAACTCAAAAGATTTATATCTGAAGGCAGGGATTATCTTTTCAACTCTTTTCTGGCGTAATCTTTTAAAACTTTACGCTCTCAGATGTCATATTTAGATATCTTAGGCCACCAGCGGACAGCCGCGGCGGGTTCGCGGTGAGTGCTAACGCGTGCCCGTGTTCCCGCCAGAAGCGGCACAGGAGGACACCGTGGAGTTTTAGTGGGTTGGAGTCTCACTATCTACCCGTGGTTGCGCCGTAGGTATGCATGAAAATTGTTCCAGACAAAAAAAAATATAAAGCCCGCCAGTTAGAGAAAGCTAAGCCGCTTTGAGGGGTTTACCTACTTGTTTGTTACACTATCACGCCAGAACGGCTGAACAGATCTGAATGAAATTTGGCACAGAGATGGATTATAATCAGGAATAGCACATTGGATACTTTTTATCCCAGGAATATGTTCCCCCGGGATAATTTTCGTCATTCACGCAGGCAAAGCCGCTGTCAGTTCTTATCTATATTACTTATTTATTTGGCCTTTGGTGTCCGTTTGTAGTGACCGATCCTATTGTGGGGCAATTCACAGGCTCGTACACGCACTAAATGACCACACTTTTAACACGTCTACACTCGCCAGCGGCTCTCGTAATAATGACGCGGTGCGCACGAGATTGTGTATGCCTGTGTGGGAGAAAGTGGGGATGACTAAGCGAACGTGCGAGTGAGATAGATACACTACAAGTGTCATAATCTTATTCTTCCACACACCCCTTTCAGTCGTGATCTCAATAGGCATATCCTTTCTAGTCATTCTTTTAACTTTTTCACTTTTTACATAGTCCATTCTTCGTTTCTGTGATCTTCTTTTACCCCTGTAGGTAACCTCTTGAATTATTATTGATTAGCTTGCGCTTTACCACTATTTCACCTGATGGTACATCAAAGTCAGTCAAAGTCAAATATATTTATTCAACTAGGCTAATAAGCGGCACTTTTGAACGTCAAACAAATTAAAATTTAAATTTACAAGTAACTAAAATTGATACTACCGTGTATTCGGATAAAAAACTTTTTAACAAAAAATCGGTTTGATTTTTTGTTAAAAAGTTTTTTATTTTTCTATTTTTAGTTTTGGTAGGTACCTCCAATTAACATGATTATCATTTATTGCCAAAGTAAATCTCATGGCGATTCCAATAAGCCCAAACACGACTAGGATACTTTGTTTTATTTGAGAGTTCCAGTGCCTACCTTCCGGCTTCATCATCAGATCAGTTCGATGGTGCCATTTTCATCAGTACCATTTATTTATAAGTATTTGTTTCATTATAGTCGAGATATCTTATGCCCGTGACATCTAAGCATTTAGGATTTCTCTAGGATTCCATCATCAGATCCTGACCTGATGACTATGGGACCAACTAGGAATACCCTTTCAAACAAAAGAAGAATTTTTGAAATCGATTCAGGCGTCTTTGAGTAATCGGGGAACAAACATAAAAAAAAAAAAAGATGCCAACGAATTGAGAACCTCCTCCTTTTTTGAAGTCGGTTAAAAAGTAGCTAGTTATGGAGAAGAACGCACAAGAAACTCTATCTGTGGTCGACGATAAAGCACGCTTGCCTAGCAGTAACCTATTCACTCTTGACTTATAGACCTCCAAGTTATAGGTTGCTACACAAACTTCGACAGGGAACTTCACTCCTCAGCCTATAATTTATTTTTAAAGCTCAATGTGTCATATTAATGGCTGGGTAGGTACCCTATTTTCTGTGTTATCTTTTAGTAAAATTATACCTAAACATAACCATAAAAACTTACAACCCCGCATCTTTAGAAATTGACAAAATTTATAAAAGCGCCATCTATCGTCGTGCTCTGGCAACTTTCGTTTATCAACGTTGTTTAAGAAGTCACAAAACAAGATGGCTGCCAAGGGGCTGTTAGAAAATTTCCTCTTTTTGCATAATATATTAACGTTTTAACAAAATACTGAAGTTCGGCAGTTTGCGCGTTTATTTTTTTATAGCAGTTTAAAAGTTACGTTTTATAACCTTGGCAGTTTGATGGTTGATTGTTACAAATGTGTTTTTGTAAACGAATATAACGTAAGATTATTTTGTTTGAGGAGTTCAAGAAATAATGATTATGTTATAAGTTTTGTTTGATGTGTTGAGAAACGAGCGTTTGATGGAGTTTTTTTTACGATTTACAAAAAGGAGTAAAAAAAAGTTGCAATGGGTACATGTCAAAAGTAGGTACCTATTGTCTCTTCAAAACTTTTCAAGTTGTGTTCGTTTCATACGACTTGATCCTGTGACTGACTTTGGCCTAACTTCCAGGAACCGTGTATTTTCCAGGACAAAAGAGTAGCTTATGGCCACTACGTTATAGGAAGACCGACATCGACTAGCTATAATAATAATAATGCGGACACAGCGATCATTGTACCGATAGTCGTGTCTCTCGAGGAGGCTCTTGTTAGGCGGCTGGGTCAAGGGCCTGTTCCAGAAAGCAGTACCTACTGCTGGACACGGCTCGTATTGTTAGAAGGTTCCTCTCTCTGGAAAACTGACCGCCGCGCCGGTAGCTCGGATCCTGTTCTCGATACCGGTGGGCCTCTATTTTTTATATTTTAAGATGCTTTTTTTTTTATTTATTTTATAAAAATATTTAAAAATGTAGATTATAAGAAAAAAAATGAATAAAGGACATAATTATAATAAAGATTTTTATTCCGTTCATTTTTTACACAGTACATCTTTACTGGTTACTCAAACATTGTCAACACACAATTAGCAAGGAAGGCGATCAATGCTCGTTCATTCGTAGTGGGACTAACAGGCTGATTTGATGAAGTGAAAGTTGCACTGGAGCTCTCCTTAATGCTTTTTTAACCGACTTCAAAAAAAGGAGGAGGTTCTCAATTCGTCGGACTCTTTTTTTTTGTATAATCCCCGATTATTCAAAGACACCTGGACCGATTAGGAAAATTCTTCTTTTGTTTGAAAGGGTCTATTTTCTAGGTGGTCCCATGATCACCAAGACAGAATCTGATGTTGGGATCCTGGAGAAATCGAGTGAAATCCTCAAATATTAAAGGCCTCAAATATAGCGATTTTGGTATTTTCATCATTAATGCAATCATTTGCATTCAGAAAGTATCATTTGATGAAGTGGAACTGATGAAGAAGACCACATATGGCCACTGGAACATCTTAATGCTAAATATGTCACGGGTATAAGATATATCGAATAGTTAACCGACTATGGTGAAGCAAATACTTATAAATAAATGGTACTGATGAAAATGGTATCATTGAACTGATCTAATGATGAAGTTGGAAGGTAGGCACTGGAACTCCGATATAAAACAATGGATCCTAGTCGTTTTTGGGCTTACTGGAATCGTCATGAGATTTACTTTGGCTATAAATGATTTTTTGTTAGTAAAATAACAACAATACACCAGTTTATCCCGAAGGTTTATACTTAGGTCAATATAGCATACCCACATTCCCCAAGTTAAGTCCCAAGCAAGCCAGTTGCCATAACCCGGACAAACATCCAGACTCCAGGACTAAAAAAAGTTAATTAAAAAAATCAAAAACCCGACTGCTAAAGAGCGGACTCTAGTCAACAGGAATTTGATAATAGGTATTTGAAGAAACTATTGCCGTCGCGTCACCTCCAACCTCACCCCGAAAAGTGCGAAAGGGACAACTGCAGCTCAGGCTGATTTTACCTACAAAAACTTTGACTAAAAGACGTTTCGTATTCTGCTGTTTTCTTCATGAAAACTGGTCTGATCTAAAAAAAATTCTTATATCAAAATTTTGAGGAAAAGTATATCTATGCTCCTATCATTTCCTTTTTTGTTAAAAACTTATAAATTTTGTCTGAAAGTCTTCTGAACATGGCGGTAAAAACGGGCATTTTTTTCGGATTTTTGTATTGTCATATTTCTTTTTGTGATTATGTTTTGGAAAAAAGGAAATGATACAGGCACGTATTAATTAGACCTAGATTTTATGGAAAAAAATATTGCTCTAGAGGCATTATCCACGAAGAAAACAGCAGAATGTGTTTGTATGGAGAAAGTCTCACTAGAGTCCCCTCTTAAGAAGCGAACTAAAACGACGTAAACAACAAGAAAATTATGCTGTGCAGTCGGAAGATACACATAACCGCGAGCTGGCTGACCAAAACCAGATGTATCCTCCAACTGCAGAATTAGGTACATATAAGTATAATATTCTTTTGAAATCACCTCTTAAAACCCCTTTATTTTGATAATCCACACGATGGGTTTGGAAGAAAAATAAATATTGGGACCCCACAATATGGAGCCCAAAATCCGCCATTTTTCTATTTTCTAATTTTAACGTAGTCAGTCTCACTCGCAAGGTTAAGACGGATCGATTGACGTAAGAATTATCAAAATCGGGTAACGCGTTTGGTCTCTAGGAAGCCACATAGGAACAAACATACATAGACTGACCAACACATTACACTCCTTCGGCAGTCGGGTAAAAACTCAACATTTTTATCTAAACGAATGACTTTAACTTTGAGCAGCGAGAGAAACCATTACGTCCTGCAGATTAGCGCCGTCAAAGATAAAAAGTTTCCAACTTAATCTTTTTTTTAAAGGAATCTTTTATCTTTTCGGCTGTCGACACAGTGGAGGAACGATATTGGACAGTCTTTTCCCAGCTATGTACAGTTAGGGATACGAATTGTTTAGCACTTTCAAAATTATTTTATAGGTTAAATGTTATTTGCACTCAAATTCTTATGTACGGTTAAACAGGGTTACATTGATATTTGGGGTAACTTCTATGATTACTTTTTTGGGTTCCGTACCCAAAGGGTAAAAACGGGACCCTATTACTGAGACTCCGCGGTCCGTCTGTCTGTCTGTCTGTCTGTCTGTCACCAGGCTGTATCTCATGAACCGTGATAGCTAGACAGTTGAAGTTTTCACAGGTGATGTATATCTGTTGCCGCTACAACAACAAATACTAAAAATAAAATAAAATAAATATTTAAGGGGGGCTCCCATACAACAAACGTGATTTTCTTGCCGTTTTTTACGAAAGTGGTACGGAACCCTTCGTGCGCGAGTCCGACTCGCACTTGGCCGGTTTTTTTTTTAGGTTTTCAAAGCTAACTCTGTGAAAACGGAACGCAGTTCAATTTTCTTTTTAGGGTTCCGTACCCAAAGGGTTAAAACGGGACCCTATTACTGAGACTCCGCGGTCCGTCTGTCTGTCTGTCTGTCTGTATGTCTGTCTGTCTGTCTGTCACCAGGCTGTATCTCATGAACCGTGACAGCTAGAGAGTTGAAATTTTCACATAAGATGTATTTCTGTTGCCGCTATAACAACAAATACTAAAAACAGAATAAAATAAATATTAAAGTGGGGCTCCGGTGCAACAAACGTGATTATCTTGCCGTTTTTTGCAATAATGGTACGGAACCCTACGTGCGCGAGTCCGACTCGCACTTAGCCGGTTTTTTTAAATTTGCAACACTGACATGTCAGTCGTATTTTGCATCAACCTCAGCGCAAGAATAAGTTTACTTGTTGCAGAAAAAATATTTTGAATTGTACAGTGTGAATGCATTAAAAATACATTTTAAATTGGGGTTATTTTATATTGCAATGAAAAAACAATGGGGTATCAAAGTAACCCCATTTTCATTTTAGCGTTCATAGGCTCGTTTTTTTTTTTATTTTCTCCCAAACTATGAAAGTAAATAATTTTGTATTAGGGAATATAATTTCTTTTGTGAATTCGCCAACTGCATTTCATTCATAATTTTCATAATATAATTGAACTAGTTATGTCAATATTAATTTCAAAATTAATCAATTTAACCTCGTTTTCAACCCCCGTCGGAAAAAGAGGGGTGTTATAAGTTTCACGTGTGTAGCTGTGTATCTGTGTGTCTGTCTGTGGCATCATAGCGCCTAAACGGACGAACCGATTTTAATTTAGTTTTTTGATAGGTGATTTTGTCGAGAGTGTTCTTAACTATGTTTGAATAAAATCGGTTCAGCCGTTCAAAAGTTATGGACGTTTTACTGTTTGAATCGGGGTGTTTTCGCAAGATAATGTGTCGGGGATTTTTTAAATTTTGAAATTTTACTAAGGACAGAATCGAAGCGAACTCGCCACGTGGTTAACTGTCTTTGGGAGCGGTCGTCGTATTTCTTGAATGGTGAACGCGTATACAGTTTTACCGCCTGTATCTTTACTAGGGTAGGCTAGGATAGATGGACCTCTTTTCCGTATTTAGACGCCCGTTTGGTCTGTTGTGCGCGCAGGCCGAGGGAACGGGTCGTAATCCACCACGTGCAGGTTGGTCGACAAAATATGTCTTCGAATTTTTGGTTTCAAGACATGGCGGTTTCCTCATGATGTTTTCCTTCACCGTTTTGAGAGCAGTGGTTTGCACAAGGTAAAGCGCCTGCTTGGGATCGTACCCACGAACTAAAACTTGTATGTCGCGACCGTTGCCACTGAGCCACTACTGCTCCTCGTATCTTTACTATTTAAATAAATCTATGCTTGCACGTCCTAAAACAACAAAACCAGTCAACCGGTCAATCGCGGAACCACGCTGTTGGCCTGGCCAACTACTCACGCAGTTGCAATTCTATTTAGTCCGTTCAATCAATCAGCATGGCTAATCCAAATGCAGTACCCCTCTAGCCCATACCTCGGTTAGTTGACAGATTTCTTCAAGATAAATAAAATTATTCATTAAAATATTTTTTTCTAAAACATACTCTTTCTCGTATTCTTCTCAGCAAACCCTTTCATTTGATACCCATATCGAGGCAGTGCATACAAAATAACTAGTCCGCCATCTTGATCCGTCCGCCATATTGGATTTATAATGACGTCACTTAGCTAACCATGCATTGTCATCCAAACTAAACGTGTATACAAAATTTCATATGAATCGGTGGAAGATAACTGCTCTAAAATTCAGTTGCAAGATTTGACTTGAACCAATGATTTTCTAGTAAACAGATACGTTATACACTTACAAAACAACCGAAAAAAGTGATCCGCGCAGCAGCGGCAGCACACACTGCACACATACTCACTTTTCATTCATCTGACATTTCACTACAAGTCGAAAGGGATGGCTTGATATAACCAACAAGAAAAAAGAGACAGCTAGTGTTTGTCACTTGCGTGTGAATGTAAACAAACATTATTTTGACCACCATTGATTTATTTTTCTTTTTCTAACCTCCAAATATCAGACATTAGGAAAAAAAAAAAAAAAAATTAGTAAATTCAGGTGCAATGCGTACTTACAGTATGGTATGAGATCCCTTCTGTTTTATGTACTTTGGTATCATAATTGGTACACTTTCTAAATACACACGACGGCATTTTTTTAATTTTGTTGTTATTTCAACAAAGCGTATCGCTCTTCGCCATGCATGACATAGACTATAGACTTTACGTCCCAATTAGGACGTATTCGAGTCATAACATATCTGTTTACTAGAACATCACTGACTTGAAAACACGTATGTAAGTGCAAGTTAAATAAAAGCTTGTAATAACTAATATAAGGTAACTACGAGCCTAAAGAATCGATGCTATTAATACACAGGAGGACGTTGCTACAGCCGTCCTCTTAACATAATGCGTTAGTTCCCTTTCGCGAGACCCAAGGGTTAATCGAAATTTGAAGAGTCTTGACAAAAAGATCTGAATCGGCCACTCGAGAGGAGTTTGGACATTTTAATTTTATCCTTCTTGGACACGGAAACTTGGTATTTTCACAGATAATATAATACTAGCATACAGATGCCTCATCCCATACAAAGAAACCGTGCCGACGTAACTAGCGTTTTTCATCTGATTAATCTTGTTATTTTTGTAAGTACATCAATCGCGTTCGATCCCGTTTCACGGCAATAGATGGTGTTAGCAGCGCCTTGCAAGTAAAAGGGTTTACTAGGTTCGTGAATATTTTTTTCTTTAAATACAGTGAAGGTTTTTTTTATAGTATTTTATTGCACGTTTTTACAGTTTTTTTTGCAACTAAAAGCGTTACAATGCAAATTTTAACAATCGAGTGGAATGCCTCAGTAATTTAAAAATGCGCCATCTACTGGGATCAATTTTAAATGATTCGTTCAAATAATCTTTGAAATGTGAATTAAGAGCCCAATATTCCATAATTTTGTACTAAGGAGAGTTGAATAAACAAGAACATACAATTTTTATGTTATATTCCAGAAAATGTTAATTTTACACACATTTTATTGTTTTTTGTGTACATGTCGCGCCATCTAGTGAGATTTATATGAACCAATTCTTTTTTCTTAGCAATGAGACCCCGTTTATAAATATCCAGGCTCCCTAGACTTTGTACCAACGAAAGCGTCGCGACAGCGAATTGAAAAAAAAATGTATGGGGATATCAAACGGAACGAAACGGAATTTAGAGGTGTGACCGTGTTGGGTATTTAAGTATGGCGTTTGACACGTAGTCACGTACTACCATACTCGCGTCTAGTGTTTGCGGCGGTTGACCCACAGGCTCGGTCAGTTCCGGTGACATTCGGAGCCGTTCGGTTCGGCACTCGATTTTAGAGTCGATTTATTTGTTTCGCGTTTCTAAACGTTATTCCTATACCAATAGAATCACTGTTACTTTGCTCGGCAGAGTTAAAATGTTTAGCAATGTTTATTTTTTTAAATCAGTACGTCACAATACGCCATAGGAACGGTACCTATTGTTTACGTGAACGTATATTTAAAGATTAAAAGTGACTTTGATGTGTTACTTGTTTAGAATTTTAGATAGATAATTTAGTCAAGCCCAGAAAACGAAACTATTTCACTCTCTCCACAAATCCCAGTCAATGTACAGAAGCTTGTACAATTTTAAAATGTAGAAAAGATACAAATATTAACGCGTAGTCTAATGTACGTTAATAATCCATAAACCGAAAATACTCCATACTCCGACTAACATTACTCGATCTCGATATTACGAAGACTCGCTAGCTATGGAAACGTCAATAAACTAGAGACGCGTAAATACTCGAAGTATTTAATCGGACTCGTAAGACTCAGTACGCATTTTACCTAGTAATTCTAACCTCTAAATTCGAAATATCACGTGATCTATTCTATACATTTTGGCATCGAAATGCCAAATTGTGATGTCACAATCGCTAACGTCGAATAACACTTATCCAGAGCCAATGTTCAATCGAAAACATCTTGGAATTTTATCAAACATTATCGCCAATAGATTGTGTCTGTTCCGCGCTAAAACCGGGCTGTAATATACTATAATACCTATATAAAAATAAAAACAAATAGAAAGGGAATAGATAACTAAAATGTTAATAGATAAGGAAACTATTTTTATTTGTAATAATATTGAGCGCTGTTCCTCTCTCCGAGACACTGCCTGTATCTAGAATGTTGCTGTGCCCGACAGGGTCCATAATTGTTTATGTAACTTATATTTACCACCTGTATGTACATTATGGATGCAAGAAATTGAATTTGAATTTGTTATGGACTAAGTGATTAATACGGAATTATTCATAATGCCCGCGCAATTTGAAAAATGCCCAATATTACTAATATTGGGCATTTTTCATCAATATGATAAAATATTGAAATAATTAAATTGACCGTGCTTTCTGAATAATGCCCATCACTTATTGGGCCGGGTAATAAAAAGATGTATTTTTATAAATTATTTTAATGTGCACATATGGCATAAGTGCGATTACTATCTAAGCAACAAAGTCGACGGAACCCGGCTGCGCAGGGCTCTTATTTCGTCTGCAGGTTCTACAGTAACCTAACATGTAGGAGATGACGGGAGCTGAGTTCGCTCGGTTTGCACGATCACTTCAGCTCCCGCCTGCCCTCCGTGCCTTAAGGCGCCGATTCCCTTGAGAAGCTGATTTTAAAATGAGAATCACGTCTAAACGGCTAGTCGTAATTTATTGGAAAAATATATGTTATATAAGACCATTTTCTTAATAATTTCATCTAAGCAAATTTTGAGTTTTATTCGTATAACATAGTGTAATTAATTTGTAAAGTTATGTCTAAAACGGACAAAAACACGACAATCACAACAAAACCGTTGGGCGTATTTTAATAAAATTGACACCATATCAAAGACAATTTTTTTTTGTATTTTTTTTTTATTTTTGATATGGTGTCAATTACATTTTTTTTACATTTTGATCTGAAGCTTTTTTTTTACAAGTCATAGAATAATAAGAAAAGTACAAAAAACTACTAAATTTTGGGTCGCGCGGGTGTGAAACGAGTGCGCGTTTTGTTCCCTCAAGGTCGTTGGCGTTAGTCGTCGTCTTAAGCTCCCGAGCTCGTTTCGGTTGCTCATGGACTAATTCACTGACCATTACCGAATTGACCAACTGTTACGTCGCAATATTCATAATGACCAGACAATGTGATAAATATAGACATTTAAATCAGTATTAATTACATTACCCGATTTGACTTGAATAGATTCTTATTCTTTATTGTACACAAATACATAAAGACCTTATGTACAAAGGCGAGCTTAACCCATAATTGGGTTCTCTTACAGCAAACCTCAGTTGCATTAAGACATTTGCATAATTATGAGGACAGTACATTTAAGGGCACAACATTTTTTTTTTAAACTTAATATTTCAAATTCCCGGGCATAATACATAGTGCCCTGCAGACTAATTGCGTAAGTGAAATCAGCAAGGCAATGGGTTTTGACGCGATCAATTACGCAATTAGGCTGCTGACTAATCTCTTGGTACATGACACCTGCACATACGTAAACTCACGACTTTATCTCATGGGGGTAAGCAGAAACTACAGAACGCTACCTGCTACGATCCTTACATTCCTACTCGTCCTCCTTTCGCTCCGTTTGTTTACGTTCATAATCCGGTCTTAATAATCATAATCAGTCTATACTCCTTGTACTTCTTTTCATACACGCACAGCCACAGATATAAATCTAACTAGATGACGCGATTGTATGTATTTCGCGTGTCAAAAAACGGAGTAAAATTACGAGTAATGATCGTACTTTGATCTTTTCATTTAGCATTATATGTACCGGAAATCCAACGAAATCTAAAAAAATGCCTTTTATGCCATATTGAGCTGTAAAGACTATAGAAAAAGTGGCCGATGCATTGAAATGTTTTCTTTCAATCAATCAATCTGCCTAGCCTTTTCCCAACTTAGTCGTTGTCGGCTTCTAGTCTAACCGAATTCAGCTGAGTACCAGTGTTTTACATGGAGCGACTGCCTATCTGACCTCCACAACCCAGTAACTGGGTAATACGGTACCCCTTGGCTAGCCTGCCAGATGACAGATCTCAAGCTTCTGACTACTCGTTTATTTATTTATTTATTTAAGCCATTTATTTATCCTTAACATACAATAAATTGTTATTTTTAGTAAATCATGTAAATTTAGTTATTTTTTTCTTCATTAAGGACCTCTTTTTGAGTAAAGGCCTCCTCCATTTTACTCCAAAGTTTTCTATCTTTGGCTTTTGACGTCCAATTGTCTCCTGCTATCTTTTTAATCTCATCAAGCCACTTATCAGGGGGCCTACCCTGTTTCCTTTTTCCAAACGGGCCAGGCCAGTGAGTTACTTTGTTGGCCCATCTATCTGAGTTCATACGTGCTATGTGGCCTGCCCATTTCCACTTTAGTTTTTTGCAGTGGTTTAGAGCATCTATTACCTTTGTTTGTTTTCTTATATCTGTGTTTCTTTGTTTGTCTATGCGTTTTAGGTTTAGAATACTCCTTTCCATTGCTCTTTGGCAGGTTTGGATTTTTCTTTCAGTTTTCTTGTTGTAGATCCATGTTTGGCACGTATATGATAGGCAGGGTAGTAGACTGGAGTCCAGAACAATTGATTTTAGGTTTATTGGTAGATTTGACTTTAATATTTCCTTATGGCTCCAAAATTTCTTCCATGTTAAGTTTACGCGTCTGTTCAATTCATCTATATGTCTGGATCTTTTTAAGGAAATTTGTTTGCCGAGGTAGATGTATTCGTGTATATATTCTAGCAGGCTACCATCAACTATGATTGGTTGTTCTACTCTATTTGTCATAACCTTGGTTTTAGTAATGTTTAGTTCTAAGCCTATGTTTCTACTGACATTGTTGAGGTCGTTAATCATCTTTTGTAATTGTTTTGGTGTTTTTGAGAATATTACTATGTCATCAGCAAATCTGAGATTATTCAGATATTTTCCATTTATGAAAATTCCTTTTTCAGTCCATTTTAAGCTTTTCATGATATATTGCAGAACAGTAATAAACAATCTCGGTGACAGCGGATCCCCCTGTCTCACTCCTCTGCATATTTTTATTTCCGGACCTTTTCTCTCTAGTCTGACTCTGTTGGTACTTTTCTCGTAGATGTCTTTTAAAAGCTCTATAGTTTAATTTGGTACATTACAGTCTTCTAAAGCTTTCCATATGCTGTCATGAGAAATTGAATCGAACGCTTTAGCATAATCTATGAAGGCCAGGTAGAGTGGAGATTGTTGATCTTCATATTTCTCAATAACTTGTTCAAGGGTATATATATGGTCAACTGTTGAGTAGCCTTTTCTAAAACCTGCTTGTTCAACTGGCTGGTAGTCTTCAGTATAGGGTTAGACTGACTACTCGTAACGACTATCAAAGATCTTCAACTGACAGCTGGGAACAACGGCTTCACGTGCTTTCCGAAGCACGGAGGAAACTCGGTATGTTAAAATGGTCACCCATTCACGGACCGGCCTCGGCAGGTGCTGCTTAACCTTGAAGATCGACCCGTGCGGCTGTTATTATTTATTTAGCCACGAGCTCCTCCCAAATGTTTTCTTTCATTGGTAAGTAAATTTATTTTTAAATTGCTTGTGAAAAAGTGGCACGTTTGGTTTTCATACAGATGAAGGGACTTGCGTTATCTAGTTAGATTTATGTCTGTGCACACGACAGAACTTATTATAAGTAATTTCGATGTTTCCATCATTCTGGAAGACGGATATAACTTGGTACTGTGGTTCAGCATTTACAACCGGATAACTGCCAACCAGTGATTTTTGGACATTTAATTGGACGTTCCATCAATTCTGAATAATTTAATGAGAGGAAAGAATTATAGAATAATTTAGTATATTAGACCGCCATTTTTTATAAATAAAAAGTCCGGACATAAAAACAAATCCGGAATAGAATGAATGAAGGAAGAATCAAGTACCATAGACGGCAATTTTCATAAATATAAAAAGAACCGGACACATAAACCGGATATGTCCGGTAAAATCCAGATAGGGGAGGAAGGGGATAAATTAATGAAGTTGTCAGTACCTTGGACAGAAATCCCGTGTTGGCCCCAGCTATGACCGGGTCGACGCATTTCCTCCCATCCTATTTGAGGACAAAAAACTCGAATATTATATCAGATGTACAAACACACTTAATAACATATTTCTAAACATGTAACTAACTACAACACATTTTGGGTTTTCATGCTTTGGGGTTAGGGAGCTTATCATAAAGACATTCAGTTCAATTCGCATTACACAGGCAAATGTTTTTAAGACCTTTTGAGAGTAACAGCGGTTTTAAGATTATGTTTGCTTATAAAATATTGTTTTTATTTTTTTAATCCGGTCTTCACCTCGATCTCGTCTGATGGTAAGCGATGGTCTACGATGTTGGGAGCGAAAAAAGAAGACGCTTGTTTCGTGAGTAATAGTTGATTTTAGATTAAAATTGTTTGATAGTGTTTATTAATAGTGTCGTGTCGTCATAGTGTCTAGGAAGAAAAGACAACTGACCTCTAAAAGACGATGTGATCTTTATAAGAAACAATTTCAAAATTTTGAATTGATTACAATTGTTTGGTAATCTCACGGTAAAAATAAGTTCGACACCAGAAGGTCTGTTTTTTAAAAGATTTTAAAAAAAGAAGGAGGTTCTCATTTCGACTGAATTTTTTAACCTGTGTGTGTTATCTCAGAACTTTTTACTAGACGAACCCATTTTAATGGTTTTTTATTTGAAAGCTGGTACTTCTCATGTATACCATTTAAATTTGGTGAAGATCTAATGAAGAACTTCGGAGTTATACAACAAAACTCTTCAATAAATAACGGCAAATCTCTTGGGATTGCTGCAAACGCATGTCTGTTTACTGTTTACGCCATTGCATAACATAACATCACGCCGGTTCGCTCTAAAAAGGCTTATGTGTACAGCTCACGTATGCTCAGCTATGGTACACTCTCGTTTCACCGGTTATGTGCAAGTTTTATGTTATTCGGGTAATCTATTCTGCTTCAACTTTGTGCCATATAGTTCACCTCATTGAAACGTGAAAAATTAAAACCTTTTTTTACTAAAATATACAACCGACTTCCAAAAAACCGCTACAAAGTTAAAAATAACTTCAATTAAAACAACTTCAATTTCGGCAGTAAGTGTCAAAAAACGAAGAAACGAAAAAAGGAACACCGACTTCCGAAATTGAAGTTATTTTTTTTACTTTTTTGTGTCTTTTTATGGTGTGAAGTTGGTTGTATTTTTTAGTAAGTCAGTATTTTGTTGATCCATATATGTTAGCATAACTCTTAGCGTGTCTAGATCGGTCTTTGAATTGAGTATTTGAAATTAGAACGTGTCAAACTCAACTTTAATGACAAAGTTTGACAGTTTTTCAGGCTTAAGTTGAGTTTGAAAAATACTCAATTACAAATTCTTAATTTTGACATCAGAGGTAAAAATTTATTATTTATGATTAATTTAATGATTATTTATTATAATGGGCACCTTTACGCCGGGCATAGTAAGGTGCGGATTATTTAACTAGTCATAGAACGTGTCGTTGTGGATTAGATTTAATTGTTAAGAAAATAATAATTTGAATGATATAATATAAATAAACATAATTTGAATCAGAGGTATAGATGAACACCTAATATTCATTTCAACATCAACTTTATAAAATGTTAGTAAACATTACGAAAAATCATTCAAATCAATCGAAAAACCGTACTTCAGAGGCAGAGAAAAGACAAAGGCCAAAAAGAATATGCAAACATCTTTCTAAAAATTACATTTGCCAACAAACAAATTATGAAGAAACATAGTTATACATATTGTTGTATCACAGACGGATTCGGTGTCCCCTCTTAAAGATAATTTCAATTATATTGTCTTTTCTGGGCCCTACTTAAGTATTTCAGTTTGGGTCGCAGTGTTGAGGCATAAGCTGTGAGCGATTTTTGGGTACGATTAATCCACGAGTGGTAAGAATTTTTGTTCAGCCATGACAGCTTTTTCATTGCATTGCAGCACAAGTTATACAGTGCTAGTTTCCTCATCATCATCATATCAGCCGAAAGACGTCCACTGCTGGACATAGGCCTCCCGCAAACGTCGCCACATTGACCGGTCCCGCGCGTCTCGCAACCAGCGGATCCTCGCAACCTTCACCAGGTCATCGGTCCAACTGGTGGGAGGCCTTCCAACGCAACGTCTTCCGGTTCGCGGTCGCCACTCCAGAACCTTTCTGCCCCATCGGCCATTCGTTCTGCGAGCAATGTGCCCTGCCCACTGCCACGTAAGTTTGGCAATTCTTCGGGCTATGTCGGTAACCTTGGTTCTCTTGCATGGAAACTCCGAGCATAGCAAAGCCCTCTCCATTGCCCTTTGAGTGACTGTAAGCTTTCTGATAAGGCCCATTGTAAGCGACCACGTCTCAGAGCCATATGTCATCACTGGCAACACACACTGGTCATAGACTTTCGTCTTGAGACACTGCGGTAAGTTGGAAGAGAAGATACCGCGCAACTGCCTGAATGCTGCCCAGCCGAGTCGGATTCGACGGTTGACCTCTTTATCGAATACGATTTGATTTATACTATACCGCTAAAGGATTTTTATTAAGTAAAATTCCCTTAAGTATGTACGCAATGGACGCAATGCAAAAAGTCGACGGATTTTGACTAGAATTTTATATAATAATCTAATAATTTATTTACAATGCATGTCCTCGAAAAGAGCGGTTTTCCAAGCAGCCAAACTGTGCGGAAAGTGTCACTTTTTTTCACTAGTGCTTTTTACTTTCCTGTACTTTTTTAATTTTTAACTCCAACGTCAGCCCGACGCATAGAGTTTTTATTATTTGAGAAAAGTTTTAAAAATTAGTTAGGTAGATTATCATTCATATAAAAGGTAAAATAAAACTAATACTTTATTTTAGGCGTTTTTAATTACTCTAGATTTAGATTTTGATCCATAAATTAATTTAAAATATTCATTAAATATGTTTGGCAGAACGTATATTTTGCTCGTGCCTTATTGTGTTACGATGTGACAGCTATTCGCACATGCGCAGTAGATATGCCCGAGGAACTATTAGTTAATCTGTGGATATGCTGAACGCGCTTGAATAAGCCCGCCATTTTATTAATTTCATTTTATTAATTTATTTATTTCCTCGCACAATGCATAGTAAAATGTTGTATGATACACGTACGTAAGATGATTTCCGACTCGTGTCGATTTATCCACTCATCGGCAATCACCTACCTTCCGCACTTGTATTATAAATAACTATTACAAAATTATTAATTAAAAGGTAGATAGATTAGTGTATGGCTCAAATCTTGCAACTGAATTTTAAAGCAGTTATCCTCCTCCGATTAAGATGACATTTTGCATACACGTTTAGTTTGGATGACAATGCATGGTTAGTTATGTGACGTCATTCTAAATCCAATATGGCGGACGGCCCAAGATGGCGGACTAGTTATTTTTTATGCACCTATCAAATGAAAGGGTTTGCTGAGAAGAATACGAAACATTTTTTTAATTTTTATAATATGATTTGTTATTCTGTGTACCTCTGTACCAGTCTGTTAGTGTATTTCTTAGATGTACAACAAACTTTCAACAACGTTATAGAACTACACATAAATTATTATTTTTATTATCAATAGGCTCGCGCTTGACCACTATCGCACCTGATGGTAAGCGATGATGTGGTCGACGTAAATCAGGTCTGTTATCCCCGAAACGATAGAACACCCACACTTTGCCAGTTTAAATTCCGTGTACTAGGGGGCCAGACTATTTCATATTCTAGATGGAAAAACCCAATAACACCCAGCACCCAGGAACTCATGCCCAGTAGTGTTGACAGCTGTGGCAACATTAATGTAAAAATGTGTTATTATATGGCAAGCCACACTGAATGGTCTCGCACGCTCATTCTTGCTCATTTATTTCATTCAAATTGTATCATTCCTTTGACGTCTGGTTCGATTCATTTTTCTTACAATAGCGAATTAAAGAAGGTCACGAATTAAGAATTAATTTATTTAAGGTTGTCCTAGTAGGTAGACGGCACGAACTATTATTTGCGCGGGGTTAAAATGCATGCTATCTCATCCGACAACACGTGTGAAAGAGATAGATGCTGGGATGAGCAGTAAGAAGCTAGTTCGCGTACGAATACACACATTTTTGCAAATTTGTAGCGAAATGGTTGATGATTTAGGACGAAAACGAGCGCGCGAAATTTTATAAACAGACCTTTGGGAATATGGATATCATGAAAAAACTACAAAGTGTATCTGTTCAAAATAAAATTATTAGCATTGTTGAACTATTAATCTATTCCTGTAAGGTAACTGTTTTGCAATTTTCCTTCTTCTTATAGTATTTAATTCCGCCCAAAGATGCGTCAAAATTAGTGTTGAAATATGGAACTTTCTTTGTATGGTCTGACCACGTGACTTAACGTTCAGATGTGTCATTCCCATCCATTGATTCGTTTTCTACTAGCGTTATCGATTGTAGATTGTCAACTCGCTCGCGCTCAGCTCGCTGCCCGCTCGTCGCTCACACCGCTCCCAACCAGCGAAGCGTGCCAGGACGTTTGTTTTGCTTCTTTTTCTAAAAGGTTTTGTTTTTTTAATGTTTCGCTGGGAATCTTTTCTTTCACAAAGGCATACTGGCTTATTCAGTGGAAACACACGGCCATGGAATTGGTGCGGGCGCGTCAAACGAGGCCGTGTCGTTTTGTTGTGAATACGGACGTGAGATGACAGGTTTCTGTGTTGTTTTTTTTTTGTTTAAACGTCTTGAATTTTTGCTTTTTTACGCATTAAATGGCGTTTGGGTGTGAGGAGTTTAAGATTATTTTTGGGGCTACTTTTCGAGTTTTTATTCTTAGTCTGTCGATGGGAATACAATTTTTAAATGTTATGTGGCGACTGCGTGGTTTACTTATGATAAGCATAAAATATATAGTAATTATTTAGATTGGCATAATGTAATTCAGCATAATGATCGTTGCGCATAATATTGTTAGGCATAAATGTTTTGCCATAATGTTTATTGGCATAAATCCTGTTGGCATAATAATAATGCAAAATAATGTTATAAACGCATAATTTAATATGTTTAAAGAGCAATTCTTGTATATATTATGTATATATATATATAATCTGAATCTCAGAAACGGCTCCAACGATTATCATGAAAGATTTCATTTTTAGAAAACGTCGTTTTCTCTATTTTCACCCGAGCCGGTCACCTAGGTTCTGATATTTACTTATGTAGTATAATGATTCCTTGAAACTTGAAAATAAAAAATAAGTACGCCCGCGTAAAAAGTGTTTTTACGCGGGCGTACTTATTTTTTATTTTTTTTCTTATCTTTTTTTTCGAATTACTTTAAAACAAATAAGTTTTATATATTTTTGAAACCACCTCTTAAAACCCTTTATTTTAATACCCCACACAATGCGCTTGGAAGAAAAAAAAGAGGTCTGAACGTCTGAGCTACTCAACTTCTGAGGCGCGTTTTAAAAATTTTACGAAAGGAGGTTCAATATTGATATTCTGGCTTCGAGTGGGCGCACGGCCAGTACTGTGTTAACATTGGGGAATATGTACGCCTTAACTTTAAAACAAAACCAAGAGGCCATAAACAAGTGACATCCAAACACCGAAACCGTGGCAGTTTAAGTAGGCGTTTCGGCCGCTAAGTTTCATCCGATCCGGTCGGAACAGGAATTTCATATAATTTTTTTTCGAGTGGTGTTGCGGTGCGGACCACACATTTTTTTGAAAGCAAATTTTGTACGATCAGAATGAGAAACCTTAGGTAGGGTTATATTATTTAAATATAAGTTAGACAATTTTTGGAAAAAGTTAAAGCTTAATTATAATTAATAAACCTTTACAAAAATCCAAATATATAGTTCACACCTGCGATTGAAATTAGTTGAGGGTTTAACAACATGATAAAAATATAACTTCCTCTTTTGCTTTTTTAGTTACATGTTGAACAATTATATTTATACCCAAATTACCAGAAGTTCAGAATTATGAAGAATTTGTATTTGCGGGCCTAGAATCATAAGCGGTGAGGTCCGAATCAAAAATCTCCCAGTACTCTTTTTACATTTCATGATTCCTGCAATACTTCCTCATGATTATAATCTCCTGGTACTTAAGTTAGTCTTTACCGGTAATGATTCCAGCCCCGCAAGTATTAAGACTTCTTCATGATTCTGGCCTTCTGGTAGTTTAAGTATAAATACTTATAATGTATAAATGCACCTAACTAAAAAAGCAAAAGAGTAAGTTATATTTTTATCATGTTATTAAACTCACTACTGATTTTATGTTTTGACCGTACTTTGCCTCTAAAAAAGGATTCGTCCAAAACGCCACTCAAGAATGCAATCAATAATGAAATTCCTGTTTCGACCGGATCGGACGAAACTCAGCGGCCGAAACGTCTACTAAGCCAGTGGCAGTGTAGCGATTGAAAAAATTACAAAAATATATGGAATGTCAAAATTTTCGGTATGTTACGTCATCAATCCCTTACTCGTTCAAAATTCCAAAATAGCGATTCGAACATTGCCATCGCTGATATCGAGTGACACTTGTTTGAAGCCTCAGTTCACTCACAAAATCACTTCACTAAAATTATTTATTTACGTCCGTTTTCGCCACCCCCATACACTCACGGGATTGAATTCCCTCTCAATCGATATCCCGGACTAGGGAGGCGCTCCGGAATCCCCTTGAATCCCACAGAGCATCTAGACGCCTTGGCGGCCACTGAGAGCCGGCATTGCTAATGCTTTTCATACAAACCAAGCGTCGACCTGCAGCCTAATTGCGTAAATGATTTCGGCTAGGCAAAGGGTTTGATCCCATGAAAGAGTATGACAAATTCTCTTTAAATAATTAGGTATTTCCAAAAATTATTAGACGCTTTTATTTCTGAAGATACTCTTTCGAAAGAGTCCAATTATTTTTTGGCAATACCACGGGGTACCAGCGCTAAGAAAGAATATTTGGTTCAAATAAATCTCGCTAGATGGCGCGATATGCACCGATTTTGTTATTAAATTGAGTTGTAAAAATTGTATGTTCTTGTTCAATCAGCTCTCCTAAGCACAAAATTATGAAATATTGGGCTCTTAATTCATATTTCAAAGATTATCTGAACGGATCATTTAAAATTGATGCCAATAGGTGGCGCGGTTTTCAATTGCCCGAATACCCGATTATTTAAATTTGTATTGTAACACATTTTGGTGCAATGAAAATGTAAAAACTTGCAAAAAAAACCATAAAATAAATTGTCACTGTATTTAAAGAGAAAATATTCACGAACCGAGTAAACCCTTTTACTTGCAAGTCGCTGTTAAGGTTGAACTAGTCGACGGCACGAACTATTTTGTGCGCGGGGTTAAAATGCATGCTATCTTATCCAACAACACGTGCGAAAGAAATAGATGCTGAGATGATTTACAGACTTTTGGGAGTCATGAAAAAACTACTTAATGTATATTTTCAAAATAAAATTATTTGCATTGTTGAATTACTAATCTATCCCTGTATGGAGGCAGTTTTGCAATTTTCCTTCTTCTTATGGTATTTATTTCCGCCCAAAGATGCTTTAAAATTAGTGTTGAAATATGGAACTTTCGACGCTCATAACTTTCAAATATATATTTTTTTCCCATACAGGACTAGATAATGATAAGACAAATTGATATCATTTTTTTGTTTTGAACGTACATCGTCAAACAGTGGAGTAATCTCTAGACTACGTTTGTATGGAAGAATTTTCGACTAGTGTAACCTTAACACCATGTATCTATCGCCATGGAACGGAAAAGAACGCGACTGATGTACAAAAAATAATCAGTTTAATCGGACGAAAAATGCTAGTTACGTCGGCACGGTTTCTTTGTATGGGATGAGGCATCTGTATGTTAGTATTATATTATCTGTGGTAATGCCTTGTCTAGTCGCAATTGACGCGGCTTTTCGTGCTCAATCAATCAATTGTCCTAGACGTTGGCTTCAAGCTAACTAGATGCACCTAGATACCCTTTTGCAAGAATGGTCACAGCGGTTCTTTGTGTATCTGAAGTGGGTTCTGCGAACCATTGCGCAAGAAACAGTTTGTCATCGAGTATTCTGCACCGAGTAAGCGAGACAGGAAGATGCGTCAAACGTAAGCGAGTGAAAGAGGCAGTTATACAATGCAAACTTCACCTTCATCATTGACACCTGTAAAAACTTTATTACAAAAAAATACTACCGACTTCCAAATAAGAAAACTACAAAGTAAAAAATAACTTTATTTTTGGAGGTCTGTGTCTTTTGTAAGTACATTTTTTTTTGCGTTATGGACACCGACTTCCAAAAATAAAGTTAATTTTCACTTTGTAGTTTTTATTTGGAAGTCAATAGAATTTTTATGTAAATAAGTTTTTTTCACTTTATAGTTGTACCTACCTCACAGGCAAATTGTTTAGTAAGGTTACCTACCTATAATGCCAGAATAGATTACCCGAATATCATGCGACTTGAACATAACCAGTGAAATGAGAATGTACCGAGGTGAACTGTACACATCTGCGTACCCCTTTAGTGCGTACTGGCGTGATATTATATCATGAAATGGTGTAAACAATAAACAGACATGCGATTGCATCAATCCCGAGAGATTTGCCGTTGTATATTGAAGAGTTCTGTTGTATATCGCCGAAGTTCTTCATTCATTTTTGAATTTCGGAACCAATCCGATATTTTCGACCGGATATTTCCGTCAATTTCGGACCGGTAAAAAATCGGTCCGTGAACATACACAAAAAAAACAAACATAAAGTCGAACATAGAACCTCTTCCTTTTTGGTAAGTCGGTTAAAAATTGCTACTGCAATGGGTCTTGCAGCCAACTTCAGAGACACAAAGATCCGCTGTGAGTATTATTATTTATTTCGCCACGAGTTCCACCTCTCGGGGTTCCGTACTCTGTGTCTTATATTGTTAGAGGGGCGCACGATACCTGGGCTTTGCTACATTCCCCGGGATCTCTATTATAAACGAAGATCAGCTTACAGGGATTTGAGCTCTGAGCTTTGGTTGTTGTTTTTTTTTAATATAAACTCAGCTTACGTGCTTGAGGTCGCGGGTTCAAATCCGGGCAAATATCAACGTGACTTTTTTAATTCATATCCTATCTACACTATTCAACGAGCAATATATTTGTAATCACGTTCTCGAAAACGGCTCTAACAATTTTGATAACATTTGCAATATAGAGCGAGAAATTACGATGATGGTGTTGACTGCAACTTTTGACGTTATGCGCTGTTGTCTATTTGTAATTTGGTCATTTTTCTCCTGTGATCTTGTGCGCTTTGTTCATTTTACGACTACACCGTACCGCCTGTATGAGCGTACCCTAATGCCCTGAAGCTAATTCCATCGCTTGAAGTATTAATTAACTACTAAATAATTCATAATTATGAAATTGAAGAAGTCATATTTACAGAAAGCTATCTGTATTAATAATATACAAACAGTCTTATACTGTATGTATTCTCTGATGTATTATATCCAAATTTCACCAGTTATATTTAATTCTAGGTAACAGGGGGTTGGACGGGGAAGTTGCGCAGCATCTTCTCGTCCAACTTACCACAATGTCTCAAGACGAAAGTATATGACAAGTGTGTGTTGCCAGTGATAAACTATGGCTCTGAGACATGGACGCTCACAATGGGCCTCATCAGAAAGCTTACAGTCAACCAAAAGGCAATGGAGGGGGCTATGCTGAAGAGATCGGCAAGAGAACCAGGGTTACCAACAAAGCCCGAAGAATTGCCAAACTTAAGTGGCGGTGGCCAGGGCACATTGCTAGCAGAATGGATGGTCGATGGGACATAAAAGTTCTGGAGTGGCAACCGCGAACCAGAAGACGTTGCGTTGGAAGGCCTCCCACCAGGTGGACCGATAACCTGGTGAAGGTTGCGGGGATCCGCTGGATGCGGGATCGGTCAATGTGGTGACGCTTGGGGGAGGCCTATGTCTAGCAGTGGACGTCTTTCGGCTGATATGACGATGATAATGAACAGGGGGCTACGCATGCCTTTGATCGGACACACAAACGAACCTCAGACTGTGTCTGAGTAATACCTATCGGCAATACCACAACCCATGATTCTTCTGAGAATATGTATGTGTACCATCATATTCTCTCCTCTCCTTATTTAAATTTATTTGGGTCGGCGCAATAATATGTCTTATTATTCCATACTTGTCCTTTAGTAGTAGGGATGTTAAGGAAATGATGATATCGGAACTGCAGTCGGTTTCAGTCAGTTTTCAATTTGGTTGCCAAAATGCAATGGTGCCAACCTGCGGGTAATACGTAGTTATTTATATATCATCATCACCCTTTTAAGGCGCCGATTCCCATGAGTAGCTGAATTTTAAAAGAGAATCACGTCTAAACGGCTAGTCGTAATTTATTTGAAAAAATATATGTTATAGTAGACCATCATCTGCCTAGCCTTTATCCCAATTATTGTTGGGGTCGGCTTCCAGTCTTACCGGATTCAGCTAAGTATCAGTGTTTTGCATGGAGCGACTGCCTATCTGACCTCCACAACCCAGTAACTGGGTAACAAGATATATAATATGTTATAGTATACCATTTTCTTAATAATTTCATCTGAGCCAATTTCGAGTTTTATTCGTATAACATAGTGTAATTAATTTGTAAAGTTATGTCTAAAACGGACAAAAACACGACAATCACACCAAAACCGCTGAGCGTATTTTAATGAAATCGACACCATATCAAAGACAATTTAATTATCTACATTTTGATCTGAATCTTTTTTTTTAAAGTCAAAGAATAATAAGGAAAGTACAAAAAACTACAAAATTTTGGGTCGCGCGGGTGTGAAACGAGTGCGCGTTTTGTTCCCTCAAGGTCGTTGGCGTTAGTCGTCGTCTTAATGTTTTCACTGTTGAGACACAGTGTTCCCCTCTGTGAGAGGAAATTTGGGCCTTAATCCACTCGCACTGGGCCTATAATAAATGAAATACGGAGTTTAAGAAATGGCATAAGGAACTTCGGTTCTGACAGGGGTCCCCGGTCGCACACGATTTTGTTTTTTTTTTAAATGATCTCGGTGGTGTGTCAGAGATATTTTTGGTAAGGAAGAGCTGACCCAAAAAAATCCCGGTACTATGTAAAATTATTGGAAAATCATCAAAAACTTTGCACCAGTAATTTTTAGAGAATGGTGCGAGCTAAAATTATATCCTAACCATTCCCGGTCGAAAAGGCCTTATCAACCTACACGGAAAGCTTAATCCACCGTGAATATACCTACCTACTGTTACCAACCAGGCCCCTACGTTCCAATTTACACCTTCAGCTTATTGACTTAAAGTCCAAATAACATCACAAGGATCCACCCCTTGAAAATTTCGTTCTACCTCCTCCATTGTAATATGGGCTTTGTTTCTTTGAAGATAAGGTCGGGAATTGAGAGGAGATTGATGTTTGAAGGAGATATACAGGATGAATTTTTTATGTCCCAACTTGCGGATCTAAACCGACTTTGAAAATGGAAGTTATGTAATTTGCCTGGCAATAGTTTATGTATGGTGTTTAAATGTTTGATTAAGGCTTTATTAGACGATGGTTTAAATTAGTTTGTTTTGTTTTCGCTTCTTGTAATTAGTGACTCTTAATTGAGTGCCGGTGTCGGTGTTTTAGTTGTTCCAATTTCATGATACAAACTGGGCGTCTTTTAGTCCAGAAGGAAAGAAGGAAGCAAAAACTAAGTGGCAAACAAAAAAAAACAGAAAAAAACGAAAAAAAAAACTAGTTAAAATAACTGACGACATCCGACTGGCCATGGAAAACAGGCTCCTCACAGTATTGATTTTACTGGACTTTAGCAGTGTTTTTAATTCAGTTGATTTTGACATCCTCTTAGGTATCCTATCCTCTCTTAATATATCTCCTGCTGTGATCGAGTGGTTTAATTCTTATCTTCGGGGTCGCTCGCAATCGGTTCGCTCAGAGGAGGCTTCCTCTGACTGGTGCGATCTCGCTGCGGGTGTTCCTCAGGGTGGCGTCCTTTCTCCTCTTCTTTTCTCTGTTTTTATAAATGCTATCACTAAGGTCTTAACTTCACACTTTCATCTCTATGCCGACGACCTGCAGCTTTATCGCCACTTCAAAATAGAAGATCTCACTGGTGCTGTCGATGCCATCAATAATGATCTTAAAAACATCTATGAGTGGGCTAAAACTTTTGGTCTTTTAGTAAACCCAACTAAATCACAAGCGCTCATTATTGGTGGCAGACATTTCGTCAATTTACTAAGTAACCAGCATCTCCCTCCAGTTTTGTACGATTCTGTCGCTATAGCCTATACAAAAAAAGTAAAAAACTTAGGTGTTTTCTTAGACTGCAACCTATCTTGCGAAGCGGCTGCGATGAGCGTCATTTCGTCGGCCATTGTTGCTGGATTGTGTGGCTCATTAAAGGGTTCTGAATCAAAGGTCATACTATTGCAGCCATATTGCAACATGTTGCCTGCAATTGATTGCTCAGCCATAAAATGCACTAAAATGTTTTTTTGATGGCTGGGCAATGTTTGCCAATAATTGCAGCCACAAATTGTCGTAAAATATGGCCCGTTTAGACGCCCCTTTACGCAATTAGGTGCAGGTATCATTGGATTTACAGGGTCAAATTAAAGGAGTATAACTCTAAAACTAGAAAAAAAAATATCCTTTTGGAATTAAGCATGGGGGCGAAACCGCGGGCAATTGCTAGCCATCATTATGCAGCGAGCAAGCACAATGATCAATACACCTTCCACATGACTAAAAGCCTTTTCACACCACCACAGCCACATTCAAATATTAAAATAAATAATTTTCATCCAGCTGCCCGAATTACCAACTGAACTGTATTTTAAAATAATCCCGCATCAATAAAGACTCAACCTGTATATATGTAAATTATAACATCAAGCGGCGCTCGGTTCGTTAAGCCTTCCTTTTACCACCACCCTGTATAAGTGACGAGAGGAGGCGGGAATCATCCTGTATACTGTTAAAACCTTTTTGCGGGAAAACGTATAAAAGATAATACTTTCATGGATATGTAGGATGGTTAAGTTACATTTGATGCGGCCAATTTTTTGATGGGTTATTAGGTACTATTTGCTTTTAAAACGGTGATGGAAAATATAGGTGTACCAGAATGTCATGGCATTTTTAATTTTTTTTAAATTGTGATTTTCATATGGCAATGTCAATTGTCACCTGTCGAATCAAAGTACTTGATGTGTCAACCGCTGCTGAATTTTTTTGATATTATCTGGAAAGTTTGTTATTTTTGTGAAAATGTCAAAAAACCCACTTCGATCTCATGCGAGACATATTGTTTTCAATGTGTATCATAAAATAAGGGAAGAAGAAGGCGTAAATCAAACTCAATCTTTGATTTTAAAGTGCGTCGTATAGTGGACCGGTAAGTTGGACTGACTTGTTTTGATACTTTTAGTTTAATTTATATTTTTCTTACTTAATATTAATTTCTTTCCATTACTATTATATGGTAAATCGTAGGTCAGGGCACATCGAATGATGGCCGGAAGGAAATGGCAACAGTAATGTAACTGTTACTAATTCTTCGACAAGATATTGATTTTAACGGAGATTGAGAATCTTTGACGTAAGAAAAATATTAAGTAATAATCTGCGCCCTGCAGTGGGAGTGAGACGGGAGTTTTTGGCGGGATTTTGTCGAGTGAAGTTCAGTGGCTGTTAATATTATTTGCAAATTGATTCCTAGTGGATATTGTGATATATTATTGGTGTAGTTTTGTATCTCAACTGTCTCCGCAACTGGACAATTTGTAAAATCATTGACAAAAGCGATCTCGGGATAGTGGAGCGGTGTATTTTATTGTAGTATTGACTGCGTCTGCAAAGCTTACTGGGAAGACTGACTCGATACAATTTGCTGCCAAATACTCCAAAAAACATTAGAATCTGTTACATCCGCATTCTAATGCATACTAAAGAATAAATATAAGATTCAAAACTCTTTCCATAGACGTGGCTAAAAGGTCCTAGCAACCAGGCCATAAAACTTACATAAAAAAAAATATATAGACTGATGATGATGAATGACTTTAAGTAACATGATACATTTTATTATTTTTTACAGACTTTATACATAAAGAGATTGGTTTTGAATATGTTAAATGCCAATGAAAAAGAACCATTTTGATGGAGAGAGATGACATAAAACTACAAAGATACAAGTTTTTGAAATGCCAGTGGAGTTCATGGAATCGTATTCTAGTTTTCTAGTTCTGAATGAGGTTTTAAGTTATTAGTATGATTTAAATGCTAAATAATAAATTAGTACATAAATTAATATTCAATTGATTTATTTTTCCTATGTTAAGAACACGATGTATAACAACATTATTCATACACATACCTATAATACTCACAGTGGATCTTTGTGTCTCTGAATTGGTTGCAAGACCCCGCGCAGTAGCTATTTTTGTGTCAATGTTGAAGGTGAAGATAGCATTGTATAACTGTCTCTTTCACTCGCTTATGTATGTCACATAAGCTTACGGAGTTTCTTGTGCATTCTTCTCCATAACAAGCTACTTTCCGAATGCACGGTAGAATCAACTTTTATTCCATGTAAATTTAAATTGTGACATTCAAAAGTGCCGCTTGGTGGCCCAGTTGAAATAAATATCTTTTGTCTTTTGTCTTTTTTGTAATCGTCCTATCTCGCTTACTCTATGCAGTATACTCGATGACAAACTGTTTCTTACGCAATGGTTGGCAGGACCAAGTTCAAAGACACAAAGATCCGTTGTGACTACTATAATATAGGTACCTCATGTTCATTAATACTAAAGACATAAATAAAAATTAAACAGTATCAAGATCGTTTGATCCATTTTCCCCAGTATTGCATACAACAAATTTTTATTTCCCTTTTTGCCATGAGATTCTGGTAGACCTATATGAGAAAACCGGCTTACGTTCCAAACTTAAGTGGTAGTGAGCAGAGCACATTGCTCGCAGAACGGATGGACGATGGGAACGAAAACAAAAAGAGAAGAAAAAAAAATACATTACTGTAATTATGAATATAGCCAGTTTGATTTTGTCTACACTAAATTGCTCTATGCAGCAGAGCAGGACCAGCATGTTTAAAAAAAATCTTATCTTGAATATAATCATCTAATTTTGTAAACCTTTTAAGGATTATGCTTTAGAAAGTAAAAGTTTTACGGCAGTAAAGCAGTGGAAGGCCCTTAAGGCCCGGTATCCCCCGAAACGGAGAGGTGATGTGCTGTGAAGCTGGCAGGTTACTTCCACCAAAACCGAAAGGAAATGCGTAGTAGAGAGGAGATGTAAGCTGTGCGTAGTGGAGATGTGAGCTGTGAGAGCAAGAAATCAGTGAAGTGTGTTTACGAAAGGAAGACTCCATGCGGGGAACATTGCGCGCGAGCGCGGGCGCCGCAGCCCAGCAGGCCGACCACACACATCTCCGCTCTGCCGCGCCGTTTGCTCGCTCGCGGCACAAAATTCTATAGAAAAGTGAGACATCTCCTCTCCGCTCCAGTTGATCCATTTCCACCGAAGCTAAGTGGAGAGGAGATGTTGCACTGGTGTGCGGAAACTGCGCCTAAATTCAGTGTCTATAACCACATGGATACTGCAAATTCTTCCCCCTGTCAAAACAAACGACAGTAGACTAATAAATAAAGCTGCAACAATACTTTATTTAGGGATATCAATATTTAAGACCAGTATTCAATCGTATCGGAGACATTCATATGGCCACAGAACATGGAGACGCCTTGGCGGGCTCTGCTAGAGACTACATTGTCAAAAGTTTACGTACAAACCGATTGTGTCATTGTTTCTGATGTTTTGTCGCTCGGCTATAGGTAATTACTCGGACTACTCACTCGGGGCGGCCGCACTGTGGATAGAAATGACCTACGGTTGGTCTCTCGGTATTAGTTCTGTCTGACCGCCAAGCGAGCAAGCAAGCATCGCTGAGCAAGTATAACTTTGATAGCTCATGTCGCTGCGACAAACTTGTGGTGAGAGAGTACTCGCTGGCAGTCTGAACGGCCAGCGATGTGTCTCTTTTATTGACACGGGATCTTATATCTTTTATACGTTTCTTCAGCGAGAAAATAGTCAATAGCTAATCGCTTACTCGTCGGCGGTGGGAAAAGTGCTTTATGAATAGAAATTGACAGCCCATGACTATTCCGACTATGTATATGATGGTTTCTATATAGATTTATTAACCTATGTTTTGTAACATTTTTTCTTACATCTCCCGCTAAATAAATCTGATGAAATCCCGAACATGGTCCTTCGAGCCGGATTAGAAGATTTCACGTTGAAGAAACTTTGATCAGCTATTGTTACAAGGATATCAAGAGAATTGGTAGATAACTCATAATTACAAGCGTAGTTAGGTTTGGCATCCATTTTGCTGTGTCATTGTGATGATTTGGCATTTTCCGTGGTCTGGACAATCGAAATCATTATTAGTTCCACCCAATACTCTATTATCAGTTAATTAGCTAAAGTTATATACAAAGAGTATCCAATGTCCATGATACTTTTCACACGGTCTTCTCCAAAACGATTTACACTTTCGAATGAGTAACTAGCTTCAGTTTTCTGACTAACCGACTCCTTGACAATTCAAAACGCCTGTAAATGGTTTATTTGAAATAAATGATTTGAGTTAAGTTTGTGAGAGTCGAAACGAACTCTTTATGTGGGTACGAGTATTGTTAGTAATGTCACGTATAGTCACTTAGTAGCTCGATCGAGACTGATTGGCTACTCCTGTCGATTCAGTACTCTGTGGCTATTGTGGACAATATTTATATGGACAGTCACATGAATGCTATAGATTTTTAAGTAGCTTACCGTGTGGATTGGCGCTTTTTAATTAATATTTCTTTTGTGAACACAGCGTGTTTATAAGTGACGAGAGATAGCGGGTGTTTTAATTTTAAGTAGTTTTCGTTTTTGTATATCAAAACTGTAGTAAAAAAAAAAACTAGCTTTTCTTTTAAATAAAATTATTAAAACAAGCTTTTTTCATATTTTTCTCAGCAAACCCTTTCATTTGATATCATGGCCGAGCACAAAAATAAAAAGAAAGAAAGAAAGAAAAATATTTATTTGTGACCCGCACAGGAGACACAGAAAATAAGCATACACTTAAACAATAATAAAATAAAAAGCCTGTGCGAGACCAAAAAGGCTCCTATCTCAGCATGTGCAGCGATATCCAAAAAAGGTAATAACGCTGCGCTGATATTCTGATAGGGCCTACTGTTGTTGAGAAACTGGTCCGCCAGCTTGTGCCGTCCGCCATATTGGATTAAGAACGACGTCAGTTAGCTAACCATGCATTGTCATCCAAACTAAACGTGTATGCAAAATTCATCTTAATCGGTGGAGGATAACTGCTTCAAAATTCAGTAGCAAGATTTGATCCGAACACACTTACATACATACATTGCAAATTAAATAAAAGCTTGTAAAGTATACATCGTCATGAGAAACAAACGTGTGTGCAATATGTCAGCTCAATCGAACAGTGGGAAGTGAATCAAATTCAATTTTAAATATTTGATTACACACACGACATCGGGACAGATGAAACTAAATATATGCTTGTACCATTGGCTAGTCTAGGATAGGATAGGATGGACCCCATTTTCAGCATTTATACTCCCATTTGGTCCGTCGTGTGTGCAGGCCTCTTCTCTGTCTCCCCCGGTGGGTTCCCGCATTGTCGAGGCGAGGGTCTCAGTAGCCGTGGCTTGGTCACCCACGGTGAAGCGAAGAGGAACCCGAGGAGAGGCCGCTTGTCAGGGATCGTTTGCCAACTAAGCCAACGACGTAGTAGGTTGCGATGCCGCTTGGTAACAGGCGATATCGCAACGGTTCTGGTGCGCCGGTGATGGGGGGTACTCCCCTGAGGAGGGTCCGGTGACGGACAGCCGCGGCGGGTTCGCGGTGAGTGCTAACGCGTGCCCGTGTTCCCGCCATAAGCGGCACAGGAGGACACCGTGGAGTTTTAGTGGGTTGGAGTCCCACATAACTACACTATCTCCCCGTGGTAGTGAGCATGAGGATTTCGCCACGCAAAAAAAAAAACAAAACGGCCGCCTCTCTGTGAGAGGGAATGGGCCGTAATCCATCACGCGGGCCCAGTGCGGGTTGGTGGATGTCACATGTCTTCGAATGTTTGGTTCTAAGACATGCCGGTTTCCTCACGATGTTTTCCTTCACCGTTTTGTGAGCTGGCTGGACTAACAACGAAGTGGAATTTTGTATTTTTCCCTACTCTTTCATTATTCTCTTCTGATTAATTTCGTTGCGGGATCCAAATTTGTTCTCCTGGACTTCGTCGAGCTTCATTGCCTCGGCGCTTTTCTGGTGGTCGCCACTGTTGATTCTAGCTTTCAGGAGTTGCAGTGGTTTGGGAATAGTGCGATGGAATAGTGGCTGGACTAACAAGTTATTTTTCACTTTGTAGTGTTTTTATTTGGAAGTCGGTTGAATTATTTTGTAAAAATGTTTTTTATTTTCATTTTTTAGTAGTACATAATGGGCAAGTTCTATAGTAAGGTATCTATAATGCGCACAGTGATGCCAGAATAGATTACCCGAATAACATGTAACTTGAACATAACCAGTGAAATGAGAGTGTACCAAGGTGAACTGTACACATCTGCGTACCTGTTTAGAGCATACTAGCGTGATGGTATGTTATTAAATGTGATGTATAAACAAAAAACAGACATGCGGATTGCAGCATTCCCGAGAGATTTGCCGTCATTTATTGAAGAGTTCTGTTGTATATCGCCGAAGTTCTTCATCAGATCTTTACCAAATTTAAATGGAACCATTTCGGGATAAACTTCTTTACTACTACTTACTTAGAATTTTGCAAATCCGTTTATATATATCGGGGTTATGCCCGAATATACATGAAAGAAATTTGTAAACTTCCCAATTGAGAACCTCCTCTTTTTTGACAAGTTAAAAAAAAAATGGTATTGCGGAGTTATTTCTTACTAGTAACAAAACTAATTTTGTATTATTTTATTCCACCCTATTTAATCTCCTGGAATTGAAGATGATTTTGTTGTGACTTTTGTATTCACTTATCGGTTAAAGTCTAATTTCAAATAAAGTTTTTTTTTTTTTTTTACCAACCTTTAAAGGAGAATGCTCATGGATGTATGGAATCCCGTACCATGCTGCATCATAATCATTTTTTTTTTATAGACTACACTGATCATTTTAACTCCTACAAAAGTTCTTTTTGCAAACAAAACCCGGGTTTTGGAATTATTTTATAAAATCGAAAATTACCTAAAAACTAGGTCTATTTTTTTTGACGACCAACGACGTAATTTATTTTGACACGTTATAACCAGATGTTATAGTTATTTATTACACAAAAGAAACGATTACTGGTTAGTCTTTTCATCAAAAAATGATTCTATTGCATTCTTTATCTTTATGACCGGCTGTGAACGGCTAATTAACCATAGATAAAATAATGATATTCTTTTAAATAACTTCTATACTAGTTTTTATTTTTTTAATGTAAGAATCGGCTAATTATATTTTTACAGTGATCATGACACTTTCTAAAATCAAAGTTATGTTAATCATATCATGTAAAACGGAACGACATTTATATGGAGTAAAACAATATCCATACTTTTATTCTCAAAACTAAATTCCCTATTCAAAAATCAAATCCCTCATGCATAATGTCGTAAAAAAATGTGGAACTAATTACTATAAAATGTTTGTCTTGAAGCGTGAGACTTTTTGGTACCACTTTTGGTCATTCTCCTTTGTATGTTTTTTTTACAAAACTGTATCTTTGAAAATTTAAGCAAACTTGGCTTTTTATTAAAAACTCAATTAAAAGCATCCCTAAGACAAACATCACACACGAAACTAAGATCAAAACCCCCGAGAGTTCATTAAAAAGCATCACCCAGCATGGCCCACTGCGTGAACAGCCCGCACAGTATTGATTTACCCTGGCGCTGCGTGGCGACGGGAGCTTCGCTATCTGTTGCATGATACAGAAGTTGTATACACACGCTTGTTTGATACAGAGGTGTAGCAGGGATGCAAGGGTAAATAATTGATAGATTTTTGTAAGAGAATGACACGTTTTGATAGGGAATAAAATAACCAGCAATAATTTAGAGGCGGTCTTTTGTATTTGATCTTGAGTTGGTTATATTTGGTACAAATTTCCGAAATACCTACCCACAAGATTGTTGCATAACTTAAACCGTTTACGCTGCGCACGCAACGGAAGCTCTTAAAAAGGAATAATTTTGCCCGTTTTTGCAACATTTTTCATTCATGCTCCGCTCCTATTTGTTGTAGCGTGATGTTATATAGCCTATAACCTTCCTCGATAAATGGACTATCTAACACAAAAATATTTTTTCAATACCAACCAGTAGTTCCTGAGATTAGCGCGTTCAAACAAACCAACTCTTCAGCCTTTTTGGTCTCTGGTTGGTTGATGATGATAATCACTTCATCAACATTAAAAAAAAACTACAGTTTTGAAGTAGTGACGTAAAACGGTTTCTTTATAAAGCATACTCCTTAGTAACGGCTAGGTTAAAAGGTTTGAAAAAAATACATATTTATTATTGATTCATGTACATTATTTGTGAAATATAGTTTTTCCGTGTAACCAATAGTTTTGCTATAAAAAAAAATTAACAACTCGATATTTTTTCGTTAATTTTGGATACTCCTCCAAAACGACTGGGATGTTTAAATATATTTTTACACAAAATAATTGATGGCTAGAATTTTTTCATAACTGAAGTAGCATATGTAAATCAAATAATATTTTGCAAACAAAACTGTCCAAAAGAAAGTTCAATATTGATATTCTGGCTGCGAGCGGGCGCACGGCCAGTACTGCGTTAACATTGGGGATTATATACGCCATAAAGCTGGGAACAAATTATCGGACGCGGCTGACGGACGCGACTTACAGCCGCGGCTGATATGTGTGCACAGTCGTATGGGACGCGGCTGCCAGATCTCTATCAGACGTACGAACGCCCAAGGTCACGTCCGCGACTTACGTCCGATAGTTTGCACAAAGTAATGTACATTCATTACCTAGATACTCTATAAGCCGCGGCTGTCAGTCGCGTCCGTAAGCCGCGTCCGATAATTTGTTTCCAGCTTAACCGCGTTGTGATAGAATAGAATAGAATAGAATACTCTTTATTATGTACACCATATAAGTTACAGAAAATATAGACGAAGAAAACATTACACTGGGTGACACAATGGGCGGCCTTATCGCTAAAAGCGATCTTTTCAAGACAACCTTTGGATGGATTTTAAAAATGAAAGGAAAGACAGTACTGTAGGTAAGTTTGGTGTACTATTTATATAGAAAATAAATACATATATATACATACTATATAGACAAATATCTACAGTAACAAGTATGGAACAAAACTAAGAAATCAAGAAAAGCAACTATTAAAGAGAGAGGTAGTGATTCTTCACCATAGTTTAAAAAATGGGCAGAGATATAATATGAAATAATATGATGAGATATAATATGATATGATATTTGGTTGTCGCAAAATTTCTGGGTCCAGGTCAGCGTAATCTTAGCTAAAGTACCTATGGATGGAGCCATCTTTCATAATATTTTTCTTTTGACAGCCGACCATAGATTTCAATTTTCTTCCGTATTTTTTTTTTTTTTAATAAACCACTCTTTGCGCGCGCTCTGTCGGTTGTCTACGGTTTCGACAAATGATCTTTGAGCATCGCGTTTATATATATGTATTATACTTACACATACTTTGACCCACATTCAGTGTTTCATTCTATTTTGTTTGTTATTCATATATTATTCTATTTTATTTTATTATACATGGGCCAATAATTTTTGCACTTTTAAAACATGAATAGAAATAAAACTACAACTGTTATTTTGTTGATTATATTTTTAACGTTTTGAAAATTTAATGAAATTTATTTTTTAAAAATGACATCGTCGAGATGTGCACCGTCTCGTCGTTGGCACTCTAGCAATCGACTACGCAAACTTTGGAAAACTCGCTGACACATGCTGCGGGGGATCGCGGCTATCTCGTCGTGGATGTTTCGTTTTAATTGGGATATATTCGTCGGTTTATTAAGGTAGACTCGACTTTTCAGGTATCCCCATAAGAAAAAATCGCATGGTGTAAGATCCGGGCTTCTCGGAGGCCATGGAATATCACCTCTGCGAGAAATCAATTTATTCGGAAACATTTCTTTGACTACCGGTAAAGTCACATTTGACGTGTGGCATGTTGCTCCATCTTGTTGCATCCAGGTCCTGCTGTTGTATCCTTGAAATTCATGCAACTGCGGCGTCAAAAATTCTCGCAACATCTTGACGTATTCCGCTGAATTCACAGTTACATTATTTCCTTGATTATTTTCAAAGAAATACGGACCAATATTTCAACCTCTCGAATGTTCTCATCGCTTCTTCTTGAACGTGGCCGGCCTGTTTGTTTAATATTCGTTGTCGATCCCGTTTGCTCGAACTTCACGACCCAAGCTTTGATTAAATTCACACTTGGACACTCGCTTACACGGCGTAATCCATATTCAATTCGAAACAGGCGTCGTACAGTAACGTAGGAATCGTTGTTTTTGTAAAATTGTTTAACACAAAAAGCACGCTGTTGTCCCGTGAAGCGCTCCATCGTGACTAAAATTGCATGTAGCGACGCATAGTTTCCCGCCACCCGCGCACCCCTCCCTCCAACGGTATTCGAGAAATTTAGTGTTGCAATTTGCAAAAATTATTGGCCCACCCTGTATAAGTCCTGTTTCCGTTATTGTGTCCGTGGCATCAACAGTAGGCCCTATCAGAATATCAGCGCAGCGTTATTACTTTTTTTGGATATCGCTGCACATGCTGAGATAGGAGCCTTTTTGGTCTCGCACAGGGTTTTTATTTTATTATTGTTTAAGTGTATGCTTATTTTCTCGTGTCTCCTGTGCGGGTCACAAATAAATATTTTTCTTTCTTTCTTTCTTTCTTTCCATGGCGTGGCCGCACATGAAATAACAATAACACTTTGGCTTTTACAGCCTAGAACACTTCAACCCACCATCGCACTGACACTTATTATCTATAAATAACCCAATTCCTTGTCTCAATAAACACTTAATCCCGCGAAATCACAAAAAAATCAAACACGACCGAGTTAGTTTGTCAAAACTGCCATGATATTAGCGTTTGACAAACAACAAAAGCCGGCCATGGTGACAACGACAACAAATAATCTTTTGTCCTTATTATTTACATGGGGCTGCCAATTAGCGATCGCGCTCTATCAATCAAGCTCATTTTAAGGCTAAATCTATAGGTACTTTATCTAAGCAGCGTAATGCTAAGGTGACAATGTCATCGACCTGTTAATGTGACGTGTGTCAGAATGACAAATATTTAAGTTACAGTCATTCCAAAGTTTAAAATTTTCACTTTTGTCGGCAGTGCCCATGACTGCCTATATTTTTACCGACTTCAAAAAAGGAGGTTATTATCGACCCTACTTTTTACCAAAGCTATGCCATAGTAACATATTTAATTATATCTGTCAGTGCAAGTTAACACGTTGGTATCACGCAGGCACGCCCTCTGTTAAGTCATTTATAATTTTAACTAACGGGGCTATTCACATGCGTGAGGTGACAACTAAAATTTTATTGTTTGATTATTTTTTTTTGTTTTTTTTTTTTTCGTTTAGGGGATTGAAGTCTAGTGTGTAGTTACAATGGGGCTGTTTAAAAATAATGGAAATTAAGACCTTGTTTAAAAAAATAATTACTAATTCAGGTGTCAAATTAAAGGGTTTGGTAGCAATAGTGGGGTTATTCATAGAGAATGGGGTTCGAAAACTTGCAAGACCAACTTGAAGCACTTGAGTCGATCGAAAAGTAGAGGCCAAGAAACTCTTCGGCAATGAGGCACTGGTCAAGTCAAAGCTCCAGAGCCTTGAACATCGTCGCCGAGTTGCTAGCTTGTCGGTTTTTATCGGTTATATTTCGGGGAGTGTTCGATGGAATTGCATGATCTAATTACGCCTAGCCCGTTTCATCATCGGACTACCAGATGTACGGCGATGCGTCATCGGTACAAGGTGGACATCCCACCCATACGCACAAAATGTTTTGGGGACACTTTTAAATTATTATGCGTACAGCAAAGGAGTGGAATTCCCTGCCGGTGTCTGTGTTTCCCGATAGCTACAATCTAGGGGTCTTTAAGTCAAGAGTGAATGGGTTTTTTCTAGGCAAACATGCATCATCATCGACCACATCATCGCATACCATCAGGTGAGATAGAGGTCAAGCGCGAGCCTATAGATTATAAAAAAACAATATAATTTGGATCTAAGTAATAAAAAAAAATACCATAGCTATGGTTATTTTAAGAAACATAATTCTAATTAAGATTCGAAATTTGAGTGTACGACAGGTGTACCAGATGTGATGTAAAGTGTTCAAGAGGTAAAATTATCACAACACACGCAATTCAGATAGTCGGACAATTGAACTCCATATTCGATAGATGGCGTTGTGCGTTTGAAATCTTTTTCTGAATGGCGGGTGTTAAGATTCTCCGCGAAAGAATGGCCCTAGAAAAAAAATTGTGAGGTAGGCCGGAAGGTAAGTAGAGTATGGTAGGCAGTTGACAGGAACGAAGTCGCGGGCACTACTAGTATATACTTTATTATGAGAATATTATCTTATGCGCCGAGGTTAGGTACATTTTGTATGGGCCGTGACGAGTCTTCTTTAAATTTACCAAACTTGTTTTGTTCGGCTGTTTCGTATTTTTAATTAAAAAAAATATTGGCATTTGGACACATTCATAATGCAGGAGCAACTTCTTACAATTATAACAAGAAAAATAAGGAAACCATCACTTTCCCCATACCTAAAAACATCCCCCAAAAATCACACCCTAAATAAAACTTTTTAAGTAATAATAATAATTAAACCGCATGAGAATGACCCTCGTCGCGTACAATATAGGTCGTGTTTATAATTAGTTAAATTTACGATGTGCCCTACCCTGGTGGGGTAGCGGGTGGGGGTCAACCCACCCTTCTACATAGGTAACACATTTTTAACCCACTTAGTATTACTACTTTTTTAACTGATCTAGCCGACGGTAGTTAGCTGGTTACAAATAAAATTTAAAAATCTTTTTTACAAAAAAATAAAACCGACTTCCAAAAAAACACTTCACAGTGAAAAATTACTTCTTTTTCAGAAGTCGGTGTCACTTCATAGTGTTTTTATTTGGAAGTTGGGTGTATTTTCTGGTAAAATATTTTTTACTTTTTTGTTGTGGTAATCGGTAAGTTCTATAGAAAGATACCTAATGCCAGAATAGATAACCATGAAAAATGAACTCGTAACTGGTGAAATGAGAGTGTACCAAGGTGATCTGTACACATCTGCGTACCCCTTTAGAGCGTACTGGCGTGATGTTATGTTATGAAATGATATACGTGGGACACTCAGAAAGTTTTGCGAAACTAAAAAAAATTGTTCTATACGTACATATATTTTTATTAAATCTTTTCAAAGTACTTTCCACCAGCCTCTATACAAAGATTCATGCGCCTAAACCAGTTTTCAAAACACTTTTTCCAGTCCGCCGCAGACACCTCGTTTACAGCCTGCTCGAACGCAGCCAGCGCATCTTCCGGCGACGAAAATTGTATCCCTTTGAGCTGATTTTTTATTTTTGGGAATAAAAAGAAGTCACACGGTGCTAGATCAGGGCTGTAAGGAGGGTGACCCAGGAGTTTGACTGGCGTGCTGTCCAGGAAGTCCCTCGTTTTGAGTGCGGTGTGCGCAGGTGCATTGTCGTGGTGGAGCAGTAGCCCGCGGAGCCCTGTGTTTGGTCGCTTGTTGCTTATAACAGAGAAAACTTCTGGCAAACATTTGGTAGTATACCATTCGGCATTAATGCTTCTTTGATCCCGTAAGGGAATTGATACCAAGTGGCCAGTCAAATTAAAAAAGCTAGCGATCAAAATCTTACCCCCGCTTCTAGATCGCTTCACTTTGGTAGGCGTTGGCTCATTTTGAAACACCCAAACAGTCGACTGGCGCTTGGTTTCTGGGTCGTATTGATAAATCCAGGACTCATCACCTGTAACGATGTCGTAAACACGCCGAGACGAGCCTGCTTCAAATTTGTTAAGCATATCACGGCACCATTCCACCCGGGCCTGCTTCTGAGCATCGGTGAGGTTGTGCGGCACCCAGCGTGATACTATCCTCCTCACGCGAAGATGGCTGTGTAGAATCTCGTGAACGCTTCCCGATCCAATCTTCAATATGTGTTGAATCTCCTGATATGTAATTCGCCTATTGTCTTGGATTAAATTTTTCACTGCTAGCACGTTTTCTTCGGTAACAGCCGTCAAAGGGCGACCGCTTCTTTCGTCATCCCCCAAAGTTGGTCGACCGCGCTTGAATTCGTTATACCAACGATACACGGTTGCCTTGGAAGGGCCTTCATCCATGAATGCCATTTGAAGTCTATCGTACGATTCATCCGGTTTCAGGCGACACTTGAAATCGTATAAAATCATAGCTCTAAAATGTTCCCGGCGCAGATCCATATTTCAGTGAGACACAATACTTTGAATTAACTCGCAAAAAATTTGGAGGGAAATTTTGAAATTGGAACTTACTTATTTTTACTTATAAATAATCATATTTTCGAAAAACATTATAACTGGCCAGTCTCCCATATATAAAAACTTTTTTTCGCAATACTTTCTGAGGGGCCTGGTAAACAACAAACAGACAAGCTATTGCAGCAATCTCGAGCGAATTGCTGTTATTTATTGAAAAGTTCTGTTGTATATCTCTGAAGTTCTTCAACAGATCTTCACCAAATTGAAATAGGACCAATTCGAAAACCTGCTCTTTTAAAAAAAAAAAATATTTTCCAAATTGTTCCACAATTGACGGAGAAATCGGTAAAAAAACAAAAAAAAAACATTTTTAAATTCGAACATTGACCCTTCTCCTTTTTGGAAAATCGATGAAAAATTCAAAACGCCCGAAACGATATCTTGCGCAAATACCCTGATTCGAACAGTAAAACACCCATATCTTTTGAACGGCTGAACCGATTTTCATCAAACGTAGAGAACACTCCCGATAATGTCACCAGCATAAAACTAAATCAAAATCGGCAGGCTTATTACGTATATTTTGCTAGAACAAAACGATAGCGATCAAACGCTTTATGTCATAAAAGTCGGAATTACCTGCAGTGTAGGTATGGTAGGTCCTACACAATCGTTTGCTAATCGCTCGCTTAGTCAAATGCACTTATTAAAAAAAACCGCCAACAACTCTAAAACTTCTGTATGGAAGAGCAATTATTGCGCAAAATCGCTATCGTTTTGCTCTTGCAAAAGATACGTAATAAACCTGTGGCTCAACCGTTTAGGAAATATGATGCCATAGACCGATATGTACAAAAATACATAAACATACAGGTACACAGGTCGACTTTATAACACCCTTATTTTTCTGTCGTATTTTCCCTTGGAATAATAAAACGATTTAACACTTAATAATCTATGTTTTTAAAAGGACATGTTTGATTTTGGGCCATCACTCTACATAGATAAATAGAAAAAAAAAATAGGGGAATTCCTTAAAAATACTAACAAATTAATTTGAAGAAGGGTACAAGAGTAACAAAAATGATCATTTATAGTTTTTTATTAAGATAAGCCTATTTTTAAGGCAGCCATGACAGTTGTGTTTGACATGACGTCTGACGACTTTGACAGTTTTAAGGAGTGACTTATTTGAGTCTTTCTTTGCTTTGACTTTGAATTGGATATGTTTTGGAGTTTTTAGTGATTGTTTTAATACTACGGACATTAATTGATTGCTTCTCTATTGCAATTGAATTAGTGTTGTTTTTTACTGACGCAGATATTACGATGACACGTCAAACAAATGTCATTGTCAAAATGACATTCTGCGCATACTGTCATTGTCAAAATGTCATTTTTCGCCTACTGCTGCTCTGACTCACCATGTTTAATTGTAAATTGTGTTGCTCTACTTGACAAAGTTAATTTGAGTTTACGTTGAAACGAAGTGAAATTAAAGAAAATTAACAATAAAAAACAGTTACTATAATATACAGCAATTTTTACATATAGTGTACATAGAGCTGGCCCAGGCTCCATATATTTCTAGAACATCTCCTTTAATGAGCTTCCAAATAAAAGCTAATTTAAAACTGAACCTTTTAAATACGAGTAAATAATTTTAATACCAATTAACTACGTGTTTAGTGTTCCATACCCAAAGGGTAAAAACGGGACCCTATTACTAAGACTCCGCGGTCCGTCTGTCTGTCACCAGTATGTATCTCATGGACCGTGATAGCTAGACTGTTTACATTTTCATAGATGATGTATTTCTGTTGCCGTTAAAACAAAACATACTTAAAACAGAATACAATAAGAATTTAAGTAGGGCCCATACAACAAACGTGATTTTCGTGCCGTTTTTTGTGATAATGGTACGGAACCCTTCGTGCGCGAATCCGACTCGCACTTGGCTGGTTTTAAAATATTGCTTGAAACAAGAACCCGTTATTATCTTCAAAATTATCATAGGCACGTAATCAAGGCATCATATTATACTACGCATAATTAACTGTTATTAAGTTTTATAAGCCTTTATTATATTATAATGTGTGTGTATAATTATGAAATACTAGCTGACCCCGCAAACTTTGTTTTGCCATAAAAACATCAAACATTCATCTACCCCACCTACCCTATCGAACCCTACCTACCTTACCCTACCTAACCCTACCTACCCTCTTTATAGTATGAAAAACTTCCGTGGACCTTAAGACTTGACCAAAAAGTCGGCATGAGATATGAGCATTCCTATTGGTCTAGCGGCACTGTTGGCGCATGAATTACAGTAGTGAATACGCCCAGATTTTAGAATAAAATCTTTATAAAATCGAATTTTGGTCTAATGAAAAAAAAAAAACTACAAAAATGTTCGTTATTAAATTGTCTATCCATTAGTGTTAGTACAAAAAATAATTAATGAACACTTTACGAGGAGATGCATGCTATCAATAATTATTTCTCATTTTTATGTTTTTTTTTTGGAAGGAGATTAGTGAAATACATATATACAACATTAAACAAAAACGAAATCTACCATTTTAGAATCAATATTATGTAAAAATTTAATGTATTTTTATTAATTGATATTTCTTTTTAAATAACGAGTAGGTAGCTCCTAAAAACAGCACGAAAAACGGCTTGCGCGGCGTTTTTCTCGGAGTACCGCCTAAATACAAAAAATATTGCTGAATTGGTCCAGCCATTCTTGAGTTATGCGCTTACCTACATTCATTTTTATTTATATAGATGTCCAAACTTGATTCAACATTACGCCTGTACTCGTTGAAGGCTTAAACAGGAGTGTTCACAACGCCAACTTTTCGCCGGACGAAGAGATAGTCACTAGACGATCTTCGACTGCCATTTGTTTTTAACCGACTTTCCAAAAAGGAGGAGGTTCTATGTTCGGCTTCTTTTTTATGTTTGTTCACCGTTATCTGCGTCAATTGAGGACCGATTTTGAAAATTATGTTTTTGCTAAATAGACTATGTTCCGAAATTGGTCCCATTTTAATTCGGTGAAGATCTGATGTAGAACTTCGGAGATATACACCAGAACACTTAAATCAATAAAGGCAAATCTCTCGGGATTGCGGCAATCGCATGTCTGTTCATTGTTTATACCATTTCATAACATAACATCACTCCAGAACGCTCTAAAGGGGTATGCAGATGTGTACAGTTCACCTTGGTACACCCGCATTTCACCGGTTATGTTAAAGTTTAATGGTATTCGGGTAATCTATTCTGGCATTATAAGAACTTTACTAAAGGCAATTTGCCTATTAGGTACAACTAAAAAGTGTAAAACAAAAAAGCTTTTCATTTAAAAATAATACCGACTTCCAACTAAAAACACTACAAAGTGAAAAATTACTATCTTTTTCGAAGTCGGTGTACATAACGAAACACCAAAGACACCGATAACTTCGATAAAGAAAGTAATTTATTTAATACTTTATGCAAACAAATGTACAAAACATATATTATTTTTATTAATATAAATAACAAAACAAGAGGCGAATTTAATGCAGTACGTAATACGGTCAGGCAGTAACCATTTTTTTTTTTTATTATATGTACGCTCGCGCTTGACCACTATCTCACCTGATGGTAAGCGATGATGTGGTCGACGATGTAGCACGCTTGCCTAGAAGTAACCTATTCACTCTTGACTTAAAGACCCCGAGGTTGTAGCTATCGGGAAACACAGACTCTGGCAAGGAATTCCACTTCTTAGCTGTACGCATAATAAAAGTATTTCCAAAACGTTTAGTGCGTATGGGTGGATGTCCACCATGCACCGATGGCGCTTCGCCGTACGTCTTGTAGTCCGATTGAAAAGGCTGGGCGGAATTAGATCATGCAATGCCATCGCACACTCCCCGAAATGCAACCGATAAAAACCGCCAAGCTGACAACTCGGCGACGATGTTCAATTCTCTGGAGCTTTGACTCAACCAGCGCCTCATTGCCGATGCCTCTTGGACCCATATATTGTGTGTTGGAGGTCAGATAGGTAGCTCCATGTAAAGAAATGGTATTAAGACTGCAAGCTGACCACAACCACGGGGTCCAAGCGCTAAGAAAAAAATTGGTTCAAATAAATCTCACTATATAGCGCGATATGCACCGATTTGTTATTCAATAGTGTGTAAAATTAACATTTTCTGGTATTGAACATAAAAATTGTATGTTCTTGTGTAATCAACTCTCCTGAGCACAAAATTTTGGAATATTGAGGTCTTAAGTCACATTTCGGTACGCAGATGACACCACTTTGTTTGCATCCTCTGAGCGCGAACTCGCGGAGCTATTTGCTAGAGTGGAGCGTGAAAGCGAGATGGTAGGATTGTCGATTAACAAGTCAAAGACCAAAGTGATGATCATCGACCGAGCTGGACTAGTCGCACGCACGGGAGAACTTGTGGATCTGGAGTTTGTGAGTGAATTTATATATCTGGGCTCCATGATCAGTGATCAGGGAGGCTGCGACGGGGAGATTCGGAGGCGTACGCAGATGGCCAAGGCTGCTATGAGCAAGATGTCGAGGGTATGGCAGAACAGAAATGTCTCCAATAATACAAAGAAGAGACTCGTGAGAACTCTGGTATTCTCGATATTTCTTTACGGCTCGGCATCTTGGGCAATTCGCACGGTGGATCGGAAAAAGATAGAGGCGTTTGAAATGTGGTGCTGGAGAAGAATGTTGCGCATACCATGGACAGCCAAGCGCACGAATAAGTCCATTCTCGACCAGTTGAACATCAAAACCAGACTCTCCACGATCTGCTACCAACGAGTCTTAAGTTACTTTGGTCGCATCGCCCGGAGACAGCCAGACAACCTGGAAAAACTGGTAGTATCGGGAAAGGTGGATGGAAAAAGACCACGCGGAGGTTCACCTACTCGCTGGTCTGATCAGATCAGGGCCATAACGGGACTCACGGTGACCACTGCCATGAGAAGAGCCGAAAACAGGGTGGCTTGGAAGCAGCTCGTCGTTGACTCCGTCAAAGCTTTTCAAGACGGGCACGACCTTCAGAAATGAAGACAACGAATAAGAAGAGAAGTCACATTTCAAAGATTATTTGAACGGATAATTTAAAATGATGCCAATAGATGGCGCGGTTTTAAATTTCTGAGGCATTCCACTTGATTGTTTAAATTTGTATTGTAACACATTTTGGTGCAATGAAACTGTAAAAACGTGCAAAAAAATATTATAAAACAAATCGTCACTGTATTTAAAGAAAACCATATTCACGAACCGAGTAAACCGTTTTACTTGCAAGTCGCTGCTAACACCATCTATCTATCGTCGTGGAAAGCAACCGAACGGGATCGATGTACAAAAAATAATCAGATAATCGAACGAAAAATGCTAGTTACGTCGGCACGGTTTCTTTTTATGGGATGAGGCGTCTGTATGCCAGTATTATATTATCTGTGCCACAACAAAGTTTGGTTAAACAGGCCATATGATGATGATATAACCACGTAATAGCGACGAACCCATCGCCAATCTTCCAGGAAATTAATTTTCAGTGGCAGCCCGCAGACTAGATTTGTGCCAGGTTAATGATTTGCGAAATGTGGGTGAACTATTGGAACTGTCAACTCTGTTTCAGCCAATATTTAACTAGTTTTTGCCCCGACTTTTTCCGCGTGGCAGTCAACTATGACAAAAATCTCAATTATTCTAAGGTACTTGGCAAAGAGCAGTGGTGGCCCAGTGGTTACGGTCCTGACTTACGAGTTGTAGGTCGTGGGTTCTACTCGAGCAGGCGCTTTACTTTGTGTAATTTATTTCATCACCGCTGCTCTCAAAACGGTGAAGGAAAATATCTTTAGGCAACCGGCATGTCCTAGAACCAAAAATTTAAAGACATATGACATCTAATAATATCCTTATCATGAAGCCGATATCCCCAGCACGTGAATTGGCAAGAGTCGATTTTAGGGTTCCGTAGCCAAATGGCAAAAAACGGAACCCTTATAGATTCGTCATGTCTGTCTGTCTGTCCGTCCGTATGTCACAGCCAGTTTTTTTCGAAACTATAAGAACTATGCTGTTGAAACTTAATAAGTAGATGTATTCTGTAAACTGCATTAAGATTTTCACACAAAAATAGAAATTAAACAATAAATTTTGGGGGTTTCCATACTTGAAACTGAAACAAAAAAATTTTTTTTCATCAAACCCATACGTGTGGAGTATCAATGGATAGGTCTTCAAAAATTATATTGAGGTTTCTAATATATTTTTTTTTCTAAATTGAATAGTTTGCGCGAGAGACACTTCCAAATTGGTAAAATGTGTGCTCCCCCTTGTAATTTCTAAAATAAGAGAATAATAAAACTAAAAAAAAAATACGATCTACATTACCATGTAAACTTCCACCGAAAATTGGTTTGAACAAGATCTATTCAGTAGATTTTTTTTAATACGTCATAAATTGTAAATCGCAATTTACCAAGTACCCTTCGTGCGCGAGTCCGACTCGCACTTGGCCGGTTTTTAAGGTCTCTTTGGTAGTGAAGCGGGGTGCTTGGAACGTTCCGAGCGCACGATTGGTTGGTCTGTTGACGCAAGGATCGATTTACCAATCGCTTCGCCTCCACGTTCTGTTCGTTCTCTGTGGTGGTTGGTACCCCCACCTCACTACACCAAGACCTAGCAACTTACGTGCCGGGGACTATAGCCGTGCGTTTATCTGTTCATATCGTCAAACGTTGACTATTCATTGATCTGGCCACATGACAATATCATGATGTGGGCAGCGGGTATTTGCCATTTTATCCAATACAAAAATTACATGAAATGGTCGGCCACATCATGAAGTGACCAATTCTATGGCCACGACATACATATTTCGTAAAGTGTCTCTGTAAGTCATGATTTGTTTACAAAAAATCAAACATTGATTTAAAGCTACATTATCATTAAGTGTCTTACCCCCAGTTTCCGAGCTTAAAATTATCGGAGAATTAATGTGGCAAATTGTCAAACACGCGTTATCTGCTGTGATTGGTTGAATGAATTTTCAACAGCCAATCACAGGAGATAACGCGTGTTTGACAATTTCTCACATTAATTCTCCGATAATTTTGAGCTAGGAAACTGAGGGCTAGGCTTCTATTCTATCCCGAAAACTGCACGGTTTCTGCTGGATAGACCTCGGGTACGACGCCACGGGAAAAAGTTAGTCTAACAAAGAAACAGGAAAATGGCAACCTCGCACTAAAATAGCGATCTAAGGGAAAATGTTTTAAGAATCGGAAGCAAGAAGACTCATCAAGATCTCATTACGTTCTTATTTCAACGTTCTGTGCTTGTCATTTGTTTTTTTTTTCTAAATATGTAGTATTGAGACTCCGAGCTTTTGAGCAGTGATGGCCCTGTGTTTACAGCTTTGACTTAAACCAAAGCAGGCGCATTACTTTGGTAATTTCATCACCAAAGCGTGAAGGAAAGCATCGCTCTTACTAAGAACTAAATATTCGACGACAAGTTACATCTACCAACCCGCACTGGGAGGGAGGAGGCTTGTGTCCCAGCAGAGAGAATATTATATTCTGTTTTTTTTTTTTTTTTCTATTTATAGGCTTGCGCTTGACCACTATCTCACCTGATGGTAAGCGATGATGTGGTCGACGATGGAGCACGCTTGCCTAGAAGTAACCTATTCACTCTTGACTTAAAGACTCCTAGATTGTAGCTATCGGGAAACACAGACTCCGGTAGGGAATTACACTCCTTAGCTGTACGCATAATGAAAGTATTTCCAAAACGTTTAGTGCGTATGGGAGGTATGTCTACCATGTCTACCAATCAAGTACTCGAGCTGGACTCGAGAACTTGGCTGACACTTGCCTACGATTAATATCTCAGTGGGGCGATCGAAACCGCCTGACCTTTGCTCCGCACAAAACTTATCAACTCATTTTGAAGGGTAATCTTAAATCGTGTCCTACTATTAAATTTAATGACGTTCCCGTAAAAAGGAAGCAGTCCGTGTGCTATCTTGGTCTAGTGTTAGAGAGGAATTTTGCATTTATAGATCATATTAAAATAGTCGGTGAAAAAGCAAAAAAAAATTTCTATGCCTTAACGAGAATATCTAAATCTACATGGGGTCTGTCTTTTTTAACTTTAAAAACTATTTATGGGGCTACTTACTTGGGTTGTATATGCTATGGGGCGCCTGTTTGGGCTGATAGGGCCACCATAGGGGCGGTACGACGTAAATTACTTCAAAGTCAGCGTTTGGCTTTGATATTCTTATGCAAAGCATACAGGACGGTTAGTACTGAGGCCTTACCGATACTTGCTGGTGTATTTCCGGTCGACCTTGAAGTGCAGCGACGTGCTGCAATGTACTATTCCGCACGAGAGACCGCGGACGCGAACTTTTTAACGCGGAGTGACCGTGAGAAAATCTCTAGATTATTTAAACCACCTATTGACGTCTGGGAGGAACTTTTATCCGAATGGCAATGTAGGTGGGATAATTCTATCAAGGGCCGACACCTCCACCAATTCTTTCCATCCGTTCGCGTGCGGCTGGCCAGCACGTGGCTGGAAGTGGATCACTGTGTTGCCCAATTTCTCACGGGACATGGTAACTTTAAAAGTAAATTATTTTCTTTCAAGCTCGTTCCCTCGCCTTTATGTCAGTGTTCTACATCTGACTGCGAATATGTACAATCTGCACATCATATCTTATGGGAGTGTATTCTTTGGCAGACTGAACGTAATATTATGTTGAATAATGTACAGGCTGCATCAGGAGTTGTTTACTATACGGACCTTGTGGAAACTAGAACAAATTTCCGTGCGTTCAAGCGTTTTTGCCATACCTATTATTGGAACCAAATATAACAAACAGCTCACAATGTTAGGACCCATTAATATGTATTAATGCTAATTTTTTATCCGTGGTGCTAGGCAACTGGGCTTATCCCAGTTGTATATGACCCTTTGTGCCTATTGGCCTTGTTTGTTCTGTCTCCTGCTTGATATGGAGGGAAGTGGAAATTTACATTTTTCCTACTCCTCCGTTATTCTTTTCTGATTAATTTCGTTGCGGGATCAAAGACAGGTAAATTCATTCTCCGGGACTTCGTCGAGCTTCATTGCCTCGGCGCTTTTCTGGTGGTCGCCACTGTTGATTCTGGCTTTCAGGAGTTGCAGTGGTTTGGGAATAGTGCGGTGGGATTGTCCCAAAGAAAAAAAAAAAAAAAAAAAAAAAAATGTCTACCATGTAGCGATGGCGCATCGCCGTACGTCTTGTAGTCAGATGATGAAACGGGCTTGGTGGAATTAGATCATGAAATTCCAACGCACACTCCCCGAAATGTAACCGATTCTTAAGCCGGCTTCACACTAGCGAGCCGTAACTGTAATCAACGTGATACAGTAACGTGGTTCTAGTGTGTACGCGTGTAACGGTTCAGGCTCACGACTTCGCCCGAACTCTTTCAACGAGCGTACACATGAGCGAGCTGTAACTGTAAACAAACAGAAACAGTCACGAGGTTCGAGTGTGTACGCGACGTCTATAATACTGAGACCGTAACGACGAGCCAAATCTATTCGAAGTTTTGGTTTGTAACTCCACGATGTTGGACGAAGTGTCTCTCGCTTGTGCAGCATACACACTTGTAAATACTTTACTCGAAGATTATAAACGGCCACGAAGATGGAGGAAACATGAAATTTATCGGGAATGAAGTGATCTACTTACGTTTATTTTTTAAATCAAGAAATTAGTGGTAATAACAAAAATAACAAAGAAGACATTTATCCTCTGACCATACAATTATGACGAATAACGAAAGTATTCGATGGTTCGCAGCGGCCTGCAACAACCTTCACTCTTGACGTCCATGAGCGCACAGCGAGTGCCCTTTGATTCGCAGCAAAAACGACAATCGTCGGCTCGCTGTGAGCCGCTAGTGTAGCACTCGTTGCAAGCTCGCGAATATCGTACACACTATGTTTCTGGTAACAGTAACGGTTACGTGCAACGTTACGGTTAGAAAATGTGGACGTTGTAATCGTCCGTCGGCTCGCTGCTAGCCGCACGCGTATCGCTCGCAGCAGGTTGGGAACCACGTATCCATGCTATGTTTTTTGGTAACAGCACATGCAACAGTTACAGTTACGGCTCGCTAGTGTGGAACCGGCTTTAGGTGTTCGCATAATAAAAGTATTCCCAAAACGTTTGGTGCGTATGGGTGGGATGTCCACCATGGTTGGTTGGCTATAGGAGGAATTAGTTCATGCAATTCCAACGCACACTTCCCGAAATGTATCCGATAAGAAACCGACAGGCTGGTAACTCGGCGCCGATGTTCAAGACTCTGGAGCCTAGACTCGACCAGTACCTCATTGCCGATGCGCCTCTTGTCCCGTTTTTTGATCGACAAAAGTGCATGCAGCTGGTACTTGGCAGATCCGTCCCAGAGATGAGAGCAGTACTCCATGCATGACCGAACTTGACCGATACTTATGCTAAATTAATATCTCTTTGTCTAGATTCCCTATTAACAAGACCCTAGAAACGAGATATTTTCCATGTTGTTTACTATATCCCTAGACGGGTGAGGGAAGCTATCGAGATTACCAAATATAAGAATTTAAGCCGGGAGGATGGGTTTCAACTGTCGAGAGCTTGGAATCCAGTGGTTCAGCTGTGTAAGACCCGAAAAAGTGCCGAAAAAAGTTCGCGAGCGGACACAGTGAGTTTCGTGTGTCGGGAACAGAATCGAGTTGTGAGTGACAGTGGTAGCGGTATTGAGTGCAAAGAACGAATAAGAAAGAGGGTAGACCGTTTTGTCTCCTCATAAACAACCACCCGCAAGAACTTCAGTTCATCCGTGATCATGGTGCTTGCAACAGCACCGAAATATCGGAAACTCGCAACAAACAGTAAACATGGTAAATATTCCGTTTCTAAGGTTAATGTTGATTCAAAATAAAACTTAGAAATTAAAAAGTCATATACGTTACACCATAAAAGTGTTGTCCCCTCAACAGGTCTGCCAATAATATTGTCAAAATAATATAAAGAGATGTTCTGTACATGATTTATTTCAAAACTACCATGGTTTACGTTCCTACCTGGGTCATAAAAATGCCGTAAAATGGTAGATATCGGTATTTTATGGGAAAAATAAAGTGTTGAGTCGCTCGTTGCCTTTGGGCTTCTTTTTACTTATATTGAGCAGCTATTTATATATTTAGGTAAGTATTACACCGTATGATGGGGAAGAAATGTGTACTAGGGTAATAGCTGTATAGTTGCCATACTTTTTGCAATCATTTTTTATCTCTTAGTAAAAAAAGCAAAATACTTTATCTATACTAATAATATGTGATATTATAAAGCTGAAGAGTTTGTTTGTTTGTTTGAACGCACTAATGTCAGGAACTACTGGTTGGATTTGAAAAATTATTTTTGTGTTGGATAGCCCATTCATCGAGGAAGGTTATAAGCTATATAACATCACGCTACGACCAATAGGAGCGGAGCGTAAATGAAAAATGTAGCAAAAACGGGGAAAATATTCCTTTTTTTGAGTTTCCGTTGCGTGCGCTGCGTAAACGGTTTAAGTTACGCAACTAACATGTATGTAGGGTAGGTAGGGTAGGGTTGATGGGCAGGTAGGTAGCCTGACGGGACCGAAGCCGCGTGGTACAGCTAGTTTGTAATAATACAAGGCGGTACTTTGGTTTAAAACACGCTTTTTTTAGCTTGGTATGTATGTATTTATGAATCTATGTATCTATGTAACCGAATCTTTAAACGTGATTTTCACCCCCTTCAAAACGTCGGATTAATTTCAAACTTTGCACACTTATCAAGGACAATGCAATAATTTAAATAGTTTGTCCCATTATCGTTACCGGGATCTTCAGGATTAGCGACTGAACTAAAACTAAAAAAATAATAATAGTTTAAAAATAATTAAAAATAAATTAATTATTTTTAAACTATTGTAATAAATTTAAATTAAGAATAGCCACACTATTCTTAATTTAAATTTATTGAAAATTATTTTTTACTTTTTAGTTTAGTTTATTTTAATTATTTTTAAACTATTATTATATTTTTTTTGTTAATTCAGTCGCTATCGTAGCCTTTTATTTTTTTAACAAAAAAAAAAATTAAAAAAGCGTGGGGCGTCTCTTGCGGTGGATTGTGGCGTGACAACGTCTCCCTCACGCGTTCCGCCTCCTCTTTCGCAAGCATTACTGCTTCGTAGAAGGAGGAGACAGCTTCCCATGCCCTCTCACCCCGTACCAAGACCAGGGCCGGACGCGACAGGTCGCCACTGCCGATCGCCTCCAGGGTAACTATACCCCTGGTACAACTATACTCCTTGGGCAACTATACCCCTTGGGCAACTTTTCTGGTTTTACCCTACTATTGATGCTCCTCTACCCAACCCTTCAGGGAAAACAGGGTTGATGTTATGTTATTTTACACCGTTTGATGTACCCCTCCGTGCTTCGGAAAACACGTTTCACGTCATTCTTAGATCTTTAACAGTCGTTACGGATACTCACAAGTTCGGTTGGTCTATTTAAAATACGGATGGGAAAATCCAAAAAAAACCTTGCCCGACCCTGACATCGAACCCAAGAACTCATGCTGAGTAGTCGCTAGCGGCCACTAGAACAATGATGTAATAGAATAAACATAGCTATAATCAACTTATAGCGTTCCCGCTGGGACACAGGCCTCGTCTCTTCGAGAAGGACTGGGCCGTATACGCGGACCCAGTGCATGTTGGATAATGTCTAGGGATGCCCCGAATAGTAATTTTTCCGAATACCGAATATTCGGCTAGGCTCTCGGCCGAAGTGCCAAATATTCGGCGACACATAATAGGTACATTTCGCGGGTGACAGGTTCCAACCTGTACCTTACAAGTGGTGGTCAGCAAACACAAAAGAGTATGACAGCCTAGCAGAATTCGGTAAGATTTCTTTATCTTCTTTCTCCCGGTAGCAGTGTATATAATGAGCGGCTATTTTCGGAAGCAGGCATAATCTATGCGAAAAAGTGAAATCCTTTGCTAAAAAAAAATTCATCTTAACTTACCACTGATAGATCTGAAGTTTATTAAATATGGAGATATTTTTGCTAAAACATTTTTTGCTGGTTAATATTATTGGTTCGCAATATTAGGCCGAATACAGAATAGTAGCCGAATATTCGTGGCATCTCTATAATGCCACATGTCTTCGAATATTTAGCTCGAGGATCGATCTTTCGATCGATATTTTCTATCACCATTTTGACAGCAGTGGTGATGAAATAAAATACGCAAAGTAACGCCGAGGCAATCTTCATCCAAAAATCCAGATAAACTTCCGTTAATAAAACGAAACACTACCGCGGCGTATGCTTGTCCCACAAAAGTAATAGGGGGTGATAATACGCGCGTATTACACTTAATGTGAGGGCAGCAAGACATATAACCCACTTAGAGCTGCCACAAGGCCGATTTTAGCAGGATATGTTTGTTTTTTCGACGCCATGTTACTTTAGTGGCTGCAAGGAAATTTATTTGTTTCATCATTTGTCTAGGCCTTAAAAGACCCGTCACACTTCTAACTCAAATCAATCAATCAAACAGCCGAGCCTTTTTAGGGTTCCGTACCTGTTCAAAACCGATTAAGGTTTCGTTCTTTTTTTTTGTTATTTTGTTGCAACACTGTGTCAGCTCGCTGTCATTGTTCGGGCGCTTTCTACGGCCGGCGGCGCAGGCGACGGACGGTTGGAGGAGGCGGGGGGCGCGGGCGCGCGGGACGCGGTGCCTAGGGGCCCGCCACTTCACTACCGAGCTCCGACGAAGACACACGTGCATTTCATTTATTTATAATATAGTACCTACAATACATCAGATTATACAGTCCACTGATCTTTAATTTAAAGTGTCCTAGAAAGGTCCCTAACATTTTGGTCCTTCGAGCCTCTTCAAAGTCGCGTTTTGGGATATCATATTCCTAGTACGTTGGCTACTGGCAGTACGACAACTTAAATTTGAAATCGCCCAGTCATCGGAGAAACGGTTTTTTTTTGAAGTCACGAAGAACTACGACAACTTCACTGAAGTCTTGAAATACGACGCCGTGCATACCAGATCTGCTGGATTAGTAGATTGTTGCCGAGTCATCGCTTCGAGTGATAAAAATCAGTTCACCCTAAGGATAAGGATCAGGATATTTTGTGAGTTTGTTCCAATTATTTCCCTTCTAGATCCTTTGCCAACATTTCTTAAGTGTTATTTTCCGTAAAATATTATAATCATCCTATTTTTCACCTTACATTTGAGCCAACACGTGTTTCATCGCAGTAGCTATTCTCTTCACACTTGTATTGCGCTTACGCACTGCTTATCTTGCCAATACCGTTAGTAACGGTCACATCAGCTGAGCGCATAAGTACCTACCCACAACAGCTGGCCGTCGCCGCTAGTGACTTCAAGGTCACGCGTATTCATCGCCGTTATCTTTTTCCTTTGTTCAAATTTAACGACTTATAACGTCTTTATACTTTGCTAACTTTTAACAGTATATATTTATCTTGCTACTAGCTTTCATTATGGCCACAGAAGAACTTCTTATTAGAAAGCGTAGTGCTTTGAAAGCCAAGTTAACAAATTTCGCCAACTATCTGAATGTACTTCAAAGTTGTAAATCGATTTCAGACTTACAACGCATCGAGTTGGAGAGCCGTTTTAATAAATTTGAGGCTATATACGATCAATTTGATGACTTACAGATGGAAATCGAGGTGCTTTTGGACAAGCCGGACGAGGCGTATGCCGAGCGGGCCAAGTTTGAGGAGCGTTTCCACTCCCTCGTAGCGCAGGCGCGCAGCTTGCTAGCTGTCACGGTCGGCGCCAGTGACTATGGGTCTGTAGCGGGTTCAGTGAACAAGCAAACAGGTGAATCGTGCCAACAACGTAATTTTATACGCTTACCCAAGATTAATTTGCCTAATTTCGATGGTGGTTATCAGTACTGGCTTGAGTTTAGAGATACGTATTTATCACTAATACATAATAGTAGTTGCATAGACGAAATTAGTAAGTTCCACTACCTTCGTGCATCACTTAAAGGTGATGCACTAGAAGTAATTAAAAATATCGACTTTAGAGGTGATAACTATGAGATGGCGTGGAAGTTACTATGTGATCGCTTTGATAACAGTAGGCTTTTAGTAGATAATCACTTGAAGGCATTGTTCGATGTTGAACACATTTTGAGGGAATCGTGCAGTGCTCTGCGTCGATTAGTTGACCTTATTAATAAAAATATGAGAGCCCTTAAAACATTGAACGAGCCTACGGAGAGCTGGGATACGCTGATTGTTTATATGATGTCCATTAAATTAGATCCTATCACCAGTAGAGATTGGGAAGCCCATCGTAACACCTTATCACAGAAACCCACAGTATCACAATTTTGTTCATTCATGAGTAAAAAGGCTGATCTATTAGAAACATTAGAATATAATAAAAATACATGTAATCCAGAGAATAAAAATAACAAGATAGAAAATAAACATAAAGCATTAATAGTAGAAACAAATCATAGTAGTAATCAAAATCAGGATAAGTATAATAAATTAATGTGTCCATTATGCAACAAAAATCATCTTTTGTATACGTGCGAAGAATTTCGTAATCTGACTGTAGACAATCGTATATCTAAAGCAAAACAGTTTAAAGTTTGCTTTAATTGTTTGCGTACTGGACATTTAACAAAGCAATGTAGATTAGCGCGTTGTAAATATTGTAAAGGCAAGCATAACACTCTTTTACATGTTGAAGACTCTAAGCCAACCCAATTTCAAGATCCTATGCCCAGTAGTGTTGCCTTACCTACTGACCTTTCTGGAAGTGGCTCTTCTGAAAAAGACACACTAGATAATGTTGCCTTAACACAGTATACTACTTCCAATGTTTTACTGTCCACAGCGCTGGTGCGAGTGGTGAACGACCGCGGTGTGAAGGTCGCCGCCAGGATACTCCTCGATAATGGTAGCACAGCCAACTTTATTACGCAGACACTATGCGATAAGCTAGGATTGCCTCGACGTAGCACGAGTTCCACGGTTACAGGTATCAATAGTCAGATTACATCTAGTACACAGTCTTGCATTTTAACTATCGAATCCTACAGCGGTAGCTATAAAACAAATGTAAATTGTTTTGTATTACCGACAATCACAAACATGCTGCCGTCTGTTTTGATTGACATACGCAAAGTACCGATACCATCGAATTTGCAACTGGCCGATCCGTCGTTCAATGTTCCGTCAGAAATAGACATACTTGTCGGTGCAGAAGTATTTTGGAATGTCCTATGTGCTGCATCTATCAATTTAGGAAAAAATCAGCCCAAGTTACAGGAGACTAAATTCGGGTGGATTGTATCAGGCTCTGTGGCTCTTCCATTATATCCACCAACGAAGGTACAGTCACATTTTTGTAATGTATCAATTGACGAATTAAATAATAGTTTACATAAATTTTGGGAATTTGATTCCGTGTCTTCTAAGCACTCCTTGTCACAAGAAGAACGAGCTTGTGAAGAGAGCTTTCGCCGTAACACGACGCGTGATAAACATGGCCGTTTTGTTGTTACGATACCTCTTAAGAATGACCCTAGTGTGTTAGGTGAATCTTATGAAATGGCCAAGCGTCGGTTCCTATCATTGGAGCGTCGTTTCCAACGTGATCCTGCTTTCAAGGAGAGGTATGTCGCCTTTATGCAGGAATATGAGAGTTTGGGCCATATGACAATGAATAAATCGCAGAAGAAACCTCATTCAGGTGACCACAATGAGTACTTTTTGCCACATCATGGGGTCATCAGGGAATCCAGTGCAACAACAAAGCTCCGGGCAGTCTTTGATGCATCAGCTGCAACTACATCTGGAATATCGCTGAACGATATCCAAATGGTAGGTCCCACTGTCCAGGATGATCTTTTTTCTATATTGCTACGTTTTCGTCAGCATAAATATGTCATTTCTGGAGACGTAGAAAAAATGTATAGGGCTATTTCTGTGACGCCTTCGCAACGCCATTTGCAACAAATAATCTTTCGCGCAGATTCCAAATTACCTCTTCAGACGTACAGTCTCAACACCGTCACTTATGGTACGGCCTCCGCTCCTTATTTAGCTACGAAGTGCCTGGTCAGTCTGGCGGCAGACGCTACTAATAATATTGTCAAGTCTTCCATTGAACGTGATTTTTACGTCGACGACTACATTAGTGGGGGTGACTCCATTCCAGAAGTAGTAGAGATGGGTAAGGAAGTCGTTTCCATTTTAGCTTCTGCTAGTTTTCACTTGCGTAAATGGCAGTCTAACAGTGAAACCATTTTAACGGAAATCGCAGGTATTTCAGGGCATTCTAAAAAGTTGGACTTATCAGAGAATAGAAACGTGTCTTCTAAAACGTTAGGCCTATATTGGCTATGTGAATCTGATTCTCTGGCGTTTTCAATATGCATCGACACCAACAAACAAATCACAAAACGTCAGATTCTATCGGTGATTAGTCAGATATTTGACCCATTGGGTCTTGTTGGTCCTTGTGTTGTCGAGGCTAAAATAGTCATCCAGAAACTATGGTTGGCTAAATGTGACTGGGACGAGATGGTGCCTGATGACATTCATAGTTTTTGGGTATCCTTTGTAAATGGTCTTTCATGTTTAAACACCCTTAAAATACCTCGATGGGTTTCATGCAACAACCTTACAATTAAAGAAATTCACGTGTTTACAGATGCGTCCGAAAAGGCGTATGGTGCTTGTGTGTACATTAGGTCTATGGACAAGGATGAGTTAGTAAGAGTTCAACTGCTAGTCTCTAAAAATCGTGTGGCACCTATCAGGCCAACAACTATCCCAAGGCTAGAGCTATGTGGAGCCTTATTGGGAGCAAGACTGTGTACTAATGTACTGAAATCCTTCACCAAGCCCGTTAGTAGATGCCGGTTTTGGTGCGATTCGACAATAGTGTTAAGCTGGCTTGCCATGGCACCAAATACATTAAAGCCTTTTGTTCGTAATCGCATCGATGAAATTCAGGAAAGCACTACAGAGCATACGTGGAGCTACGTGCCGTCTAAGGAAAATCCGGCAGATCTTGTTTCTCGCGGGCTGAAGGCTGACCTTATCAGCGAGTGTTCCTTATGGTGGTCAGGTCCTAAATTTTTGTTGGAAGATGAAATATATTGGCCAAAAATGCCCAATGAGAACGTGAAACAGGATCTACCTGAAGTAGTATCATCACATTTCAATGATCATACTTCTCATAATCACTCATATAATAATATAATTTCGGGAAATCAATCATTCATTAAATCATTAATTCACAAATATTCTAAATTTAATCATTTACATAGAGTAGTTGCTTATATACACAGATTTATATACAATTTAAAACATAAATATAATCGTTCTCGTGATCCCCTTTCCATTCAAGAACTTAGCAGCTCCTTCAACTTCATTATGCGTCATGCCCAAATGGATATGTTTCCTGAAGAGTACGCCTTATTGCAATCAGGAAAACCGTTGCGTAGTAAAAATAGGCTAATTTCCCTAAGTCCCTTTATAGACACGGACGGTCTCGTTCGCGTAGGCGGGAGGCTTGATAATTCGCCATATGACTACAACGTCAAACATCCTATCTTGTTATGTGGTAAGCATCACATTACTAAAATAATATTTTGTAAGTATCATTACGATTTCTTACACGCTGGACCTCAGTTATTGTTGGCTAACATTCGGCAAACGTATTGGCCTCTTGGCGGCAGAAACCTTTCAAAGTCCACTGTTAAAAATTGTATAAAATGTTTTAAATATAGATGTCAAATCGTGCAACCCTCAATGGGTCAACTGCCCTCCTCAAGGACACATTTAGAATACCCGTTTTTAAAGTGCAGCGTTGATTATGCCGGGCCAGTATTGATAGCTGATCGCAAAGGTCGAGGGTGTAGGCTTATAAAGGCGTATATTTGTATTTTTGTTTGCCTTGGTGTCAAAGCTGTTCACATCGAACTCGTTACAGATCTGACGAAGGAAGCTTATATGGCTGCCTTAAGTCGTTTTGTGGCTCGTCGTGGTAAACCCGAAAGCATCCTGTCAGATAACGGCACCAATTTCGTAGGTGCAAATAACGAGCTCCGTAAATTCCTACAAGATTCCAACCTTGTCTTCGAAGTTGCTCAACAAGGTATCAAGTTTACTTTCACGCCTCCATACTCCCCTCACTTTAACGGCATTGCCGAAGCTGCCGTCCGATCCACAAAGCATCACCTAAAGAGGCTTTTAGGTTTGACTCATTTTACGTATGAAGAGATGGCCTCGTGCTTGACTCAAATAGAGGCCATTTTAAATTCTCGTCCTCTTACCCCTCTTTCCTCTGATCCCTTAGACTTCTCTGCCCTCACTCCTTCACACTTTCTAATTGGGCGACCACTTATGTCCGTTCCGCATCCACAGGTGACTGATTTCACCATCGGGCGACTGGAGCGCTACCACAGAATGGAGCACATTAAACAGCATTTTTGGAAGCGGTTTCACTTAGAGTATGTTTCTCTGCTTCAGCAAAAAACAAAATGGTCAACCTCGACAGGGCAGCTATCTGTGGGAGCACTCGTTCTCATCAAAGAGAAGGGACTTCCGCCACTGATGTGGCCACTGGGGCGAGTCATCCAGGTCTTTCCTGGGAGCGACGGGACCACGCGGGTGGTGGAGCTGAAGACGAAGAAGGGGACGATGGTGCGGGCCTACAACAATGTCTGCCCACTCCCTCTTACTTGAAGCCTTCAACCCGGGGAGGATGTTCGGGCGCTTTCTACGGCCGGCGGCGCAGGCGACGGTTGGAGGAGGCGGGGGGCGCGGGCGCGCGGGACGCGGTGCCTAGGGGCCCGCCACTTCACTACCGAGCTCCGACGAAGACACACGTGCATTTCATTTATTTATAATATAGTACCTACAATACATCAGATTATACAGTCCACTGATCTTTAATTTAAAGTGTCCTAGAAAGGTCCCTAACAGTCATCGATATTTACAGTTTTGGTTGTGTTGAACTTGACAGTTGATCTTGACTTGTAAAAATGTGATTAATAGCGCGAGACGTGTTACGAGGGGTCTTGCTTTGTTTTTTTTTTGTAATTGAGATATAATCAATCCATCATTATTGGAAATTACGTTCACGATCCGCGAGTGGTACTGTGACTCGCCTGTGCGTTTGTTTGTGTATATATTTCGCGCGCAGCGAAGTGTTTTGGTCGGGAAAATGTCTGGTTGTCACGCCGGGAATATCGGTCCAGACTACGTCGGTTATCCCAAATTTATTATATATATTTTCTCCCAACCAATAACCCTCGACCGGACACGGGATTGAACGAGACCAGGTGACCACCATGGGGAAAAATGTGAGTAAAAGTTGTAAGTTGTGCATGCTTGCATTGCTTCCCAAAAACCAGACCCCTAGCTACCGCTGCCGCGTATCGCGGTTTCGCAGGTATAGACCTTGTAGGATCCAGGAGTCTCAACATTGCTCATGGGCCCCAGTGTTGCCTCCTGGCTTTGGGATCCACAGGCCTGTATTCCACAGTACCCGAAGCATACAACTGGAGCCCTATTGTTGTCACTCGTACATGGAGCACACGTTGAGTTTCTTGTCTGTTTTTCTCCATAACAAGCTACTTCGCCGAATGGACGGTAGAATCAATTATTACCTTTAAATTTATGACATTCAAAACGGCCTAACTGAAATAAATAATTTGACTTTGACTCACGCGTCCGTCTTTATGTGTGTCAAAACAGTCACCATACAGGGATAGATTAATAGTTGAACAGTGCAAATAATTTTATTATGAACAGATACATTTAGATAAACCCAAAGAGCTGTTTATGAAATTTCGCGCGCTCGTTTTCGTCCTAAATCATCATACATTTCGTTACAAATTTACAAAAGTGTGTACGCGAAGTATCTTCTTACTGTTCATCACAGCATATATCTCTTTCGCACGTGTTGTTGGATGAGATAGCATGCATTTCAACCCTGCGCACAAAATAGTTCTTTGGCGTCGACTAGTTCAACCTTAAGGCATATTAATTATAGCATACAGAAGTATACATAAGTTTGTAAGATGTTTTATAAATAGAGTTAATACTCTTGTTATTTTGTCACTAAAGTAAAAGGTTAAAGTACCTTCCTATTAAAATAAAATTGTAGACGTTTATTGGAAAGTTCAAAATATTAAATTTAAATTAAAAAATTGATAATTTTAGTCAAGCATCGGTTACGCTCCAGCGAAGTTAAAAGGTACCTGAAAATGAACGGGCCCAAGCCCAACAGTGGGAAAATACAGGTAGTAAATACGACAACATTAACAATCAACTAAATACAACAATACAGTCTAAATAATTAGTCATACAAGTCTAGATATTATTTTGCCAGGTAAGTGAATATATCTGAAAATACTCAAGTCGTAAAAAGTCAGCTGTATCTTGCATATTATAAATATCTTGCATGTTACAAAAATAACAGAATAGAAACGTCATGCAAGACGCAAGTCAAGTTGACTTGGATGCTTACACGACGTATCTTGCATGCGAGATACGTTACATAATAGACACACGTATTTTTGCATTGCATTATGCAAGAACTTGTAATTAAATCAATTAAGCAGCAGATTGAAAAATCCTTTTTAGATTTATTTAATAAGTGATTGAACTTGTATGACTACTCACTGAAAAGCGATTTGCGAACACATCTTTTGTCAACGGCCATCTTAGGATATCACAATTCGCAAGTAACGTAAACAATCACTACCAAACGTTTTACTTGCAATGGTCATCAAAAAAGTTGCAAATTTTGCAAGTAGTTAAGTTTTGTGAGTTGCGAGATTGTCATAATAAGTTAGGGTTTTCAAGTTAGTTTGAATGACATTTATTTTGTACTAGACAAAGATTAACACAACATGAGTTACACGACGTAAGTGAAATGCCTCCTCACATTTCTGAAATCATATTATATTTGTGTTTTGTTCTTACTTGGAAATAATATAAAATACCTCTATTTTATTGAGTGGCCTTTTTAACACCTGTCCAGCCAATCCGGCCTAGATAGGTACACCGATTGATATTTATTTACCTAGAGTAGCGGCAAAATTGGGAACTTATCTGGAATGTACGGAACTCGATCTGATAGTAGCAAAATAAAGGAGGCAAAAATTCTTAATATTATTTAGGGCTGATTTTATTTAATATACTAGCTGACCCCTGCGTCAACTGGCTATCCACCTACTTATCACGTACCTATCTACCCACCAACCTTGCCACTACCAAAGAATGAATTTATAGGCAAAATTTTGCTACTTTGGGTTAAATTATTGCAATTTCCATAAGAATCTCAATTTAAAAAAAAAAAAAAAAGAATTTTTAAAATCGGTGCAGTAGTTTCGGAGCCTATTCGGTACAAACAAACAAACAAAAAAATCTTTCCTCTTTATACTATTGGTATAGATTTAGGGCAGATTTTTCTAAAGTATGATATTAGTTTTTAATCTGAGGAGATTAATTTGATGGTTGATTGGTTTTAAATAAAAATATTTAAAAATAGCAGGATTATGCAATTCATTGTTTTTTTTTTTTCTATAGGCTCGAGCTTGACCACTATCTAACCTGATGGTAAGCGAAGATGTGGTCGACGGTGAAACACGCTTTAATTAATTTTAATATCTAATCTTAAATTTTTTGTCGATTTAACCCTTAACATACAAAAGTTTGTAAGTATACAAAATGAACAGCATTATGTCACAAAGTATGTAAGTGGCGGCGGCGGGTATAATCTATTTTTTGTGATTATGCTTTTTGACAGTTCGTAAATTGATAATTAAAACGACGACTGTCGCCAACGACCTTGAGGGAACAAAACGCGTACTCGTTTCACACCCGCACGGCCCAAAACTCAGTAGTATTTTGTACTAGCCTTACTAGTCTTTGAATTAAAAAATAAACTTTACATCAAAATGTAGATCATTAAATTGTCTTTGAGATGGTGACAATTTCATTAAAATACACCGATTGACGTTTTATTGTCCGTGTTAGACATAACTTTAAAAAATAATTACACTATGTTATACGAATAAAACTCAAAATTTTCTTGGCTTAAATTATGAGTTCGTTTAGACGCGATTCTCATTTTAAATCCAGCTACTCAGGGGTATCTGCGCCTTAAGGAATATTTTTGAGAGAACTCAAAATTGAATTAACACAGGTCTAGTACACATAAAAATGTCACCCAAACCGCTCCTTAATCACTACTACTTACCAACTTTATTATTATTATGTGGGTGCTGATGATGATGGGGCTGCGGCTGTGGTTGCTGCTGCATCTGAGGCACCAGGGCTGGGTGAGGAAGCTGCAGCAGCTTGGGTTCCAGCTTCGTAGCAGCAGCGACTGGTATCGGTCCAGCGTTCGTCATTGTTGTCATGGTGGCAGCAGGCATCATCAACGTCGACATTGTTAGCATTTTGGCTTGCCCGCAATTTTAACAAAACCGTACGACCAGATTCGATTTTCAAAAATCCATTTTTTGCTCGCAACTTTTCCCGAACGAATTTCTTTTTGGTACGTCACTGGCTTTTTTACGAAGTTATATTTTTTAAATATATATGTTTTTGTTGTTTGATGTATATAACTACTGTTGTTTTAATAGAAAGCTAAATCACATAGTTTTATTCACTGACATAATTATTTATTTTTTATGTTTAACATCTAAACTATAGTAGATCTGTGGGAATTGTAAAAAAAAAAATTAAGAATTTTTGAGAAAATAAAACTTCAACTTAGTTTCCTAATATTCTTGCTAATCCGTTCTCCCTGGACTGCCATAGACAGACATTTTTTTAAATCTTTTGTCATATTGTCGCGTTATGTCTGTCTGTGAAAGCCATAAGGCCTTTGGTTAAAAAAAAAGTGCTCGCACAAAATTCCGAAAGCGAACACATTTGTTTTTAAAAGTAAATCATCTCGCATACACAACGAGACACCGTTCGAATTTCAAACGTGATGTATTTAGAACATACAATGCGGTTTCTTTATTTTTGTCATAAATTTCGTGGAAACAGATTATTATTAATAATAAACTATTACACTACGTAATAATAACCTTGCAACACTATAGTTTGCGCATAGTACTAAACTATTCTAGATTAAATGGCTTAGTTGCTGAATATTTAGCATAGTCGTGAACGGGTTAGCGAGAATATTATTAGAGCAACTATGGTCTAGTACTTGCAGGTAGTGTGCAAGTACTTGCAGAGTGCAACTACGGAGTTAGAAATTAATTTTAACAATAGTTATATATTTTATAAGTATCAGATTAGCTTGATTGAAGTTTCTCCTGACGTATCGGCAAGAAGTTTATCAGGATAATTCAGGCCAAAGCAAAATCGCCTTTTTGAACAAGCTGTAAGAAGTACGCTGCTTTCTGCAAGTACCATGAGCCTGCAAGGACTTTAATAGAATCAAAATAAATTATTGTTAGACGAAGAATAAATAGACGTTTTATACAACGCTTATTTTTGTTTCAGAATATTTTTGTTTTAGAACGAATTGTGGCTTTTTTCATTGTCAATAAACGGAATAATAACGGGAAGTTTTAAAAACAAATGTATAGCGATCAAACGCTTTATTTCATAGAAGTCGGCATTACCTGCAGTGTAGATATGGTAGGTCCTACACAATCGTTTGCTAATCGCTCGCTGTTTGTCAAATGCTCTTATTTAAAAAAAAACCGCCAACAACTCTAAAAATTGTATATTGAAGAGCAATTATGCTATGCGCAAAAACGCTATCGATTTGCTCTTGCAAAAGATACGTAATATGCCTGCCGATCGCGTACTATTTCATTAGTTTAATAAATTGATCCTAAGTTTTAAACCGACGGACAAAAAAAGGATGTGTACTACTCCAGGGTTTATCAAAACAGACGCTTTAGAGATTACTAATAAGAAAAAGCCTATAACGGTTTTTTCAATGGAGAACAACAAAAGTAGGAATCAAAACTGTGTCGGAATCCTTATAGTTTATTTCCAACATTTAGCAGAATCTTGAAAGTCAGATCTACAGTAAGCATCAAACACAATATTCAAATCAAAACATACAGCAGATTGATGTTTTTTTTTTAAATTATGGAGCCCTGGCTTTTTATTGTCTCTCAGAAGGTGTGAAAAGTAGAGTATGCGCCTCTGGGATAAAGCCTGTCTTCGTCTTGGGCAGCTTGAACCCCTCGCTTCACTCAGGACTCTCTAACAGTTAACTCTAGGGTACCTCGTTACGCTCAGGGTTCAATATGCCGTCCGTGACGTAAAACACTGCTTTATCCCCTTGGTGCATAATCTACCCATTACGTTAGTAGCACATAGAGTTCTTTAGACCCATATTCCCAATCACTTTGCAGACCCTTCAATAGTCGCCATGATAACGGAAAATGTCCTCGATTAATGTGATAATCTTTCAAGCTTTCGCCCGCCGACATTTTGGTTTCCTCGGAAGTTATCTTTATAGTAAAATTAACGAGGTCTTATCTATCTAGACCTTTCCAAACAGTAATGCAAAACAAAAACTCTCAGCCTGGTTACAAAAGTTAGATTACGGTACCACAGAGCAGCTGCTCATTGTTTCCTCGTAGGATATTTGTAACTATCATAGCAGAACTAAAATGGCCAGACACACGCTCCTCACTCAAAATATCACCAACGCCTAACTTCTTCACTAACTTTATCACAAATAACTTCATGGCTGCTGAGCCTATCTTATGACGATGCTGAAAAATTAATTTCCGTGGCAATATAAAATTTAAAACAAATCATACTCACATTCATACCCACATTCATATTCACAGTCACACTCACATTTACACTCACATTCGCATTCACACATTTTATACTCACATTCATACTCAAACTCATAGTTGCACAAGTAAAATTTCACAATTTAAAAACCCCCGACACATTTATCTTGCGGAAACACCCTGATTCAAACCGTAAAACGCCCATAACTTTTGAATGGCTGAACCGATTTTATTCAAACATAGCTAAGAACACTCTCGACAAAATTATCTTTCAAACAAAAAAAACTAAATCGAAATCGGATCATCCGTTTAGGCGCTATGGTGCCACAGACAGACACACAGATACACAGATACACAGCAACACACGTGAAACTTATAACACCCCTCTTTTTCCGGCGGGGGTTAAAAATAGCGTTAAAATTTATAAAGTATAAAGAAATATTATATCAGGGAACTTTTTAATTGTTTACTACCTACTTTTATTTTCCTAAAATTTGATTGTTTTATATTATTATTATTTTTTGTTTATATTTTAATTTTCTCTGAAACCGAACATGTGTCTAAAATGTTCTAAATGTTTACCCTCAAAATTGGTTCCCAAGATACATGCTTGCCTAGTTTGGGGCCAATGTAAAAATCTTTATAATACTGTTCTTTATTAAATATTTTTTTTTTTTTTTTTTTTTTGAACTTTATCACCTATCCACAAATATAACTTTTTACACGACACCTGATTTGGTATCTACAGACCGTTCACTATCCTGTCCCTTGCTGTCATGTAGCAATTTCTTCTGTCGACAGCTGCAGTTGCTTCTGTCAACAGTTGAAGTTCGCTCTGTCAACAGCAAAGTGCTGCTCGTCTGTTTGACGCCTTAGTTTCAATATTGAAACTAATAATATCTCGTAGTAACAGTGCTACCAATCCCGTCACTGGACAAGTTATAATAGACGTACTGTACTTAATTTTGATTTTCATTTGTTTTTCCATTTTATTTTCTGCAATCGCACAATTTTTAACCCCCGCCGGAAAAAGAAGGGGTGTTATAAGTTTCACGTGTGTTGCTGTGTATCTGTGTATCTGTGTGTCTGTCTGTGGCATCATAGCGCCTAAACGGATGAACCGATTTCGATTTAGTTTTTTTTGTTTGAAAGGTAATTTGGTCGAGAGTGTTCTTAGCTATGCTTGAATAAAATCGGTTCAGCCGTTCAAAAGTTATGGGCATTTTACTGTTTGAATCGGGGTGTTTTCGCAAGATAAATGCGTCGGGGTTTTTTAAATTGTGAAATTTTACTTGTGTTTGGTTGGTTATAGTTATTGTAACTAATGTTTGTAGTTTTAGGATAATGATAATTAATTGTCGCGAATTCGGGGTGAGAGCCTGGTGATCCGTCACACATGGTATCCTAGTGTGGACTCCAGTCTCTCAAAAAGTATCATATTTAAGGTATATTTTTCTTTGTTATTTAACTTGTTAGGGTTCCGTAACTCGAAAGGAAAAAACGGAACCCATATGGAATCACTTTGTTGTCCGTCCGTCTGTCTGTCTATCAAGACCCTTTTTCTCAGGCCTACTTAAAGCTGTGAAAAATATCAAACTGCTTAGCCAACGCGATCAAAAGATACAGCCGTTTATGGCGCAAATTTTCGACATTCGCAAGGGCATCAAAACCAGGGTACTTCCCGTGAGCTCAGAATCTTGAAATTTGGTACGAAGCAACGTCTTATAGCACAGATAAAGGGAAAATGGCGAAAACCGTAAATTTTTAATTACATCATAAAATAAAAATGTTTTTAATAATTTTAAACTTTCTACCCCTTTCCTCATGAACGCGTAGAGATTTTAAATTAAAATTCATATCAAATACTCTGTCTACATGCCTTTAAGCTGAGATTTGTACGGAAACCCTCGGTGCGCGAGTCCGACTCGCACTTGGCCGGTTTTTTTTTATCTCTTATCAAAGCTTTATAATGTGATCCTTTGTGAAGAGTGAAATAAAAAACATTGTTGTTTGTAAATTTTTTTTGAGCCATGTTTTGAGGAAATGACATAGAATATGGGTTAATTATGAAAGGGAACGCTCAATGTGAGTGAACATATAGGAAGCTTATAGGCATAAGCTTCCTATAATTGCTACTTTCAGGCTTCAGCTATTACTTTATTAAAAATAGGTATCTACTAGAAAATCCTTTTAGCACCCGAGCCCCTGCAGAGAGCTTCATAACTTTACGTTGTAATAAGAAAGACGGCTAGGCTCTGAGTTAAGACCATGCCTTGGTATGAATAGGTACTACATTCTTGTTTCAAAAAGTTTGTATGAAATATTATGCTGCAGGATCAAATTTATTTACCCTGTAGAAGGTGTGTGTGTTGGTGACATTGTACTTAGTTTTAAATTTGGTCAAAAACACACCGTTTCAAAGCATCGCAGCTGTTTATCGGACACCGAAGCCCTCTTGCGGCATGCATCATAATTCTGGCACACACACTCCAGACACATTCGCACACATATACTCTACAAGTACCATTGCATATACACAAAATACCTACCCTTATGTTAGTTTAAAATAAAATTATTCATTAAAATATTACTAGTCCGCCATATTGGACCGTCCGCCATATTGGATTTAGAATGACTATCTTACAGCTATGCATTATCATCCAAACTAAACGTGTATGCAAAATTTCATCATAATCGGTGGAGGATAACTGCTTGCAAATTTCATCATAATCGGTGGAGGATAACTGCTTTAAAATTCAGTTGCAAGATTTGACCCGAACACACTTACATACATATATATATTGCAAGTTAAATAAAAGCTTGTTATATTTGTTATTCTCAAAACTGTGAGTACCTACTTAATTCAATGATACGCTTCGGAAGAGAGATGTGTCCTAACTCATAATATAGGCAACACATTGCTTAAAAGGGCCACTTCAAACACTAGCTAGCTTACGTAAACAAAATTATTAAAAATAATATCCACGCACCGCGTAAGCTTCTGGCACATCTTTGGTGGAAACCACGGAGCACACAACCCGTGGAGAGAGCATCGGCACGTTTTTGTTCTAAACCCAATTCACCAAGAAACAGCGGGGGCAGAGGTAAGCTTCCCCCGCTGTGATTGGCTGATAGTTTGACAACCAAATGACTACTGATTCTCTAGGGATTCCAAACAAGTAATTTAAAAGAATATCGATATCGGTAACTGTTTAACTTATTAATAGTATAAGGATTTCTTTGGGATACAGACAAACAAAAGAACGAATTTCTTAGAATCTTCGGTACGTATAAAAAACATTTATGATAAGGTAAATACGGGCTAGACAATAACAAACAAAAGAACATACACAGCTGCAGTTCTTATTAATTTCGGCAACTTAGAAAGTATTTTATAATACCTAATAATGGCGTTATGGCCGTTTTCAAGAAGTCACTGAGTATTTTTCGCCCTCGACGGGCGTTTCAGTTTTGGAGCCTTACATATCGATATAATCGTCGTGAACTCGTGATGCTGCGAACAGCACTATCGAGAAAAAAAAGAGACAACTGCTAATGTGTAAATCAGTGTACCAGAAAGAGACAGCAAAGTGAACCATCCAGAAATAAATATATTTGATTTTACTTAATGAAATTGATTAAATGGAGTAGAAAACCACAAAACTGTGAAATGTTGTCCCATCATTTGTGTAATTTGAAGTAGTCTACACACCATTTAATTGCACAAATAGGCATTACTTTTCGTTTTATTTGTTTTAAAGACGGAAGCGCGTGACGTTCGTACGTTTAGCTTACAGATGCTGCGACTGACCAAAATTTCGTCGGGTTGTGTGCTCCATGGTGGAAACATTCACACTTGATCTTATTGGTGATGTTTTTCAGAAAGGCCAGGTGCAGTACTCACCTCAGGGGAAGTACTTTATTGGTCTCCCCAGGTATGTGCCCAAACAGGCGATGCACAGAAAGGGTTCCAAGATCCTTTTGAGAGGTCACGAGGGTTCTACGTGCTGATGGTGATCACCGAAAAATCTCACACTCTCTGGTCTTTTCCCCAAAATTTCAAGCACCCTTTGAAGGTTTCCCATCGCAGACAAAAAACAAATGGTGCAGTACTCATAACCAGCGTGCGTGTATGACCAGATTTATGCACGTAAATGAAGAAAAAGGAGTATGTAAGGATCGTGGCTTCGAGAAAGAAGTCATCCGTCGAATCCGACTCGGCTTGCAAGCTTTTCAGAAGTTGGTTGGAACGAACCTCACTATGTAGGTCAATCATCTATCACCAAAAAAACTACATCTATTTCATTCGTAATATCCGTTAATTTATCAAACCATGTCGCATGATTTTTGCCTCGAGCTTCCGTGATCAACAAAGGACTCATGACAAAAATACTCTGTTTTTGTACACCCCTAACAAATGTGAACAAATTAATCCCACTGACAACCCAGCCCGAATTATGTATGGCTGTCAAAACGTGGAACAAAAAATGTCACAAGCTTCTCGTTGTGTAATAATATGAATGAATGACTAAAAAAGAGTGCAATAGCTCAAATGGGTGAAGAGCATGGTTGACAGACAACCAGTCTTTACAACGGGTAACGTGTTACCCAGTTACTGGGTTGTGGAAGTCAGGTAGGCAGTCGCTCTGTGTAGAACACTTAGTATAAAGCTTCATCCGGTTAGACCGATTATGGACTTGTCCGTTCTTCTCCACGTAGGTATTTTCCGAACGGATGGTAGCATCATTTAATCAAGATCCAGCTCTCGTTGTCTCCCCAGCCACGCTCTAAGCCGAGGTTCGTATCCCATAGGGGATAGCCCTCAGCGTGATCACTTAGGTTAAGTTTTTGTGCCTGGCTGGAGGCTCTATAGTTTAGTCTCAGGGAAAGTCATTACTTAGTTGAACTGCGAAAAGCAACTTAAAAAAATACCGCATATGGATTTGTGCTACTATACAATTAAATTATTATTGGAATGCTTTTACCAACATTATCAAGAGGACAATGATTTATTTGCAGAAGGTAATCTGTTGAAGTTCTAAAAACGCCTTCACTGAGACAATTATTGCTGAGTGCCGTAGGTAGACCACCAGAAAACTATACATAACCTATATATAGTGTAGGTCACATAAACAAAGTCACGGGAAAAGCCAGCTAAGCCAAGCTTATGCTTTGTGACGTAAGGGCGAAGGGGTTGCACTTCCCGCAGCGCCGGAGACGATTTAAATTGCTTTAAACACTGTTTATTGCGTTGTTTTTGTGTACATAACTTCAAAACTTAAATACGTACGTATAAAGTGGTACCTCCTAGACAGCCCCTCCCCCCAACCTACGTTATAATTGTCTATAGATTTTACGATCACTTTCGGAGATATAGGTTAGGACAAAGTCTATTATATCCTTCAAATTGTCTAGCTTGATCGAGTGGGTCCATTGATTGAACGGATAGAATACCTAGGTATAGCCGGTGAACCGAGATAAATATCCACCTTATCCAGTAACGTAGGTTAGCTAGAAACTTTTCTCTATTAACCAACCGTACCAATCTGTTCTAGAATGGTTATCGCTTTAAATAGATAAAGATGTTTTATTATAAAAAAATACATCCGACTTCCAAAACAACTACAAAGTTATCGTTTATTCGTTTTTGACACCGATTGGTGAAGTTATTTTAAATCGACTTCCAAAAAAAAAACCAAAAAGAATCGATTGTTTTTTTTTTTAATGTGTGTTACCTCAGAACTTTTTACCAGATGAACCTTGGTGATTCTTTTTTTTTAGGGTTTCGTACCCAAAGGGTAAAAACGGGAATCTATTACTAAGACTCTGCGGTCCGTCTGTCTGTCTGTCTGTCAATCACCAAGCTGTATCTCATGAACCGTGATAGCTAGACAGTTGCAATTTTTGTACAGATGATGTATTTCTGTTGCCGCTATAAGAACAAATACTAAAAACAGAATAAAATAAATATTGAAGTGGGGCTCCCATACAACAAACGTACGTGTTCTTTTTGCGGTATTTTGCGATAATGGTACGGATCCCTTCGTGCGCGAGTCCGACTCGAACTTGGCCGGTTTTTATTTGAAAGCTGGTGCTTGTCATGTGGTCCTATTTAAATTTCATCAAGTTCTGTTGTATATCTCCAAAGGCAAATCACTCAGGATAGCTGCAATCGCATGTCTGTTTTTTGTTTAAACCATTTCATAACATAACATCATACTGGTACGCACAAAAGGGGTACGCAGATGTGAACAGTTCACCCTGGTATACTCTCATACCACCGATTTTATTTAAGTTAAGTTTCATGTTATTGGGTTAATCTATTCTGGCATCACTTTGCGCATTATAAGTTGTATTTTTTTTTACAAAAAATACAACCGACTTCCAAATAAAAACACTACAAAGTGAAAAAAAACTTCAATTTCGGAAGTCGGTGTCAAAAAAAGAAGAAACGCAAACAGGAACACCGACCTCTGAAATTGAAGTTATTTTTCACTATGTAGCGTTTTAATTTCGAAGGTAAAAGTTTTTACCTAAGAAAAATTCAAGTTCAAATCAGTCGAAATGCGTCGCATTGCGACAATGGGAGCGTACGTGCAATTTTGCTTAATAAAAATCGCTTATCGGTGTGATATAAATTTAATCACGTCGAGCTATCAGGACGGTCGCTTACTTGTTTAACGTTTTTAATTTTTGACTGCACTTGATAAAGAAAAGGAACAGAACCAAATTACATTACGCTCTGATAAATGCTTGTTTAAACAAAAGTTTTTAATGTTTGGCCATTTAAAGTAAATGTCAATCACAGTCTATTCGAGTCTTACAAAACAAAAGCACTTAATAAAAACATTAAGCCCTTTTTAATCTAAACTCTGTAATAAACAGGATTTTATGTCCCGAAAGCCTTTCTCAAGAAAAAAGCTTCCGAAATCGACGTAACAACGGTATACAAAAGACTTTATTACAACATTCACTGAAATTGAGGGTAGCTAAAGAAATCCACTTATCCCTCTACGGCGTAGCACTGCTACGGCGTAACCCTCTACGGCGTAGCATTTGAAGCTCGCATCTAATTATACAGTGTAAATTTTTGAAATATTCGGTCAAGTTAAATTAAAAGTGTGTGTACAGGGTGTGGTTTTTAACTGTGACATGCCGTGACACGGGATTGAGGCAAACGGCTACCCCTTTTATCGATTTGTTTCGTGGTCGACGCGCCGAGAGAACGTTTAGTAGCGTTTTCATGCAAATATATACAAGTACGGCCTTTGTTATTGTGGTAACTACTATTTATTTATTTGTTTCCAGTCTAACCAGATGTAGCTGAATACCAGTATTTTACATGAAACGACTGGTTATCTCACCTTTACAACCCAGTAACTGGGTAACAAAATAGCCAGGGGTAAAACTGGATTCTGACGACCCGTAACGACTATCAAAGACTTAAAAATGGCAGCCGTGATCAACGGCTTATCGTGAATTCCGAGGTGCAGACTTGCAAAAGAAGTCTCATTAAATAATGTATGGTCACCCATCCACGGACCGACCTCGGCAAGCGTTGCTTAACCTTGAAGATTCACCCGAGTGGATATTATTACTTAGCAACGAGTTCCTCCAATACCCATATTATTAATATTTAATGTTGAAGATTGTAGGTTTAATATATTATTAAAACATAATTGAAAAAAAACAGTGTTCGTATCAACCTAAGGGAAAGGCAACCCTTTTCACAAATGGCCCGGAGGAAAATTATGTATTTGTACCCGCCACAGAGCAGAGAGACACTGCGCTGGACAGGTGGAGTCACTCTCGAAGATTAAATTTGGAACGAGTATGTACGGGGAAAGCAGTGGTCGCGACTTACAAGTTGAAGTTCGGTTCATTCAACATTTTGACAATGTTTCGCCATAACTTTTTGTTTACCTACATAAAAAGAAATACAAGAAGAAAGAAAAGGTATTTATTAACACAGAAACTGACATTGTGTCCAATATTTTTTATTAAAATTTAAACTACCTACTGCCAGCGGCTTCGCCCGTTTTAAAAGTGTTTTATCATCGCAAGGGAACATTATACCGGGATGAAAAGTGCCAAATTTCATCCAGATCTGTTCAGTTGTTCTGGCGTCTTTGATTTACAAACATCCATCCAAACTTTCACATTTATAATGTTAGTAAGATGTCGTATATATTTTTTTGTCGTCATCCCTAATCTGACATCTGAAATTTGTGCTTGCACGGGCACGAATATTATGTGTGGCATCTCTAGTCACGTTCCGTGTTCTGTGATTGGTGCCTTACTAATGTATTGTACATTTGAAATGTGTTTCCTAAGATCCCTCGTAACGTTAAGACAGTCAGAAGTCAGACAATCAGTCTTACCGAGAGACATTGTGTTTCCCACTTTTGTGGTCTTCTTGTTCAATTCGTATCGTCGACAAGAACCCTTCTTGCTACATTGCTCATGCTTGTTCAACCGTCGCGGAGACTAGTCGAAAGCACAGAACGCGAGCTGAACTCACGTCATGAGCTCGTGCAATTCGCGAAGACGGTGAATTTGCCAAGAACCTCTTTTCGTCACATTAACTCGTCAACTGCGGTCTACTCTCGGACGTCCGAACCCAGGTATTTGTGCTTTACCTTAAGAGGGGAATCTAGTGAGACTTTCTCCATACAAACACATTCTGCTGTTTTCTTCGTGGATAATGCCTCTAGAGCAATGATTTTTTTCCATAAAATCTAGGTCTAATTAATACGTGCCTGTATCATTTCCTTTTTTCCAAAACATAATCACAAAAAGAAATATGACAATCCAAAAATCCGAAAAAAATGCCCGTTTTTACCGCCATGTTCAGAAGACTTTCAGACAAAATTTATAAGTTTTTAACAAAAAAGGAAATGATAGGAGCATATATATACTTTTCCTCAAAATTTTGATTTAAGAATTTTTTAGATCAGACCAGTTTTCATGAAGAAAACAGCAGAATACGAAACGTCTTTTAGTCAAAGTTTTTGTAGGTAAAATCAGCCTGAGCTGCAGTTGTCCCTTTCGCACTTTACGGGGTGAGGTTGGAGGTGACGCGACGGCAATAGTTTATTCAAATACCTATTTTTCAAATTCCTGTTGACTAGAGTCCGCTCTTAACCCTATTGTAGGCGAATCACCAACCGCTGTGAATCAAACGCTTATCATCTTCCTGTCTATCGAAACCAGCCTCTCGCGTATCTGCGTTGCGTTTTAACCGGCACAACCATTTTGATGGTGATATGAATAGTCAGCTGCTTTCGGGAGGACTGGGAGCCACCCCAAAATTTTTGTGACACGAAAAAAGACTTTTTATTCTTTCTTTCAACCTCGTGCCAAAATGTGGTTGGCGCAGCGGTTAAGCACGATCGGCTGTTGCGCTGCGTGTCGGGTTCGATTCCCACACGGAACAAATATTTGTATGGCCTGCAGATAATTATTCCGGCTCTGGGTGTTTAGAATAGAATATAATACTCTTTATTATGTACACCATATAAGTTACAGAAAATATAGACGAAGAAAACATTACACTGGGTGACACAATGGGCGGCCTTATCGCTAAAAGCGATCTTTTCAAGACCACCTTTGGATGGATTTTAAAAAATTAAAGGAAAGACAGTAATGTTGTCTTTGGTGTAATATTTATTTATAAAATAAATACATATATATATATATACATATTTTATAGACATATATATACAGTAATAAGTATGGAACAAAACATAGAAATCAAGAAAAACTACTATTAAAGAGAGAGGTAGTGATTCTTCACCATAGTTTTAAAAATGGGCAGAGATTGAGCACGCCTTATTGACACGGGCAAAGCATTCCACAACAGCACCGCTTGAACCGTAAAAGATTTGTCGTAAAAGCTGATAGAATGCATCAGCATCTCTAGTCTCAAGTTTTCCGATGACCTCAGATATCTATTATATGTGTCATGAAGGAACTTGAAACGTTATTTTAGATAAGAGGGGGTTGTAGGATTGTACTGTAAGTTGTAACGCAACCACGAGAAATTCCTAGTGTGGGTTTTTGATTAAAGAAATACGTTATTCCAACCTATAATATATATTCGTTCATATCTACCAGCTCTCAGTAGAGTTCCAGCGCAACTATTTAAGTATTCCGTTTCATTCTCTCTCAACTGAAATAGACTTTTATTTAGTCTCCATATAGTCAAAGGTATTCATTTTCAAAGAGTAAAAGCTTGAATCACATTTATTGCCGGTGAGTATATTTAGAATGTTACGCTAAAATAGGAATTGGACTCATTAGGATGTTTTTCATCGGTTATATTTCGGGGAGTGTTTGTCGATGATGTCAATGTGTGTCGATGATGGCGACAAGACGTACGGCGGTGCGCCATCGGTACATGGTGGACATCCCACCTATACGCACTAAACATTGAGGGTATACTTTCATTATGCGTAAGAAGTAGGAGAGTTCGTATAAGGAGAGGAATTCCTTGAAGGAGCCTTATAGCTACAGGCAACCTAGCTGTAAGGTTGCCATAGTTGACGGCACGAACTACACGTGCGAATGATATAGATGCTGTGATGAGCAGTAAGACGCTAGTTCACGTACGAATTAGCACTTTTGCGAAATGGATGATGATTTAGGACGAAAACGAGCGCGTGAAATTTCATACCTATCCATACCTTTGGGAGTATGGATATCAAGAAAAACGACTAAATGTATATTTTCAAAATAAAATTATTTGCATTGTTGAACTACTAATCTAGCCCTGTATGGTGGCTGTTTTGCAATTTTCCTACTTCTTATAGTATTTATTTCCGCCAATGCGTTTAAATTAGTGTTGAAATATGGAACTTTCGGCGCTCATAACTTTCAAATATTTGTTTTCTTTTTACTTTTTTTTTGGCATACATGGCTAGGTAATGACGGGACAAGTTGATGTTTTTTTTTCTGAATGTACATCGTCAAACAGTGGAGTAATCGCCAGACTACGTTTGTATGGAAGAATGATTGAATAGGTTACTTCTAAGCAAGCGTGCTTCACCGTCGATCGCATCATCACTTACCAACAGGTGACATAGTGGGCAAACTATTTTCACCTGATGGTATCTAATAAAAAAAACCGGCCAAGTGCGAGTCGGACATTCGCACGAAGGGTTCCGTACCTTTATCGAAAAAAACGGCATAAAAAATCACGTTTGTTGTATAGGAGCCCCATTTAAATATTTTTTTTAGTCTGTTTTTAGTATTTGTTGTTATAGCGGCAACAGAAATACAGCATCTGTGAAAATTTCAACTGTCTTGCTATCACGATTCATGAGATATAGTCTGGTGACAGATAGACAGACAGACGGACAGTGGAGTTTAGTAATAGGGTCCCGTTTTGACCTTTGGGTACGGAACCGTAAAAACTGTGTTTGCCGGTTAATCTGTTTAACTAAATATTTTCCTACGTACGAGTCAACCCAACCAACATAGCTCACCGAATTATGACCCACCAAACTTACCCCACCGAATATAATCCAACTAATATAACCCAACAAACATCGCTCGCTTGTTTATTGTGCCGTAGACTTTAGTTTCAGCCCGTACCCGACAAAATATTCATTACTAAATTCAAAGTAGGGTTGGGACACTTACGCCAAGTTATCGATAAAATTAAATTTTAATGTTTGACAATATTGGAGTTTGCATCCATTCGGGGAAGTGGTTTTCTCTGTTATGTTATAATAGCACACCTGTATTTCTCGAAGGGATTGGCAGAAGTGTTTTAATACTGCTATAATTCGAGAGTAATGTTTAAATCCCCTATAAGAGGGCAAAACGATAATCGCTCACAAATTCTAATGGTAAAATCGAATAACCATTAGCGTGACTACTGGAATGAACCCACGATAGATCCAAAAGACTGTAATTACTGTCTAAATTTTAGTACTGTGACATGAATCTGAAGAGGTTATTTTTTAATATAAAAGAGCCGTGAAAAACCTCTTTATAAACGATGTTTTTAAATTCTCTGAAAACACAGTGTCTGTGTAATAAACTACACTAACGAAGCCCCTGGAAAAGCTAGCGTTTTAACAAAAGGTTTAATGAAAACTGTAACCCGACAAAGATTTTAGATTTTAGCCTATTTTATGAATAATAATGAAACGATTGACACTTTATTGATCAAAATCGGTTTGATAGTTTAGGTGCTACGGTGCAACATACGTAAATGCAAACATCCATACATAGACTGCTTAAATCATCAATCAAACCCTTCCTTTTGGCTTACAGCAAAGTATGGAATAAACTACGTAAACCAAGTCCCTGGAAAAGCTAGTGTATGTACAAAAAGTTTAATAAAACTGTAATCCAACAAAGCCTATTTTACCCTGGCCATAATAACAAACCGATTGACACCTTATTCATCAAAATCGGATTAATAATTTAAGCAGTACGGACCAACATATGTAAATACAAACATACATGCATTCATACTTAAAACGGTGAAGGAAAACATCGTGCGGAAACCGGCAAGTCCCAGAACGAAAAATTCGAAGATATGTGACATTCACCAACCCGCACTGGGCCCGCGTGGTGGATTAAGGCCCATTAGCTCTCTCATAGAGAGGATGCCTGTGTCCCATCGGTGGGAACATTATAAGGCTGATGATGATAATATATTCATACATAAGACTGCTAAAATAATAACCCTTCCTTTTGACTTACAATCAAGTACTGTACCTGGTGCTAAGTACCAGTAACTTTAGCTTATTACAACTGCAATATTGCCTTAAGTCACGTTCACACCTAAGACGTCACGTACCTGTACTGCATAGCATCCGTCAGTTAGAGACGAAATTAAAAAGTCTTATGTGTCAGTAATTACACCTACACACATACCCATAGTAACAGTATACAGCCACGCTTTTTCTTTTGGCCTAGCTATCTATATATATAAAACCAGCCAAGTGCGAGTTGGACTCGCGCACGAAGGGTTCCGTACTTGGTTAATTGCGGTTTACGATTTATGACGTATTAAAAAAAACTACTTACTAGATCTCGTTCAAACCAATTTTCGGTGGAAGTTTACATGGTAATGTATATCTTATTTTTTTTTTAGTTTTATCATTCTCTTTTTTTAGAAGTTACAGGAGGGGGGGGACACACATTTTACCACTTTGGAAGTGTCTCTCGCGCAAACTATTCAGTTTAAAAAAAATGATATTGGAAACCTCAATATCATTTTTGAAGACCTATCCATAGGTACCCCACACGGTTTGAGGAAAAAAAATTGAGTTTCAGTTCTAATTATGGGGAACACCCAAAATTTATTGTTTTTTTTCTATTTTTGTGTGAAAATCTTAATGCAGTTCACAGAATACATCTTCTTACCAAGTTTCAACAGCATAGTTCTTATAGTTTCGGAAAAAAGTGGCTGTGACATACGGACGGACAGACAGATAGACATGTCGAATCCATAAGGGTTCCGTTTTTTGCCATTTGGCTACGGAACGCTAAAAATGAACCCCTACTTCTTCACGTCACGCTATAACTTGTGAACGGTTTTACCGATTTCGCTAATTCTTTTTTTGTTGTGTTTGTTATTGTTAGGAGAAGGCTCTTAAATGGAAAAAAAGGTAGGTAGGGTAGGTATGTAGGTTAGAGTAGGTAAGGTAGGGTAGGGTAAATAAGTTAGGGTAGGTAGAAAAAGGACTAGGTGTAGTCATGTAGTTATTAATTAATTTGAGAAGATTTGGCTACTCTTTTAGCTAGAGGTAGAACTTTTCGACGTTTTAATTGATTGGAAATCTTTCAAGGCGAAAACTTCTCATGAATATGAACAATATAAGACCAACTTTAATATTTAAAAAACCTATTATGTAGCTGTTCTTAAAACGTTTGTCGAGTTCAACCAAAGACCAAACCGCTGGTCATAGACCAATTCAAAGCCCTTACCAGGTCACTTTAATGTACCGCACACAATTTTTTTTAAAGATCGGATAAGAGACACCCTGGCAGCGGGTTGCGAAATGCAGAGAAGATTGAAACATAATATTGACAAAAATGTCCTACCCTACCTTTTTACCAATATCTCCGGAGCATCGACCCTTTCATGACGACCCATGGGATGCTTTTTTATTACAATTAAATGTAAACTCTGCCTCTATCTCGTTTCTCCTAGGTCCCAAGCGGTACTGCTAAAATTGAGATCCTGAGTTATTGGTTTTTAGGGTTCCGTAGCCAAATGGCAAAAACGGAACCCTTATAGATTCGTCATGTCTGTCTGTCTGTCGGTCTGTCCGTCCGTATGTCACAGCCACTTTTTTCCGAAACTATAAGAACTATGCTGTTGAAACTTGGTAAGTAGATGTATTATGTGAACCGCATTAAGATTTTTACTCTTAAATAGAAAAAAAAACAATAAATTTTGGGGGTCCCCATACTTGAAACTGAAACTATTTTTTTTCCATCAATCCCATACGTGTGGGGTATCTATGGATAGGTCTTCAAAAATGATATTGAGGTTTCTAATATAATTTTTTTTCTAAACTGAATAGTTTGCGCGAGAGACACTTCCAAAGTGGCAAAATGTGTCTGTCCCCCCCATAACTTCTAAAATAAGAGAATGATAAAACTAAAAAAATATATGATGTACAATACCATGTAAACTACCACCGAAAATTGGTTTGAACGAGATCTAGTGAGTAGTTTTTTTTTAATACGTCATAAATCGTAAACCGCAATTTACCAAGTACGGAACCCTTCGTGCGCGAGTCCGACTCGCACTTGGCCGGTTTTTTTTCTATCTGGAATTTCACAGCCCGGAGTTGGGACTTGTTCGCCATTTTTGGCAATAGACTTGACATCTCTAGAGAACATGAGACTTAACATAACTGGTGTAATTTGGGTCGTATGGAATTTCTCAGTAGCCACCAGACAGGCTTATTACGTAAAAAAAACAGCAATCATCGCGCGATCAAACGCTTTATGTCATAAAAGTCGGCATGTAAATACGGTCCTACACAATCGTTTGCTAGTCGCTCGCTGTTTGTCAAATGCACATATTAAATAAAACCATCAAAATCTCTAAAACTTCTGTATAGAAGTGCAATAATTGCGCAAAAGATGCTAACGTGTTGCTCTTGCGAGATACACAAATGCCAAATCTCGCATTTAGATGGTCATAGAGGACTGTTCTGCAATGTAGTTCATGATAAAATCAATAAGAAGTCTAAATCTTATCAGGCGAAGCCGCGGGCAGAAGCTAAATAAGCCATTAACATTACTTTTTTTTGGTTTGAAAAACTGATTTAAGTAATTTACAAAAATAAAAAGGGATTTTACCGACAACAAAAAAAATAAACCTTAGAATTGCAAATCATATTTGACTAAGCCGTGAGGCACAGTTTTTGTAATTTTTTGTTTTATTTTGTTTAATTTTTTTATTTATTTTTTCCAGAAAATGTACCAGTATTTTTTTTTTAAATTTACAGTTTGTACTATTTTTTTTTTCTTTCTTTCATATTAGTACTATAAAATAGGTTTATAAAAGAGTTTAAATTGTTTTCGTAATTTTAAAAAGTAATGATCCGTTTACAAATTTAATTTTTATACAGAATACTACCGTTGAGTGCAAACTAGTTTTATGCTCAAAAAATATATACTTTTAATAAGCTACAGAAGTGAAGTCGCGAGAAAAACTTAGTTGTATATAATAAAACTACAAAATAAACACATGCTATTTTTTTTTAATCAAACTCTCTAGAACTCATTTCAAACATTCTACCAAACAAAATTCTTGCCCAACAATTTCATTCAAGGCCAGTCTATTTCACGACCATTTAAAAAAGTCCATGAACTAACAAAAACCCAGACACTTTTATTACTTATTACTCCCTAAAAATTAATTAACCCAAAAATGTCGCGAGTCGAACAAAAATTTAACCCATTAATGTTTTATCGATGTCGATATGTTTACCCATGTCCCAGCCCTACTTGTTCTAATTAGTGACTTGACGGCTTTTGGTAATGAAATTTTGAACACCAACCACCCAAGGGACATAACTCGAAGTTCGTACGTCAGATATTTTGTTTATCAAGGTTTATGGGGTGTATTAAAAATCTTTTTACCCGGCTGCCAGGAAAGGGTTATGTTTTTTGCGCGTATCTTGTATGTATGTATGTAATATTCTTCGATCCAATTGGTCAACCGTCTAATCCGACTCGGCTGGGCAGCGTTTGGGAAGTTGCGCGGTATCTTCTCGTCCAACTTACCACAGTGTCTCAAGACGAAAGTCTATGACCAGTGTATGTTGCCAGTGATGACATATGGCTCTGAAACGTGGTCGCTTACAATGGGCCTTATCAGAAAGCTTACAGTCACTCAAAGGGCAATGGAAAGGGCTATGCTCGGCATTTCCTTGCGTGATCGAATCAGAAATGTAGAGATCCGCAAGAGAACCAGGGTTACCGACATAGCCCGTAGAATTGGTTCTGGAATGGCGACCACGAACCGGAAGACGGTATGTTGGAAGGCCTCCCACCAGGTGGACCGATGACCTGGTGAAGGTTCCGGGGATCCACTGGTTACGAGAAGCACGGGATCGGTCAATGTGGCGACGCTTGAGGGAGACCTATGTCCAGCAGTGGACCTCTTTCGGCTGATATAATGATGTAATATTCTTAATAACCTCGTATCTTTCAAACCACTTGACGGATTTTTACAATTACACAACAGTGCCGTTAAAAAAAGGAACATAGCGGATTTTAGGCGCCATATTGTGGGGGTTGCAATTTTTTTTCTTCGAAGCCCATCGAGAGGCCCTATCAAAATAAAGGGTTTTAGAGGTGATTACGAAAATATATACTACTTATAAGTTTAAAAGTCATTCGAAAAAAAAGTATAACTAAATTGTTGTAAATAAAAAAGTTAATAAAAATCAAAAAACCGGAAAATGCAAGATGCAAGATGAAAAGCAAAGATGTCGGAGGATATTTATAGTTTTGGTCAGCCAGCTTGCGAATATGTATGATGAGCAAACACTTCGATTGCGTTCCATGACTGATCAGAAATGTATTAAGGCCGTACCCTGACCAAAAAATCAGCATGAGATATGAGCATTACTATTGGCCTATCGGCACTGGTGGCGCATGAATTGCAGTAGTGAATACGCCCAGATTTTAGAATAATATCTTTATAAAATCGAATTTTAGTCCTTTGAAAAAAAAAATACTACAAAAATGTTCGTTATTAAATTGTTTATCCATTAAGTGTTAGTACAAAAAATAAATAATGTGAACACTTTACCTGGAGATGCATGCTATCAATAATTATTTCTCATTTTTATGGTTTTGTTGGAAGGAGGTAAGTGAAACAAACACTATTTAAAAAAAAAAGTATACGACCATTTTAGAATCAATAATATGTAGAAATTTAATGTATGTTTATTAGTTGATATTTCTTTTTAAACAACGAGTAGATAGCTCCTAAAACAACACGAAAAACGGCTAGCGCGGCGTTTTGCTCGGGGTACCGCCTTAACGCGGAAGCCGCTGGCAGGAGCAAGTCTAAGATAATAGTGTCAGAATATTGTAAGGAGGCGACCTCGTCGCCTATTATAAAGCGTTTTGAAAGAGTAAATAAATCGTATTTAGAACGCAAAGAATATTTGAAGACGTGTTTCTACAGTTTTTCTTCTCGCTTCTGTTAAAGGTAATAGCGTGACCGTTAGAATCAAAATATAATAAGTTTAAGTAATTTTTGCCACTCATTTGAGAATATAAACAAACAAAAATAACCTTGATCCTTGTTCCCTTTTGTTACTGGGCAGCAATCTGAAACAAACAGAAACAATAATTTAGTATTTTATGTATGGTGATTATGGCTTAGTGGTCACAAGCCCACTGTTAAGAGTAGAATCCTAGGTTCTGTTCCCAGGCAGGAAAAGTGTTGCAGGTTTTTTCTGCCATGAATTTTTCAGTAGTAGGCCAGAGATTAACTCGTGTAAATACTATTGGCAGCAATCCTATTGCCTTCAATCGGGCAATATAAATAGGAAGCTAAATTATAAAAACCGGCCAAGTGCGAGTCGAACTCGCGCAAGAAGGGTTTCGTACCACTATCGCAAAAAACGGGAAAAATCACGTTTGTTGTATGGAGCCCCACTTAAATATTTATTTATTCTGTTTTTATTATTTGTCGATATAGCGGCAACAGAAATACATCATATGTGAACTGTCTAGCTATAACAGTTCATGAGATACAGCCTGGTGTCAAACAGACAGACAGATAGACGGACCGCGGAGTCTTAGTAATATGGTCCCGTTTTACCCTTTGGGTACGGAGCCCTAAAAAGAATGGTCACGATCCGATAAGTAGTTTCGGAGAAATGCGAGGACAAAAAAACATACAAACAAAGATATAAATACTAATGAAATTTGGCACAAATGTTTAGAAGCCTAATTACAGTAACATATGTGAATATTGGGCAATGCTAACAATACTACATACATAAGTGTCGAATTGATAACCTCCTTTTTTTTGAAGTCGGTAAATAAACAAACAACTTGCGAAATTTCTATTATCCTCGGCTTACTGTGGAGGATATAGTTATGCCTGCTTTTATGTATCTCTTGTGAATAAATGAACAAAGACAAGAAAACAAGTGAGATCCACCAACTCGCACTGGGCCTGCGTGGCAGATTACAGCGCACTCCTATCCACAGAGAGGATACCTGTGTCCCAGCAGTGGTAAAATCTTGGTCTATTCATTCATTCATTTCATATAATGAAAGTGTGTTCGGGTCAAATCTTGCAACCGAATTTCGAAGCAGTTACCTTCCACGGATTAAGATAAAATTTTGCGTATACGTTTACTTTGGATGACAATGCATGGTTAGCTAAGTGACGTCATTCTAAATCCAATATGGCAAACAGAGCAAGATGGAGGACTAGTTATTATTTGTGCACTGCCATGATATGGGTATTAAATGAAAGGGTTTACTGAGGTGAATACGAAAAAAGCTTGTTTTAAAAATGTTTTTTTATTGAATTATGTATTATAATAACTTGACTGGCTCGTTGGACTAATTGTCACGAGTAGTCACGACTACTGAGCGTGGGATTCTCAGTTTGGTTTCAAGGTGGGAACAGTGTTATTCGATTTTTCTATTAGGAATTTTAAAGTAGCAGCCTTATGTACTCATAAGGGGTTACTCAATAGCCATTAATCTATATCTATACTAATATAATGTCCACTTCTCCACTAATATAATAACGAGGAAAGATTTGTATTTTTGTATGCAACGAATAAACTTAAAAACTACTAGACCGATTTCAAAAATTCTTTCACCTTTGGGAAGCTACACTATCCCCGGGTGACAAAGGCTACTTTTTATCCCTGTAGTCCCTTGAAAACGGGAACTAAGCGGGTGAAACCGCGAGGCGTCTGCTAGTAATAATAATATTAATATTAGGAAAGATTTGTATTTTTGTATGTAACGAATAAACTTAAAAACTACTGGACCGATTTCAAAAATTCTTTCACCTTTGGGAAGCTACACTATCCCCGGGTGACATAAGCTACTTTTTATTCCTGTACTCCAATGGGAACGGGAATTAAGCGGGTGAAACCGTGAGGCGTCCGCTAGTCGGACATATAGTATATGAGGCTTGAACATAACTGGCGATTTGTGTATTACAGTTCTTCAGTTCTTGTTTTCAGTTCTTTCAGACAATCCTAAGGTCATCAGATAGCTTGCGACTTAGAATGCCAATGCATGCCACAACTTTCATGGATAAATCTTTTACTGTCCAGGCTGCTCGTCTGTGGAATGCATTGCCTGACCCAATTAAACGTGCTCAGTCGTTGCCTGTATTTAAAAAACTCATCAAAGAACATTACCTATCGCTGTGATTGTGCTCTTTGTTTTTAGACATAATGTGCTATGAATATCGTAAATCATTTATTTTCATTGCTTATATATTTGTATTTATGTATGTATTATTTAGCATATGTATTTATTTGTGTTTCTAGAAAGTATTATTGTTTATTTATTATGTTCATTGTTGGTATTGTCGCACCAATGACAACCCCATGTCATGTCCAGGTAATCTCTGTCCATTCCAGGTTGCCTGGAAGAGATCGCGGTATGCGATAAGGCCGCCCATTGTATGTTTTTAGTATTAAGTTTATTTTTCTTGTTTATTATGGTGTACAATAAAGTGTATATAAATAAATAAATAAATATTGCTGTCAGCGATAAGACCGCCTTTGTACCCGTATAAGTTTTTCTTGTAAATGTGTATAAATGTTATGGGGTACAATAAAGTATATTATATTCTATTATATAGTCTCTGCTTGCTCCATCATACTTTTATGTATGTTTGTAATGTAATAAAATATATTGCGTCAAAAATTATAAATTAATACATAACGTATCTATATAAAATCCATGTAAAACCGCGTATAAAATGGGAAGAGAGGAAGGGATTCATTGGTCGTAAAAAAATTCGCCCGTATCGTAGTCAACGGAAAAAACTGTACAGAACGCTGTCAGCATTGCCACGTTGGATAGCTATGCTGATTCTCTGGCCGAAGAAAAGCCCAGCCCAGGTCACATGAAGAGTCGACTAAGCGTTTACGAGTGTAAATCATTGTTGCGAATTTCATTACTGCGATGTAAGTTACTGCGAAAGTTTACCATTGCAAAGTACTTCGTCACGGAAGTTCTTTATTGCGATGTTCGTTACTGCGTAAGTTTACCATTGCGACGTACGTTATCGCGAAAGTCCTTTTTTGCGATGTACGTTACTGCGAAAGTTAACCATTGCGACGTACGTTGTCGTGAAAGTTCTTTATTGCGATGTACGTTACTGCGAAAGTTTACCATTGCGACGTACGTTGTCGCGAAAGTTCTTTATTGCAATGTACGTTACTGCGAAAGTTTACCACTGCGACGTACGCTGTCGCGAAAGTTCTTTACTGCGATGATTGCAGTTTCGATAACACGTTATTGCTATTTTAGGTCATGTCGAAAAACTCGATGAGGACTCGGACCCTTTGGAAGTAATGTTTCAACCCCAATGTTTTAACGTAAAATAACGTAATTTGTGTGCAAATGCTCACAAAACATCGTAAAAAGTGATGTCATTCAAAATTACTGGGTCATCTACATCCCCCTTGCCTTACCCCAATTTATTTGGGGTTGGCGCAGTATATATTTTCCTTATATATATCTCTATTTGACGTCATTTCAATGTCTTTAAATTACTGCGTAATTTCGATATTGAACCCCTTGAGTGCTTAAAACGTGGATCCACGCGAGACACAAAGGCTTTTTAACCGACTTCAAAAAAGGAGGCGGTTTCTTAATTGTATTTTTTTATTATTATTGATGCTATAGGCTTATCTTATCTTGTGGGGGGGGGGGGGCGAGAAATAAATAGGACACTTCGACCCATTGGGATCTATTGTGGTCCCCTAGATTACCTACTCCTCCACAATCTCATTGAAAACTCTCATCATGAGTTTTACAACGAGACTAGTATATATCAGCCTATAGTCTTTTGCATTTGGATATCCTACCCCTAGGAGACCCATTCACTTACTAGCCAGTGCGTCGCATATGCACAGAAGGTACTCCAACTCCCTAAATGTGGCTTTTACGAGACACGTCGAAATGCCTACACATGGTTACCTACACCGGTGCCTACACCCACAAAATCATTTGCTGAGCCCTCTCTTGCCCTCTATTATCAATAGAGAGCTTGCGCTTGACCACTATCTCACATGATAGTAAGCGATGATGTAGTCGACGATGAAGCACGCTTGCCTAGAAGAAACCTATTAACTCTTGATTTAAATCATCATCATCATCATCATTTCAGCCGAAAGACGTCCACTGCTGGACATAGGCCTCCCCCAGGCGTCGCCACATCGACCGATCCCGTGCGTCTCGCATCCAGCGCCTTCCCGCAACCTTAACCAGGTCATCGGTCCATCTAGTGGGAGGCCTTCCAACGTATCGTCTTCCAGTGCGCGGTCGCCATTCCAGAACTTTTCGGCCCCATCGGCCATCCGTTCTGCGAGCAATGTGCCCTGCCCACTGCCACTTAAGTTTGGCAATTCTTCGGGCTATGTCGGTAACTTTGGTTCTCCTGTGGATATCATCATTTCTGACATGATCACGCAAGGAAATGCCGAGCATAGCCCTCTCCATTGCCCTTTGGGTGACTTTAAGCTTTCTGATAAGGCGCATTGTGAGCGACCTTTAAATACTCTCAGATTTTAGCTATCAGGAAATACAGACTCCGGTAGGCCATTCCACTCCTTTGCTGTACGCATTATAAAAGTATTCCCAAAACGTTTGGTGGTATCTGTGGGATGTCCACCATGTACCGATGACGCATCGCCGTACGTCTGGTAGTACGATGATGGAACGGGCTAGGAGGAATTAGTTCATGCAATTCCAACGCACACTCTCCGAAATCATCTTCATCATCTTCCTGCCCTTGTCCCATGTTACTTGGGGTCGGCACAACACGTTTTCTTCTTCCATACCGTCCTGTCCCCCGTCACGCTATCACTGACTCCCTTTTCTTTCATATCACTCCTAACACAGTCCATCCATATTTTTTGTGGCCGTCATCTTCCTTTCCATCCATCACAAACACCCCGAGATGTAACCGATAAAAAACCAACAGGTTGGCAACTTAGCGCCGATATTCAAGGCTCTGGAGCCTAGGTTCGCCAGTATCTCATTGCCAATGAACCCCTTGTGTTTCGGTAATTATTACACAACCGTTTAATCCGTGGTTTCGGTATTTAATTTGTGATCTTCGTATATTAAGATTGCTTTTGTAAATTCGGTATTTGATTTAGACTAACGGACTCTGGGTTAACTTACTAACTCCGAATTAGTAGCTAACTCGACCAATAGGGATGTTGACTGAAAATTAGTTTTTTGTCCGTCAGATAGATTAATAAAAAAATATACGACACGTATTTTTTCTTTTGACACGTACACATAAAGTGAAAACGATATAATGCGTTGAAATATCGTGTGACATCACGCACTTTGACTGACATAGTGACGTCACAAGCCCCCACTCCTGAACTTTGATGCGCTTTATCTTTTTATTGATTTGGTAAAGCAAAAAATACGTGCCCAATATTATTTGATAATCTCACAGACGGACTAAATAAAATTATCATTTTCTACCCTGGAAACATCCCTATTATGTATGACATTTTTTTTTTTGTGTTAGCAACTTACTCTGAATTAAGGCGTTGCCACAAGGTGGCCTTAGAGATTAGTCGAGTCTAACACACATATTTGAAAACTTCTTCCAGAATGGAGAAACTGCCTCCATTCAACTCAACTCAGTCGCAATGACTACTGAAATAATCTCTCGAGGCGAGGATATTAATAAATAATTATTTCTTGATAAAACAAGATTTATCTGTCAATTTATTTAGGGAAAAAACGCTAAACGTTTTGAGAATACTTTTATAATGCGTACAGCTAAGGAGTGGAATTCCCTGCCGGAGTCTGTGTTTCCCGATAGCTACAATCTAGGGGTCTTTAAGTCAAGAGTGAATAGGTTACTTCTAGGCAAGCGTGCTCCACCGTCGACCACATCATCGCTTACCATCAGGAGAGATAGTGGTCAAGCGCGAGCCTACAAAGGATAAAAAAAGAGGTGCGAATCTGGAGATAATGTAAAAAAAAAAAAAACATATAAAAAAGCTTTTTTTGACAAGCTTTTTTTGTCATCCAAACTAAACGTGTATGCCAAATTTCATCTTAATCGGTTGAGGATAACTGCTTTAAAATTCAGTTGCAAGATTTGACCGGAACACACTTAGATACATACATACATTGCAAGCTAATAAAAAGCTTGTAAGGCTTTTAAAATAACAAGCTTTTACTGTTAATTTGACTGAAGAAGGCTGAGGCGAGCGGATGACATAACTTAAAATATGGTTGTAAAAGTAATCCCCTAGGTAAATGATACATGATTTTATTTCTGTAAGTTGGTTTGTACAAACACTTTTACATGTCGATCATATTTTGTAAAACTAGATGAGGTCGGCGTTTCCTATCTGACTACTCTGAGAAGAAAGGCCGAAACAAACTCAGAGGTCACAGTCTCTTTTAAAGACCAGACAAAATCTTGGTTAGAACATGTGAAGACCATGTAAACTGATGTCTGAAATGGTCTTTTGAGGAAAGAACCAGCCAGATTCAGTGGACCTGTCCAGTCAGTGCACGCATTTGTCAATACTCTTGGTATAGGTACTCGACAACCTTGCGACGATGGAAACCAAAGAACGATTCTTAAAGGAAACTATGTCAGTAAGTCAGTCGGGAAACAGTATGTCATAGGATATCGCCAATTTAACCTCGTGCTAGCATCTAACTCTGAGTTAAGTTTTTCCTGTTAATGGGCCTTATAAGCTTTGCCTTTGTTGAGACTCCTTCAAAAGATGACGCTCGCTATGACCCCTTCGCCCGAAGGTTTCAACCCCAAACCACTCAAGATTAGTTACCTACCAATACTAACTTTACAGAACGTAAGATTTGAGTAGAAAAATACGTAGGTTAATAAATTTTCTTAACCTTTTAAGAACTATGTTGCAGTTGGCGTCGTTTAACTTGTTGCAAATATATACTTCAGTAAAATCTTTATTTTTTTTAACTAGCTTTCTTCTTTTTCTTCTCAGCAAACCCTTTTGTTTGATACCAATATCATGGCAGTGAACAAAAAATAACTAGTCCGCCATGTTGGGCCGTCCGCCATATTGGATTTAGAATCATCCAAACTAAACGTGTATGCAAAATTTCATCTTAATCGTTGGAGGATAACTGCTTTAAAATTCAGTTGCAAGATTTGACCCGAACACACTTACATACATACATAGCAAGTTAAATTCTAAATTTTTTGTATGTTTGTAAGGCGATCAAGATCTGAAGAGTTGTTTTTAAGTTATCCTTAATAATGCGTATTTTCATAGTAATATAAGGTATCAAAACTAAAGAGGGAAAATAAAAAAAAATACAAAAAAAAGTAAACCGACTTCCAAAACAAAATATTACGAAGCGAAAACTAATTTTCTTTTCGGAAGTCGGTGTCAAAGTAAAAAAAAACCGGCCAAGTGCGAGTCGGACTCGCGCACGAAGGGTTCCGTACCATTATCGCAAAAACGGCACAAAAATCACGTTTGTTGTATGGGAGCCCACCTTAAATATTAATTTTATTCTGTTTTTAGTATTTGTTGTTATAGCGGCAACAGAAATACATCATCTGAGAAAATTTCAACTGCCTAGCTATCACGGTTCATGAGATACAGCCTGGTGACTGACAGACAGACAGACGGACCGCGGAGTCTTAGTAAAAGGGTCCCGTTTTTACCCCTTGGGTACGGAACCCTAAAAAAGGAGGTACCAAAGACCGACCAACTTGTAGTGTTTTGTTTTGGAAGACGTTTTAATTTTTTTGTTAACAGGTTTTTACATGGTGCGAATGCCTGAACCTCAACAACCCAGTAACTGGGTAGTACGATATCTATTGGCAAAACTGGTGTCAGATTTCTGGCTTCCGACTACCTCTAACGAATTTGGGTCAATCCCACCGCACTATTCCCAAACCACTGCAACTCCTGAAAGCCAGAATCAACAGTGGCGACCACCAGAAAAGCGCCGAGGCAATGAAGCTCGACGAAGTCCCGGAGAAAGTATTTAACTCTCTTAGATCCCGCAACAAAATCGGATCGGATTGGAACGGATTTGTATTTTTTCCTACACCTCCGTTATTCTTTTCTGATTAATTTCGTTGCGGGATCCAAGACCTCTAACGACTGTCAACAATCTTTAAATGACATCTTAACACGGAGGAGTCTTTCCAAGTAAAAGATGATCACCCATCCATGGACCGACCTCGGCAAGTGTTGCTTAACCTCGAAGATCGACCACTACGGCTGTAAATATTTAGCTACGAGCTCCTAAAAACTAAATTAGTACTAATTATATCAAATCACATCTATTCAAAGCTGCTAAAGATCAAAGTGTACCAATCAAATTGATTTTCGCGGAGAGAACCTCTAACATTCAAAAAAAGTAACAATTATTTAACAAAATGATACCTTTTAAAAACATTATCTGAACACTGCAAACTCATTATAGGTACATACATACAAAATCTAGCTATATACATACCGGTAAAGGAACAAAGAAATACTAACCACGCATGCGCGAGCAGAGAGAGAACGCACTACGGTCGAACACTATAAGCGCCAGCACGTTAGAGAGAGACCGCTAATGTCATAAATTCAACAGCGAATTCGCAGGGTGTGTTAGATATTATTATTAAATAATTAGAAGTTATGCTTTTTCGGGGGAAAATGTGAAGTTTTTCTGTCATGTGAAAGGACTTACTATTTCCATGCAAGTTTCTGCTGTCAAGTTGCTGTGTTCCGCTTGTAGTTCGAGTTAGATAAAAGGAATTTACTTTATCTATGGGTTCATTGCTTCATGTAACCTTTTGGTTTCACAGGTGGCTGTTAGTAGTTTCATCAGATAGATTTTCCGTCTGTGTTTACTTAAATACTAGCAACCCTCCCCGGCTTCTTACGGAACAAACTATATACACAAATCGTTCTCATTTATCGCTCTTTGTATTATTATAAACCATATTAAAATCCGTTGCGTGGTTTCGATGTAGATGGAGACACAGATAGAGGCAACAGTGACTTTGTATGTTTGTTGATAATAAGCGTTCAATCCCCGATTTTTGAATTAAGAGCAAACGGGGGCAGAGAGCGCCGACTGAATTTTCTAAGTAAAAAGTCATAAGTCGAGGTTTGGCTCTCGTCTATTTTCTCCTCCAATATTGAACCAATTTAAAAGATATTCCATAAACTGAAAATGAAAGATATATTCTATGTCCCTATGTTTTCCTTTTTGATGATACATTATCTTTAGAAGCACTAGAACCCTCAAAAAAATGCTCAAAATTACGCTGTCAACAGAGGCTTAGTGTACTAATTTGACAAATATAAATGAAAAAATGATAACATAGGGACATAGTATATATCTTACTTTACCAGTTTATGGAATATCTTTTAAATTGGTCCAATATTGGAGGAGGAAATAGACGAGAGCCAAACTTCGAATTATGACTTTTTACGGAAATTCAGTCGGCGCTCTCTGCCCAGCTTTTAAGGTTGATTATTTGTCAAACTTTAAATTAGCCTGAACCCTGTCAAAATTTGACAGTAAGGTAGGGTTCGACACATTCAGAAATCTGCGCTTAGATAGTTACAGGTCTCGCCAAACTTCTTAGCCGCCAATTATTTTTTTTTGCTATTGGGATTCATCCAATGACGTCTCCCGCTCTGGGTGAAGTGGAATGGCGTGTCAGACTTTTACTGACTAAAACCCACCCGTGTTCCTTCAGTTGCTTGTGCCAGGGCCGCGGTAACTCTCTTTCAAATTTATCCGCGACCCAGACAGACAAGTTCTTGGCCGCCCTGAAGTTAGCTACAATATCTGCGCAGTAGTAAATCTCATACAAAAACAGCACCGTTTCATGCCACGCGCATCGGGCAGCCAACTTCAGGGAGTCCTAGATGTTTAGCGAGAAGTATACTGATGATATTATATGCATAGCGTAAATAGCGTTTTTCCCACTGTTGGGCTCAGCTTCCAGTCAATCTAGATGCAAATAGATATTAGTATTTTACAATGTCATAAGCCCGTTACTTCGATCACAGATAATATAATACTGTCAAATATCTATCGTTTTTCATCTGATTATACTGATATGTTTTTGTACATCGATCGCGTTCGGTTATGTTCCAAGGCGATAGATCGATCACCATCTATATCCGTGTAACGGAACCGAAGGCGATCGAAGTACAAATAATAATCAGTATAATCAGTTCACTAGGTCGGCACGGTTTCTTTGTATAGGATGAGACACCACAGCTAAGGTAAAAAGAGTAGTTTTTCGGGATAAAAATTCTATGACGCTCAGAGTAATTAACTCGTTAATTTATTTAGTTACTAGCTGTTCCACGCGGCTTTGCTCGCGTCATCTGGCTACCTAACCATCTACTCTACCTACCCTACATACATGATTGTTGCGTAACTTATACCGTTTACGCAGCGCACGCAACGGAAGCCCACGAAAAGGAATATTTTCTCCCGTTTTTGCAACATTTTTCATCTATGCTTCGCTCCTATTGGTCGTAACGTGATGTTATATAGCCTATAACCTTCCTCAATAAATGGACTATCTAACACAAAAATATTTTTTCAATTCCAACCAGTAGTTCCTGAGATTATTGCGTTCAAACAAACAAACTCTTTAGTTTTATAAAATTAATAACACCAACTACATATTTACGAAAAAATCTTACATAGGATTGTACATAAAACATCATTCTATGTACATATGTTACTCAGAAATAGGTTTAGTTTTATTATAGTGAAATAATGATCTTAGTCAGCATTTAAATGTGTCCACTGATGGGACACAGCTCAGGCCTCCTCTCTGTGGGAGGGAATGGCCCGTAATCCACTTCGCGGGCCCAGTGCGGGTTGGTGGATGTCACATGTCTTCGATTTTCTGGTTCTAAGACATGCCGGTTTCCTCACGATGTTTTCCTTTACCGTTTTGAGAGCAGTGGTGATGAAATAATTTATACAAAGTTTAGCGCCTGACTGGGTTCGAACCCACGACCTACAACTTGTAAGTTGCGGCCGTTACCACTGGACCACCATCATCTGCCTAACCTTTTCCCAATTGTTGTTGGGGTCGGCTTCCAGTCTTACCGGATTCAGCTGAGTACCAGTGTTTTACATGGATCGACTGCCTATTTGACCTCCACAACCCAGTAACTGGATAACACCATAACCTCTTAGCAAGACTGGTGTCAGATCTCAAGCTTCTGACTACCCGTAACGACTGTCAAAGATCTTCAAATGACAGCCGGGACCAACGGCTTAACGTGCTTTCCGAGGCACGGCGGAAACTCGATATGTTGAAATGGTCACCCATCCACGGACCGACCTCGGCAAGCGTTGCTTAACCTTGAAGATCGATCCGTGCGGCTGTTATTATTTAGCCACGAGCTGCTCGTCCGTTACCAGTGGGCCACCATTGCTCCCATTTAAAAAGGTGTTAATAGTAAACACAAATTCTAGCAGGGTATCTATTCGATCCCAAGCAACTAAATAAGGGTAGAATCTTTTAACAAGGTATATCGGGTGTCCGAGAATTGGAGCTTTCACCCTATTTTCAGGGACCTCACACATAAATATCTTTAGGGTGAAGGGACCAACTCTCATCCTCCGCTTGCAATTATGAAAGGGATTAGTTTGAAGTTTTGCTTCTACCCTCAAATTTTGAGGTGGACATAGTTTCATTAAAGAATGTTTGTCTTGCGTAGTCTTATTACAGACTAGCTGTTTATTTATTTATCACCCGACTGCCGAAGGAGGGTAATATGTTTATCAGTCTATTTATGTATGTATGTTTGTTCTTATGTGGCGTTCTAGAGACCAAACGCGTTGGCCGATTTTGATGATTCTTACGTCAATCGATTCGTCTTAACCCTGCGAGTGTCACTGGCGACATTAAAATCGGCAAAAACAAAATGGCGTATTTTGGACGCCATTTTGGGGGGAACAATTTTTTTTCTTCCAAACCCGTCCCGTGTGGGGTATCAAAATAAAGAGTTTTAAGAGGTGATTTCAAAAATATATAATATTTATATGTTTAAATGCACCTAATTAAAAATTTTGTAAATAAAAAAAAGTTAATTAAAAATATCCTTGCAGTCGGAGGATACATATGCGCGAGCTGGCTGACCAATACCAGATGTATCTTCCAACTGCACAGCATTATTTTCTTCTTGTTTACGCCTTTTTAGTTCGCTTTTTAAGCAGTCGGGTTTTTGTTTTTTTTAATTAGCTTTTTTTTGATACTTTAAGCACACAAACGTACAGAGGCGGAGTTAATGCCTTAGGCATTTTCTACCAGTCAACCTATGGGTGATGCAGAGAATTTAAAACTTTTCAACAAATAAATCAAACCGACTTCCAAAACAAAACACTACAAAGCAAAAAATTTCGTTCTTTTCCGAATTCAGTGTTGACAAGTAAAATTTCACAATTTAAAAACCCCCGACGCATTTATCTTGCGAAAACACCCCGATTCAATCAGTAAAATGCCCATAACTTTTGAACGGCTGAACTGATTTTATTCAAACATAACTAAGAACACTCTCGACAAAATTACCTTTCAAACAAAAAAAACTAAATCGAAATCGGTTCATCCGTTTAGGCGCTAGGATGCCACAGACAGACACACAGATACACAGCAACACAGCAACACACGTGAAACTTATAACACCCCTTCTTTTTCCGGCGGGGGTTAAAAAACGGCAAACAATAAGTACCAAAGACACTGACTTCGGTAAAAAAAACTTATTTTTCAAAAGTTATTGTTCACTGTTGGGCTAGAATAAACATCAGCAAACAACACATTGTAATAAAAGTTCTTTCTGATGAAAAATATAAATATATATGTGACATAACTACATCGCGTGATTTGAATGTAATAAGGATTGTGTTCCAGTGTTTGTAAGCTATAATATAAAGTTTTTAAGCTGACATGGTCACAATCATTAGAATTAATATTTCAAATTCAAAATATACACGGTAAATATCCCGAAACAAATATTAATTCTTATAATATAAAGTGTTTGTGCATTAGAATAATTTTATTTGCAATGAATGTAGGTAACAAATAAAAGTATCATTGGCATTAAAAAAGTGACGTTTTGCTAATACTTTCATTGTGCGCACAGCTACGGAGTGGAATTTCCTTCCGGAGTCTTTGTTTCCTGATAGCTACAACCTTGGGGTCTTTAAGTCAAGAGTGAATAGGTTTCTTCTAGGCAAGCGTGCTTCACCGTAGGCCACATCATCGCTTACCATCAGGCGAGGTAGTGGTCAAACGCGAGCCTATGGATAATAAAAAAAAAAAATACATTTTTTTATAGCACTGTGTTATTTTACTCTTGCTTTTTTAATACATATTATAAGTATAAAAGTTTGGATGGTGAATGTATGTTTGATACTCACGCCAGAATGGCTGAACGAATTAGAATTAAATTTTAATCTGGTATAGCACATAGGCTACTTTGCCGGTATAAGAAAACACTTTTCATGCGGGTCAAGCCGCTGCTGGCAAATCCTAGTATTTTATAAAACTTTGTACATTTTAATGGTTGTCACCAACATCTAAATAAGATAATAATAATCAGGGATATACGTTTGCTTGTGAAAGTTATTCTCTGCCTATTATACAGATCCAATTACAAAATTATTTTACTGATAGAAACATATCTAAATATAATTATATTGAGGAAAAGTGCATCGTTCCTGTGATATAGTGAGTGAAGCCGCGAGCTAAAACTTGTTTAAGGCGGTACCCCGAGCAAAACGACGCGCAAGCCGTTTTGTGCTGTTTTTAGGAGCTATCTACTCGTTATTTAAAAAGAAATATCAATTAATAAAAATACATTAAATTTCTACATAATATTGATTCTAAAATGGTAGATTTAGTTTTTTTTTAAATGTTGTATATATTTCACTAATCTACTTCCAAAGAAACATAAAAATTAGAAATAATTATTGATATTATGCATCTCCTCGTAAAGTGTTCATTGATTATTTTTTGTACTAACACTAATGGATAGACAATTTAATAACGAACATTTTTGTAGAATATTTTTTTTTCAAAAGACCAAAATTCGATTTTATAATGATTTTATTCTAAAATCTGGGCGTATTCACTACTGTAATTCATGCGCCACCAGTGCCGCTAGACCAATAGGAACGCTCATATCTCATGCCGATTTTTTTGGTCAGGGTGCCGTCTTAATGTAATTATCGTAAAGTGTGTATTTAACGCAACGCATTTGTCTTTATATTCGCGAGCTGTCTGACCAAAACCAGATGTATCCTTCGACTGCACAGCATGATTTTCTTATTGTTTAGATCTTTTGAAGATAAAAAACGTTTTTTTTTTCAATTTTTATGTAGCCAGTTATGAATCGATTGACGTAAGAATTATCAAAATCGGCAAACGCGTTTGGTGTCTAGAACGCCACATAGGAACAAACATACATACATGAATGATAAACATACATATATGAATGTTCTTTTACCCTCCTTTGGCAGTCGGGTAAAAAGAAGGAGTATTTCCTCTTGCAGTGGGACAACAGGCAAAAAAAATTTCTTTATAGGTACCATCTAAATAAAGCATAGCTTTCAATACTCAACACACTTTAAATGTTGCTTGCGTGAAAACTTATCGTGGCTTATAACAAACAGTTCTGTTTTACAAATGGCGCCGTTTGCTGGCGGATACGTCTCATTTCAACGAAATTAGGACAGGGCCACCCATCATTTTACAGACCTCGATTTCACTTGAGAAATGTGACTAGAAAAACACTTGCTTGTGAAACGGGTGTTTTTAAGTCGAAGAGTGAGAAAACTCGAAGTGAGACCTAATTCCTTTTTTTTTTAGGGTAGGTAATCATCCAATGACTTCTCCCGCTCTGGGTGAGGCGGTAGGGCGTGACAGACTTTTACTGACTAAAACCCACCCGTGTTCCTTCAGTTGCTTGAGCCTAGACCAGCATCGATTTGAATCACTATTCACTTCGACCCTTCTTCACCTAAGTCATCGCGGTGAGATTTTTACTGAATAGCACTAAAAGTGTAGAGGTATATGTACCTCTAATACACCTACTTTGGCCAGGCATGTTAGGCTTAGCAGGCATTGCGATTTTTACAAGCTTTTATTTAACTTACAGTTTATATATATGTATGTATATAAGTGTGTTCGGGTCAAATCTTGCAGTTTAATTTTAAAGCAGTTATCTATACACGTTTAGTTTGGATACATGGTTAGATAAGTGACGTCATTATAAATCCAATGTGGCGGACGGCCCAAGATGGCGGACTAGTTATTTTTTGTGCACTGCCATGATATGGGTATCAAATGTAAGGGTTTTTTTTCTCTGAGAAGAATACGGAAAAAAGCTTGTTTAAAAAAAAAAAAAAAAACTTTTGCCGCTGCTTTTGTTTGTTTACTGAATCTTACTAACACGCACTGCGGATATATATCCACGCCCGCGAGTTTTTTTTTTTTTCACGTGAATATTTACTGCAATGCGTGCATATAATTCCATAGTTCGCAGAAAGTGCGGAAAAAAATCGCGCATATAAAAACTGCAGTGCGAGAACAGCCTTAATCCCTCATGAAATAAGATCAGCAATATGACACCACAATTTTTCCGGACCTTCACTCCCAATTTTTCCCTCGGAAACACAGCAATATCCGGAATAAAATATAGCCTACGACACTCACTGATAGTGCGACTTTTTATCTATAAAACAATTTTCGGAATTGGATCTGTTTTCCAGACACTTTTATAAAACACAAGTAAACATACTATTTAAGTTTTATAATATTAGTTGGTAAACATGATGCCTGCATTTGCTGAAGTGCTTAAATAAGTTTCTCCTGTACTTACCTCATTGTATTTTTTTAACGATGAAGTTACGAGGTAGCTAGAGGTAGGAGGCCGATACACAGACATAAATCTAACTAGATAACGCAAGTCCCTCCATCTGTATGAAAACCAAGCGTGCCACTTTTTCACCTACAATTTGAAAACAATTTTACTTACCAATGAAAGAAAACATTTCCAATGCCTCGGCTAACTTTTTCTATACATTCTTTACAGCTCAATATGGCATAAAAAGGCATTTTTCTAGATTTCGGTGGATTTCCGGTGGGTGTTGGATAATGCTAAATAAAAAGCTCAAATTACGATCATTGATTGTAATTTTACTCTGTTTTTTGATACGCAAAGTACATACAATCGCGTCGCTAGTTAGATTTATATCTGTGGGCCGATAAATTAGCTCAACTACGGCAATTTGGCGTATTATAAGTTTTCCGATTCACGAAAGACATCCACCCGTTATCCATATTGATGGTTGTGCCCACACCAATATTATACACATAAGTGTGTGTATCTATGTATCATTCGCATTCCACCAGTAATGTATAAACTTATAGAGGGCGTTTGACATTGATTTTCTCCGAGATGACGTTTGATGAGACGTTTTTTAAGTGTGAGAACAGGTCTGCTAGCCAGCTATAAAGGGTGTAGTAGAAACATGGCAATTCCTGAAAGATGTCATTATTTTCATCACTAGCGGACGCCTCGCGGTTTCACCCGCGTAGTTCCCGTGAGAATACAGGGATAAAAAGTAGCCTATGTCACCCGGGGATAGTGTAGCTTCCCAACGGTGAAAGAATTTTTGAAATCGGTCCATTAGTTTTAAGTTTATTCGTTACATACAAAAATACAAATCTTTCCCCTTTATAATAGGTATTATTATATAGTATAGATCTAGATTATGAAAAACTTTTAGTAAAGCACCGATCTTCATGAATAACGACCTCACAAAAGATCAGCGTGTCACCATGTCTTTTTATTTATTTATTTATTTATGTACACCCAAAAACACTATACAGAGAAAATAAATAATACAGATAAATAAAAGAGCACAAAGGTACTGCTTATTTCATTAGAAATTTCTTCCAGCAGACCTGCGACAGGAATGTTGGATGATAAACGAAGACACAGACAAAGAGACACACAAAGACACACACAAGAACAAGAAAACTTAAAATAGACAAAAATAACTTAACTCATCATATATAAATTACAGATATACCTTAACTTAATAAATATAGATAATAATAAAAATACATACATATACTTAATATATAAAATTACAAGATGGTGGAGAGATAATGTTCTTTGACTTGTTTTTTTTAATATAGATAGGTACATTTTGGGAGTCATGTCGTGACGTACCAGTGTTACTTTTTCAAATTCATATGTACTTTCTAAGTTTATCTTGGACTTCACAAACAACGGTGAAGGGAGACATCGTGAGGAAACCTGGACTTATATAGTTAATTTAAGTCTGAAATAGCCAAGTCAGAGGCCTGTGGGATTCCCGGCAGTAGCTTTACTAACTAACTTGCTAACTAACAGAGGTGAACACATCTCACACGAAAAGAAGAAGGAGACGATAAAAGATCACAAAAAACTGCTGCAAAAATTGCAAAAATCGACAAACTGCACTGAAACATTTTGTCGAGCTATACAAACAAAATTTAAGAGGCAGAAAAAAAGGAACGCTTAACAGTTTTTTTCCACCCAGCCAGCGAGACTATATTATTGCATTGTCATCAAAACCGGCACAGTTCTCAATTAATTCCAACCCAATCGGATTATGGGTAGTATTTGAAAAATCTATCAAGGGATTCGATGGATGTGAAACTGAATAAAACCGGTTCCAAAGAGTTTTATATTCCGCCTAGCTGTTCCCAAATATGTAGCCGTCTGCTGCTGGCCACAACACAGTTAAGGTGAACGCAAATCAAAAGGAGTGTCATGTTCATAGTAAACTATGAACATGACTCTCCTTAGGCTGTCGACCTTGTGCCATTCGATGTCAGCGAAGGCGATACTAGTCGAAATGTCAAAATATAAGGGATCGATGACGTGATTTTTTGACATCGCATATCAATCCCATTTTTTCCCTTTTATATTTAACTTGCAATTTATGTGTTAAAGTCAAATCTTGCAAGTGAATTTTAAAGCAGTTATCCTACACCAATTAAGATGTAATTTTGCATACACATTTAGTTTGGATGACAATGCATGGTTAGCTAAGTGACATCATTCTAAATCTAATACGGCGGACAGCCAAAGATGGCGGACTAGTTATTTTTTGTGCACTGTCAAGGGTATCACATGAAAGGGTTTGCTGAGAAGAATACGAAAAAAGCTTGTTTTGAAAAATATTTTTACCACTACCTTGTCTATTATGTAACACTTTGACTAAGACATTCGTTTCGAAATATGAACATTTAGACACAAGATTATAAAAAAAAAATAAAAAAAAAAACAAAATTACATAATAACAGTTACGAAATGACTTTTGTATGGATTATTATGTAACTGGCAGAATGATACTGAACCTGTAACCTCTCGATAAAGCGCGCGTTGGTTGTGTGTATATAGTCTGTTGTTTTTAGTCTGTACGTTTCTAATAAATTGTTGTTGGCAATTATTTGCATTTAATTAAGTAAGCTCATCAGGTAGTGGAAAAAGAATCGTTCGTGTCTCGCATAAAAAGGCTTTATATTAAAACTCGCATGTAGCTTTGACGTTTGCCTTTGGCTCACGTCAAAATTGGCTACGTCGCTCGTGTTAAAATCTCGACTTTTTATGCTCGATACGAAATGTACTATTTAATAAATCATTTTATTGACAATCTCTATCGCCACGCTTTTGGTGAAATAATGTCCCTTGTCTAAGGCCTCTTGGCATGAATATTTGATAGAAATTCGAGGGACTGCAAAAGATCTACAAATGACAGATGGGACCAGCGGCTTAACGTATTTACCGAGGTTTGGAGGAGACTCAGTATGTGTGGATCACATAAATAAATCTTACTAGATGACGAGAGGAGAGGGAGAGCAGTGTTGGCCCAGTGGTATTAGCTGCGACTTGCAAGTTGTAGGTCGTGGGTTCGAGCCCAGGCAGGCGCTTTACTTTGTGTAAATTATTTCATCACCACTGCTCTCAAAACAGTGAAGGAAAACATCGTGAGGAAACACACAAACACGACATGTCCTAGAACGAAAAATTCGAAGACATGTGACCAAGCCGCACGGGCCCGCGTGGTGGATTACGGCCCATATCCTATCACAAAGAGGAGGCCTTTGTCCCAGCAGTGGGAACATTAATAGGCTGATGATGATGATCAAGATGAGATGACACGACTGTATTTACTGTGCGTGTCCAAAACGGAGTAAAATTACGATCAATGATCGTAATTTGAGCTTTCATTTAGCATTATCGGCACCGGAAATCCACCGAAATCTAGAAAAATCTTTTTATGCCATATTGAGCTGTAAAGACTGTATAGAAAAAGCTGACCGAGGCATTGGAAATGTTTTCTTTCATTGGTAGGTAAATTTGTTTGTGAAAAAGTAGCAGGCTTAGTTTTCATACAGATGGAGGGACTTGCGTTATCTAGTTAGATTTAAGTCTGTGGTTTCGATGGTCCTATCCACTTATCAACCTCGGCAAGGGGTGCTTAACCAGTTAGATCACCCATCAGGCTGTCGTTATCTACAACCTTGGGGGTTTTAAATTAAATTGTCCATAGGTTACTTCTAGGCAAGCGTGCTTTGTCTGGGTCGCGGATAAATTTGAAATAGCGTTACCGCGGTCCTGACTCAAACAACTGAAGGAACACGGGTAGGTTTTAGTCAGTAAAGTCTGACACGACCTCCCACTTCATCGCCGACCACATCATCGCTTACCATCAGGTGAGATGGAACTCAAACGCGAGCCGACCAAAGTAATAAATAAAAAAAGCGAACTAAATTATGGTTATTTTAACACAAAATAAAAATAAAGTTAGATTTAACTCTTCGACTAGTTATTTGATAAAGAGTAAATTGGTTAAGTGCGTGTCTGAAACACATTATTTTGGGGTTCCGTACGAAACCTTAAGTTAAACGAACCGAGTTTTTCCTTTAACGTCCATATTTCTCCGTTTACGTAATAAGGTGGCATTTACGTTAGATTTCCGCATTTTTTTGTTGTAATCAAATTGTGGTTTTTTATGTTGGGAGGGGGTACAGGGGGTTACAGGGCGATGACCGAAAAAGTAAAGGACATAGGTGCTCGGGTTGCTTGTTGGGTTTTTTTTTGTCTTCTCGCTGTTCAATCAGAGAGAGGCTACTGCTTAACTGGGCAATCCTGTGGAAACTAAACAAGTGCCTCCAGCTAGATACAAAAAGCTAAACCTGTCGACCACGCTGAGGGCTACCCCCTATGGCGTCGCTGGGGGGACAACTAGGGATGGATCGTGATTAATTAAAATCCCTACGTGGAAAAGAACGGGCACTGCTTGTTGGGACAGAATACAGGTCTTTTTACCCGCTGCCGAAGGAGGGTAATGTGTTTATTACTGTATGGTATGTATGTTTGTTCCTATGTGGCGTTCCAAACGCGTTGGCCGATTTTGATGATTCTTACATCAATCGATTTTTCTTAACCTTGCGAGTGTCACTGTCTACATTAAAATTGGAAAATAGTAAAGTGGCGGATTTTTGGCGCCATATTATATAAAAGGGTTTTAAGAGGTGACTACAAAATAATAAAACACTTTTATGTTTAAATGTACTTAATTCGAAATAAGAAATGTTATGTAAAAAGTTCTAGATCAAAAAATCAAAACTCTTTATTTTTATTTTTGGACGATACTAAATCGTCTGCCTGCCATTAAGGTAACTGTCGATTTGACCGAGTTGAGGTTGAGTCAAATGAAAGAAATAGCTAAGAATACCCATAGAGGTAATTCTTTATCTTAATAATCCTAATCTATACTAATATAATATTATGAATGTGAAAGTAACTCTGTCTGTCTGTCTGTCTGTCTGTTACCTTTTCACGCTTAAACCGCTGCACCGATTTAGACGAAAGTTGGTATGAAGATAGTTTGAGACCTGGGAAAGGACATAGGCTATATAGGTAGGGTAGGGTAGGGTAGGGTAGGGTAGAGTATTGTAGGGTAATGTAGGGTCGGGTAGGTTAGGGTAGTGTAGGGTAGGGTAGTGTAGGGTAGTGTAGGGTCGGGTAGGGTAGGGTAGGGTAGGTTAGGGTAGGGTAAGGTAGGGTAGGGTAGGGTAGGGTAGATAAATGTTTGGTCTTTTTATGGCAAAACAAAGTTTGCCGGGTCAGCTAGTAATATTATAAATGCGAAAGTTCAAGATCCATCCAGGATGTATGTTTGTTTGTAACTCAATCACGCTAAAACGGCTGTACGGAATTTACGAAATTTGGCACAGATAAAGATAATAGTCTGGAATAGCACATAGTCTACTTTTCAACCCGGTATAATGAGCCCTTGGGATAAGAAACCATTTTTCACGCAGGCGAAGCCGCTTTCAGAAGCCAGTGTACCTATACATTTAAAATAGGTTGCCATAATATCCAAAGTTGTCAAATGAATCTATGATTTTTAACCCCCGCCGGAAAAAAAGAGGTGTTATAAGTTTCACGTGTGTTGCTGTGTATCTGTGTGTCTGTCTGTGGTATCACAGCGCCTAAACCGATGAACCGATTTTGATTTTGTTTTATTTGTTTGAAAGGTGATTTTATCGAGAGTGTTCTTAGCTATGTTTGAATAAAATCGGTTCAGCCGTTCAAAAGTTATGGGCGTTTTACTATTTGAATCAGGGTATTTTCGCAAGATAAATGTGTCGAAGGTTTTTAAATTTTGTAATTTTTGTTGTGTATTTAAAGGCATAATCAGGAACAGATATATATATACAGAGAGAGAGAATTAAATCATATCCTCGCGATTCCGCTCGAGTAGTTTAACCCATAGGAACCGAGTTATATGATATCACTTAATACGAAAAATATGTCGGCAAAATGATAATTCTATTTAGTAGATTTCTAAGGAGTGGAATTCCCTTTCGGAGTCTTTGTTCCCCGATAGCTACAATCTAGGGGTATTTAAGTCAAGAGTGAATAGGTTACTTCTAGGCAAGCGTGCTTCTCCGTCGACCACATCATCGCTTACCATCAGGCGAGATGAACATCCCTCGAGTCGATCGAAAAACGGGCCAAGAGGCTTATCGGCAATGCGATACTGGTCGAGTCTAGGCTCCAGAGCCTCGAAAATCGTCGCCGATTTGCCAGCCTGTCGGTTTTTTATCGGTTACATTTCGGGGAGTGTGCGTTGGAATTGCATGAACTGATTCCTCCTAGCCCGTTCCATCATCGGACTACAAGACGTACGGCGATGCGTCATCGATACATGGTGGACATCCCACCCATACGCACCAAACGTTTTGGGAACAGTTTTATTATACGAACAGCAAAAGAGTGGAATTCCCTGCCTGAGTCTGTGTTTCCCGATAGCTTCAACCTGGGAGTCTTTAAGTCAAGAGTGAATAGGTTACTTCTATGCAAGTGTGCTCCATCGTCGACCACATCATCGCTTACCATCAGGTGAGATAGTGGACAAACGCAAGCCTATTACATATCAAATAAGAACACAAGTAAAATTTCACAATTTAAAAACCCCCGACACATTTATCTTGCAAAAACACCCCGATTCAAACAGTAAAATGCCCATAACTTTTGAACGGCTGAACTGATTTTATTCAAACATAGCTAAGAACACTCTCGACCAAATTACCTTTCAAACAAAAAAAACTAAATCGAAATCGGTTCATCCGTTCAGGCGCTATGATGCCACAGACAGACACACAGATACACAGCAACACACGTGAAACTTATAACACCCCTCTTTTTCCGGCGCGGGTTAAAAAAAGAAAGATACTGGTCAAAAGAGAGCCTATCCTAAAAATATTTTTTACAAAAAAATGTGTCCAATATTTTTATGTTATCTAACTGACGGATTAAATAGATATTTTTTCTCAACTACCCTTTTGTGTCTACCAAATTGTATTTAAAGAAGTGTGCAAACTGGCACGAATAGCGTACGTGACTTCATAATTTAGCAACACAATCAACGGCTCCTCGGTAACCTCGGCTGGGCGGCGTTCGGAAAGTTGCGTGGTATCTTCTCGTCCAATTTACCACAGTGTCTCAAGACAAAAGTCTATGACCAGTGTGTGTTGCCAGTGATCACCTATGGGACCGAGACGTGGTCGCTCACAATGGGCCTTATCAGAAAGCTTAAAGTCACCCAAAGGGCAATGGAGAGGGCTATGCTCGGCATTTCCTTGCGTGATCACGTCAGAAATGATGATATCCGCAGGAGTAGCAAAGTTACCGACATAGCCCGAAGAATTGCCAAAATTTAGTCGCAGTGAGCAGGGCACATTGCTTGCAGAACGGATGGCCGATGGGGCCAAAAAGTTCTGGAGTGGCGACCGCGAACCGGAAGACGATACGTTGGAAGGCCTCCCACTAGGTGGACCGATGACCTGGTTAAGGTTGCGGGAAGGTGCTGGATGCGAGACGCACGGAATTATGATGATGAACCAACGCGGAGTCTCATCTATTTGGTCAGTAAAGTAACATGGTACCCCTTGTTAAAACTAGAAGTCATATTTTCAGGCTTCTAACAACTCGTAATGACTGTCAAAAATCTTTAAATGACAGCTGGGACCAACGGCTTAACATGCTCTCCGAGGCGCGGTAGACCATTGAACTGACTTTTAACCTGGCGACAGCACAGTGAAAATTGTAACATCAAGTTCACGGTCGGGTCAGGATGACCCGCTATTTCAAAATTAATTATTTCTAATATTTCAAGGGATTACTAAAAAAAATCTGCTATATTTAGATTAATTTATTATTAAATAAGGGATTTTGAGATATGAGGTAATTAAATTATCACAATATTTGCTTTTATTGTACAGTAGCTGACCCCCGCGGCTTCGCTCCCGTCAAAATTATGGCCTATGTTACTCAGGAATAATGTATGTAAAATCGGTTCAGTAGTTTCAGGGCCTATTCGGTACAAACAAACAAAAAAATCTTTCCTCTTTATAATATTGGTATATATAAATTAAAACAAAATACACCTTAAGTCTTGTGGATAAAGATTTTTAATAAGATTTTATTGTAATCACAAAAAAATACAAAAAAGTTAAGTATAAAGTTAAAAAAAAGTTAGTAAAATCAAAAACCCCGACTACAAAGATGTAAACAAAAAGAAAATCATGCTGTACAGTCGCGAGCTGGCTGACCAAAACTATAAATATACTCCGACAGCACAGCATGATTTTCTTCTTGTTTACATCGATTTTATTAACTTTTTTTATTTACAACTTTATAGTTATACTTTCTTTTTCGAATGACTTTTAAACATATAAGTGGTATATATTTTTGTAATCACCTCTAAAAACCCTTCCAGTTGATACGCCACTCGATGGGTCGAAAAAAAAAAGAAATTGCAACCCCCACAATATGGCGCCCAAAATCCGCTGTGTCCCTTTTTCTTAACGGCACTTATCTAAGAACACTTGTGCGGCCAAAACCTATCTAACGATGTCTTAATTATAAAAATCCGTCAAGTGGTTTGAAAGATACGAAGTAATAAAGAATATTACATACATGCATACAAACATACAAGATACGAGCGAAAAATATAATAACCCTTTCCTTGCAGCTGAGTAAAAAGACCATCAAGCTGTACATTTTTAGGCATCAATTTTTCTTTGGGCTAATCTGTTAACCGGTGCAGGCGCAATACGACTGTATAGAGGCAAGAAACCAAAACGGGGATTTGTTAGCTCCAGCTACTGCTATGCCGCGTCTACACACTTGTTTGTGATTTGCCACAAACAGTGGCAAACGACAAATAAGTATTAACTTTAAAACTTTCGCGTTTCATAATTGAAAACAATATAATTATCACGGGAAATTTAACTTGATGATTTCGATTGTTTGTTTACCTATTTCGCCCGTAGACTGGTGTCTCGGTGTGCTGGCTCCGTTGGGGCAGAAAATTCTTCCTCTACCCTCACTTTTCTACACACTACACTGACCGTGTCCTTATTCTGTAAGTTTGCCGACTGCACAAAACGAGGTATCACTCAATCACTGGATCGAACAAGTCCTTTCCACGGAACGCCACTTCTATTCAAGAATTATGCGTGAAGCGATTGAAATTAAAAAACACAAAACGTTCAAACGGGATGACGGTTACAAATTATCCGCGGCGTGGAATCCAGTGATTCAAAAATCATTACCTCGTTTTGTGCAGTCGGCAAACTTACAGAATAAGGCCACGGTCAGTGTAGTGTGTAGAAAAGTGAGGGTAGAGGAAGAATTTTCTGCCCCAACGGAGCCAGTACATCGAGACACCAGTCTACGGGCGAAATAGGTAAACAAACAATCGAAATCATCGCGTTAAATTTCCCGTGATAATTATATTGTTTTCGACAAATAAGTGCCAAAGACTGACCACAATCATCTAACACAAACACGGTATCCACATACTTGGCGAACGTGCTAGTATATTCCGGATTGGCAAGCATGACAGACGACGAGCTTGTTGTGGTAGCGATTACTTTCGAGTTAACCTCATCAGACCAATCAGACATTGTTCCTTACAATTTAGCTTAGGATACACGAAATGTCACAATTCGTAAATTTTACCAACACTACTCGTATTAACTCCGTCCGCAGCCCGCAAACTCGCGCGTACTACTGAACTGAACAAGCGTCAGGATACATCGCAAACACGTTTGTCAAAAACCCTTTGATTTGTGCATAAAAACCGACACCGATACCGAACACAAAGAAAACAGGCAAACACAAACAAACACCCATCCACACGTTCATGTTTGTTGTTTTGTTTTTGCTGTTTGCCATTGTTCGCTGCTTTGTGAAGGCGGCTCTAAGTACAGTACAGAACAGAAGTACAGAAATCTCACAATATTTCTAGAAAATTCAAGTGTTTCAAAATGACGCGGGTCTCACAGGCCCAACTGTACGCTCGCCGGGTTAAAAGTATGTCAAAACATTATGTATTCATTTAGCGAAAGCTCATTTTTCCTCAGTGACACTTTTAATTTACTTTGGAAGCGTGTTTTTTCGTAACAAGAAAAATAGTGACTTTTTTGGTCTTAAGGTTACATTAGTCGATTTTTCTTCCAAACAAACTTAGTCTGGCGATCACTGTTTGACGACATTCAAAATAAAAATTGATACCAATTTGTCTCATCATTATCTAGCCCTGTATGGAAACAAAAAAAAATAATTGATAGTTATGAGCGTCGAAAGTTCCATATTGCAACACTAATTTTAACGCATTCTTGGGCGGAAATAAATACCATAGGAAGAACGAAAATTGCAAAACGGCCTCCATACAGGGATAGATTTATAATTCAATAATGCAAATAATGTTATTTTATAAATATACATTTAGTAGTTTTTTCATGATTTCTGGACTCCCAAAGGTTTGTTTATAAAATTTCGCACGCTCGTTTTGCTATCTATTTCCTAAATCCATTTCGAAACAAATTTGCAAAAGTGCTAATTCGTACGCGAACTAGCTTCTTACTGCTCATCACAGCATCTATCTCTTTCGCACGTGTTGTCGGATGAGATAGCATGCATTTTAACCTCGCGCACAAAATAGTTCGTGCCGTCGACTAGGAGAACTTGGCATGATGGCCAAATGGCTAAGACTTCGCCTCTCGGGTTTGAGGTCGTGTGTTCAAATTAGAGCCAGTACTAATGTGATTTTTTCAATTACAATGTAGTTTATCTTGGACTTCGTTGAAAACTGTGAAGGAAAACATTACGAGGAAACCTGCAGCCTAATTGCGCGAATGAATTCTGCAAAGAACACGTAAAGGCAAGGGTGACGACACCTTTAATAAAATAAAATAAACTATTCTGCAAAAAAATACTACCGACTTCCAAATAAAAACTACAAAGTGAAAGTTAACTTTATTTTTGTAAGGCGGTGTCCATATTGCAAAAAATTGTTAGATACTTCATTCACCAAAAAAAAAAAGTAATAACACGGTATTCTTGATGTACAACACTCAGATGCGCTGTGACTATAATAAAATTTTAATTAAAATATATATACATATAGACATATATATATATTATAATAAAAATTGTATTAATATTATTATAATACCTAGTATGTACCTTTGGAATACACCAGTCTCGTGAAAATTGATTTATGACAAGTAAAATTTTCAAAATTTCTAACCCCGACACATTTTTATTTCATGCTACATAATTTATCTAGTACATAGTAGATACGCATCGGCAATCTATTGAACACGTAATTATGACACGATATCTTGCGAAAACACCCTGATTCAAACAGTAAAACGCCCATAACTTTTGAACGGCTGAACTGATTTTATTCAAACATAGCTAAGAACACTCTCGACAAAATGACCTTTCAAACAAAAAAAAACGAAATCAAAATCGGTTCATCCGTTTAGGAGCTATGATGCCACAGACAGACACGCAGGTACACGCAATACACGTCAAACTTATAACACCCCTCTTTTTTCCGGCGGGGGTTACGAAACCGCGGGCAGAAAAATGTATGGTGGCAGTACTTCCCAGGACGAGTTTCACTTAAAGCTCTACAGCGAATAATTTGATCGATAAGTACTCCCATCAAGAATCAGAAATGCAAAGATCGTGCCCACCAAATTGAAAACTCCAATTTTTCATGACCCCTTTAAAAGAACATTTAACATCGTTTGACGGGTCTTGTTATAAAAACCATTTTTCTTAGACCCCTCATATAAAACACTTGACATGTTGGCAAGGGTCTTTTCAATTTGGCCGTTTGTTAGGGTATTTTTCATTGTGACAAGGAAGTCGGTTTTTTCGCAAACTCAACAGGTATCTGTCAGTTGATATTATTTTCTGGGAGTTTTCTTGAAATATCCTTTGACACTAGGCGATTTGCGTCAGTCAAAAATGGTTACCGCTACAATTTTAAGAGGTTGTTGGTGTTCCATGACTTATATGGACTCAATTGAACGATGAAACGTCCTGGGAACGATGAAACAGCACGAACTACTGAAGCAACATATGAATAATTCAAGTTTTTATAAATATGTTGCGAATTATTAAAAAACCTTTAAGATTGCATGTAAAATAGCTAAAGCGCTGTATATTAGCAATAAAATAAAGTCAGCAGACGATAAAATAAAATTTACCTGGAAAATAATAAATAATGAAACAGGTAGGAAAAAAAGCGTAATACGGAATTTACTTTAGCGACTGCACATGGCCCCACACACTCAGATATAGAGGTAGCTCAGGAATTTGAAAACTTTTTCGTTAATATTCCACTTAAAACTACAGCAGCCTTAAACTCCTCACCCGCACTGTCTGCTGCCTTACTTAGAAAGAACGTACATGCGTGCCCTTCGGAGTTCAAGTTTCAACATACAAACCCCCAGGCTATTTTAAAAGCTTTTAAAGATCTTTAAATTAAATCAACAGAAGATCTTTGGGGACTATCTGTAAAAGTGTGGAAACCAATCATTGAAACTGTTGCATCCTATTTAGTTTTCATATTTAACACTAGTATCTAGCAAGGAGTTTTTCCGGACCTCATGAAACACAGTAAGGTAGTTCCATTGTTTAAATCCGGGGATAGCAAATAAGCCAATAATTATAGGCCAGTGTCAATTCTGCCGGTTCTCAGTAAGGTCTTCGAAAAGTAAATGCTCAACCTATTGTTGCGTCATTTTAACAAACATTTCATCTTTTATGATCAACAGTACGGTTTACCAAAGGACGTTGCACAACTGCCGCGGGTGTCACCCTAATAAAGAACATATTTAACGCCTGGGAGGAAGCACAGGACGCCATTGGAATCTTTTGCGACCTCTCGAAGGCGTTCGATTGCGTTAACCATGAGACACTATTATTGAAGCTCGAGCACTATGGAATTAGACATACAGCCTTTGAGTTACTTAAATCATATTTAAAAGCCAGACAAGTTAAAGTTCAGGTAAACGGCGTAAACTCACTAGGGTCTGAAATGACAATGAGTGTTCCTCAAGGCTCGATATTGGGTCATTTCCTCTTTTTAGTTTATATTAACGATTTACCACAATTACTACAAAATCAAACATGCTGGTACTGCTCCATAGGGCAATCTTTGGTGTAGACAAAATCAAATTTGTTAATTTATATTCCTATACATAGTTATTGTATTTATTGTTTTTTTTTACGAAATTGACTCACACACTGTTCCGTTGTTGTTGAATTAGATATTTTACCTATGTTTGCAATATTTGTAAGTATGTGAGAAACATGTTCCTACTTATCAAATTAATTAATTTTCCTTTTAATGCTTTTTAATACGGTACTTTATACCTGTATATTGTATAGTTTGTAGAGCTATTCTGGCTGCATCGTCCTCACATATATTAATTTATTAATGTATGTACTTATGTAAATATTGTAAAACACCTATTTTTTCAAAAGAGTAGGTATGGATTTTCTTGTGCGTTCTTCTCCATAACAATCTACTTTGCGAATTCACGGTAGAATCAATTTTTATTACTTGTAAATTTTAATTTATTTGACGTTCAAAAGTGCCGTTTTATTGGCCTAGTTAAATAAATATATTTGACTTTAACCAGGTGCGGCGTATAATACCATTTTTCCACATAAACGACTGCCTATTTGATCACCACAATCCAGTTACTAGGTTACTATAATAACACAGTTATTCCTATAAAATGCCCTCCGCTGGCCTATTTCAACATTATCATGTATATTAAACTTTTCTGGCGAATAGTCAAAGGATATACTCGCTTTGACCAATCAAATGGAAACCAAATAAAAAATATTAGGAGTATTTCTGTCCATCGTAACTTTGGATGTCATAAACCGCTATTATTTAGGTCTTTGAAACGCATTATTACAATTTATAAGTTTTATTTGAGACTTATCTTTGCCCGAGGCTTTGTTCCCGCGGCCGTAAATTTACTGGGGTATTCCTCAAAACGCACCAACGATGAAACATAGCAAAAAGCATAAAGGATTATTAATAAATGATATCGAGAGACGTTTTAAAATTCAACAGTCTAAATTGTTTATTTATTAAAATTACCAGGCAAGCAGAAATGAACTGGCACTAGGTGCTTAAGCGAATAACTACTTAGCTCAATAATAGTAAAATACAGGTTTTGAAATTGAATCATTTGTTTTTTTGAAAAGTACCAGGGTGACAGAAATGAACAGAACATATGGCCCTAAACGATCCTACTAAGTAATGCATCAACGATTAAACACTAAGAGGAATATAGAGTATTCGTTAGTATTCACATATTCAATGAAAATAAGTCGACATGGCATTTTTACTTTTCGCATTTCCATGTAGACCAAAAACATAAAAGTGCTGTTTCAAGAACAAGTGATATGGTGGTATCACCAAATCGACTTATTCCTTTTTTACGAATCGTTCGAAAGGCGTCTTCGAGTAATCGAGGAACATAAATAAAAAAATAAAAGACGCCGACGAATCGAGAACCTCCTTCTTTTTTTTGTAGTCGGTTAAAAATATAGCGGACATATAAACATACCTTCGGGTAGATTTTTCCTATTTTTACTCAGAAGACAATTTACTTGTACAAAACATGTTCGCAGTATCATCATTTATCAATCTGAGAGTCTTTAAGTCAAGAGTGAATAGGTTATTTCTAGGCAAGCGTGTTTCACCGTCGACCACATCATCGCTTACTATCAGGTGAAATAGTGGTCAAGCGCGAGCCAATAGGATTTTTTTATTTTATTTTTTTATTATTATTTTGATTGTAATTATCTATAGGTTTTATATTATTTTATTTGGATGTAAATCTGGCAATAAACAATTCCATTTCATAGCGACATCTAAGGCGACAATCAATGTAAATAAAATACTTGTCAGAATGTAGGTGTGTTTGACAGATTGCGACTGTGACGCGTATATGAACATTCCCTTTAAAAATGCGGGTATTTTCACTCCGTCTGTCTATACACGTCAGTACGTCAACAGTGACAAGCGATTTGAATTTGCGAACAGAATATGTGGCATATAGCCGTCTGTTATGTTTCACCCCTTTGATGCCATTATGGTCTGTTTTGGTTAAAAACTATTTTTATTTTTACCTAACTGCGGGCGGGTAATGTTTTTCGAGCGGTTGTATGTATGTCCATTTCTATAACACGCTCTACAACCCAAACGGCTTGACGGATTATGACATAAGAGGTATCATAGGATTCGTCTCAATTGTGGGAGTGACAGGTTATATAGTTTTTTAAAGCAGGTGGGGACGAACAAAGATTTAAGTAAAACCGACCATATTTTGGCCAAAGAATCAGCATTGCCATTCAACGAGGCAATGCCGCCATTCTTCTGGGCACGTTCCCGGATGGCAGCGATGTGGTGGAGTATTTCGACGCCTAGGTGTACCTTGCTTTTTAGGGTTCCGTAGCCGAATGGCAAAAAACGGAACCCTTATAGATTCGTCATGTCTGTCTGTCTGTCTGTCTGTCTGTCCGTCCGTATGTCACAGCCACTTTTTTCCGACACTAAAAGAACTATGCTGGTGAAACTTGGTGAGTAGATGTATTCTGTGAACCGCATTAAGATTTTCACACAAAAATAAAAATAAAACAATAAATTTTGGGGGTTCCCATACTTGAAACTAAAACTAAAAATATTTTTTTTCTTCAAACCTATACGTGTGGGGTATCTATGGATAGGTCTTCAAAAATGATATAGAGGCTTCTAATATCATTTTTTTCTAAACTGAATAGTTTGCGCGAGAGACTCCTCCAAAGTGGTAAAATGTGTGTCCCCCCCCCTGTAACTTCTAAAATAAGAGAATGATAAAACTAAAAAAAATATATGATGTACATTACTATGTAAACTGCCAGCGAAAATTGGTTTGAACGAGATCTAGTCAGTAGTTTTTTTTTAATACGTCATAAATCGTAAACCGCAATTTACCAAGTACGGAACCCTTCGTGCGCGAGTCCGACTCGCACTTGGCCGGTTTTTAAATATGGAAGTAGTTAGGTTAAGTATAAGTTAAGTAGTTTATTATTATACAGTCAAGCAAGTTAATTCATGATCATGACCCATTTGCCGACGAAGCCGGCCAGCAACCCGAAGCTGCGGTGGTGAGCGTTGAGAATATACGTCAGCTTTTAATTAGGATAAACAAAAGTATGCCATGTTATATTATGTCTAAAGTTTTTATGCAAATGGATAGGGAACCAATATTAAAAGCTGTAAAAATATAATCTCTTTGTCTGAAGTCGGTTAAAAAACACGAGGTTTATTTTTCAACCGTTATTATCAACGTGTTTAACCGTTGTTATTAATACATTTCAACTCCCCCTCCCCTTCTATTTTTTTTGAATAATTATCATCATGACCAATATTGTGTTTTAATTACTTGTTAAATTGTATGTTTCTTTTCGGATTGTTTTTTTTTATCCTCTATATGCTTGCGCTTGACCACTATCTCACTTGATGGTAAGCGATGATGTGGTCGACGGTGAAGCACGCTTGTCTAGAAGTAACCTATTCACTCTTGACTTAAAGACCCCAAGATTTTAGCTATCGGGGAACGAAGACTCCGGAAGGGAATTCCACTCCTTAGAAATCTACTAAATAGAATTAACATTTTGCCGACATATTTTTTAACGTATTAACGTACGTTTTTTTTTTTTAAAGTATTAAGAGGAGCTCGTGGCTAAATAATAGCAGCCGCACGGGTCGATCTTCAAGGTTAAGCAACGCTTGCCGAGGTCGGTCCGTGGATGAGTGACCATTTCAACATACCGAGTTTCCTCCGTGCCTCGGAAAGCACGTTAAGCCGTTGGTCCCGGCTGTTATTTGAAGATCTTTGACAGTCGTTACGGGTAGTCAGAAGCTTGAGATCTGACACCAGTCTTGCCAAGGGGTATAGTGTTACCCAGTTACTGGGTTGTGGAGGTCAGATAGGCAGTCGCTCCATGTAAAACACTGGTACCCAGCTGAATCCGGTAAGACTGGAAGCCGACCCCAACCACAATTGGGAAAAGGCTAGGTAGGTGATGATGATGATTTTTTAACGTATTAAGTGATATCATATAACTCGGTTCCTATGGGTTAAACTACTCGAGCGGAATCGCGAGGATATGATTTAATTCTCTCTCTCTGTATATATATATATGTTCCTGATTATGCCTTTAAATACACAACAAAAATTAGAAAATCTAAAAACTTTCGACACAGACTCTGGCAGGGAATTCCACTCCTTAGCTGTACGCATAACGTTAATGTCCCCAAAATCTTTTGTGCGTATGGGTGGGATATCCACCATGAACCGATGAAGCATCGCCGTACGTCTAGTAGTCCGATGATGGAACGGGCTGGGTGACTGATTTTTTTATTTTATGTATGATCTTTTATTTAACTGTCAAAAAATTCTAATAGCCAGTGATTTGAGTCCGCAAACTTTTTGTCACATTGCGGTCTGTCTTGTTTGACCCGTTTTGCCCTCGTTAATAAGGGATATTGGAGTCTTTATATAAAATTGTTCATTCAAAAGTAAAAAAAAACGTATGTAGCAACAAATCACAGAAAATCAAAAAATATAAAATAAATTAGATCAACCCAAAACATAACCTCTTCCTTTTTTAAAGTTAGTTAAATTTTGTAACCAGGTGGGGATAAGGTTGCCTTAGTCGTTAATTCTTGTAAACAAACGTAGTCTGGCGATTACTCGGTGTACGTTTACAATTAAAAAAAAAATGATATAAATTTGTCTCATCATTATCTAGCCCTGTATGGAAACAAAAAAGGAAAAGAAAATATTATTTGAAAAATAAGAGCGTCGAAAGTTCCATATTTCAACATTAATTTTAACGCATCTTTAGGCGCAAATAAACACCATAAGAAGAAGGAAAGTTGCAAAACGGCCACCATACAGGGATAGATTAATAGTTCAACAATGCAAATAATTTTATTTTGAACAGATACTTTTAGTAGTTTTCCATGATATCCATATTCCCAAAATATTTATAAAATTTTGCGCGGGCGATTTCGTCCTAAATCATCATCCATTTCGGTACAATTAAGCAAAAGTGTGTATTCGTACGTGTACTAGTTTCTTACTGCTCATCACAGCATCTATCTCTTTCCCACGTGTTGTCGGATAAGATAGCATGCATTTTAACCCCGCGCACAAAATTGTTCGTGCCGTCGACTAGAGCAACCTTAATGTCGGCCTCTTCTCCTTCCTATTTGTTGTTTTTGTTTAAAATAAACTTTGCCCAAACCGAAACAACTATCTGTAGGCCACACATATATTTAAGTTCCGTGTGGGAATCAAACCTGCGACACACAGCGCAGCAGCCGATCGCTCAACCACTTCGCCAACCGTGACATCATTCATTACGTACACCCCCTACGTATAACCCCTTGTTAATAATTAGCATATTATAACAAAAAAATATTTAAAAAAACAATGTATAATACCACAATGACAAGCTATTTGAGTCGGCGAACAGTTCGGCACATTGCGGTCTGTCGTGTTTCACCCCTTTTGTCCCCGTTAATAAGGGATGAGGGACAGTTTAGCGATCGATAGGGGGTGAAAAGTTGTGGCCTTTTCAACGAGTTGAGTTTCTGCACGTTTCTGTCTCAACATTGACATTCTTGAATGCCTCGATAGTTAGCAACTTGCTTCATCTGTATCTTAAAAATTCAATAAAAGGTATATTAACACGCATTGCGATTTTTAGCCGCACAGATTTTATTCGCGCGAATTTTTAGCCAGCGTAGTGAATCTAAATAACACGCACTGCGGATAAAATTCCACGCGTTTCTTGTCTCTTTCTACTGTTCATAGAGCTCAAAATATTCACGCGGATTAAATCCGCGCCGCGGTGCGGTGGATTCTGTGGCAAAACACGAATTACTTGTGGTAATTTTTTCGCGCGATTTTTTTACCGGAATGCGTGCAGCTTCATACAATTCCATAACGGTCGCAGAATGGGCGTAAAAAAATCGCGCGGATAGAAACCGCAGTGCGTGCTAAGTCTTAAGTCCAGATTTTTGATCCGTAGTTAACTCTCTAACTTATTCGACCACTAGCTTTTGGCAGCGGCTTCGCCCGCTTGAAGGTCGAAAATTATCCCAAGGGCAACTATTCCCAGGATAAAAAGAATCATATGTGCTATTCCTGACTATAATCTACCTGTGTGCCAAATTTAATACTGATCCGTCCAGCTGTTTGAGCGTAAAGAAGTAACAAACTTACAAACACACAAAAACACACTTACAATTTTACTGTTTCAATCAGGGTGTTTTCGCAAGATGTCGTGTCATAATGACGTGTTCAATAGATTGCCAATCGAAGCGTATCTACTCTGTACTAGATAAATTACGTAGCATGAAATAAAAATGAAATGAAATAATAATGGTTTAAGCCTATTATGTTATATCTTTGAGAAAGGCAAAATTTGTGAGCTCGCTCATATGCAGTAAGGTTTTCAACCATCAGTTCTCAAGAAAGCTACCGTAAAAAAAATCAAGGTTATCAATCCGACCTGAAATTCTCCCCTCTTTCCCGTGAGCAATATTTGCCCCCACCTGAGCGGTATCCTGGATCCGCGCCTGGCTGAGGTGATATTGCGACTTGAATGTGAACGATTCTGAGAAGTCTCAAAGCAAGTGACATTCTGTCAAACAAATCGTCGTGATATCGAATGCGGATAAGATAGCATGCATTTTAACCCCGCGCACAAAATTGTTCGTGCCGTCGACTAGAGCAACCTTAATGTCGGCCTCTTCTCCTTCCTATTTGTTGTTTTTGTTTAAAATAAACTTTGCCCAAACCGAAACAACTATCTGTAGGCCACACATATATTTAAGTTCCGTGTGGGAATCAAACCTGCGACACACAGCGCAGCAGCCGATCGCTCAACCACTTCGCCAACCGTGACATCATTCATTACGTACACCCCCTACGTATAACCCCTTGTTAATAATTAGCATATTATAACAAAAAAATATTTAAAAAAACAATGTATAATACCACAATGACAAGCTATTTGAGTCGGCGAACAGTTCGGCACATTGCGGTCTGTCGTGTTTCACCCCTTTTGTCCCCGTTAATAAGGGATGAGGGACAGTTTAGCGATCGATAGGGGGTGAAAAGTTGTGGCCTTTTCAACGAGTTGAGTTTCTGCACGTTTCTGTCTCAACATTGACATTCTTGAATGCCTCGATAGTTAGCAACTTGCTTCATCTGTATCTTAAAAATTCAATAAAAGGTATATTAACACGCATTGCGATTTTTAGCCGCACAGATTTTATTCGCGCGAATTTTTAGCCAGCGTAGTGAATCTAAATAACACGCACTGCGGATAAAATTCCACGCGTTTCTTGTCTCTTTCTACTGTTCATAGAGCTCAAAATATTCACGCGGATTAAATCCGCGCCGCGGTGCGGTGGATTCTGTGGCAAAACACGAATTACTTGTGGTAATTTTTTCGCGCGATTTTTTTACCGGAATGCGTGCAGCTTCATACAATTCCATAACGGTCGCAGAATGGGCGTAAAAAAATCGCGCGGATAGAAACCGCAGTGCGTGCTAAGTCTTAAGTCCAGATTTTTGATCCGTAGTTAACTCTCTAACTTATTCGACCACTAGCTTTTGGCAGCGGCTTCGCCCGCTTGAAGGTCGAAAATTATCCCAAGGGCAACTATTCCCAGGATAAAAAGAATCATATGTGCTATTCCTGACTATAATCTACCTGTGTGCCAAATTTAATACTGATCCGTCCAGCTGTTTGAGCGTAAAGAAGTAACAAACTTACAAACACACAAAAACACACTTACAATTTTACTGTTTCAATCAGGGTGTTTTCGCAAGATGTCGTGTCATAATGACGTGTTCAATAGATTGCCAATCGAAGCGTATCTACTCTGTACTAGATAAATTACGTAGCATGAAATAAAAATGAAATGAAATAATAATGGTTTAAGCCTATTATGTTATATCTTTGAGAAAGGCAAAATTTGTGAGCTCGCTCATATGCAGTAAGGTTTTCAACCATCAGTTCTCAAGAAAGCTACCGTAAAAAAAATCAAGGTTATCAATCCGACCTGAAATTCTCCCCTCTTTCCCGTGAGCAATATTTGCCCCCACCTGAGCGGTATCCTGGATCCGCGCCTGGCTGAGGTGATATTGCGACTTGAATGTGAACGATTCTGAGAAGTCTCAAAGCAAGTGACATTCTGTCAAACAAATCGTCGTGATATCGAATGGAAAAAATGTTACAAATGTATAGAAATGTCGACTAGAAGTAACCTATTATCTTAAAACTTGAAGTTTTACTGGTTATAGCTATGGGCAAACACAGTCTTTATTCTGCGTCCATCTCCTTAGCAGTTTGCACAAGCCAAGTTACAAACGTTTTTTTTTTTGTTTTTGCTTCGCACGTTTTGTGCATTTAGCCAGTGTCAAGTTTAGAAGTTGTAGTTTCTTTATTTTTTAGTCCAATGTCCTAGTCATAGACTAATATATATTAGTTAGGCCCCAGTAAAATGGCGGTAACTTTATTGGAAGCCTCCACGGAGTTTTGTCGACAACATGAACAAACTCATGTTGTACCGCTGTGTTTCACTTTCCCACACTCGTGCACGTTCACTAATATTATGAGAACAAAACACCACCATTTTTAAACTATTAATATTCAGTTAAACACAATTTTAGGAAAATAAAACAGAGAAGCAACATAGACGCCATCACGTTACCGCGAAAACTTTGTTACAAACGTTTCGTATCGAATCTCTTTCTACAATCGTTAACGCCTTCTATTTGTATGGTCTGGCCACGTGATTTAACGTTCAGATGTGTCATTCCCATACATTGATTCGTTTTCTACTAGCGTTATCGATTGTAGATTGTCAACTTGGCTACAGATGGTCACCGAAGCGAAGTATATTATGATTTGTCATGTACACCCCTTTTCTTCTTGCTAATAAAGGATGAAACAACTGTTCAGAGATCTATGGAAGGTGCATTTAGAGATTGGATTTTAAAATAAATTATGTTATTTGATGTCAGGATGTTCAAGAGTTGATTTTGGAATTTATTGCGAATTTTGTTGAGCAATGCAAACATTGCAGCAGCATTGAGCATTGAAGCAGTAACTTTTGTGTTCTTTTATCTGTATGAAAATAATTCTTTATTGATAAATAATATATACAACTGAATATTTCTAATCTTATGACTAATAACAAAACAAAATTACATACAAAGGGGAGAAGGAAAAGGGCTCACTGCGCATCAAAAAATTCGTCCACATCGATGTCAATGGGAAACGTGCCCAAAACGCTGGCAGCATTGCCACGTTGAATGGCAATGCTGATCCTCTGGCTGAAGAAAAGGCCAGAATTAATCTAAGAAATAATTAATTAATTTATTTATTTATCTGTATTATTTATTTTCTCTGTTAAGTGTTTTGTATGTACATAAATAAATAAATAAAGATATTTAAAAGTTTATTTTAATGGTCTGATTGAAATAATAGTAGTTTATGCAATGGTCATATAATATGGGTTATTATAACACGAGCGTGTTTTAATACCTAATTATATGCCTCTGCATACACTATTTTATCTTCACTCATACATCTATACTAATATTATAAAGCTGAAGAGTTTGTTTGTTTGTTTGTTTGTTTGAACGCGCTAATCTCAGGAACTACTGATTGGAATTGAAAAATTCTTTTTGTGTTGGATAGTCCATTTATCGAGGAAGGTTATAGGCTATATAACATCACGCTACGACCAATAGGAGCCGAGCATAAATGAAACATATTGCAAAAACGGGCAAAGATATTCCTTTTTGAGAACTTCCATTGCGTGCGCTGCGTAAACGGTTTAAGTTACGCAAATATCATGTATGATGGAAATGTTCCTCTTTAAACGTTCTACAAAAAAGTCCGCGACAACATATGTCTATCTTTTAAGATTGACTCATAATAGCAACTTTTATGTTCTAAATTTTAATTAGATCGCCGCTGCCGGTAGAAACAAAAGTTGGTTACATTCGTATAGTAGTATTTTATTTCTTATTCAAATAAATAGTTCAACGAGTTGGTAGGTAGATAGGGTAGGTAGGGTAGTGTAGGGTAGGGTAGTGTAGGGTAGGGTAGGGTAGTGTAGGGTAGTGTAGGGTAGTGTAGGGTAGTGTAGGGTAGTGTAGGGTAGGGTAGGGTAGTGTAGGGTCGGGTAGGGTAGGGTAGTGTAGGGTAGGGTAGGGTAGGGTAGTGTAGGGTAGTGTAGGGTCGGGTAGGGTAGGGTAGGGTAGTGTAGTGTAGGGTAGGGTAGGGTAGGTAGTGTAAGGTAGGGTAGGTAGGGTAGATAAATGTTTGGTCTTTTTATGGCAAAACAAAGTTTGCTGGGTCAGCTAGTTTGAAATAAAATAAAAGTGGAAACGGAAAAAATATGCAGTATGGCGGGCAATTTAGATTCTCATTGCACAATGACAGCGCAGCGCGCGCATCCATAGACAGTGACACTAGCTCATAAGCGCCAATAAATTAAAAAGTAAAAGTGTGCTATAAAAATAAAAAAGTTATGCACTTATGAAATCAAACGGGTTTGTTCTCTTATACAAACATTTCGAATTTGACTCTTATGACCCTCCAAATTCATACTCAAAATGTCCACTTTCGCACGACTTATTGCGCTCAAAATCGCAAAACGCGGCTTGATTTTGCTTACCGATACAAAACTGACAAATGAAAGGGACGCAGGATACTTCTATGCACCTATCTCTTTCATCATCGCTTGCGGGATCGATATCTGATGTGAAAGTTGAACAGGAACGCTTGAATGATTTTCAGAACGGCTTACAAAGGTAGTGTTATTTTTATATGGCAAGCAAAGGCAATGTCGACTATTCTGCCAGTGTCTAAAATAAATTGGTAAACAAATGTGCATGGTATTAGTAAATTAAGAAACTGTAGACAACAACTAAATTATTCTTCTTGGTACAGTTGTACACTTGATGGGTCAGTAAAGGCATTGTGCAATACTTTTGATTGACAATTTCAACAATAATGTTTGACAAAGGTGACATTTGTTGGTCAATTTTAGTTCTTTTTTCAAATAGTATGATTTGTTTTTTTATTTATTTTTTATTCCTTATTGGCTCGTTTGACCACTATCTCACCTATGGTAAGCGATGATGTTGTCGAAGCTGAAGGACGCTTGCCTAGAAGTAACCTATTCACTCTTGACTTAAAGACCCCTAGGTAGCTATCGGGAAAACTACTAAACTATATCGCATGTATTTAAATACAAATTATTTGTAAGTCGTGTATTTGAAATATAAAATACAGTATTTTAACTATTGCATCATCATCATTTTTTGCTATTGCTGAGATAGGAGCCTTTTTGGTCTCGCACGGGGTTTTATTTTTATTATTGTTATTTTTTTTGCTTATTTCTTGTGTCTCCTGTGCGGGTTACAAATACTTTTTTTTTTCTTTTTTTTTATATAACACTTCATAACTACTTATTGTATTATTATTGTATAGATAACTCGAAAACTATGAAAAGTCGCGGAATATACATGGGAGAAATTCGCATACCCCACGATACGAAGGACCAAAGTTTTTTTTTTGTCAATATTTTACCATCCTGTATGGTATATTATTTTCATTACGAGTTCTGTTTTTTCCCGCACTTCTGCCTAATATTTCGTGTAATATCTGCGGGCGTGATGTTATGTTTCCGAAATTTCGCTACTGTGGCTTTTCTGGAAAACTGTGCAATTTTCCGGAAAAATAGTATTAGTGTCGAAGGCAGTGGGGGCCAATGGTAACAGCCGCTACTTACAAGTTATAGGTTGTGGCTTCGAACCCAGGTAAGCGCTTTACTTTGTGTAAATAATGTCATCACCACTGCTCTCAAATGGTGAAGGAAAACATTGTGAGGAAACCAGCATGTCCTAGAACCAAAAATTCGAAGACATGTGACATCCACCAATACACACTGGGCCAGCGTGGTCTATACGGCCCATTTACTCTCACAGAAAGGACCCTGCACGCACGACGGACCAAACGGAAGTCTACGTAGTGACCACACGAACCCATTCCAACACAGCTCCCGCACAACACTGCCTAACGGAGTTGACTGCACGCTGTCCACGCGGCGACCGCTTTCGCCTTTCCTTTTTCGACAAGCTAGCAACGTGCTTCAAGCGAGCAGTCTGCATGCGTACACGGAGCGGGTCGCCCGCTTGAAGCGTATGGTAAGCAAGCGGTAAGCGAGACGTCAACTATCGGGCGGTACGATGGCGAATTTGTGTTGTCAATGTAAAGCATTACTACAGAGGACGCCCTGAAGCTCAAATTTCAATGAACATAATTTTTCCGTGTGGGAGCGGTGTCTTATTAGTCAGCTACGTCTCTTAGTTCGAAAAACGGGGTCCCATCTATCCTATGCTGATCCTGCTCCATAGGGCAATCTTTAGTGTATACAAAATATCTAATTTGTTAATTTATATACCTATTCATAGTTACTGTATTCCGTTGTTGTTGAATTAAGTATTTTACCTATGTTTGCAATATTAGTAAGTTTGTGAGAACCATGTTCCTATTTGTCAAATTAATGAATTTACCTGTTAATTCTTTTAATACTTTATACCTGTACGTAGTATAGTATGTAGTGCTATTCTGGGTGCATCGTCCTCATACATATAAATTCATTAATGTATGTACTTATGTAAATATTATAAACCACATATATTTTTTAAAGAGTAAGTATGGACTTTCTTGTCCGTTCATCTCCATATCAAGGTTTTTTTTTCCAAACGGACGGTAGAATCAATTATTATTACTTGTACATTTTAATTGTTGAAGTTCAAAAGTGCCGCTTAATGGCCTAGTTGAAATAAGTATTTTTGACTGTAGTAACATGATAGATGGCCCCTGGCAAGACTGGATGTCAGCCTTCATATTTCTGACAACCCCTAACAGCTGTCAAAGATCTTATAATTAATGACAGACAAGACAAACGGCTTAACCTGTTAACTAAATACCCATATTTAACTTCAACCTCTTAAATGTAAATACATAAACATATAAAGTAATTTCAAACAGAGCGTCTTCTCTGTCGTATCGCTTTGATGTTAGAGCTTTGTTGGCTTCCTTTGATGTTCGGCTTCGAGTTCGGATATCTTAAGTTGTCAAGTAGTGTTTAGTTGTAGAGGGTTAAAAATGTTAAGGGTTATTTGAGTGGGAAATAAGGTCTTATAATAATAGTGTAGAGAAATACTTTAAGTTAAGTACTCGTTTCAGATACTAAGTATTTCTCCATCCATACTTTATTTATTATTTATTGTAGCGTTATCAGGAGCTCGTGGCTAAATAATAACAGCCGCACTGGTCTATTTTCAAGGTTAAGCAACGCTTGACGAGGTCGGTCCGTGGATGGGTGACCATTTCAACATACCGAGTTTCCTCCGTGCCTCGTAAAACACGTTAAGCCGTTGGCCCCGGCTGTCATTTGAAGATCTTTGACAGTCGTTACGGGTAGTCAGAAGCTTGAGATCTGACACCAGTCTTGCCAAGGGGTATCGTGTTACCCAGTTACTGGGTTGTGGAGGTCAGATAAGCAGTCGCTCCTTGTAAAACACTGGTATTCAGCTGAATCCGGTAAGACTGGAAGCCGACCCCAATGTAGTTGAGCAAAGACTAGGCAGATTGATTGTTGTATCGCTATCCGCTACTAAGACGGTTTAGCCTTTTTAATTTGTCACTGGTCGGTAATATTTCTGGAAGTACTTAAAATTTCATTTGTCAAGAAAATGGAAGTATTTTTTTCTGACAGATTAGCATTCATAGAAAATTCATTTGCATGCAGGTCTTCAAGTAAATTATTGATATTTTGTATAGCAGCTCTTAAAAGCGTTCATTATATTTGAAATGTTGAGCAAGATGTTCAGACCAGCTCTAATCATGGAACCGGTTTCTCTGGTCAAAGTACAACCTCGTATTTTTTTTATGGGTTTGCTCTTCACTCTAGTCTAGGTCAGAGGTGACGGAGACAGAGTCGACGATGGAGTGAGCTTACCCAGAAGAAGCCTAACTCGATATGGTGATAACTAAAGCGTTATATTATGAAGTAACGTAATTATTGTTTCGAATGTCACTTCTTCTGATATTTCAGACCCTTTTGTTTCATTATTTTGAATGTCCGTTTCTTTATCTGTAGGTATCAGTTGGTAGAAGCCGACTCCAGCTTCACCTCTCGGGCAAAGCGCATGTCTCCTTTTGTGCCAGCAGTCTTCGTGATTCTGTACATTTTACAACGGTTTCTGTATATGGATTTGGAGTGCTACTGCTGAAGGCAGTTTTCTTTGTCCAGCGTGGATCGCCCACGAGTGACTGAATTAACATATTTTTATATAAATGTATTTTTTTTGTTAGAAATAACCTAGTATTTATGTGTTAGTTTCTAGTTTTTAACCGACTTACCAAAAAGGAGGAGGTTCTTTGTTCGACTTCTTGTATGTTTTTTTTTTGTGTATGTTACCGATATCTCCGTCAATTGTAGACCGATTTTGAATTATGTTCGGGTAATCAATTATGGCATTATAGGTACCTACCTTACTAAACAACTTGCCTATTTTACGTAGGTACAACTAAAAAGGGAAAAATAAAAAAACTTTTTTGCAAAAAAATACTACCGACTTCCAAATAAAAAACTAATTTTGGAAGTCGGTGTCCATATCGCAAACAAAATGGGAAAAATAAAGACACCGACTTCCAAAATTAAAGTTATTTTTCACTTTGTAGTTTTTTATTTGGAAGTCGGTAGTATTTTTTTGCCAAAAAGTTTTTTATTTTTATTTAATAACTTAACATTATACTAAATTCGCGTGTAAAATGTATATTATCTTAAGTGATCATTATGCTGAGATTAAAAATATCTATGTCCTGGTTTATTCATATGACAAATTTCATCCTAAAACGCAGCTTATGGCGTGAAAGTAAAACAAAGAAACAAACTCACATTTGAATTTATAATATTATTGAAATAGGATTACACACAATAAAATCCTACTACTACAATAACGAGACTAGTAATATTATAAATGCTAAAGTAAGTCTGTCTATCTATCTATTTGTTAACTTTTCACGCCTTATAGCTGAACGGGTTCAGATGAAACTTGGCTTAAGGGTAGGATAGGATAGATGGACCCCTTTTCCGCACTTAGACCTGCATTTGGTCCGTAGTACGTGCAGGCCTCCTCTCTGTGAGAGGGAATGGGCCGTAATCGACCACGCGAGCCAAGTGCGGGTTGGTGGATGTCACATGTCTTCGAATGCTGTTGGTTCTAAGAAATGCTGGTTTCCTCACGATGTTTACTTCACCGATTTGAGAGCAGTGGTGATGAAAGCATTTACACAAAGTAAAGCGCCTGCCAAGGGCACAAGGGTAGACCATTATTTGGATCAGGACATTGGAATACCAGAATTTTACATGGAACGACTGCTTATCTGACCTCCACAACCTAGTTACTAGATAAAACATCAGGCTTGTCACAATACATAATAATAAATTTAAAAACGCAATGAATGAATAAATTTCTTTGAAAACAACGTCAAACTAATTATTCTAATGACTTACTGGGAATTCCCTTGACTACTGGCTATTAAAATAAAATATAGTTGATACTCTGTGGCCTTTACTTGTCATTGCTTTATGCTGTGGGCAACACCTAGAGACAAAACTGTTATTTTTTTAATACTTTGTGACCTTAACGTTGTATGTCACTTGCAAGTTAAAAACCTACTACTCTATACTAACTAACTAACTATACTCTACTTGTCTATGCAACAGTTATCTATTTATGAAGAAACCTTGAACTTTTAAATTTACTAAGAAATTACAAAACTAAGTATATTTTTTGTTTTACCTTACAATAATCGGGCATACATAATTGCGACACATTTTGCTTTAGGAAAAGACAAACAGAAATAAACAAGGGTTGACGTTCAACAAAGCCAATTTTAACACGCTTAAACCTACTTCTTCTCCTCCCCAAAAAGTCATATTAATTTGAAACTTTGCACACTTATCAAAGACAATGCAATATTTAAATAGTTTGTCCCATTATCCTTACCAGCATCTTCAGGATTATCGATTGAACTAAAAAGTAAAAATAAATAATAGTCTAAAAAAGCACAAAAAATTACGCTTTAATAGAATGCCTAACTAAAAAGAAGAAAATAATTTTCAATAAATTCAAAATGAGAATATGGTGATTACCAAAAAAAAAATATTTTATTGAAAAAAAGCGTGGGGTGCTTTATGGGATATTTTCAAACTCTACTTTTACCAATATTTGTCAATAAAATATTGACATCAAGCACCCTGGCAGTCTTGGAGGTGGGCGGGCATATCCTGCGAAGGGATACCACACTCTCATTGTGTTTTGGATGGGTCTATGATACCGCCGCGTTTTTTTAAGCTTGGATAAATGCTCATACCTACTGCACCACCACGAGGAGAAAGCGCAGTTAGTTGGGACTCCAACTTACTAAAACGCGTTAGTACTCACCGCGAACCCGCCACGGCTGTCCGTCACTGGACCCTCCACTGGGGGTACCCCCCATCAACGGCACACCAGAACACATTGCACGCCGTGACCACCCCAGGGATCAAACAACCTGGGCCCGCAATTGGTTTAGGGATTTGCAGATTGGCCATTGCAGTTCGTGTTTTTAATATAGATTCGCCCTTCCACGCCAAAGAAGTCGCGACCCAAATCAAAAGTAATACAGAGAATATAATATTTTTGAACAGCTCTGCACTAACAGAACCCAATATTTAGTAAACACACTCGTACTACTCACCCCAGCCAAACAGGTGCCTGGCAGGACGCCAAGAGGTAGCCAACCTTATTTGAATATTATTATCTAGTCTATGGACACTCTTATGGAAAAATATAGAGTTATTATGTCTCTGGTTATTGGATGCCGTAACTTGGATTGGATGTTCGGTTATTGCTAGTCGTAATTCAGACTTGAGTGGGAGGGAGGGGTTCGTATATGGAACGGGACGTTAGAGCTACCGATGCACTGATAGTATTTTTTGACAGTTACCAAAGGTTTGGAACTGGTTCATTACAAAGTTAATGGAACTTGCGAGCCTTGTCTTACTAGAAACAAAACAGAGTTTTGCTATTTGATAATGGGATATTAAATTCACATTAAATAAATAATCACCAATCAATTTATTTGGACAGCGAATTAACCGAAGCGTAAAAATGTTATACTTATACATATAACAACATAAGTCCAAGAGCGAGCGAAGCGAGCTCGGGAGCTTAGGGCACCCGACACGGATAGGTTAGTTTCTAAGAGGATGACGGGAGCTGAAGTGAGCGAACTTAGTGTTAGGTTACATACGACCCTGCAGACAAAAATAGGATCCCCGCAATTGTTGCTAAAATAAGATATTTTGAGGTAACTATTTTGCTGTGTAATCAGTATTTTTGTTTGGAATTCGGATTATTTAAGGATAACAAATGTATTTTTTTGATTTGCGTTTAAATACTACCCTTTGCTAATTTTAAAGAACTTAAACAGATACAAGATAGCAAACAGAGAAGTGACTTATTGTTGCAATCAACAGATTGCCACGAGGCGAAAAGAATAAAGACAAAAAAAATAAAAAGTTGTCTAGTATAAACTTAGAAAGTAATTATCAATCAACTAATTCTAATTCACTTTAAACTTGGACTGTTGACTAAGGTCCAGAAAAATCCCCTCAGTGGGTTCCAGCATTGTCACCCACGGTGAAGCAAAGAGGAAACCGAGGAGCGCGGCCCCGCTCGTCAGGCCGATAAGCCGACGACGTAGCGGCCAACATGTGGGCGGCATCGCAACTGAGGCGGGCCGCGATGTCATATGGGGCCTCCCATACCCATACGATATCGTGGCTGAGGGTTTGAGGCCGCGGAGGGAGAGTTATTGCGGTGCGCCGCTCTCCCTACCTTTCGCGGCCTGGACGGGGTCGTCACCATCTGATGGTGGACGAGGTGGTGTGGTAGCGGATGTCCCCATCCCCTGCGGCCAGAAAGTGGTAAGTGGCGGGGCAAGGGAGCCATACACGGGGTCGTCTTGGTGCCCATGTGCTGGTCTGTTCCCTGAAGTGTTCATGGCGTGCAATGTGTTCTGGTGCGCCGGTGATGGGGGGTTAATGCCAGGGAAGGGCCCGGTGATGGACGGGTGAGTGCAACGCATGCCCGTGTTCCCGCCATAAGCGGCACAAGAGGACACCGTGGAGTTTTAGTGGGTTAGAGTCCCACATAACTGCCCAGTATGCATGAGCATTTCTCCAAGAAAAATAAAATGCCCGAAAATATAGCTGTCCAAGTTTGTTACTTACCTACTACGTTAGTGAAAACAAAGTTCATATTTAAATCATATAATACTTTAAAACATTGTCCGTAATTCATATTTTCCATAACTTATATTATGAGGTATCGCAAAATATTCACAACAATAATATAATTAGGAAAAAACCACCCCACGCACAACACAAACAGTGGACATTTGATCTGAGACCTTACGCTACACCAGCACCTCTAGCGGCTAATTCATAAGCGGTAGCTTGAACAAGTCACATTGGTACTTGCCCGGATTTGAATCCAAACACGAAAGGCGAGGTCTTAGCCACTGGACTACTTAAACCTACTTGAATAAATTAAAAAATCAAAAAACCCGACTGCTTCAAAAGCGAACTAAAAAGTCGTAAACAAGGACAACATCATGCTGTGCAGTCGGAGGATACATACGCGTGAGCTGGCTGACCAAAACCAGATGTATCCTCCTCCTGCACAGCATGATTTTGTCCTTGTTTACGACTTTTTAGTTCGCTTTTGAAGCAGTCGCGTTTTTTGATTTTTTATTTAACTTTTTTTATTTATAACTTTTTAGTTAAGTTTTTTTCGAATTAGATACATTTAAACATATAAGTGTTATGTACTTTTGAAATCACCTTTTAAAACCCTTCATTTTGATACGCAACACGATGGGTTTGGAAGAAAAAAAAAATTGGGTACCCACAATATGGCGCCCAAAAGCCGCCATTTCTGTATTGTCCAATTTTAATGTAGCCTATGACACTCACAAGGTTAAGATGAATCGATTGACGTAAGAATCATCAAAATCGGCCAAAGCGTTTGGTCTCTGGAACGCCATATAGGAACAAACATACATACATGCATACATATATACATATATATATACATAAATACATATATACATACATAGACTCATAAACACATTACCCTCCTTCGGCAGTCGGGTAAAAACATAACCCTGTTTCTTTTGCAGTCGGGTAATTATTTTCTCCTCGAAGGTTATCTTTTCGACTTCCTTGCTTCCTATAACAATATTCAAGGTTTAATTCCCATCTTGTCGGCGAGATCAAAGGCCGCTAGAACAAAGGGTAGCTTTCAAAGAAAATTTTCGTTTCTGTTAGGTGGGTAGGTGGATTATTATTATAGGACAGTAACTGATGAAATACAGTTTAATTTTACTAGGATATCGTTTCATTATTGTTGTGAATGCATCTGAAGAAGTTTAGTTACTTAACTATTTTCGTAAAGTATAAATATTTTGGAAACAGTAAGCGGGTTGTAAAAGATAGGCAGTCGCCCCGGCTTACAGGCTCTTGAAGAGGCTCTACAGTAATTACGGGTAGTCAGTAGCCTGAAAGTCTGTCAATCAGTCTTAACAAGGAAGATCATGTTACCCAGTTACTGGGTTGTGGAGGTCAGATGGGCTGTCGCTCTGGCTGTCGTATATAGATCGTTGACAGTCGTTACAGCTAGTCAGAAGTACAAAATTCAGACAGCGAATCTTACCAATCGGTTTCGCCTTACCCGTTTTTTTTATCTTTTTTTAAATCGTTGCCCCGCAATAGGAATTTCTTCCTGTATCGTGGGTGCATTTACAAACATATAAACTCACATACACAACACCCAGAGCCGGAACAATTATCTGTGGGTCATACAAATATTTTTTCCGTGCGGAAATCGAACCCGTGACACGCAGCGCAGCAGTCAATCGCTCAACCACTGCGCCAACCATGCGCCCAAATTTATTATTTTGTAGAAAGTTGTTGTTTTGGGAGAACAACAACCAGTCTTGGCAAGAGGCTCGTTATTCCCAGTTACTGGGTTGTAGACGTCAGACAGGCAGCAGATCCATGTTAAACATTCGTATGCAGCTGCATCCCTAGAAGCCGACCCCAACATAGTGTTTAAAAAGTCTATTCGAACAATTATTTCAAACTAGCGGATTCACCCGCGTGAAAGTTATTATTTTAATTCCAGAGGAAGATTGTACCCGGATGAAAAGTAGCCTATGTGCTATTACAGACTATAATCTATATCTGTGCCAAATTTCATCCAGATCCGTTCAGCCGTTCTTGCGTGATTGACTGACAAACATACATGCACACATACATTCATCTAAACATCACGTTCACATTTATAACAATTGTAAAAAAAAAAATGGATAAATGTTCAATAAGAATTTACAATATTGCCATCTCAGTTTTAATATATCGGAAAATGCTGACTAATAGAAAATATTGTATTGCTTGGAAGTTGAATCTTATTGGTTCAATTTTTATTCTAAACTGCAGCGTTCGTGCCTGCCTGCGGTTAGCTGATTCAAAACTTGACGTTTATCAATGTTATATTTATTATTGTATTTTTTTATGGTTTTGGCGCCGCTATTGGGTGCTATTGTATGTTTTTATAAGTTTACAAGCTGACCCGGCAAACGTTGTCTTGCCATAAAAGTAACAAAACACCTAACATATTTTTTTTGAATTCATTGTACTTTTATCCTACCCTACCCTACCCTACCATACCTACCTATCCTACCTACCTACCTATCCTACCTACCCTACCCTACCCTACCTACCTACCCTACCCTAACTACCTACCATCCTACCCTACCCTACCTACCTATCTAACCTACCCTGCAATACCCTACCTACCTACCCTATCCAACCTACCATTTTTTTGTTGTTTTTAAACCTTCCCTGTGTTCTGGCGAACAAAACAAATAAATAATTATTCGAATCGGTCCAGCCGTTTTTGAGTTTTAGCGAGACTAACGAACAGCAATTCATTTTTATATATACAGACTAGCTGGCCCGGCAAACTTAGTTTTTCCATAAACACACCAAACATTCATTTTTTGAATTCATTGTATTTTTATTCTAACTAAGCTATCTACCCTACCCTACCTATCCTACCCTACCTACCCTACCCTACCTACCTTACTCTACCTAGGGGTTTAAAAAAGTAGTTTAAGACCGATATGCACAAAAAATTCATAAGAATCGGTCAAGCCGTTTCGGAGGAGTTTGCAGACAAACACTGTGACACGAGAATTTTGTATATAAGAAGTTGCATATATATTCATATACAGACGCCTATTCCCCATGGAGGCAGGCAAAACTACAGAACGCCACCTTACTTACTCTTTTTTCTTCCATTACGTTCATACATCCAGCTAATAATACTTAGCGACGAGCTTCTCGAGTTGTATATGTCATGGACCACTATGTATAATGACCGGGCATTATTAATATAGTCAAGTTAAACCGGGCAATGTTATGAATAATGATTTAAACTTCGATATTTATCAAATTGTCTGGTCATTATGAATATTGCTACACAACGGGTGGGCAATTCGAAAATTCATCATCATCAGCCTATTAATGTTCCCACTGCTGGGACACAGGCCTCCTCTGTTTGAGAGGGAATGGGCCGTAATCCACCACGCGGGCCCAGTGCGGGTTGGTGGATGTCACATGTCTTCGAGTTTTTGGTTCTAGGACATGCCGGTTTCCTCACAATGTTTTCCTTCACCGTTTTGAGAGCAGTGGTGAAGAAATAATTTACACAAAGTAAAGCGCCTGCCTGGGCTCGAACCCACGACCTACAACTTGTAAGTCGCGGCCGATACCACTGGGCCACCACTGCTCCCCATTCGAAAATTATGGTCAATGAATTATTCCTAGAGCGAGCGAATCGAGCTCGGGCTCTTAGATCGTCTTCTTCATGTTAGGTTACTTTAGAACCTGCAGACAGAAATAGTCCGTCGACTTTGTTGCTGAAATAGTAATCGTACTATATTCTAAACCATATTCTAAATTAAAACCAATCAATCTAATCTTCCTAGCCTTTTCCCAACTATATTGGGGTCGGCTTCCAGTCTAACCGGATTCAGCTAAGTACCAGTGTTTTACATGGCGCGACTGCCTATCTGACCTCCACAACCCAGTAACTAGGTAACACGATACCCCTTGGCTAGACTGTCAGATCTCAAGCTTCTGACTACTCGTAACGACTGTCAAAGATCTTCAAATGACAGCCGGGACCAACTGCTTAACGTGCTTTCCGAGGCACGGAGGAAACTCGGTATGTTGAAATTGTCACCCATCCACGGACCGACCTCGTCAAGCGTTGCTTAACCTTGATGATCGACCAGTGCGGCTGTTATTTTTTAGCCACGAGCTCCTCTATATTAAAACCAATATCAACATTAAATTAATTTAAAAAATCACATCTTTTTATTACCCGGCTTAATAAGTGATGGAAATTATTCACATTGCCCGGTCAATGTAATTATTTCATTATTTTTTATCATAAAGGGCATTTTTCAAATTGCACGGGCATTATGAATAATTCCGTATTAGTCTCTTGGTCCGTAACTTATGTAAGAACATAAAAAACCAACACAAATTAACCTCTTTTTCACAGTCGGTTAGAAAATACACAATATAACCAAAATACGTTTATTGAAAGCTCCGTTCCAAATGACAGATGGACTAAAGATGGCGGCTTGCCAAACAAAATGGCTGACATTTGGCGCCAACGTTCAGAAGTTAGTTATTCCAGTTTCTGGTAAATGGGAGACACTATGAGATGGATAATAAAATATAGTAGGTAGTGGTTGAGGAATTCGTGAAGAAGTTCGTTCGGGGAAGTACTTACACCACTTGTTTGGGTGCTAAGCGTTGCTCTATGGTGGGTTGACGGAAGTGACACAGGGACATAGAATTTTTGCCCTTAATTTCATGTCGTAAATATTATACTTAATTTGTAATTTATTGCTATTAATCGATATTTTTTTCATAGTCATGGCTAAGTCGAGATTTTTCTTTAAGGTTGAACTAGTCGACGGCACGAACTATTTTGTGCGCGGGGTTAAAATGATGCTATCTTATCCGACAACACGTGCGAAAGAAATAGATGCTGTGATGAGCAGTAAGAAGCTAGTTCGTGTACGAATTAGCACTTTTGCAAGTTTGTAGCGAAATTAATGATGATTTAGGACGAAAACGAGCGCGCGATTTTTTTTAAACAGACCTTTGGAAGTCTAGATATCATGAAAAAAATACTAAATGTATATTTTCTAAATAAAATTATTTGCATTGTTGAATTACTAATCTATCCCTGTACGGAGGCCGTTTTGCAATATTCCTTCTACTAATTATTTTTTTACATTTTTGTTTCCATACAGGACTAATGATGAGAAAAATTGATATCATTTTTAATTTTGAACTTACATCATCAAACAGTGGAGTAATCTCTAGACTACGTTTGTATGGAATAATTTTCGACTAGTGTAACCTTAAGTTTAGGTAAAGGAAACGAGACATACTTAGTAAGGTTCGGCTCATAATTGTATTCATACATACATACAAATTTTATTTTATGTTTAAAATTTAATTCATAATATAGGTAGATTAAGTACTAAATTATAAACTCTTCACTGTAAATAGTCGAAAAGAATCAATTATAATGAATACCCAACTTATGATTTATGTCATTATAAAATAGGTATTGGTCATTATTAAGAATTGAATCGAAACATTATTGAATGAACACCAGTATAATAATTAGCAAGCTAAAAAAACATCAATATTAAGTAAAAATAACCTCTCCTAACGAAATCATTTAATCAAATTCTCCAAAACCTTCCAAAAAAAAAAGTTAAATAAAAAAATCAGACGAAAAATACAAAAAGCGAACTAAAAAGACGTAAACAAGAAGAAAATCATCTTGTGCAGTCGGAGGATACATATTCGCGGGCTGGCTGACCAAAATCTGGTGTAATATTAGTACCTTTATTTTGATACCCCACACGATGGGTTTGGAAGAAAAGAAAAAATTTGGGCCGTCACAATATGGCGCCCAAAATCCGCCATTTTTCTATTTTCCAATTTTAATGTAGTCAGTGACACTCACAGGATTAAGACGAATCGATGGACGTAAGAACCATCAAAATCGGCCAACGCGTTTGGTCTCTAGAACGCCACATAGGAACAAACATACATACATAGACTGATAAAAACATTACCATCCTTTGCCAGTCGGGTAAAAAGGAGTAGTCCCGTTCTTGCCAGAAGCCACCTAATAGCTCCATTCATATTTGAGCCACTAAAAATTAAGCCAGAAGACCGATTCGAATGGTTCGCCTAACTTTAATAAACTTGGTGTCTATTTTTGTTCGTTCCATAGAACAAGGAACGCCGCGATAGCAACGCTGAGACTAGATACGGTAACGCCATCTATACGTAAAGCATAAATATGATCAGCTTATAATGTTCCCATTACTGGAATATAGGCCTCTTGTCTGTGGTAAGCAATGTCACATGTCTTTGAATTTTAATTCTAGTACAAGCCAGTTGCCTCACGATGTTTTCTTTCAACGTTTTGTGAGCAGTGCAAATTACACTACGTAATGTGCCTGCATGTATAAAGAATGGGCGATAACTCGGTGCATTCCTTGAAATGGGTTGTACTAGACTACTAACTTGGGGTCTAAGCTGAGTTGTTTTCAAGTTATCTAACTTTTTAAGATTTGTTGGCATCTTCACGACAAAAATTAAATTTTGTAAGAAACCTTCTCCATTTTGAACATTAAATTGTCATTTTTCTGGTAGCTCATGAACAAATAAATCCCTCGAATAACCATTTATCCAAAAAATTGCAATACTTTTAGAAATCAAGCGTCGTAAAGTTTAAGAAAGAAAAGGAGAAAAAATATCTCGGTATGTGTATTTTTCTGTGACATTTTTGTATGGCAGACAGCTGGTAAAAATAATATTTGTACCTGCGGAATGTGTGCTGAACATATGCTGTCACGGACCGTCAATTTTTATTCATAAACTGTGTCAAAGAAAGTTTTGACAATGCCAACTCCAGCAGTGCCACTGAGGCGTCTCCTTGCTCTGTGGTTCCTTCCGTAATGAATTCAAAACTTTTGCTTATAAACTTTTTGGAGTTTTTAAATTCACATTTGAATAAACAAATGAATTCAAGTGAACAGTACTTTCTCTTTTAAATTTGGGGCAAACAGATAGATGAAATTGTGTCATGGATAAGAATCCTTAAAGTTATTTTTCTTATCTTTTATCAGGTCGAAGTATGAGAGAATAATTATTAAGCAGCCCGATTTCTGAATTAAGTATTTGAAGTTGAGTATTTATCAAACTGTACTCTATCCTTAAAACCTGTCAAAACACGTTCTTAACTCCAAATAATATCCCCGGCACGTAAGATGGCAAGTGTCGTTAGATGCGCAGAAGTCGTTTTTTAGGTATCTTTGGTAGTGAAGCGGGGCGCGGGGAACGTTTAGGACCGTTGCGAGCGCGCGATTGGTTGTTCATTTGATACAAGAATCGACTGACCAATGGCGTCGCGTCCACGTTCCGTTTGTTCTATATGATGATTGGTCAGTTCGTGGAATATGCGCAAACTTACCAAAACCTTACCAACTTACGTGTCGGGCACTATACTCAATTCAGAAACCGGCGCTGACTCATCGTAATTACTTCCTTCTTCTAAATAGGTATATTTGGGGTTGGCTTGCAGACTCCAGTCTAACCGTAACCGGACAGTATTTTACATCGAATGACGGACTATCGGAAATTATCCTTATAGCAAATCACAGTCTAGACATTTGGCAAATGAGAGCTAAGCCGAAAAAGTGGACTTCGTAAGTGATAATTACAGACTAGACATTTGGCAATTGAGAACTAAGCCGAAAAAGTGGTCTTCGAAAGTGGCAATTACAGTCTAGACATTTGACAATTGAGAGCTAAGCCGAAAAAGTGGACTTCGTAAGTGATAATTACAGTCTAGACATTTGGCAATTGAGAACTAAGCCGAAAAAGTGGTCTTCGAAAGTGGCAATTACAGTCTAGACATTTGACAATTCAGAGCTAAGCCGAAAAAGTGGTCTTCGAAAGTGACAATTACAGTCTAGACATTAGGCAATTGAGAGCTAAGACGAAAAAGTGGACTTCGAACGTGACAATTACGGTCTAGACATTTGGCGAATGAAAGCTATGCCGAAAAAGTAGACTTCGACCGTGACAACAAATGATTGATGATTTGAGTCACGTTCAAAGTTTTTGTGTTCGCTATTTAAAATGTTGGGTACAGATTTTAAATGTTGCCAGTGTTTTTAAATATAACTTGATTGACTAATGGATGATATTCTCGTTAGTTTAACAATCTTGGTCAATGGTATACCTACTTCTATACTATGTAATAATAATATTATAAAGAGGAAATATTTGTATTTTTGTATGTATCAAAAAAACTTAAAAACTACTGGAACGATTTCAAAAATTATTTCATCGTTGGGAAGCTACACTAACCCCGGGTGACATAAACTACTTTTTGTCTCTGTATTCCCACGGGAACGGGAACTACGCGGGTGAAACCGCGAGGCGTCCGTTAGTGTCTAATAATTCAAGATAATTCCAATTTGTTTATTTATTAATCTTGTTTCGCTGTTCTCGTTTTTTATTATGTGCGTAATACTTGGCACAAATAAATTATTTTTCTATCTTTCTTTTATCACCACCCACTCAAATATCGACTTTAGCGTTGTGTATTTTGAGTTGCAAAAAAAAGCTCTATAAAAAGAAAAGTTGCAATGGAATTTGAACTTTGTCGCGTACGACAGATTTTGATATTCCATTTGCACATGTATATCAAAGTCTCACCGGGTTGGCAATTTCAAACATGTATAAACTATATGTCCAGGTTTCCTTACGACACGATACCGTAGTAAACTCTAATAAATTATAGAATAGAATAGAATATACTTTACAATGCATGTCCTCGAAAAGAGCGGTTTCCCAAGCAGCCAAACTGTGCGGAAAGTGTCACTTTTTTTCACTAGTGCTTTTTACTTTCCTGTATTTTTTTTAATTTTTGACTCCAACGTCAGCCCGACGCATAGAGTTTTTATTATTTGAGAAAAGTTTTACAAATTAGTTATATACAGATTATCATTCATATAAAAGGTAAAATAAAACTAATACTTCATTTTAGGCGTTTTTAATTACTCTAGATTTAGATTTTGATCAATAAATTAATTTTAAATATTCATTAAATATGTTTGGCAGAACGTATATTTTGCTCGTGCCTTATTGCGTTACGATGTGACAGCTATTCGCACATGCGCAGTAGATATGCCCGAGGAACTATTAGTTAATCTGTGGATATGCTGAAAGCGCTTGAATACGCCCGCATTTCATTTTATTAATTTATTTATTTCCTCGCACAATGCATAGTAAAATGCTGTATGATACACGTACGTAAGATGATTTCCGACTCGTGTCGGCCTACCTACCGCACTTGTAGCATAAATAACTATTATTGTACACCAAAAAACAGTGACAAAAAATAATAATTTTAATAATAATAATTAATAATGGTCGGGCAGCGGCCTATAGTTTTAGGCAATCGACCCACTAAACCTACCAAATCCATAGCCCAATACATTTTTCTCCATAATTTGCAATAGTCCTGCACCAACCGGGGATTGTCTTTGGTACTTGCGTAGTGCATACAGGGATAATCGTCGGTTGGTGTCACATTTCCTGATACATGCCTAACGGGGCCTCTACGAGTTGGCTTCAGCTCCTCGCACGCCTTTCAAAAGACCGGAACCCTAAAATCCCGAAAAAGACTAAAAAAAAATAAAAATAGGTATTTTATTTTTAATAATTTGTTTAATTTAAATCTACATACTCAGGTACCCGTGGCTTAATAATAACAACCGCACGGGTCGATCTTCAAGGTTAAGCAACGCTCGCCGAGTTCGGTCCGTGGATGGGTGACCATTTCAACATACCGAGTTTTCTAAGCACGTTAAGCCGTTGGTCCCGGCTGTCATTTGAAGATCTTTGACAGTCTTTACAGGTAGTCAGAAGCTTGAGATCTGACACCAGTCTTGCCAAGGGGTTTAGTGTTACCCAGTTACTGGGTTGTGGAGGTCAGATAGGCAGTCACTCCTTGTAAAACACTGGTACCCAGCTGAATCCGGCAAAACTGGAAGCCGACCCCAACAAAAATTGGGAAAAGGCTGGGCATGCTGATGATATTCAGGTACCCCAAAATTTACTGCAATTCAGACAATTTTGCAGCTCAACTTTTTTTGCCGCACGAGTTATCTCCAACTACTCGTACCTACGGCAGCAGACATAGAATCTACTTACATATTATTATTCTATCCGCATACAGACATTTTCAGAGAAAATATTACACATGATATGAGAAGAGCAGATAGCTTAAATTATTGCTTACCATAAGATGTAACATATATCAGTGGTTTGATTAAAATATCCCAGGTCAAGGCTAGCATTTTTAGGGTTCCGTAGCCAAATGGCAAAAAACGGAACCCTTATAGATTCGTCATGTCTGTCTGTCTGTCTGTTTGTCTGTCCGTCCGTATGTCACAGCCACTTTTTTTCCGAAACTATAAGAACTACGCTGTTGAAACTTGGTAAGTAGATGTATTCTGTAAACCGCATTAAGATTTTCACACAAAAATAAAAAAAAACAATCAATTTTGGGGGTACCCATACTTGAAAGTGAAACTAAAAATATTTTTTCTCATCAAACCCATACGTGTGGGGTATCTATGGATAGGTCTTCAAAAATGATATTGAGGTTTCTAATATATTTTTTTTCTAAACTGAATAGTTTGCGCGAGAGACACTTCCAAAGTGGTAAATGTGTGTCCGGCCCCTGTAACTTCTAAAATAAGAGAATGATAAAACTAAAAAAAATACATGATCTACATTACTATGTAAACTGCCAGCGAAAATTGGTTTGAACGAGATCTAATCAGTAGTTTTTTTTTAATACGTCATAAATCGTAAACCGCAATTTACCAAGTACGACTCGCACTTGGCCGGTTTTTTTAAGACTGTTACATAAATGTAGTAGGAGCTCGTGGTTGTTGATGGCAACACAAAGTTATTTTTTATATCTAGTATTATCTGTTGTAAGGAACAGACTTACGGCCCTTCCTATTTCTCTGTGGTCTATGACCAACACGTATTCATATGAGTTATAGTAAATAATCATCTATATATATATAAGAGAAAGTATGTAGGAGCTCGTGGCTAAATAATAACAGCCGCACGGGTAGATCATCAAGGTTAAGCAACGCTTGACGAGGTCGGTCCGTGGATGGGTGACCATTTCAACATACCGAGTTTCCTCCGTGCCTCAGAAAGCACGTTAAGCCGTTGGTCCCGGCTGTCATTTGAAGATTTTTGACAGTCGTTACGGGCAGTCAGAAGCTTGAGATCTGACACCAGTCTTGCCAAGGGGTACCTTGTTACCCAGTTACTGGGTTGTGTAGGTCAGATAGGCAGTCGCTCTATGTAAAATATTGGTACTCAGCTAATTTTGCTAAGACTGGCAGGCTGACCCCAATAAAGTTGGGCAAAGGCTAGGCAGATTGATTGATAAAAGAGAAAGTATGTATGTATGTTCGTTATAGACTCCAAAACGGTTGGACCGATTTTATTGAAATTTACAGACAATTTTGCGATTGACCCAGCGAAAAAAATGCTCCGATCGCCACCAAACTGTACAGGATTATCACCTGTACAGTTTGGTGGCGATCGGAGCATTTTTTTTTGAACTTCGAACGCGGGCGAAGCCGCGGTCAGAAGATAGTTAATATATATAATTTCGTATATAGAACCTCCCCTTTTTTGGAAAGTCGGTAAAAAATAGATAGTCACTCTTCCACTAACTGGCGTCGGTACGGGTACGCAGATAATGACGACGAATATATTATGTATTGCTTGAGAATATTGCTTTCAATGAATAAGTAATTTCAAGTTTTTGTACACTTTGAGTATACTGTCCTCATTGGCAAATCCCTTTATGGCACTGAGATTTGCTTGTAGAACCCAATTATTCGTTAAGCTAGCCTTCATATATAAGCTTTCCTATTTTATTATTACTAGAACTAAAATAATATTATTATTAGAACTAACAAGTAAAATTTAAAAATTAAAAAAAGCCCCCGACACATTTATCTTGCGAAAACAACCCGATTCAAACAGTAAAACGCCCATAACTTTTGAAAGGCTGAACCTATTTTGATTTTATTAATTCAAACATAGCTCAGAACACTCTCGACAAAATTACCTTTCAAACAAAAACTAAATCAAAATCGGTTCATCCGTTTAGGCGCTAAGATGCCACAGACAGACACACAGACACACAGATATACACAGATACATAGACACACAGATACACAGCAACACACGTGAAACTTATAACACCCCTCTTTTTCCGGCGAAGGTTAAAAATTCGAAAACATGTGACATTCACCATTCATTCATTTTGTTCGAATTCTACAAAATAATTACATTTAAAATTATAACAGAAGCAACAATCAAATACAGAGCAAACAGAAACAGTAATAATAATAAAAAATACTATGTATAAATCAAAAACCGATTACATTTCAAACCATAAAAAGCACATAAACAACCATGTCTATTCCAATTAAAATAAATCAGCTAAGAATTAAATGTCAATTAAATTACCGTTCACATGTCCAACCATACTAGTAAAAAGCTCAAAACATAAATTTAATCAAATGAGAATTAGATGCCAAATTGATATAAATTAGAAGAGACCAGACGGGATGACCATAATGCCTTGGAAGGTGGGTAGGCCTTTGGTGTGGGAAGCAACATGTGTCGACACCCTTGCGCCATCCCATCTTCTTAGCACGGCTGTGCTGGGGCGGCTGCTGCCGGTGCAGAAAACCTCAAACGGCGCAAATATAACAACCTTATTGGAAGTTATAAGTTTGAGCCGTTTGGGGTTGAAACATTAGATCCATGGGGTCCGAGTGCGCATCGAGTTTTTCGAGAAATTAGTACAAAGCTCGTCGACTCTTCACGTGACCAGAGGGCTGGCCTTTTCTTCGGCCAGAGAATCAGCATTGCCATCCAACGTGGCAATGCTGCCAGCGTTTTGGGCACGTTTCCCATTGACATCGATGTGGACGAATTTTTTGATGCACAATGAGGTCTTTTCCGTCTCCCTTTTGTATTTGTATATAGGTTCGTTTTTGTTTTTAGAATATTCAATTGTATATACATAAGAGTTATACTAGTCTATTGAAATTAAACACACATTAAATAATTAAAACTTCAATACAAAATCAAATAAATCACACACAATTCATCTGGAATCATTCAACGTCAAATCGGATACTGAATAAAACATTTTTGTAATAGGAAGGTTTTCAGTTGTGCCTTAAATAAGTTTGTGTTTTAGACTAAAGTTTTTAAATCAGTAGGTAACTTATTATATAACTCTACTGCTTGGTAACGTGAACAATGCATTGCTATGTTTAATTTAGGCACCATTATATTTTGAATGACATTCCTTCGTGTGCTCTCTCTCAGCTCTCTTTCTTTCTGTGATTCATACATACATACATAAACTCACGCCTTTTTCCCATGGGGGTAGGCAGAAACTACAGAACGCCACCTGCTACGATCCTTACATACTTCTTTTGCTTCACACACATTCATACATCTAGTCATACACACACGCCGGTTATGGGTACTGCGCACTTGGCCTTTCTGAAGAACATCACCTATAAGGTCTATGTATGTCTTTCTAGGGCGTCCCCTCTCGGCGTTTCCATTCACGTCTGCCTTGTAAATACCTTTCGTTAGTCGACTTTCATTCATCCTCTCAACATGGCCAAACCATCTTAACATACCGTTTTCAATTTTAGTCACTACATCTTTTTTTAAACCACAACGTTGTCTTATTACCTCATTCCTCAATCTATCAGTTAAAGTTACACCACACATACTCCGGAAGGAGCGCATTTCTACTGCATTAATCCTACTTTCATGTCTTTTTTGCCATACCCAGCTTTCACTTCCATACATAAGTGTAGGCACCAGCACGCTGTTGTGAACGGCGAGTCGAGCTTCCGGAGACATCGACTTGCTGGTCACAACTGCATGCATAGCACTATTCACTTTATTCCCTGCATTCACTCTCATATTGTTATTCATATTGATGTATATACTTTGCGAACTTGCCTTAATCCACCAACCCGCACTGGCCCACGTGGTGGATTAAGGCCCATTACCTCTCTCACAGAGAGCATGCCTGCCCGGCGAGCATGGCCTACTGTGACATCGCTTAAGTCACACTTTTAATCACAGTTTGGGCGATAAACTCATTTTGTCATAAATGCTAGCACGGCGGCGTGAGATATTTTCTTGACTTGTGGCATAACTTCTTGACGTTTATTTTTTTCTTTTTCGGAAATTTTCCAATTTTATTGCAGTTTCGGTTTAACCTTGGCCATAAAAACCATTTATGTTCTGAGAAGCATAGCCCGACGCACTGTTTCCGAATTATGGGCCTCCGTGTCTTATTTAATTTTGCATAAAACGCTTTATATTTCTTAAATGATATCTCGAAAACGGTATGTCCTAGGCAAAAAATAACCAAAATTTAGCCCCCCCTTTGCTACCCCCATGTTAGCAGCATCCCAACAAGAATTATACGTTTTTTTATTTTATAACATTGCTTGGTTTTCGACTTGAACTACTAGTTATGATAGAATATGTCATGTCTTACAATTTGTCTTAAATGCTAGCACGGGACAACCATGTGACATAGTGTGCAGTCGCAACTTGCTTTTCTTGTTGTTGACTTCATAGTGCGACATAATTTGAATAGACGACCAAATAAAATAATACGTAAAAAAGTATGCCGTTCATACAGCCAAACAACTTTTTAATTTTGTTGGGAATAAATTAATATTTGACCCACGACCATAGACTTATGCACACTTTATTTTTCTTTGTTTGTTTGATAACATATTAAGGGTTTGTTAGAAAGATTTACTAAAAAATATAATAGCTTGGACCAATACCGGTAGGCCCCTATTTTTTATATTTTAAATGTTTTTTGGGGATTTTATTTAAGAAACATTTAAAAATGTAGAAAGTAAAAAGAATATGGAATAAAAGAAAATAATAATCAAAATAAAAATAATAATTAAAAATAAGAATAAAATAAAATTAATTGTAGATCCTATAACATTTCAATTAATTAATAAGCATTGATCACCACACACAAAATAAATTTATTGCCATTTGGTGCAGTAATTAGAAGGAAAATATTATTTTTTTCAACTGTACAATTTTATCACCACCTCCGAACGAAAGTGATACATTTTTCTCAATCATCTGACAAAATGTGACATTTGTGACAAAATGGGTGTATTAGCAATTAAGACCTGATGAGTCCCAAATAAACGTCACGAAATTTTCTCACGCCACCGGTACTAGTATTTAAGACAAAATGACTTTATCGCCCAAATTGCGACGAAATGTGTGACTCAAGCCATGGTACAATAGGCCGTGCTCGCCGGGAAGCAACAAAAAAGACATGCCGCGCCTTTAAAATATGTCACATGGTTGACCCGTGCTAGCATAAATGACAAATTGTAAGACATGGACAAATTTTATCATGTCTTGTCACAAACGTCTTGGGTTTGCCATGCTCGCCGGGCTGTATCCTTGCAGTGGAAACATTATAAGGCTGATGAGATTGTATTATTATTACTCAAATATTTTGCTGTTTCCCTTATATGCGCTGACTATTAACAATACTTTTTTTAGTTGACCAAAAACCCGTCCTAAATAACCACAAAGTAATCTCTCTGCTTTCCTCCAAAAGACAGATCTATGCGGCGTTTTAGCACGGTGTTGCCCATTAAAAAATTAGGTCAGAGCACATTAACTTCTTCGTGTTGCCTTTGTTTAGCTTGCATGGCTGAATGGGGTGGGCAGACATTGAAGTTGGCTTTTACAGAACACGGTTTTGGGTATCGGGGTTTTTTTTGGTAGGTTTGAGTTCGACTAGTATTTGCTTAGTTGAGCATTATTTTCCCTGTTGTTTGTTATACTGCCTGATATTATTGTCACAACCCATAGAATTTGTAAATGCAAACATAAAATATATGGACTAAATATTTAAAAAAATATATATGCTGCCATAAACTTGCTACTGTACATGCAAAAAAAAATACGGCTCTTTTGGAATGGGCTACAAGAGTGGAGCCGTGGGAAAAAGAAAGGGTATTTTAAACACACTTTGCTAAATAAATTGTCTAAACCAATGTTTCTTAACCTATGGTCCGTGGAACCCCGGGCGTCCTCGAATATATGTATGGGGATCCGCAATCTCATCTACACGTCTTTTAACACATATGTTAAGATATCACTAGTTTGACAACGGAACAGGAAAACTAATGAATAGAAATATCCTGTAATTCAGTTTTAAAACGTAATTTTAAGGAATCCTCTTTATCTAGATTAAAGTGTTTTATCATATCAAGGCAACATTATACCGGAATAAAATAATCTATCTCTGAGCCATATTTCATTCAGATCAATTTAGCCGTTCTGGCGTAATTGAGTAACAAACATACGTCCATCCAACGAAACTTTCACATTTAAATAAGTAAGATATAGTGTTTTTTTTATTAAGGGGGTCCTTGAATCTATGCTTGTATTCCTAGGGGTCCGTGGACTGAAAAAGTTTAAAAATACGCTGATCTACGTACGAACAAGCGCAACGCGATAAACACAAACATTTACTATGCAATATGATTATGAAAATTCCAAAATGGCTGCCATTTGACATTTCAGTAGCGCATGTCAAAATTGCTATAAGTATGTCACTTTATCCTAACTCTTCGCACGTGTATCTGTAACCGATATTTTTACTACATCTAAATATAGAATTCAATCAAATAGTAACCTTAAACTTATGAAAATAGAATACATAACAAAAAATCATCAAAAGACATCTCGTAGCGATTCGCCTACGACCCCGTAGCTTAACGCCTACGCTCGTAGTAAGTGCTACGAAAAGCGTAGCACGTTGCTACGCGAGAATTATTTGTGTGATGGGATACATTCAGTAAATAGTTTGCTTCTAAAACTGTGTTTTGGGTATTTATATAGCTGTTCAGTACATTTTGACGAGTTATGCAAATATTAATGTATGGGGCAGTAGACTAATAATCGACTTTAGACTATTTTCAGGAATTGCGTTGGTTCTGTAACACCCTTTTTACCCCGGATCAACACGTTGGTCCCAGCGCTCGTACCAACGTTGGTCATTTAATTGGTGAGGCGTACACACGTTGGCTCTTAAACAAGTTCTGTTTCGTCAGAGCCAATGTGAAGTTGTCCGATTCGGAAATTGCTGTAAGCACTTTTACAGTACTGAGTGCATATTAAAATTTATGTTTGTAACTGAATAAAAAGAAAACTACGTCCCACACTACCAAACCACCAACTACCAATGTTCGCCGCCAATGTTGGCGCCAAAGCAATTTTCTAGATCCATACGTTGGATGAGTGTTGTTGGGACCTACGTTGGGGCCAACGTGTGGTGCGCTAGTGTTGTATAACGCATGTCAGTGGCAACTTAACCAGTATAATCTGGGCTCTTATTCTATTAAAACATCATACTACGCTAGGCCAGGTTAAGGTCATCCCAGGGATGTAACCTTACAGGCATTGCACAGAGGGATTGCGAAGTTGTCTTTTGAGAGGTCACGGGGCTCATTGTACGTGCTGAGGTGAATACCCGGGTGGTTTTAGTGATGTAAACATCCCACACTAAGGCAAAAAGGACAAGTTAATGTCAAAGTGTCATCACCATCATGCAATCTACTGTACATCTTAATTTTTAGGGTTCCGTACCCGAAGGGTCTAAACGGAGCCTTATTGCTGTCACTCACGTGTTTGTATGTTTGTCCGTTGTCTGTTATACGGGTTTTACAGGCAAACGGTTGAAGGTGTCAGTCTTCAAATTTTCACGGTATAAGTATCTTTTTGACCAAAAGCCATACAAATTCACTTTTTTTTAAGTCTTTCTATATGGTACTCTCGTACAAGTAAAGGGAGGCGCGGGTAAAAAATTTGACCAACTCTGCAGAGTTGGGGTATCTTTGTTTAAACTTGAGTGGTTTAATATTGTGTGAATGAGAATGAGAAGCCATTAAAGTCAGCTTTTTTTTACAAAACTTTTTGTCAAAGAATTTTCTAACTTCCCAATGACCTATGAACTTCAAATTTGGTGATAATATTTATTATTACGTATATTTTACTAACAAATACCAATATATTGATTTATCAGATTTTTCTTTGAAATGCCCTCTTTTTTAGGGTTCCGTACCCAAATGGTAAAAACGGGGCCCTATTACTAAGAGTCCGCGGTCCGTCTGTCTGTCTATCTGTCCGTCTGCCACCAGGGTGTATCTAATGAACCGTGATAGCTAGCCAGTTGAAATTTTCACAGATTATGTATTTCTGTTGCCACTATAACAAAAAAAAACAAAAATAGAATAAAATAAATATTTAAGTGGGGCTCCTATACAACAAAAGTGATTTTTTTGCCGTTTTTTTGCGATAATGGTACGAAACCCTTAGTGCGCGAGTCCGACTCACACTTAGCCGGTTTTTCTATTATAACCAACTTATTTTGCGGTCTGGTACGGAACCCAAAATGTACGAAGTCCGATACGCACTTGGCCAGTTTTTCAATTATTATAGCTAGCGGTGATCACATTTCTCATTTCATCAGTTCTGTTTTTATAAGTCCACTTACGTAATTGGGAGCCTATTGTCACTCTAGATAGGAAAATAGATAACTAATAACAAATGTAATGGAAAAAACACTTGGCTTAAAAATACTGCTGACCTAAATATTTAACCTAGGACCTGACACTCAGAAGACGCGCTTGCAGCCTCTCAAATATCGAATAACCTTTAACAGCTTAGCAGTACTGTTTGCCGTTCCTAGACAAACAAGGCATCGATTTGGAGGACTTGAGAATCAAACTTAGGACCCCCCTAATTACAGTCCCTCTAACATCAAAACCAATGAGGACAAAGTTCCCAGAAAACATGAAAAACATACCACGAAAAAGACTTTTTTGTTAAAAAAAAGATAATTGGATAACAAAAGATAATTCATCTCCCATTACCTTTTATTATCTTTTATGAAATGTTTTCACTAAAGAGAGAGATTAAAAGTAAATTGTTTGAAAATTAATTAACTTTTTTTAACAAAGGAAGCTTGTAGCTGTTTTTGAAAAAGGTTGTTTTATGTATCTATTGTACCTATTATAAATAAATAACATAGAATTCGAAATAATTAATAGGGAAAAAAAAAACGAACTTTATTATATTACAAATGTGTTTGTTTATTACATTTGCACGCCTAAACCGCTGAACCAATTTTAATAAAGTTTCTGATTGAGTAAGATTGAACGATGGAGAAGGACATAAATACATGTAAGGCAGAAGCTACTAATTTATTTATAAAAGCTAACTATGAAAATTTTAACAAGAAGAAAATCATGCTGTGCAGTCTGAGAATACATATTCACGAGCTGGCTGACCAAAACCATATACGTATCTTCCGACTGCACAGCATGGTTTTCTTTTTGTTTACATATTTTTAATTCGCTTCTTAACCAGCCGGGGTTTTTAGATTTTGTTAACGTTTTTAATTTACGTCTTTTTAGGTATATTTTTTTTCGAATTTATTTTAAACATATTATTGGTAAATATTATTGTAATCACCACTAAATATCCTTCATTTTGTTACCCCACTCGTTGGGTTTGGAAGAAAAAAATATTGGGATTCTCACAATATGGCGCCCTAAATCCGCCATGTTTTTTTTTAACGTCACTTATCTAAGAACACTTGGACGGTCAAGACCTATCTAACGATGTCTTAATTATATAAATCCGTCTAGGGGTTTGAAAGAATATTATATACATACAAAATTTTAGAAATTTTCGTGTATCAAAAAGCTTGAAATATTAGTTTTTACCCGACTGGGTTATATGTTTCTCGCGTATCTTGTATGTATGTATGTTTGTATGTATGTAATATTCTTTATTACCTCATATCTTTTAAACCACTTGACCGAATTAAATAATTAAGACATCGATAGATAAGTCTTGACCACCCAAATGTTCTTAGATAGGTGAAGTTCAAAAAAAATAAACATGGCGGCTTTTTGGCGCCATATTGTGCTGGTCCCAATTTTTTCTTCCAATCCCATCGAGTGGGTATCAATATGAAGGGTTTTAAGAGGTGATTACAAAAATATATACCACTTATATGTTAAAAAGTTATTCGAAAAAGAAAAATATAACTAATAACTAAAAAGTTGTAAATAAAAAAAATAATTTAAAAATCAAAAACCCGACAGATTAAGAATCGAACCAAAAAGCTGATAACAAGAAAAAATCATGCTGTGCAGTCGGAGGATCACGTGGTCAGCCAGTTCGCGAATATATTTCCTCCGACTGCACAGCATGATTTTTTCTTGTTAACAGCTTTTTTTCTTCTTTTTATCTATTGCCTCGCGCTTGACCACTATCTCACCGGATGGTAAGCGATGATGTGGTCGACGGTGAAACAGGCTTGCCTAGAAAAAACCTATTCACTCTTGACTTAAAGACCCCTAGATTGTAGCTATCGGGAAACACAGACTCCGGCAGCGAATTCCACTCCTTTGCATTATAAAAGTGTCCCCAAAATGTTTTGTGCGTGTGACGCATCCCCGTACGTCTGGTAGTCCGATGATGGAATGGGCTGGGCGGAATTATTATCTTATTGTCCTACAAATTGAACGTTGCATCTACCGTTAATACGATAACAACAAATATAGCATCACTCCCGACGGGTTAAGCAGAGATAGACCTACAGTACATTCAAATTTCGCCAGTTAAGTTGAAGATCATGAGGTTAAAAAATAATTTTCGATCTATGTTTAGTTTAGCCATAAAAAATGGCTGCTACATTAATAATAAATTTGCATTTAAACGCAGGACTTTAAACAAAAGTGGCTCGGAACACGATATCTAAATTTCATTTTATTTTTCATAGAAATTTGCAGAACATCGCTTTGGAAATTTATTGAAAACTGGCACCCAAAGCCGGTTTTCAATAAAGTTTAATTTGGTAGACCACCTTTCATCATCACCATGAGTTCATCTACACGATATCGCTACATTTTTTTACCCGACTGTAGACGGAGGGTAATGTGTTTATTTATCAGTCTATGTATTTGGGCACCATATTGTTGGGAACCAAAATTTTTATTTCTGCCAAACCGATCGTGTGGGGTATCAAAACAAGATTTTAAGGGGGTGACTTCAATAGTTATTTATGCTACAAGTGCGGAAGGTAGGTGATTTCCGATGAGTGGCATTTTTATTCACGAGCGAGCGAAGCGAGTGAGTGGATAAATCGACACGAGTCGGAAATCATCTTACGTACGTGTATCATACAACATTTTACTACGCATTGTGCGAGGAAATAAATAAATAAATAAAATGAAATTATAAAATGGCGGGCTTATTCAAGCGCGTTCAGCATATCCACAGATTAACTAATAGTTCCTCGGGCATATCTACTGCGCATGTGCAAATAGCTGTCACATCGTAACGCAATAAGGCACGAGCAAAATATACGTTCTGCCAAACATATTTAGTTAATATTTAAAATTAATTTATTGATCAAAATCTAAATCTAGAGTATTTAAAAACGCCTAAAATAAATAATTCGTTATAATTTACCTTTTATATGAATGATAATCTGTACATAACTAATTTTTAAAACTTTTCTCAATAATAAAAACTCTATGCGTCGGGCTGACGTTGGAGTTAAAAATTAAAAAAGTACAGGAAAGTAAAAAGCACTAGTGAAAAAAATTGACACTTTCCGCACAGTTTGGCTGCTTGGAAAACCGCTCTTTGTAAAATATATAACAGTTATATGTTTAAATGTATTTATTCTAAAAAAACTAACTAAAAAGTTATAAAAATAAAAAAGTTAACTAAAAATATCAAAAAACCCGACTACTTAAAAAGCGAACTAAAAAGGCGTAAACAAGAAGAAAATCATGCTGCACACGAACTTGTTTGCTCCGACTGCTCAGCATGATTTTCTTCTTGGGCTCATTGGAGGTGTGATACTACATTTCAAAAAGTTTATTTTAAACATTGAGGTAATAATAAATAAGATTTTGTTACTTAAGACTTATTTATTACAAGCTTTTATTTAACTTGCAATGTATGTATGTATGTAAGTGTGTTCGAGTCAAATCTTGCAACTGAATTTTAAACTGAATTTTACCGATTAAGATGAAATTTTGCATACACGTTTAGTTTGGTTGACAATACATGGTTAGCTAAGTGACTTCATACTAAATCCAATATAGCGGACGGCCCAAAATGGTGGAGGTTTGGAATTTTAGACATTTTTAACCTACTTACAAAAAAAAAGGAGGAGGTTCTATGTTCGACTTTATGTTTGTTTTTTTTTGTGTATGTTCACCGATATCTCTGTCAATTGTGGACCGATTTTAGTTTGAAAATTCTTTTTTAGTTTGAAAGAGCATATTTTGAAATTGGTCCCATTTTAATTTGGTGAAGGTCTGATGAAGAACTTCGGAGATACACAACAGAACTCCTCAATAAATAACGGCAAAACTCTCGGGATTGCTGCAATCGCATGTCTGTTTGTTGTTTATACCATTTCATAACAAAACATCACGCCAGTACGCTCTAAAGGGGTACTACACCAAGCACTATCGCAACGCTTTCTTTTCTTTTTTCTTTTAAATAAACACTGCCCCACACTAGGAATGTATTCCTGTATCGTGTGTGCGTTTACAAACATATACAAGACACACTCGCTGGATTGGAATCCCCAAGGCAAAAGAAAGCGTGGCCGTCCCCGTCTGCCCTGGCGTCGCACCGTGTTGGCAGAAGCGACGAGCATCGGTATGACGTGGAGCGAGGTGAAGCGTGAAGCTCAGGACCGATCGCGATGGAGGACTACTGTGAACGCCCTTTGCCCCATCCAGGGGACGTAGGACATTAAGGCGGTACCCCGAGCAAAACGCCGCGCAAGCCGTTTTTCTGTTGTTTTTAGGAGATATCTACTCGTTATATAAAAAGAAATATCAATTAATAAAAATACATTAAATTTCTACATAATATTGATTCTAAAATGGTAGATTTCGTTTTTTTTTAATGTTGTATATATTTCAGTAATCTCCTTAAAAAAAACATAAAAATGAGAAATAATTATTGATAGCATGCATATCTTCGTAAAGTGTTCATTCATTATTTTTTGTACTAACACTAATGGATAGACAATTTAATAACGAACGTTTTTGTAGAATTATTTTTTTCGAAAGACCAAAATTCGATTTTATAAAGATTTAATTCTAAAATCTGGGCGTATTCACTATTGTAATTCATGCGCCACCAGTGCCACTAGACCAATAGGAATGCTCATATCTCATGCCGATTTTTTGGTCAGGGTACCGTCTTAAGTCAAGTAAGTCAAACGAGACACCCAGATCTGGAGAAATTATATGTAGGCTATACAAATATCTGTTTCGTGCGGGAATCGAACCCGCGTAACGCAGCAACCACTACGCCAACCGTGTCGTCTTTGATACAATGTCAGTTGTCAAGAAAAGTGTATTGAATTTTATCCGATTGATATATATTATGGACCAATTGTTTAATCAGGGCACTATGTATGATCCCTGGGCATTAAAATCAATAAAAAAAAAAAACTGATTTAAACTTTTATATTTATCACATTGTCTGCTCATTATGAATATTATTGCTACATAACAGTTGGGCAATTCGATAATTATGGTCAATGAATTAGTCCAAGAGCGAGAGAAGGGAGCTCGGGAGCTTTTTTTATAGATTAAAACACAGATATAAATCTAACTAGATGACGCGATTGTATGTACTTCGCGTGCCAAAAAAACCGAGTAAAATTACGATCAATGATCGTTGTAAAATATGCACATTTATCAATATTAAGAGTTGACTCGCCAACTCACTACCACACAGGCCGACAGTCTGATAACAACTGATCGCCCCACCACTCGGACCGGTATTTATAACCGAGCGGCATATGCCCACGAGGCAACGCTACAATACTGTTATCGGCTTGTAGCGCGATCTGTTGATATCTACATACACTACAATCGTAATTTAAGCTTTTTATTTAGAATTATCGGCACCGAAAAGCCACCGAAATCTAGAAAAATGCTTTTATGGGTCAGTAAATTTGTTTTTAAATTATGTGTGAAAAAGTGGCACGCTTGGTTTTCATACAGATGGAGGGACTTGCGTTATCTAGTTAGATTTATGTCTGTGGATTAAAACAAAAACTTCGCAAGTCTTTGGGTTTTTGGTCTTGGGACTTGCTACCCAATTATTTGTTCAGTGTAGATAAAATATATTCTAGCAAAAATGTTTTACATTTCCTAGGGATCCTAAATGTCCACATACTACAGAAAACAAGCGCTAATATTAAACAAACAGATCAACCATAAGGGCGACTGAAGGGGGTTACGGGTTTCCGCAGGGGAGAGGAGGGAGGTTAGGTGCTTAGTGGCGCAAAATGCGGCACAAAATCGCTTCAATACAAGCTGACCCCGGCGGTAATATGTCAGCTCGGGCTTTAGAGAGTGATACAGTTATGGGTGAGAGAGACGAGACTATTTTTAGATAGGAATTAATTGATGTAATTTTAAATAATACGTCTAGGGTTGCACTTATAGTGTACCGACATTAAGAGGGGACTCTAGTGAGACTTTCTCCATACAAACACATTCTGCTGTTTTTTTCGTGGATAATGCCTCTAGAGCAATGATTTTTTTTCCATAAAATCTAGGTCTAATTTATACGTGCCTGTATCATTTCCTTTTTTCCAAAACATAATCACAAAAAGAAATATGACAATCCAAAAATCCGAAAAAAATGCGCGTTTTTACCGCCATGTTCAGAAGACTTTCAGACAAAATTTATAAGTTTTTAACAAAAAAAGAAATGATAGGAGCATAGATATACTTTTCCTCTAAATTTCGATATAAGAATTTTTTAGATCAGACCAGTTTTCATGAAGAAAACAGCAGAATACGAAATGTCTTTTAGTCAAAGTTTTTGTAGGTAAAATCAGCCTGAGCTGCAGTTGTCCCTTTCGCACTTTACGAGGTGAGGTTGGAGGTGACGCGACGGCAATAGTTTCTTCAAATACCTATTTTTCAAATTCCTGTTGACTAGAGTCCGCTCTTAAGCCTGTTATGATTAAGTCCCATGCATGACGCAAATAGAGACGAATGGGAGGCTCTAGAGGAGGCCTTTACCCACAGATGGGTTAATGCAACCTAATTTGATTTAATCTAATTAATTATCTAGTTATTTACCATTATTTCTACATAAAATATTTAACATTATTTATTGTTACTTTAATTATTAATTACTATGATTTCAAATAATTTATTATTAATTTGGAATTTTAATGACTTGGAGTTATTCTTTTTTTGTTAGTAATTAAATAAATTAATATATTTCGAAATATTGTCAACAACTAACATGATTTTACCAAATGAAAATGAATTTATAATACAAATAAAGTAAACGCAATTATTTTATTTGTTTTATATTTTTTATTTATTCAAAATTATGTAAATAACACCTATAGTTGTTAAACTATAACACCAATGCGATGTTACTACCACAAAGATATTAGGGCTAACAGAAATACAATTAAAAATACAATAAAATATGGCAATTAAAATAATACCAATAATAATAATAAAAAATAATACCTGCCTTATATTAAGTAACTATATTATGTTTAACGGATAACGTATCTTATTAAGTGTAACATTATTATTTAAAATTCATTTTATAGACGTATTAGTCCTTGTTCTATAAAAAGTTATTCACAATATTTTTTACTATTTAAAATTCAACTAAGTTTTATTGTTTGCATGAAATAAAGAGGCTTTTTTATTTTAATTTTATTTATTTTATTAATAGGCATCAACCGGGCACAAGGCACACTCCGGGCTGAGCCTAAGAAATTCCAGAAGCAAAACCCAATTAAACTTTGTCCGACTGGAATTTAACCCAGGACCTCACTATCAGCGGTAGCGTTTGCGACTATTGGGTAACGACTGCCAAAGATCTACCAATATAACAGACGAGAACAACGGTTAACCCGTAGGGCTGAAGGTAAACGTTACAGTTCTGGAAATGCATGCACGATGTTATTTATATATTTAACCCCCGCCGGAAAAAGAGGGGTGTTATAAGTTTCACGTGTGTTGCTGTGTATCTGTGTGTCTGTGTATCTGTGTATCTGTGTGTCTGTCTGTGGCATCATACCGCCTAAACGGATGAACCGATTTTGTTTTTTTTTTTTTGTTTGGAAGGTGAGTTTGTCAAGAGTGTTCTTAGCTATGTTTGAATAAAATCGGTTCAGCCGTTCAAAAGTTATGGGGATTTTACTGTTTGAATGGGGGTGGTTTCGCAAGATAAATGTGTCGGGGTTTTTTTAAATTGTGAAATTTTTGTTGTTTATATATTTAAACCCCGCCGGAAAAAGAGGGGTGTTATAAGTTTCACGTGTGTTGCTGTGTATCTGTGTGTCTGTCTGTGGCATCATAGCGCCTAAACGGATGAACCGATTTTGATTTAGTTTTTTTTTGTTTGAAAGGTAATTTTGTCGAGAGTGTTCTTAGCTATGTTTGAATAAAATCGGTTCGCCGTTCAAAAGTTATGGGGATTTTACTGTTTGAATGGGGGTGGTTTCGCAAGATAAATGTGTCGGGGTTTTTTTAAATTGTGAAATTTATGTGTTTATATATTTAAACCCCGCTGGAAAAAGAGGGGTGTTATAAGTTTCACGTGTGTTGCTGTGTATCTGTCTGTGGCATCATAGCGCCTAAACGGGTGAACCGATTTTGATTTAGTTTTTTTTTGTTTGAAAGGTAATTTTGTCGAGAGTGTTCTTAGCTATGTTTGAATAAAATCGGTTCCGCCGTTCAAAAGTTATGGGGATTTTACTGTTTGAATGGGGGTGGTTTCGCAAGATAAATGTGTCGGGGGTTTTTTAAATAGTGAAATTTTACTTGTTTATATATTTAAACCCCGCCGGAAAAAGAAGGGTGTTATAAGTTTCACGTGTGTTGCTGTGTATCTGTGTATCTGTGTGTCTGTCTGTGGCATCATAGCGCCTAAACGGATGAACCGATTTTAATTTAGTTTTTTTTGTTTAGAAGGTGAGTTTGTCGAGAGTGTTCTTAGCTATGTTTGAATAAAATCGGTTCAGCCGTTCAAAAGTTATGGCCGTTTTACCATTTGAATCGGGGAGTTTTCGCAAGATAAATGTGTCGGGGGTTTTTTAAATTTTGAAATTTTACTTGTTTTATAAGAAATTACCCAAAGATCAAAAGTTTTCCTAAGAACTCCTTTCTCAGAAGTTCCGGGTCAATAACAGGTCAAGTATCTATGTGATGTTTTCAATTGATTATATACAAAGCTATGAAAATATCGGAGTACTTGACTACGAAAATTAAACTCTATCCCATTTGAATAATGTTCTAATCAAGCTAACAGGTTGTTTGATACTCTGTTAATTCTGAAACCCCATATTTTTGTTTTAAATATGGTTAGTTAGTACACGAGGAGCTCGTGGCTAAATAATAACAGCCCCACGGGTCGATTTTCAACGTTAAGCAACGCTTGACGATGTCGGTCCGTGGATGGGTGACCATTTTCAACATACCGAGTTTCCTCCGTGCCTCGGCAATCACGTTAAGCCGTCGTCAGTCGTTACAGATAGTCAGAAGCTTGAGATCTGACACCAGTCTTGCCAAGGGGTACCGTGTTACCCAGTTACTGGGTTGTGGAGGTCAGATAGGCAGTCACTCCGTGTAAAACACTGGTACTCAGCTGAATCCGGTTAGACTGGAAGCCGACCCCAATATAGTTGGGCAAAGGCTAGGCAGATTGATTGAGTTGTACTAATAACAGTAAGCTCAACTTAATTAATTGAACACATTTGTTTATTTTGAAATTGCGATATTGTCGTTACTCTGAGTCTGTTTTGAGCTTGAAATATATGAAAGAAACTTACTTCATTTTAGTGTCGGTTTGTACGATTGTCACCTGTCACTTTTATTAAATACGTCTCTGAGGCGCAATGCATATAACACTCTTTTAACGAAAGCGTTGGGATTGTTAATATGTTAAAAGTATATGGCCGCGCCAATCTAATTTTCATGTAATCAATCCCTTAGGCAATTTGTTAACGACACGACAAAATGTGGTTACGATTCAGAGCAACATATATTTGTATGGAGCATTTGTTCATAGCAAGACACCGCACCACAGGCGACACGATTTACTAACGGTATTTCGGCTATGTCGTGGACGCCGCTATGTCGTCGCGACATTTTGCAGTGACGATTTAGCGGCTGTACAAGATAAGTATGAGCTTATTGATGATATTGTTTGATTTATATTTTATTTTTTACCATATAATTTCATAGTCTAGTAAGTAAACTAAGTGTTTTGAAGAGTTTATTAAACTTAACAGGTTAAATACCTAATAAAAATAATGTGTTATGTGTTATTAGATTATTAGAGATCTGCTTATTGTAAGCACCTTAACACAATATAATATTTGCATGCCAACTTATGGCGAAATGTGTCATTGTGCTAATAACTTATTTATACCATCTTTTGTACCACATTTAATGCAAATAAATGGCTTTCCCTCAGTTTCCCAGCTCAAAATTATCGGAGAATTAATGTGACAAATTGTCAAGCACGCGTTATTTGCTGTGATTGGCTGCTGAAAATTCATTCAACCAATCACAGCAGATAACGCGTGCTTGACAATTTATCACATTAATTCTCCGATAATTTTAAGCTGGGAAACCGGGGGTTAGACTTTGACACGACACACCGCACGGCTCACGCGGGGTTCGTCACTCAAGCGCTTATAAAACAATACAAGTGCATTGCAGTGTACCAATCACAACAGGTAACGCGCATTTGAGAAATTGTCACATTTATTTTGCAGTAGTTTTCGTTCTAGAAATTGGGCGCTGCCATGTCAATGTTGCTAGAAACAATTGCCCCACTAACCCGGCAATTTTTATTGAAAATATTGTTTTTGTTCTCGCAGAACCATGTTCCTATTTATCTAGTGAAGGAATTTACCTGTTAGTGCTTGTAACACTGTTTATAACTATACGTAGTATGTATACTACGCAATGTAACGCTGGATGCATCGTCCTACGTATATGAATTTATGTGGTAGAACAGTTTTTTGTAAAAGAGTAAGTATGGTCGAGTTTCTTGTCCGTTCTCCTCCATAACAAGCAACTTTGCCGAATGTACGGTAGAATCAGTTATTACATACATAAACTCACGCCTTTTTCCCATGGGGGTAGGCAGAAACTACTGAACGCCACCTGCTACGATCCTTACATACTTCTTTTGCTTCACACACATTCATACATCTAGTCATACACACACGCCGGTTATGGGTACGCGCACTTGGCCTTTCTGAAGAACATCACCTATAAGGTCTATGTATATCTTTCTAGGGCGTCCCCTCCCGGCGTTTACATTCACGTCTGCCTTGTAAATACATTTCGTTAGTCGCCTTTCATTCATCCTCTCAACATGGCCAAACCATCTTAACATCCTCTTTCAATTTTAGTCACTACATCTTCTTTTAAACCACAAATCAGTTATTACGAGTAATAACTTTAAATTTATATTTTTGACGTTCAAAAGTGCCGCTTAGTGGCCTAGTTGTAATAAAGAATTTTTGTCTATTGTCTTTGTAGCTTTAGCAAGCCAGATCTAAAGATGCGCTGACAAGGGCTATTAAATGCGCAATTCTGGTTAAATATGATGCCCGACAACCAGCAATGTCGGTATAGAAATTGCCTAGAATTGCTCAATTCAAATTCTGCATGTAGACGAATTAAGTGTCATTTACACTTGCAAATAACTTTAAAACATTACTCATTATTCAGGATCGGTCGCAGTCGGATAAAGATAATATGGATAATAAAAGAATCCGTAATAATATTTCGCAAATAAAAAAAGCTATGATTTCTCATAGGTACAACATTTTACAAAAAACTGAGAAGTTTCACACCAATCGGTTTGATGATCGTAATTTTTTTAAGTTTCCAAAATTATGCATAGCTAGACGAATAAAGTGATATAATTCTATTCTCATTCCTCTTTTTCAACTAAGTCGGCTTCCAGTCAACCGGGATGCGGCTGAAAAACAGTATTTTGCATGGAACGACTGCTATTTGCCCTCCCCCTCATTAGGAATTCCGCGGCGTTTTTACGCAGAGAAATCGACACGAAAATCGAATAAAAAATGTTTATGAAAATTGTGTACTTTTTTAAAGAAAACATGCATAATTAAAATGGCGTTGTTGGTAGAGAAAAATATGAAAATATGCCACAGTGTAATTCAGTAAATTATGCAGATTTTTTGCAAACTACATGTAAATATTCTTTTCGTAAACACGAAAAAGTATTTCAGAATTGTTTTTATCGTATGCGCAAAAATACGTATAAGACTCAACATTTCGAAATGTATAATGGATAACTGTAAAACACATCTTGAAAAATATCCTGCAAGAATTCAGAAAACGTAGGAAAAACCTGGAAAATACATGTATATTCAGAAATCCAAGATGGCGTAGGAGTACAGAAAATGATACAACTTATTACCTTTTAGTATTGCGCCCGGTGCATCAGGGAACAAAGGATATATCCCACTGCCTTCGAACGGCTCAAAAAAACCATAAAGTCACTGAAGTTTTTTTTTTCATACAATCCACAAGGCTGTACAATACCGAATACCTTAACCACGAATTATTTTACACGCAATTTAAAAAAAAAGCCACAATTCGCCGCGATCTTTTGTTAAGCGTTCGAAATTTGAATCCTGAATATCTGTTCCGAATGTATTCGGAACGGGTTTTTAATATTTTTTCTAGCAACTAGAATATCGTGCGCATCAATAAATATTTATTAAAGTATTTTTTTGAGATATATTATTTATTTATTTTTGGAACGAGCGGCCGTACCGTTTACGATGATGGTTAACGAAACACTGGCCTGCAGAGTATAAAGCTCTATGCATTGATTGGGCGTAGCTCACAACTCTATGTTTTTCTCCCTTACTCCTATGTATCTTCTGTCACCGTCGCACTTGTAGGCTGCCTGTGTTAAGCGAAATTTGGCTTGGTAAAGCGTGTGGTTCTCAACTGTGAGCAAATTAAATATATTAGTGTTTTTCTTTTTTTGCATGATCGATTATACGGGGGATGGTTGTCAAAGTGTTTAAGGGTAGTTTTTGCTGGGACGTGAGGGTGGTTTTGTGATTGATTGGTAAGGGTAGGTGGTTATTGACTACTGTGTTCATCATTATAGGTGTGATCGCTATAACTTTGTGCTATTTCACATATTTAATCCATAGAGAAGAATGTATGAAGATGACATTTGAACATAATGCGCAATAAAAATTTGCTAAGTATAAAAAAAAAAATACAAAAAAATACAACCGACTTCAATCAAAAAATACAAATATAATTTTTCACTTCGTAGTTTTTTTTTGGAAGTCGGTTTTATTTTTTTGTAAAAAATGTTTTTATTTTTCTCTTTTTAGTGGTACATAATGTACAAATATTGCGCACAGCTATGCCAGAATAGATAACCCGAATAACATGTAACTAGAACATAACCTTTTATGAAATGATGTAAACAATAAACAGACATACGATTGCAGCAATCCCGAGAGATTTTTCGTCATTTATTAAAGAGTTCTGTTGTAAATCTTTGATGAGTTCTTCATCAGAATTTTAACAAATTTAAATAGGACCATTTTGGAATAGACTTCTTTAGAAAAAACATTTTTTTTGCAAATCCGATTATAGATGACAGAGTTATGCCCGAACAATATATATATAAAAATAAATAAAATACGAGTTCTGATGTATATCTCCGAATTTCTTCATCAGATCTTGATGGAAATAAATGGGACCACATGACAAGTTTTTAGAAATTGACTCACACACTGTTCCGTTGTTGTTGAATTAGGTATTTTAGCTGTGTTTGGAATATTTGTAAGTATGTGAGAACCATGTTCCTACTTATCAAATTAATTAATTTTCCTGATAATGCTTTTTAATACTTTATACCTGTACGTAGTATAGTGTGTAGAGCTATTCTGGGTGCATCGTCCTCACATATATTAATGTGTGTGCTTATGTAAATATTGTAAAAACCAATTTTTTTTTAAAAGAGTAAGTATTGAGTTTCTTGTGCGTTCTTCTCCATCACAATCTACTTTCCGAATGCATGGTAGAATCATTTTTTATTACTTGTAAATTTTAATTTTAATTTATTTGACGTTCAAAAGTGCCGTTTATTGGCCTAGTTGAATAAATATATTTGACTTTGACTTTGACAAGCACGAACTTTCAAATAAAAAAAGAATCATCAAAATCGGTTCACCTAGAAACAAGTTCTGAGGTAACACATTTACAAAAAAAAAACATCATGATAATATCAGCCGAAACACGTCCACAGCTGGACACAGGTCTACCCCAAGCGTCGACAAATCGATCAGTCCTTTACTTCTCGCATCAATCCAATGGCATCTTGCGGCCCTCACTAGGTCATCGGTCTACCTTGTGCCAATCTACTACACATACCTACGATAAACTCATGCCCTGGTCCATGTTTTTATATATATATATATATTTAAATAGTAAGTATGGAGTTTCTTGTAAGTTCTTCTCCATAACAATCTACTTTCCGAATGCACGGTAGAATCATTTTTTTATTTTTATTATTACTTGTAAATTTTAATTTTAATTTATGTGACGTTCAAAAGTGCCGTTTATTGGCCTAATTGAATAAATATATTTGACTTTGACTTTGACTTTGACCATGGTAGGCAGACTACAGATCGCCTACTGCTAAGAGCAGTGGCGGCCCAGTGGTAGATAACGGCCACGACTTCCAAGTTGTAGGCGCTTTACTTTGTGTAAATTATTTTATCGCCACTGCTCTCAAAACGGTGAAGGAAAATATCGTGAGGAAACTATGTCTTACAACCAAAAAATCGAAGACGTGTGACATCCACCAACACGCAATGGGCTCGCGTGGTGGATAACGGCCCATTCCCTCTCACAGAGAGGAGGCCTGCAAGTACAACGGACCAAATGCGAGTCTAAGTGCGAATAAGGGGTCCATCTATCCTATCCTACCCTCACATACGTCTTTTGCTTCATTCACGTTCATACATATACCCCTGGCCTTTGTGAAGAACATCACCAATTAGATCTGTGTATGTTCTTCTAGGGCCGGCCTACCAATACGAAGTCTTTAAACATAAATGTCAATTCTTTGACAGCTGTCAAAAACTCGATTCGAAATTCGAAATCGTGGCAAATAATTAACCGTTCTTCTACCATCTTAATTTAACCCTTTTTCTCCGATAAGGTTTTACTCCCTGCTGAAGTTTATCAATCTCAAAATACTAGGGAAGGAACCACAGAGTAAGGAATCGCCGCGCCGGCAGTGACTATGGAGCTCTATTTAGACTTCCTACGCGTTTATGCGTCTAATGGGTTTTATTAGATACCCCAAGGGATTACTATGCCGGGATAAAAAGACTATAATTTTATCTCTATGCTTATGCAGATCTGTTCTGCCATTCTGGAGTTATTGAGCAACAAATATCCATACAAACTTTCTCATTTATAATATTAGTAGCAGGGATATAAGTGGGAGGAGTAAGATCAGTGGTGGCCTAGTGGTAACGGCACTTTACTTTGTGTAAATTATTTCATCACCACTGCTCTCAAAATCGGTGAAGGAACTGTGCCAATAACGAACCATCCTGACCTTCATGGTAAGTTGACATCGACTTTCAATTTTGGCCCATACATTGAGGCAAAGGCTCAGCTGATTGGCAAAAAGCTGAGGATCCTTGTAAAATTCAGAAGGTAGTTCACGCCGGAACAGCTGGCAGTACTGTTCTCATCCCTGGGACAGATCTGCCAAATACCAGCTTGATGCAGGAAAAGCGGGCCAAGAAGCTCATCGGCGATAAGGCACTGGTAAAGTCAAAGCTCTGGATGACGATGAAAGACGATGTTCAAGGCTCTGGGCCTTGAACATCGTCGCTGAGTTGCCAGCTTGTCGGTTTTTTATCGGTTAAATTTCCTGGGTTCCGTACCATTATCGCAAAAAAAGCAAAAATATCACGTTTGTTGTATGGGAGCCCCCCTTAAATATTAATTTTATACTGTTTTTAGTATTTGTTGTTATAGCGGCAACAGAAATACATTATCTGTGAAAATTTCAACTGTCTAACTATCACGGTTCATGAGATACAGCCTGGTGACAGACAGACAGACAGACAGACGGACCGCGGAGTCTTAGTAATAGGGTCCCGTTTTTACCCTTTGGGTACGGAACCCTAAAACTGACAATAATGTATGGGAATGTCAGACGCTATTAAAAGGTCACGTTATCAATCCCTTACGTTTATTAAAAGGAATTTCGTTCATCGCTATCGCAAAAATCAAATGAGATTTGTCTAGAACTTCAGTGCTCTGTGGTAGCAACAAAACTCGTGATGTACTTTAAACTTAGAAGAGAATTGGTTTGCCTTATTGTAATTACTTTGCTTAAGTATCTATTCTGTATCTGCTGTGGATTTATTGCTGAAGATTCGGTTGTGGGGTAAAATGTCATACTGATTTTTGGAGTTCTGCTACAAGTATGTTCGCTTCAAACCGGAACATAGCAACTGGCTCAAATATCTTATAAGAAAGCCTATAACTATTGAACCTTATGGATTTCTATGTAATTGGAGGCACTTCTTGAGATATTTTAGCAGTGTGATTCTGTAAATATCTCTCTGTGAAAACTAAGAGCTGGTTCATATTAGGTCGGACCGACAGATTTACCGGAACGACAAAGGTGTCGGAGGCAAATTAGCATAAGTGCTTCAATAACGCTGGTCTCATTAGGGCGACCCGATAAAACTGTCGACGACGATACATTTACCGGACATTCAGCCTCGATTTCTGTCGCCGTTCACACTTGTTGGCTCGTAGAGAGGCGCGCACGCAGGGAACTGGGCACATTTGTGAACATTTAGGACTCTTGTGGATGACAGGAGTTTGAGAACGTCGTCGTCGTCCATTGTATACAGAAGCCAACTCAATACTGCTTTGTGGCTACCCGTTTAGAGACGGTGGTGTTTATGTTAGGTCAGACCGGCAGCTTATAGTGTCAACAGCAAAACCCAATAGTTTCCTAACGGTAAAATTATCAGTCCGACCTAATGCGAACCAAGAATTGAAATAAATTTGCTTCCGACAAATTTTTTGATCCGTTAAAACTGTCGGTAAGACCTAATGTGAACCAAGCCTTAGGTGAAGTCACAGAACAGAAAACTGTAGAAGGCGTTTTTTCTGTTCTGTGGGTGAAGTCAACATAAAGTGAGCTATCAGACCGTCCTATCAAAGTGAAATGACATTTCACTTTTTTCACGTTGAGGAGTTGACACTGACAGAATAAACGTGGCATTGGTGTGATTTATCAGTATTGTTTTTTTTTGTGATGACAACGCATCTATGATGTCTGTGGTTTTATATATGTCCATAAGCGGCGGTGAAACTTGGTAAGCAGGGTTGGCTGCTTGTTTGCAATACAATAATACATATAAATAGAGCTGCAGGCACAGATTTACACCTAGTTGATGATTGTATGTACTTCGCGTGTCAAAAAACGGAGTAAAATTACGATCAATGATCGTAATTTGAGCTTTTCATTTAGCATTTATTTGTGCCACATTGATTGTCTTTTTTTTATTTTACTTTTGTATAGATTCCTTTACCGATTGTTTTGATAATGTGTGAACATTGTAGGCCTTCTAGATGCTTGTTAACATTTGTTAACTTTTTAACTTGTTATATTTTCTTTTGTTTAAATAATATGTAATCTTTTTTTTTTGTTTTTCTTACGACTTATTGTCGGGCCTACGTTGTCCCCACATACCTAAGTAACTATGCTGTAACAAGGAAATATTGTAAAACCAAACCATTTTTTTAAAAGAGTAACCATGGACTTTCTTGCCGGTTCTTCTCCATAGGAATCGACCAACCCGAACCGTGCACCTTTTGTCGACGTTTTATAAGTGCCCATGTAGGCCTATATGAAATTAAAAAAAAAAAAAAAAACATTGTCGGCACCGGAAATCCACCGAAAACTAGGAAAATGCCTTTTTATGCCATATTGAGCTGTAAAGACTGTATTGATAAAGTTGGCCGAGGCATTGAAAATGTTTTCTTTAATTGGTAAATAAATATGTTTTTAAATTGTGTGTTAAAAAGTGACAAGCTTGGTTTTCATACAGATGGAGGGATTTGCGTTATCTAGTTAGATTTATGTCTGTAGCTGCGAGGATTTGCGAATAGCCTGTTAATGTACATTAGTTTATTACTTCCCGAAACAAAAGGCATCGTAGTATTATGTCATGCGAAAGAAATTACTTTTACGCAACAGATAAGAGTTTTAGCACAGTACAGCAAATATCTCTGTTCAATATATATTTTAGAATTATTTCAACAGTGTTGACATTATCTAGTTCGTAATAGTGATATAATCAGCCCATATCGTTCTCACGGCTGGGACATACACCTTTTCTCTATAAGACGTAGCAAGTCGCACTGCAGGTTCATCATATCAGCCGAAAGACGTCCACTGCTGGACATAGTCCTCCCCCAAGCGTCGCCACATTGACCGGTCCCGTGCGTCCTGCAACCAGCGGATCCCCGCAACCTTCACCAGGACATCGGTCCACCTGGTGGGAGGCCTTCCAACGCAACGTCTTTTGGTTCGCGGTCGCCACTCCAGAACCTTTCTGCCCCATCGGCCATCCGTTCTGCGAGCAATGTGCCCTGCCTACTGCCACTTAAGTTTGGCAATTCTCCGAGCTATGTCGGTAACATTGGTTCTCTTACGGATCTTTACATTTCTGATTCGATCACGCAAGGAAACGCCGAGCATAGCCCTCTCCATTGCCCTTTGAGTGACTGTAAGCTTTCTGATGAGGCCCATTGTAAGCGACCACGTCTCAGAGCCATATGTCATCACTGGCAACACACACTGGTCAAAGACTTTTGTCTTGAGACACTGTGGTAAGTTGGACGAGAAGACACCTCGCAACTTCCCGAACGCTGCCCAGGTGAGTCGGATTCGACGGTTGATCTTTCTCTCGAAGTTGGCCCTACCCAAATGGATCGTTCGTCCCAGGTAGACATAGTCGTCCACAACTTCGAGTGTAGAGTCTCCAACCTTGATAGGAGAGGGTGTAACATGGGCATTCAACATCACCTTGGTTTTGTCCATGTTCATTTTCACTGCAGGTTGCTTAGTTCCTAATAACACTTTTTCACAAAACTTTGAGCTTCACTGTCACCAGTTTTATTTCTGAAACCGGGTAAGCAAGCATCCTAGAGTTAATCATATTAAAATCTTTGGTATCCTAGAAACACTACCTATTAATGCTGTAGTGAGGTAAAATTCACTGTTCACCTCACTCAAGTGAGTGCACACAATTTGAATTGAACTAATTTGTTTTTAAAAGTAAATAATCGTGGATTCACAAAGAGAGAGTTCGAAATTCGAAGTTAGACATATTGCAGCATTTTGTTGCTGGACAAACATACACCCTGACGCATAGAAACGCCCACCATTTTCTCATGAAAGAAAGATTGAAAGAAAATAAATTAATTTGGCACAAACCAGAGGCACATAACAAGTTTTCCGAACAAAGAAATCAAAATAAACTTAAACTTTTTGCAAAAAATACAACCGACTTCCAAAAAACATACCAATATATCAATCTGCCTAGCCTTTTCCCAACTATATTGGGGTCGGCTTCCAGTCTAATAACCGGATTCAGCTGAGTACCAGTGTTTTACATGGAGCGAATGCCTATCTGACCTCCACAACCCAGTAACTGTGTAACACGGGACCCCTTGGTAAGACTGGTGTCAGATCTCAAGCTTCTGACTGCCCGTAACGACTTTTAGAGATCTACAAATGACAGCCGAGACAAACGGCATAACGTGCTTTCTGAGGCATGGAGGAAACTCGGTATGTTGAAATGGATGGGTATCCACGGACCAACCTCGTCAAGCTTTGCTTAACCTTGAAGATCGACCCGTGCGGCTGTTATTATTTAGCCACGAGCTCATTCAAATACTAGAAAGTGAAAAATAACTTAAATTTCGGCAGTCGGTGTTCCTGTTTTTGTTTCTTCGGTTTTTGACACCGACTTCCAAATTCAAATTCAAATTCAAATCTTTATTGCTCAACACAGTATATAATTAAACATTTCCAGATGTTAGGTGAATGCGCAGTTCACTATGTTGTACCAGTTTAGGCACGCAAAATTATTATTTAAATTATATAATATCATTAATTATTATTTATATCATACCATGTCATAAATCATTATTAACAATAATGCCATACATTATTACAAAATTACAGAGTGTCATAAATTATAATAAAATTATACCATGTCATAAATATCATTAAAATATACAGCTTTTTAATCTGTTACTCAAATAAACAATGTCAACAAATATCACTAAAATCATACCATGTCATAAATTAAAATGTTATACAATGTCATAGATTGAAATCACAAAATAATTTCCGAAATTGAAGTAATTTTTAATTGACTTCAATAAAAGGAGGAGGTTCTCATTTCGTCGGCATCTTTTTTTATGTATGTTCCCTGATTACTCAAAGACGCCTGGATCGATTTAGAAAATTCTTCTTTTGTTTAAAAGGGTATACTTCCAAAGTTGCCCCATGTTCATCAGGTAAGGATCTGATGATGGAATCCTAGAGAAATCGAGGGAACTCCTCAAATAAGGCATACATATAGCAATTTTGGTAATTTCATCAACAATGCAATCATTTGCACTCAGAAAGTATCATTTGGTGAAGTGGAACTGATAAAGAAGACCATCTGTGGCCACTGGAACTCCTTAATGCTAAGTATGTCACACACTTAGCTGACCGTGACCGCATAGATGCGTTTGAGATGTGGTGCTGGAGAAAGATGATGCAAATCCCTTGGACCACCTTTCGCACCAACGAGTCCATCCTCCGCGAACTGAATGTCAAGATCAGACTGTCCACAATCTGCCTTCGTAGGATATTGGAGTTCTTTGGTCACATCGCCAGAAAGGATGGAAACAACTTAGAACGGCTGATGATTACTGGGAAGATTGAAGGGAAACGTCGCAGAGGTCGCAGTCCAATAAGTTGGTCAGACCAAGTCCGCACATCGTTGAACACCAAACTGCACGATGCTCTCCACGTCGCAAAAGACAGGCATAGATGGCGCAAATTAGTAAAGGAAAAGTTGCTTCCTCGACATCAGGGGAATCACGACCCTCAGTAATGAGGAACACGACGCGAGGAGGAGGAGGAAGTATGTCACGAGTAAAAGATATCTCGAATTGTTAACCGACTATGATAAATCAAATACTTATAAATAAATGGTACTGATGAAAACGGCACCATCGAACTGATCTGATGATGAAGCCGGAAGGTAGGCACTGGAACTCCAAAATAAATCAATGTATCCTAGTCGTGTTTGGGCTTATTGGAATCGTCATGAGATGTACTTTGGCTATAAATGATTATCATGGTAATTGGAGGTAAAATATAAAAAACTTTTTAACAATAAACCACACCGACTTCCAAAACAAAATACCACAATTGAAAAAATTACTTTCTTTTCCAAAGTCTTTTGAAAGTGTCTTTTGTTCCCATTGTTATCGGGTTTTCAACGTTTTTGGAAGCCGGTTCATTTTTTTTGTTAAAAAGTTTTTCACTTTGTAAAGCGTTTTTTTTTATTGTTAATATGCTGCCTCTTAACCACTATCTCACCTGATGGTAAGCGATGATAGATTATAATAATAATATAATACAATCTAGTGGATTCTGAGCTACCGTATTACAAGTATGTGCCCGACCCAGTTCTCGAAAATGACCTTGTCACGTTGTACTGGGATCGGTCTATCTTCACTGATAGGACTATTGTTGCCAATAAGCCGGATATAGTGGTGATAGACTGATTAGCGCGCCGCACAACGATAATCGATGTCACCATCCGACATGACGAGAACCTCGTGAAAGCTGAGAAAGAGAAACAAATCAAGTATCTCGACTTGGCACACGAGGTTGTCGACATGTGGAATGTGGACTCGGCGATCATTGTGCCGATTGTCGTTACGGCCAACGGCCTGATAGCCAAAAGCCTCGACGACCATCTGTCGAGGCTGTCATTGGGCGGTTGGATCAAGGGTCTGATACAGAAGGCAGTACTCCTTGATACGGCTCGCATTGTGAGGAGGTTCCTTTCTCTGGAGCCCTAACCACCGGTAGCTTGGACCCTGTTCCCGATACCGGTTGTCCTCTATTATTAATATTTTTAAATGTTTTTCAGTTTTTTTTTTTTATATTTAAAAATGTAATAAATAAGAAAATTAGATAAATAAAGAAAATATAATATATTATACTGTATAGTTTCTATAGAGTATAAAATAAAAGACCTTTGTGCACCTAAAATTGCAGCGTTTAACATTATTAATATTTTTAAATGTTTTTTAGTTTTTTTTTTTTAATATATAAAAATTTAATAAATAAGAAAATTAGATAAATAAAGGAAATATAATATATTATACTCTATAGTTTCTATAGAGTATAAAATAAAAGACATTTGTGTACCTAGAATTGCAGCGTTGAACACATCATTTTATATTTAGATATCTCTTTTGATTACCTAAATAAATTAAATAAAATTGTATTCCAATACTTGTTTGAGCTCACTATTGCGGCACAAAGAGACCCGCACGATTTTGTAACAGATACCTACCTTGTTCAAAATAATACGGGTATACAAACCCACCAATACATTCACAAACAAACATATTTGATTTGATTGGATTTGAAAAAGCCTTCACAGTTTTTTTTACTCGACTGCCGAAGGAGGGTAATGTATTTATCACTCTATGCATGTATGTTCCTATGTAGCGTTCTAGAGACCAAACGCGTCGACCGATTTTGATGATTCTTACGTCAATCGATTCGTCTTAATCCTGCGAGTGTCACTGGCTACATTAAAATTGGAAAAAAAAAATGGCTGATTTTGGGCGCCATATTAGGGGGACCAATTTTTTTTTTCGTCGTTTCCCTTCTTGTGGGATATCAAAATAAAGGGTTTTAAGAGGTGATTTCAATAATATATAATACTTGTTTTTAATGTATCTTATTCTAAAAAATTCAAATCCAATCAAATCAAATATGTTTGTTTGTGAATGTGTAGGTGAGTTTGTATACCCGTATTATTTTGAACAAGTAAGGTATGTGTTACAATTAAAAAACCGGCCAAGTGCGAGTCGGACTCGCGCACGAAGGGTTCCGTACCATTTTCGTAAAAAACGGCAATAAAATCACGTTTGTTGTATGGGAGCCCCCTTAAAAATTTATTTTATTTTGTTTTTAGTATTTGTTGTTGTTAGCGGCAACAGATATACATCACCTGTGAAAATTTCATCTGTCTAGCTATCACGGTTCATGAGATACAGCCTGGTGACAGACAGACAGACAGACAGACAGATGAACCTCGGCGTCTCAGTAATAGGGTTCCGTTTTTACCCTTTGGGTACGGAACCCTAAAAACGTGCGGGTCGCTTTGTGTAGCAATAGTGAAATCAAACAAGTATTGGCATACAATTTTATTTCATTTATTTAGGTAGTCCAAAGAGATATCTAATATATAAAATTCTCGTGTCACAGTTTTCGTTGCCAAACTCCTCCGAAACGGCTTGACCGATTTTGATGAAATTTTATATGTATATTCAGTAGGTCTGAGAATAGGTCAACATCAATTTTTTTTTTTTTTTTTTAATGGGTAGGTTAGGGTAGGGTAGGGTAGGGTAGGGTAGGGTAGGGTAGGGTAGGGTAGGGTAGGTAGGGTAGGGTAGGGTAGGTAGGGTAGGTAGGGTAGGTAGGGTAGGTAGGGTAGGGTAGGTAGGGTAGGTAGGGTAGGGTAGGTAGGGTAGGGTAGGGTAGGTAGGGTAGGGTACGTAGGGTAGTGTAGGGTAGTATAGGGTAGGGTAGGGTAGGGTAGGGTAGATAAATGTTTGGACTTTTTATGGCAAAACAAAGTTTGCCGGGTCAGCTAGTCTAAATATAAAATTACGTGTTCAACGCTGCAATTTTAGGTACACATAGGTCTTTTATTTTAAACACTATATAAACTATAGAGTATAAAATATTATATTATTATTATACTCTATCATCGCTTACCATCAGGTGAGATAGTGGTTAAACAAGCTTTACAAAGTGAAAACTTTTTAACAAAAAAAAAACAAACCGACTTCCAAAAACTTCGAAGAACGGAAAACAATGGGGACAAAAGACACCGACTTTGGAAAAGAAAGTTATTTTTTGCTTTGTAGTATTTTATTTTGGAAGCCGGTGTGATTTTTTGTTAAAACAGTTTTTTGTCTTTAGTTTTGGTAGGTACCTCCAATTAACATGATAATAGCCCAAACACGACTAGGATCCATTGTTTTATTTCGGAGTTCCAGTTCCTATCTTCCGGCTTCATCATCAGATCATTTCGATGTTACCATTTTCATTAGAACCATTTATTTATAGGTATTTGCTTCATCATGGTCGGTTAGCTATTCGACATCTACATCTTGACATAATTAGCATTAAGGAGTTCCAGTGGCCATCTGTGGTCTTCTTCATCAGTTTTTTTTCACCAAGTGACACTTTCTGAGTGTAAATGATTGTATTGTTGATGAAAATACCACAAAGCTTGGGACCAATACCGAAAAAAACCACTCTCGGTATATCTCACTTCCAACAAAAAAAAAAAAACATCAAAATCGGTTCTTAAACGACGAAGTTATCCGCATATATACGGTCGAAATGAGAAATCTCCTTCTTTTTGGGGTTGTTGGGAATTTGGTCTTTGTTCTTTCTTTACAAAAGAATTTTACATGTTAAATGAAAGGTAACTTTTATCTGACAATATGAAGTTCTTTCACAGCGTTAATTTAATGGTGATATCGATTACCAGAATGTAAGGAAGGATGCTTGGCGATTCTTTGATGTTTCGACTAGAAATTGACTCATACACTGTTCCGTTGTTGTTGAATTAGTTATTTTACCTATGTTTGTAATATTTGTAAGTATGTGAGAACCATGTTCCTACTTATCAAATTAATTAATTTTCCTGTTAATGCTTTTTAATACTTTATACCTGTACGTAGTATAGTGTGTAGAGCTATTCTGGGTGCATCATCCTCACATACATTAATGTATGTACTTATGTAAATATTGTAAAACCACAATTTTTTTTTTTTTAAAGATTAAGTATGGAGTTTCTTGTGCGTTCTTCACCATAACAATCTACTTTCCGAATGCACGGTAGAATATTTTTTTTTTTTTTTTTTTTATTATTGTAAATTTAAATTTTAATTTATGTGACGTTCAAAAGTGCCGTTTATTGGCCTAATTGAATAAATATATTTGACTTTGACTTTGACTGCCTAATGGTTCGAAACGTGATTGGTACACACACACGTGTCCCTGGCTCATTCTACTTGTCGGGCAAAGCATTATTCAGTTTATCCACTATTTATTTGCCAGTAGTACTCGATTTTCTATCTTTCTTAATAGCAGCCCAAACTATATCTTCTTTCTATCTAATCTTCTAAACATATAAAAGAAGAAAGTGACTGACTTACTCACTGACCAAACGGCTGAAGCTTCAATCATGAAACTTGGCACGTAGGTTCCTTTGGTAGTGTAGGTGAGCACTAAGGAAGGATTTTTGGACATTCCACCCCTAAGGGTGTGAAATAGGGGATGAAAGTTTGTATGAAAATCTGTCAGTTTTAAAGTCAGGATCTTCATATTTGGGGTTTAGGTTGAATATTAAAAAAATAATTACACGTGTCTCGGCGATTTTGGAGATTCCACCCCCGTGAGGGTGAAACGGGGGATGAAGTCATGGGAATAATGAAATCGTCTAGAGACTTGAAATTTTGCACATAGATACTTTATACTGTGCAGGCATCCACTAAGAAAGGATTTTTGGCAATTCCACCCCTAAAGGCGTGAAATAGGGGATGAAAGTTTGTATGAAAGTCGGTCAGTTTTGAAGTTAGAATTGGGAGAAGGGTTTGGGCTGAAGATTAAAATCTAACGCAAATTAAGGTAAAAAAATTACAAGTGTCTCAGCGATTTTGAAGATTCCACCCCCGTAAGGGTGAAACGGGGGATGAAGTCATGGGAATAATGAAATCGTCTAGAGACTTGAAATTTTGCACATAGATACTTTATACTGTGCAGGCATCCACTAAGAAAGGATTTTTGGCAATTCCACCCCTAAAGGCGTGAAATAGGGGATGAAAGTTTGTATGAAAGTCGGTCAGTTTTGAAGTTAGAATTGGGAGAAGGGTTTGGGCTGAAGATTAAAATCTAACGCAAATTAAGGTTTCTTTGGGCTTTCCATCCTTGGGGGCAGATCATGGGGGATGAAATGTTGTGTACAAAAGTAATTCTTTTACAAAGAAAAATTATTAAAAATATAAGTATAGGTGTATACATCTTATTATAATAGTAAAGTAATATTGCAAGCAAATCAAGTATGTTGACTTGGCTCGCGAGGTTGTCGACATGTGGGACGTGGACACAGCAATAATTTTACCGATAGTCGTGTCAGCCAATGGCTTAATAGCCACGAGCCTCGACCAACACCTTAGGAGGTTCTCGATAGGCGGCTGGGTCAAGGGCCTGATCCAGAAAGCAGTACTGCTGGACACGGCTCGTAATGTAAGGAGGTTCCTCTCTCTGGAGCCCTGGCCGCCGGTAGCTTGGACCCTGTTCCCGATACCGGTGGGGCTCTATTTTTATATTTTGAAATGTTTTATTTTTGATAAAAAAATATATTTGTAAAATAGTAAATAAGCAAGTTTAATGAATAAAGGAAATATTAATGAACATATCTAACAAGGCCTCTGCAAGTTGGCTTCAGCCCCTGGCACGCCTTTCACAGGTCCGAGACCCTAAGGTCCCGAGAAATTTAAAGAAAGAAAAAAATACTCAAACAAGAAAAGGTCCACACTGACAAAATCAAAAATACTTAAAGGATGTTAGTAAAAATATATCTTAAAACCTATGTTAGTACTTACATACTAGGATGTTAGTGGCAATGTATCTTATGACCTACGTTAGTACTTATAAACAAAAGACAAAAGATATTTATTTCAACTGGGCACTTTTGAATGTCACAATTTAAATTTAAATGGAATACAAGTTGATTCTACCGTGCATTCGGAAAGTAGCTAGTTATGGAGAAGAATGCACAAGAAACTCCATACTTTTTAAATTTACATGGAATAAAAGTTGATTCTACCGTGCATTCGGAAAGTAGCTTGTTATGGAGAAGAATGCACAAGAAACTCCATACTTACTCTTTAAAAAAAAAAAAAGATTTTTACAATATTTAGTACATACATTAATAAATTCACATATGTGAGGACAATGCACCCAGAATAGCATCACACACTATACTATGTAAAGGTATAAAGTATTAAAATTACTCACACATGTACTGTGCAGTTATATAATAGGTACTAGAAAAACATCAACATCCGAAGCAGTTAAGTTATGACCAATCCCAACTGACGGCGCCCGTTCACGAACATGACGCATGAATCGGCACCACCCAGCTCAACCATCATGAAGGGAACCGAATGATCCAACACACGCGCCACCATCAGAGAGACATTTGAGAGAGCATGACACACTCAACTGCCAGGGCACACACAAGTCAACGAACGACACATAGGTATAGCAAATGGTAGATTTACAGTTGGGTACATAGTCCCCACACACGTGCTGTGCAGCTATACAATACTAAAAGAAATCGAGTCTATACAACACAAACATAAACATATCATTTGTTTTTGCGCCCTAGTGGTCGTGGAGCAGGACTAGCATTGAGCCAAGCATTTTAATCAGTGATATAAACTGAAGTGATATAAACTAGGATATAAGTAACAATGTGGATTTTGATCTATTAGTACTTACTTTGTGTCCTGTTGATGCGAATAGGTTTGCTCTCTATAAATTGAATCACAACATATCTAGTTCAAAAGTTATATTTAAGTCCGTGTACACACTGGTGTGCTCTACGCTTTCGCCTACTCCTTCGGTGAATATATGCATGATGTTTTGGCAAACTCTAGTTTACCCTGGAAAGAAAACATCTGTTACATTGGTAGTAAGGTTTGTCACGTTTTTGACTCTAAATTCTCATTATGGTCCTTCGAGCCGGCAGGAATTCCATGTGGGACTGGCAGTGAGTGTACCCTACACTCACTGCCAGACACAGACTCACAACACTGATCAGAGATGGCTAAAGGTGTCATGGCCACAGTCAGGAGTAATGAGACAAAAACATAAAATTCTAATCTGATTAATTAAGAATTGTTTACAGCTTACGTACTGTTTTTAACCGACTTACCAAAAAGGAGGAGGTTCTATGTTCGACTTCTTGTTTTTTTTTTTTTTTTTTTTATGTATGTTCACCGATATCTCCGTCAATTGTGGACCGATTTTGAAAATTAGGTATTTTTTTGTTTGAAAGAGTATGTTTCGGAATTGGTCCCATTTTAATTTGGTGAAGATCTGATGAAGAACTTCGGAGATATACAACATAACACTTCAATAAATTACGGCAAAACTCTCGGGATTGCAGCAATCGCATGTCTGTTTATTGTATATACCATTTCATAACATAACATCACGCCAGTACGCACTAAAGGGGTACGCAGATCTCTCATTTCACTGGTTATTTTCAAGTTTCATGTTATTTGAGTGATCTATTCTGGCGTTATAGAGTATCTTAATAAACAACTTGCCTATTTTAGGTAGGTACAACTAAAAAGGGATAAATTATTTTTCTCTTTGTAGTTGAAAATTGTTTGTTTGGAAGTCGGTAGTATTTTTTTGCAAAAAAGTTTTTTATGCCTTAATACACTCTAATGTACAAATTTATCTGTGTCCTATGCATGTAAGATGCAACCAAACAGTATTATAACAATATCCAGAGGTAATATTGAACAGTGTTCGACAATCACAAGGATCCATCATACAATTCTCTATGGCTTACAAATAGTGATAAACTTTGTGTATCTAACATTTATGCCTCTGAAACCATCCTCGATATTTCCTCGGCGTTTCTGAAATTTGCTACATACAGGGTTTCATTCGCCGCTGTTCGAAAACCGATTCGATTTGCCTCGATTTATAGTGTAGAGCGAATCTATTCGTAAGCGTAGTAGACTCAGTTCTATTCAGAGTTGCAATCAGTCTGCATTTGTGTTGTGTCATAACATCATGCCTGTATTGATGGAAGGTTTGCAGAGGTGACCCATATTTTAACATGTTAATTATATTAAAAATGCCCATGTAATCGTGGCAAGGCTGCCACAAAACTTAATTTTAAATGTAGAACATTTTTAAGTATTCTTCACTAAGTCGTTAAAACTGAGTTCTCCAGTGAAGTGGTTTTAAGAATCTAGACTTTCACGGGAAGTTTTTCTTTAAAGATTGTTAGTAATTTAGGCCTGTTTTTTTAGAGTTCCGTACCCAAAGGGTAAAAACGGGACTCTATTACTAAGACTCCGCGATCCGTCTGTCTGTCTGTCTGCCCGTTTATCTGTCTGTCTGTCCGTCTGTCACCAGGCTGTATCTTATGAACCGTGATAGCTAGACAGTTAAATTTTTTACAGATGATGTATTTCTGTTGCAGCTCTAACAACAAATACTAAAAACAGAATAAAATCAATATTTAAGTAGGGCTCCCATACAACAAACGTGTTTGTTTTTTGCTGTTTTTTGCGATAATGGTACGGAACCCTTCGTGCCCGAGTCCGACTTGCACTTGTTCGGTTTTTATTCTTAGGGGATGTCCATAAACTGTTAAAACTGTAGCCCAAAATTCTCGTAATTATAAACCGACTAGCTGACCCGGCAAACTTTGTTTTGCCATAAAAAGACCAAACATTTATCTGCCCTACCCTACCCTACCCTACCCTACCCTACACTACCCTACCCTACCCTACCCTACCCTACCCTACCCTACCCGACCCTACACTACCCTACACTACCCTACACTACCCTACCCTACACTACCCTACCCTACACTACCCTACCCTACCCTACCCTACCCTAACCTACCCGACCCTACACTACCCTACAATACTCTACCCTACAATACCATACACTACCCTACTCTACCTATATAGCCTATGTCCTTACCCAGGTCTCAAACTATCTTCATACCAACTTTCATCTAAATCGGTGCAGCGGTTTAAGCGTGAAAAGGTAATAGACAGACAGACAGACAGACAGAGTTACTTTCACATTTATAATATTAGTATGGATTACATTCCAATAGCATTATCATTAAAATAATTGCAAAAAGTCATAAATGACGGAATGCGATTGAACCATTTTTGACGTTTGTTATCTGAAACATTATTAATCCTAGAAGAAAAAGCTGGTGCTTTTAACGTGGCCTATACCACAGGCCTTGGAATTGTAAGAGCAGTGGGGGCCCAGTGGTAACGGCCCTAACTTACGTGGGTTCGAACCCAGGCTGGTTCTTTACTTTGTGGAAATTATTTCATCAACACTGCTCTAAAAACAGTGAAGGATAACATTGTGAAGAAAACTGCATGTCCTAGAACCAAAAATCCCAAGACATGTGACATCCACCAACTGGACCCGCGTGGTGGATCACGGCCCATTCCCTCTCACAGAGAGGATGCCTGTGTACCAGCAGTGGCAACGTTAAAAGGCTGATGACGATGATGATAATAATCCCATAGGTAACGTTTATAATGCCCAGATAAAAGCTATTCAATGATAGTGTAGCTTCATATATCCCTTACCTTGCATTAGAGAGATCCAGTCCTTTAATCTATCTTAAACCTTAAGAGGAAATTGGCAGAGAGCGCCGCCTGAATATCCTTAGTAAAAAGTCATAATTCGAGGTTTGACTTTTTTGATTAATATTTGTCAAATTTGTACATAATTATTGCCTCTGTTGACAGCGCAATTTTTTACATTTTTTTGAGGGTTATAGTGCTTCTAAAGATAGTGTATTGTCAAAAAGGAGAAACATAGGGGCATAGTATATACCTTTAATTTTCAGTTTATGGAAAATCTTTTAAATTGGTCCAATATAGGAGGAGGAAATAGACGAGAGCCTAACCTCGAATTATGGCTTTTTACTAAGGAAATTCAGTCGGTGCTCTCTGCCTATCTTGAAGGATTTTTAAAAAAAATTACATATCTCTTGCTTTGTAAGTACACCCTTACACCCCTGAATGCCGGGATGTATGACTATCATTACAGCATAGGTTTTGGAATTTGAAAAAAGAACTGTCATACTCTACTGCACGAAGAATATTTTAAAAAAGTTAATATTTTTTTTCTCGGTATCCATTAATTACTCGAATCGGAATCTAGACAATTTATTTTATAAAGATTTTATTTTAAATATGGAACTATTTGTTTCCACATCGTATGTTAGATGGAATCGATTTAAAAATCAAACTGGCCAGCAAGATTTGACGCGCTCGCGTGCGTGAAAAAAAAAAAGGCAGTCTACTAGTAGGCGCGAAAGCATCGCGAAAATAATTAATTTTCTTGTTTGAGTTCTTTTTCAAAAGTTTTAAACATGTCTAGTGACGAAGACATAGATCTAACGCCCGATTTTATTAAAGAAAGGGCAAAAACAGTTGTCGAAAATATATTACCGCCGAACTCGAAAGAAAGATATTATGTAAAGGCATACGACGAATTTATGAAATGGCGGTCAGAAAAAAAAGTGAAATCTCTTTCTGAAAGTGTTTTTATATCATATTTTGATGAATTATCTAAGAGGCTACAACCTTCCAGTTTATGGTGCTTTTATTCCATGCTAAAATCTACAATGATGACAAAACATGACGTGAATTTGAAAGATTTTTCTAAACTTACTGCTTTCTTGAAAAGGCAGTCTGACGGCTTTAAAAGCAAGAAATCGAAGGTACCAGGCCCCTCAGAAAGTATTGCGAAAAAAAGTTTTTATATATGGGAGACTGGCCAGTTATAATGTTTTTCGAAAATATGATTATTTATAAGTAAAAATAAGTAAGTTCCAATTTCAAAATTTCCCTCCACATTTTTTGCGAGTTAATTCAAAGTATTGTGTCTCACTGAAATATGGATCTGCGCCGGGAACATTTTAGAGCTATGATTTTATACGATTTCAAGTGTCGCCTGAAACCGGATGAATCGTACGATAGACTTCAAATGGCATTCATGGATGAAGGCCCTTCCAAGGCAACCGTGTATCGTTGGTATAACGAATTCAAGCGCGGTCGACCAACTTTGGGGGATGACGAAAGAAGCGGTCGCCCTTTGACGGCTGTTACCGAAGAAAACGTGCTAGCAGTGAAAAATTTAATCCAAGACAATAGGCGAATTACATATCAGGAGATTCAACACATATTGAAGATTGGATCGGGAAGCGTTCACGAGATTCTACACAGCCATCTTCGCGTGAGGAGGATAGTATCACGCTGGGTGCCGCACAACCTCACCGATGCTCAGAAGCAGGCCCGGGTGGAATGGTGCCGTGATATGCTTAACAAATTTGAAGCAGGCTCGTCTCGGCGTGTTTACGACATCGTTACAGGTGATGAGTCCTGGATTTATCAATACGACCCAGAAACCAAGCGCCAGTCGACTGTTTGGGTGTTTCAAAATGAGCCAACGCCTACCAAAGTGAAGCGATCTAGAAGCGGGGGTAAGATTTTGATCGCTAGCTTTTTTAATTTGACTGGCCACTTGGTATCAATTCCCTTACGGGATCAAAGAAGCATTAATGCCGAATGGTATACTACCAAATGTTTGCCAGAAGTTTTCTCTGTTATAAGCAACAAGCGACCAAACACAGGGCTCCGCGGGCTACTGCTCCACCACGACAATGCACCTGCGCACACCGCACTCAAAACGAGGGACTTCCTGGACAGCACGCCAGTCAAACTCCTGGGTCACCCTCCTTACAGCCCTGATCTAGCACCGTGTGACTTCTTTTTATTCCCAAAAATAAAAAATCAGCTCAAAGGGATACAATTTTCGTCGCCGGAAGATGCGCTGGCTGCGTTCGAGCAGGCTGTAAACGAGGTGTCTGCGGCGGACTGGAAAAAGTGTTTTGAAAACTGGTTTAGGCGCATGAATCTTTGTATAGAGGCTGGTGGAAAGTACTTTGAAAAGATTTAATAAAAATATATGTACGTATAGAACAATTTTTTTTATTTTCGCAAAACTTTCTGAGTGTCCCACGTATTTACTGCAGAAGAAGTACAGAAATTCTTAAATGAAGCTCCGGATGAAATTTATTTAGCAATAAAGGTACCTACGTATTTACTTGCCCTTTTTAATAAGTTACCAAAATATTTCACAAAAATACTATGCGAATTTGGTGCCTTTAATACAACTTATGTCTTTTTTACAGGTTGTTCTAATTTTTGGGATATCGGGAGCCTGCAGAACCGTGGAATTGACAAACTTGACAATAGAAAATGTAGAAAAACATAACAAATTACTACTCATAAAACTGCCTAACACGAAAACTAAAATTGACCGGTCATTTGTTGTGCATGAAGAATTTGCAAATTATGTTGAAAAATATCAAGCTCTTCGGCCTGAAAACGTGGATACAAATCGTTTTTTTCTTAATTACAGTAAAGGAAAATGCCACAGACAAGTAATAGGAAAAAACAAATTTACTGGCATGCCAAAGCAAATAGCCACATATTTAAAACTGAGTAACGTAGAGTTATACACCGGGCATTGCTTTCGCAGGACATCAGCGACTCTATTGGCTGATTCGGGAGCCAACCTCACTCTGTTAAAAAGGCACGGCGGCTGGAAGTCCAGCAAAGTGGCCGAAGGTTATATCGAAGATTCGATGGCAAACAAAAGCAAAATTACTTCTAAAATAACAGAAAATATAAACTTGAAATCACCACGTCAAAGCACATCATCTGAGCCATTTTTTAATGAAGAAAATAGTACCAGTCAACTGCCGCCATTTACGATGCAAGAACCTCAAGTCACTCAAACTCAAGTCTTATCATCACAAACTCATATTCAAACTATAAATATTCCTAAAAAGAACGTGACCATATCTCTTACAAATTGTAATAATTTTACTATTAATTTTAATTAAATACACATTTTTTTCTTCTTAATAAATGTTCATTGAAACCTGCTGTCTTGTTGTTTACTTACCTCACAATCGATATGTAAAGCAGAGTATTTATCTCGGGCGTAAGCATCAATTGCATACTCGGGTTAATTAGCGCCTTCGCTTCGCTCAGGCGCCAAAAACCTCGTATGCAATTGATGTCATACAGCCCTTGGTTAATAATCTACTATAAACCAATCACCTATTTTTAACTTCAGTATTACTTCATTGATCTATTTATTTGCTACAACTACTTACAATAAATTATTACTAATTAAAATACATACATACATTATTTAGGCACTAAACCTTTCTACCATTAAGAAGAATGAACATACTAAAAATATTGTCATTATTAACAATGTGCAATTGCCACAGACATAAATGTAACTAGATGACGCGATTGTATGTACTTCGCGTGTCAAAAATGGAGTAAAATTATGGTCAATTATCCATAATTTGAGGTTTTCATTTAGCATTATCGGCACCGGATATCCACCGAAACCTAGAAAAATGCTTTTTTATGCCATATTGAGCTATAAAGACAAAAAAAGTTGCCCGAGGCATTGGCAATGTTTTCTGTCATTGGTAAGTAAATTCGTTTTTTAAATTGTGTGTGAAAAAGTGGCACGCTTGGTTTTCATATAGATGGAGGGACTTGCGTTATCTAGTTAGATTTATGTCTGTGGTAATTGCTATAGGCTTCCTATCAACAAACGATATGTACACTAACTTTTTCTCTTTACAAGAAGTTCGAGATGGTCCGTTAACGGCACGGTTACACCACGGAAAGATGGAGCCGTGTGGAATTGACTCTTTTTAGCGGAAAAAGACACGCCTGGGGTGACTGATTTTGACTGATTTGTTTTATGTTTTCTTATTTTTCGGCAGTCGGTGTTCCCGTTTTCTTTTCTTCGTTTTTTGACAACGCGACGAACGACCATCTACTACTTATTAATTTATTTACGAGTACCCACCGTTCTACATAAGTTCGTGTATCAAGAACTATGATTAACTTGTATTTCTATATGATAATTGTATAGCATTCTTTTTGATAAATAATTGTTTTAAGGAGACGACAATCGCCAACGAACTTGAGGAAACAAAATGCGCATCCGTTTGACAACCGCGTGACTCAGAATTCAGTAGTTTTTTGTACTATCATTATTATTCTATGACTTAAAAAAAGCCTTGGATCAAAATGTAGATAACAATGAAGATAATGATAATGTACAATCAAGTATATATAATTTTTTTTTTAACTTTAGGTACCCCACACTAGGATTTTTTTTCCTGTATCGTGGGTGCGTTTACAAACATTTAAACTCACATACACAACACCCAGAGCCGGAACAACTATCTGTAGGTTATACAAATATTTGTTCCGTGCGGGAATGGAACCCGCGACAGCAGCGCAGCAGCCGATCGCTCAACCACTACGCCAACCGTGTCGTCGATTGTCTTTGAGATGGTGACAACTTCATTAAAATACGCCCGGCGGTTTTGGTGCGATTGTCGTTTTTTTGTCCGTGTTAGTCATAACTTTGTTAGACGAATAAAACTCAAAATGTTTTTAGATCAAATTACTAAGAAAATGGTCAAAAGTAACACATTGTTTCAAAAAAATTACGACGGGTCATTTAGACCGGGTGATTCTCATTTTAAAATCAGCTACTGAGGGGTATCTGCGCCTTAAACCGTTACCGTTGTGACTGTTTCTTTGTTGGTCCCATATTTTAAGTCAGTTCCTCAGCTCGATTCAATAAATTTGTCAGTTATAATAATAATACCAGGCTTTAACTGTCTCACAGCAGGGCAAAGGCCTCTTATATTACCTCCAGAATTGATCGAGGGTTTTTTTTAACCGACTGTGCAAAATAGGAGTACGTTCTACGTTAGAATGATGTTAGTTTTTCTTATTTTTTGTGTATGTTCACCGATTTCTCCGTCAATTATGTACTGATTTTGTAAATACTTTTTGGTTTGAAAGAGTATGTTCCCAAATGAATGAATGAATGAACAAATTCGGAGATATACAACAGAACTTTTCACTATCGACAGCAAATCTCTCGGGATTGCTGCGTTAGCTTGTCTGTTTATTGTTTATACCATTTCATAACATAACATCACGCCAGTACCTCGAAATCGGTACGCAGATGTATACCACCTTGGAATACTCTCATTTCACTGGTTATGTTCAAGTTTCATGATATTCCGGCAATCATAAAAAAATACAACTGACTTCAAAATAAATATAAAACAATACAAAGTGAAAAATAACTTCTTTTTCGGAAGTCGGTGTCAAAAAACGTAGAAAAGAAAACAGGAACACTGACTTCCGAAAAATAAGACCCAGGCGTGTCATTTTTCCGCTAAAAAGAGCTAATTCCACCCGGCTCCATCTTTCCGTGGTGTAACCGTGACGTTAACGGACCATCTCGAACTTCTTGGTGTTACGTTGACATCGACCCTTAGTTAGCTGCAAAAGTTCAGTTAGCTGCAAAAAAGTTGGGGATTCTTGCAAAGGTGAGACGGTACTTCACGCCTGAACAGCTGCTCAACTTGTACAAAGCGCAAGTTCGGTCATGCATGGAGTACTGCTTTCACCTCTGGGATGGATTTGCCAAATACCAGCTTGATGCATTTGAGTCGATTGACAGACGGGCCAAGAGACTTATTGGCAACGACGCACTGGTCGCGTCAAAGCTCCAGAGCCTCGAACATCGACGCCGAGTTGCCAGCCTGTCAGTTTTTTATCGGTTACATTTCGGGGAGTGTGCGACGGAACTGCACAATTTGATTCCACCTAGCCCTTTCAATCATCGGACTAAAAGACAAACGGCCATGCACCATCGGTACATGGTGGACATCCCTCCCATACGCACAAAGCGTTTTGCTAATACTTTCATTGTGCGCACAGCTAAGGAGTGGAACTCCCTTCCGGGATCTTTGTTACCTAATAGCTACAACCTTGGGGTCTTTAAGTCAAGAGTGAATAGGTTTCTTCTAGGCAAGCGTACTTCATCGTAGACCACATCATCGCTTAACATCAGGCGAGATAGTGGACAAACGCGAGCCTATAGAAAAAAAAAGATGAAACATTTTGTAGTTTTTTTATTATTTGTAAATCCTAAATCTGATATATGTCATCTAAACGCCGAGATACTTGTCTGAGTTTTTCCTAATGAATACATAGTCAAGTAAGGTAGTTTTGTCTGCTGATTAGTTCCGACTTCCAACTTCTTCGGACAGAAGATCATTGCTTATTTGATCACGGTGGAATACACAGCTTGTCAAGGAGGGAGGGTCAGCAAAAAAACTGATTTGTTTTATGTACGGTTCCAATAAAATGACCAATATGAATTGGATGTAGTATTGTATTGTAGTCTAAACAAAGATATACTATGTTAAGAAAATTATATTTAATAAAATTAATAATAACAGCGATTGTATTATATTATTGGGAAAACAGAGGTATGCAGCTACCGGGTAATAAGAGGCGAGTCTTTTTTATACCTCAAATATAAGAAAAAAAACTCAGAACAAACACAAATATTTATTGAAAGATAGAAAAGAAAGAAAGAAAACTAGTTTATTTGGCACACACATATACACACAATGCAGGTACAAATACAAGGGAGCTTAATTTTAAAACAATTTCATACATAGACGTACGTACGTGTTACGTATCGGAACGAATACATATTTCAATTTTTGCTTGCGTTAATACTGCGTTAGTTTAGTAACTGAGTAGCTGTTAATAGCGCCCACCCCAGGAGCGAAACACAAAATGAGTTTCATAACAATAACTTTGGTTTATTTATAGGAAGAAACTAGACAACAAAAGTTTATTATTTTAGACAAAAGAACTAAGTTTTATAGAGTATACATATTCACGAGACGGCTGATCAAAACCAGATGTATACTCCAACTGCTCAGCATGATTTTCTTCTTGTTTACGTCTTTTTAGTTCGCTTATCAAGCAGTCGTGTTTTTAACCCGACTGCCGAAGGAGGGTAATGTGTTTATCAGTCTATGTATGTATGTAATATTGATGATTCATACGTCAATCGATTCGTCTTAACCCTGCGAGTGTCATAGGCTACATTAAAATTGGACAATAGAAAAATGGCGGATTTTGGGCGCCATATTGTGGGGGCCCAATTTTTTTTTTCTTGCAAACCCATCGTGTTGGGTATCAAAATAAAGAGTTTTAAGAGGTGATTTCAAAAATGTATAACACTTATATGTTTCAATGTATCTAATTCGAAAAAAACTTAAATAAAAAGTAAAAAAAAAACAATCATAAAATCAAAAAACCCGACTGCATCAAAAGCGAACTAAAAAGTTGTACACAAGGAAAAAATCATGCTGTGCAGGATATTTTTTCCTTGTGTACAACTTTTTGTTCGCTTTTGAAGCAGTTGGGTTTTTTGATTTTATGATTTAATTTTTGATTTTATGAATTAACTTTATTTTTTTATAACTTTTTAGTTAAAATTTTTTCTAGTATTTGGTTCTTTTAAACATGTAAGTATTATATATTTGACAACCAAAATATGGCACCCAAAGCCACAATTCTTCTAATTAACCGACTTACCAAAAAGGAGGAGGTTCTATGTTCGACGTCTTGTATGCTTTTTTTTTTTTTTTTTTTTTTTTTTTATGTATGTTTTCCAATTTAATGTAGCCAGTGACACTCGCAAGGTTAAAGGCGAATCGATTGACGTAATAATCATTAAAATCGGCCAACGCGTTTGCTCTCTAGAATAGATAGTAACAAACATACATACGGAAACTGATAAACACAATAGCCTCCTTCTGCAGTCGGGTAAAAAGTCCATTGCATAAATTCTAATACAGGGCTGCAACTGAGAAGCGAAAAAAATCATACATTTTCACAATGCCCTATCCGGGATAGAAGATTTGAATTAGAACCCCACGCATAGTAGTCGCATTTGCAACCACTTAACCAACGAAGCAGTCACAAAAATAAATGATAAATCACTCAATTTTACACATACGTGCTGTTTGTCTTTACGGAAATCGGTTATATGTTCCATATCTCGACAACTGCTGAATCGATTTTGAAGAATCTTGTCCTGTTCCGTAAGTTGAGAGATACCTTATTGTATAAATGATCACGATCCGATTACTAGTTTCAGAAAAATTCGTGGACATACATACATTCAAACAAACATAATTATTATGTATGTTTGTTTATAAGTGTATGTATTAGATACTTATGAAATTTGACACACGTGTTACGTGCCCTGCCTACACCAAATCAGCTGAATAGCGACATGATATGGAAATTACGTCAAACGGATGTTTCTACATAAAATTCCAACACGCTACCTGCTGACTCAGCGAACGGACGCCTCGTGCCGCCGAGTGGCCACCTACTTCCAAATCTGCTGACACCGCATCCACGTTTAGCATGACTTATTGTATCGTAATAAAATAGAATATGATTGGTAATTCACTTCGGTACTAGCATCGTCCGAAATTAGACTTAAATACTAGTATAAGTTAAACTGTAATTTTAATCTTAATTAAAACCTTTATAAATAATTTTGGTTTTTTTTAAGTCCTCCGGCTGCCACCTTCATAATTGGCGCAGTCGGTAGGATATTCGAGGCAGTGCGCGGCGCGGTATAGATTTCCAAAAATCGTTTATCTGCTGAGTCCGATAGTCGCTGTCGGTATTTCCAAATACCTCGTCGAATATCCGAACTTGAGAAGACGCAGCTGAGGACGTATCCAGCCATCGATACACCAAGGAAAACCATGTATATGTAAGTGCTTGAAACTTTCTTTGAGTGTTGCTCCCGACTCCTTCCTTTTAACCCCTTATATAATATTAATTCAAAATTTTTCATCCAAGGGAAGCTAGGGCAAAGTCTGTCTCTTCCAGACAGATAAATAGGACTAGGGAAGTAGATTTAAATAGATTTATAGATTCAAATAGTTTAGGTTTAGATACATTATTTAGTAGTGACGAAATGGAATTGAACCCCGATACTATCTTTAAGGCCTTACGCCCAGTGCCAGAGTTTGATGGAAATCCGAATGTTCTAACACGTTTCATTAAAATTTGTGATCAACTCGTAATACAATACGTCAGAAATGACCCGAACTACGAGTTCACTAACCTATGTATAATAAACGGTATCTTAAATAAAATCACGGGATCTGCAGCTACAACCATAAATTCTAATGGTATACCTGAAAATTGGCAAGGGATCCGCGACGCTTTAATTAACAACTTTTCCGATCAAAGGGACGAGACCGCCCTTTATAATGACATGTCCTTACTAGCCCAAGGAAACAGCACTCCACAGGAATATTATGACAAATGCCAGACCCTTTTTAGTACTATAATGACTTACGTCACCTTGCATGAAAATATAGCTACTACCATCGAAGCAAAACGCGACCTTTATAGGAAACTGACGTTACAATCTTATGTCAGAGGTCTTAAAGAACCTTTAGGGTCCCGTATCCGATGTATGAGACCCGAAACTATAGAAAAGGCTCTGGAATTTGTACAGCAGGAATTAAATGTCATGTACCTACAGCAACGCAACGAAAGTATTCCTGAGCGACGTAACCCGACACAGCAAGCGCATTTAACCCATAGAATGCCTCCAGCGGTCCTTATGACCACGCCCAAACCTTTTAGCTTTGCGAATGCAGGCACGAGCTGGCATAAGTCTATGCCCGCGCCGCCGCAGCAGCAGCAGCAATGGAGGCCACCCTTCCAGCATAATCAGGTACCTCATCGTGCCCCTAACATGGTTAGTCGAACCCAGCAAATGTTTCGTGCACCCCCGCCAAACTACCATCCCCAGAGTAACATATTTAGATTACCGAACGCAAACCCGTCAGCGCAATATACAGGTCCGAAACCGATGAGCGGCGTTAGTCACTTCGTACAAAAACCAATAGGGTTACCAGGAAATAATTGGCAAAGATCAGGGAACCCACCACCTAGTAATTACTTCAAGACACGAGAAATGAATTTTAACGAGATGACAGACCCTGAAAACGCTTATTATTACCCCGACTATTACTATGAACAGCCTGACTATTCCTGTTACTATGACTATCCCGACTTTTATTACTACAATCAAACCGAGCCCGATAGTATTTTGTATGTACAAGATGACACACAGCCGCAGAGTACTAACAACGCGAATTGCTTAGAAGCACCAAAGCCTACCTCTAGTGCTAATCCGGATTTTCTCAAGGAAATGGATCAAAAAGGGTTAAAATAGAGTTAAATATACAATCTAAAAGGGAGTTACGTTACATTCAGATATCGGACCCACCACTTAAGTTATTAGTAGATACCGGGGCTAACCAGTCTTTTATTAGTCCTGAGGCAGTCGAGCAATACTTTTCACACATACCTTTGAATTTTGACCCCTTTGAAGTAACAAATGCCCGTGTAACTAGTACACACAACCATTCAATTACTGTTCCGAATTTTCCTGAATTTAATAACCCTACGAATGTTAAGTTTTTCATTTATAAGTTTCATAATTATTTCGACGGACTAATAGGCCTAGATTTACTTGACGGAGCACAGATTGATCTTAAAAATAACTATTTAATTACAGATTTTACAACTATACCTATTCGGTTTTATCAATGTAAAAAGTCCAGTTATCAGGAAACCATTCCCGCGAACTCGTCAAAACTATTAAATATTCCTATCTATAGCCCAGACGGTGACGTTTCCATAGCTCAGCAAATACACAGTAATTGCATTATACATGAATGCATTACTCGCGTTACCGACTGTACGGGCATCGTTGAAATTGAAAACCCGACCGATTATGATTCACTCGTTACATTTGAACGCCCTTTACAAGCAGTGATATTTAATAATGAGTGCACTAGCACTAAACAAGATCCTAAGCGCGTTAAAGAAGTTTTATCTCGATTGCGTACAGATCATTTAAATATTGAAGAAAAAACTAACTTAGAGACTTTATGCAGTCGTTTTGCTGACGTATTCTATGTAGAGGGAGAACCTTTGACTTTTACAAATAAAATAAAGCACCATATCAGGACGACCGACGAACTTCCAGTTTATACGAAAAGTTACCGCTACCCATTTGTTCACCGACAAGAAGTTAGAGACCAAATTACTAAGATGCTGGACCAAGGTATTATACGACCTTCTGAATCAGCCTGGAGCTCGCCTATCTGGGTAGTTCCTAAGAAAGCAGATGCATCAGGCAAACAAAAGTGGCGCATAGTAGTAGACTTTCGCAAACTGAATGACAAGACTATAGACGACAAATACCCGATTCCAAACATCAACGATATACTTGACAAGCTTGGTAAATGCCAGTATTTTAGCACGTTAGACCTTGCATCAGGATTTTATCAATGCCAAATGGATCCAGACGATATTCCGAAGACAGCTTTCAATGTAGAGCATGGGCACTTCGAATTCTTGCGTATGCCCATGGGTTTGAAAAATTCCCCATCTACTTTTCAAAGAGTAATGGACAATGTGCTCAGAGGCTTACAAAATGAGATCTGTCTGGTATACCTTGATGACGTAATAATATTTAGCACATCGTTGCAAGAACACATGATTAATCTAGAGAAAGTATTTAAAAGATTGCAGGAATCTAACTTCAAAATCCAGATGGACAAGTCCGAGTTTTTAAAATTAGAAACCGCGTTTTTAGGACACATAATCAGTGGCGAAGGTGTTAAACCTAATCCTGATAAAATAGCGGCTATAGAAAAATACCCATTACCTAAAACCACGAAAGAAATAAAACAGTTTCTCGGATTATTAGGTTATTACAGGAAATTTATCCCGGACTTTGCCCACGTCACTAAGCCTATGACTAAATGCCTTAAAAAGACTAATAAAATAACTTTCGACTCTGAATACATTAACTGTTTTAACAAATGTAAGAGCTTACTGACAAACGACCCCATCTTACAGTACCCCGACTTCACTAGGGAGTTTATATTAACAACAGACGCTTCAAATATAGCTATAGGCGCAGTACTCTCGCAAGGTACCATCGGGTCAGATAAACCCATCTGTTACGCCTCAAGAACTTTGAACGATAGTGAAACCAATTATAGTACTATCGAGAAGGAGCTTTTGGCTATAGTATGGGCTACAAAGTACTTCAGGCCTTATTTATTTGGTCGTAAATTTAAAATACTCACCGACCACAAGCCACTACAATGGATAATGAACCTTAAGGAGCCCAACTCAAGACTGACTAGGTGGAGACTTAAATTAAGTGAGTACGATTACACTATAGTCTACAAAAAGGGAAAGTATAACACTAACGCAGACGCATTATCCCGAGTAGAAATTAATAACGAGGAGACAGAGTCAATGTTAGCCAACCCTTCAGAGCGACCACCTTCTCGAACAGGTTCCACCACAGCCACTGCACATACCAGCTCTGAAAACCCTATTCTAGAAGTACCAATCACTGACGAACCTTTGAACAAATTTCACCGACAATTATGCATTACCATAGTAGGTGACATTAAACGACGTACAACCGCTACTAAACCTTTTGACACGCACACCCGGACATTTATTCAGGTTTCAGAATCGAACTTAGAACAAGACGTAGTAAATGCTATAAAAGAATACGTCAACCCTAAAGTTAAAACCGCTATAAAAATTACTCCACCCTTACGGATGTATTCAATTATACCCATAATCCAGAATAGTTTTAAAAGCTCAGCAATTAATTTAGTATTAGCCAAAACCGAACTAGAAGACGTTAAAGAGTACCTAAGACAGCAAGAAATCATAAAACACTATCATGAAGGGAAAACTAATCATAGAGGAATAAATGAGTGTCATCTCGCCCTATCCCGAAAATATTATTGGCCTAAAATGAGGGAAGAAATAACTAAATACATTAATGAGTGTACCATCTGCGGACAAACGAAATATGACAGGAACCCGATTAGACCTCAATTTAATGTAGTACCCCCAGCAACTAAACCCTTCGAATTAATACACATGGATCTATTCACAGCTCAAAACGAAAAGTACTTGACAGTGGTAGATGTTTTCTCAAAATATGGACAAGCGTACCATTTGAGAGATGGTACAGCAATTAGCATACTTCAAGCAGTTTTAAGTTATTGTACACATCATGGGTTACCGTTAACAATAGTGACCGATAACGGCACAGAATTCACAAACCAACTATTTTCCGAATTTACAAGATTACATAAAATCAACCACCATAGAACATTAGCACACTCTCCTAACGATAACGGAATCATTGAACGATTTCACTCTACGTTACTAGAACACCTACGTATTTTACGATTACGTCAAAAGGACGAACCCGTAATCAACCTCATGCCTTATGCCTTATTAGCCTATAATAGTTCAGTTCACAGCTTCACCAAGTGTAGGCCACATGACATAGTTAGAGGACACTTTGACCCAAGAGACCCCCTTGACATTAACATGACTGAACACCTAATGCAACAATATATTATGACACACCGAGACCAGATGAAAACTGTATACGACCTTATCAATGACTTTACTCTTGCTGACCGTACAAACATCATACGAAATAGGAATAAGGACAGAGAGCCCGAAATAGAATACCAACCGGAACAACAAATATTCATTTCTAACCCAGCAGCCAACCGACAAAAATTAGCACCACGCTACACACATGACACTGTTCTAGCTGACCTTCCGATTCATATATATACCTCCAAAAAGAAAGGTCCCGTAGCTAAGTCTCGACTCAAACGTATCCCTAATAAATCAAAATTGTTACAGGATACTGCTGGCAATGTTAGCCCAACAAATAACGGCGCTCGAGATAAGACTTGAAAGCTTGGACAATGGACCCGGACTTTTACCTTTTAACCTTGGACAAACAAGGCTCATTACACATTACCACACCTTCCTACAATACATAGACTTAACTGACATTGAACACAGACTTGATTCTGTAATGTCTCAACTCGACTATTTCCAGACTAAACTAGACAACCAATCCTTCCTCTTGTATGAACTTCAAATCAACCATTTAACTAATAAGTTAACTGAAACCAGTTCACAGTTAAAAACACTAGAACCCGGTCGTAGTAAAAGAGGTCTTGTAGACGGATTAGGGTCCGTTATAAAAAGCATTACCGGAAACCTAGATCATACGGATGCCCAAAAATATAATAATGCAATCAATCTTTTAGAAAGTAACAACGATAAAATAGTATCAGAATTCAATGAGCATGTCAGTCTTAACAAAGTTTGGATCACCCGATACAGCGACATACTCTCAAAAATTGTTAGCAATCAAGAGAGGCTGAATAGTACCTTAGGATTAATCTTAGACGAGAAAACTAGTGCGAAAAATGACCTTATAAGATTCGCAAAGTTTGCCCAGTTGCTGACTATAATTAGCGACAATACGGAAGATTTATTTTTAGAAATAACTAGGATAGAAGATACCTTAGCTTTTATACGTGCATCGAGCACCCATCATAGTATGTTAAGCATAGATACTTTAAGTAACATGATTAAGCGATTAATATCTATTTACGGCCAGGATCAGTTAATAGATGCAGATCTAAGAGAGTATTATACTGTTATAAAACCCGGGTATTACTACACTAATAAAAAAAATTGTTATTATATTTAAAGTTCCAATAACCAGCTCCGATAAGTTCGAATTATACAGACTAGCGATAGTTCCCAATAAACTTATGTATACCTATATTCCTCCTTACCCTTTCCTTGCAACTAATGGGAAAGCTTTCAAGTACATAGAGGCTGAATGCCCGAAGTTCGGCCCATATCATCTCTGCGAAGAAGAAATCAACCGTCAACCAACAAGAGGACATCTAGATTGCATCCAAAGTCTCATCTACAACCAATCTTTGGAGAAATCTTGCCTGCCTACGAAGCTCACACTGACTAAGGCAGCCATGGAACAACTGGATGACAGACGTTATACGCTCATCTTCCCACAACCGACCCGGACGGAGCTACACTGCGAACGTCAAGAATTCATCTCCCTGCATGGAAGTTATCTCGCTACCATCCCGCAAAAATGTCTACTACGCACCGAGCGATTCATTATTACCAACACCAACGACTATATCAAAGGGCAGCCGCTGAAAATCACCGAAATACCCATAAACCTGAATATTGTTGAAGAAACCATCCCACATCTGAAGCTAAACCCACTGCACCTGAAAAGCCTACATGAAATCGAAGATAAAATCTTAATGCAACACCCAGTACAAATAGAACACGCAACGGCGGAAAATTTACTATACCATACGACGATTCCACTATACGTCATACTATTCAGTGCAACTGTACTGATCACCACAATCACTATACGTCGCTATAACGTTTGCACAAAACTTACGAAACCACAGAAATCAGATGTAAACCCCGAAAATCATCAATACGAAGATGCAGAATCACCCACAATCACGGAACAGACTCCAGCAACATTCTCGCTCAAGATTCTCAAATAGTTGCTGTTCTGAGGGGGGAGGTGTTACGTGCCCTGCCTACACCAAATCAGCTGAATAGCGACATGATATGGAAATTACGTCAAACGGATGTTTCTACATAAAATTACAACACGCTACCTGCTGACTCAGCGAACGGACGCCTCGTGCCGCCGAGTGGCCACCTACTTCCAAATCTGCTGACACCGCATCCACGTTTAGCATGACTTATTGTATCGTAATAAAATAGAATATGATTGGTAATTCACTTCGGTACTAGCATCGTCCGAAATTAGACTTAAATACTAGTATAAGTTAAACTGTAATTTTAATCTTAATTAAAACCTTTATAAATAATTTTGGTTTTTTTTAAGTCCTCCGGCTGCCACCTTCATAATTCACGTGTTTAGAAGCCCACATAGAGCAACATGTGGATATTGTGCAAATCCAACAATATTAGGGTTCCGAACCCAAAGGGTAAAAACGGGACCCTATTACTAAGACTCAACTATCCGTCTGTATGTCTGTCACCAGGCTGTATCTCATGAACCGTGGTATCTAGACACTTGAAAATTTCACAGATGTTGTATTTCTGTTACTGCTATATCAACAAATATCAAAAACAGAATAAAATAAATATTTAAGTTAGTCTCCCATACAATAAACGTGATCTTTTGTTGTTTTTTGCGATAATGGTTCGGAACCTTTCGTGCGCGAGTCCGACTCGCATTTGGCCGGTTTTAACAAAAATACGAATTGATAACCTCCATTTTTAGAAGCCGGTAAAAATATTCAAAACTTTGCCACACCCACTTAACATTCAATAAGAACAAATTACTAAATAAAATACCTACACTTAGCTATATAACAAAAGTATATTAAACACACGACCTAATGAAACTCCCTCTCTATTTACTTTAACAAAAGTTTGAGTTTCAACCTCAGTAGAATTTGTCAACCTTTTCCAATTTTCTTTAAGTACCTACCCACCTCTATGTCTTTGAAATAAAAGAAGGCAAAAGTAATCATAATGAGGCTTATAAAGCAGGACTTTCTTTCTGCAAATTAAAAGAGTGAGCAACGCTTTCCGAGGTTTGTATGCGGATGGGTGAGGATGTTAACGGGGACTGCCTATTCCATACTTAGACTTCTATTTAATCCGTTGGACGTGGTGTGGATGGATGAGCTGATTGGACGTGATGAGGGTTTATATCTCTAGCACATCGAGGTCACTACGTGCTATTTTCTTTTTTGGGCAGTCATCCAATGACTTCTCCTGCTCTGGGTGAAGCGAGAGGGCGTGTCAGATATACTGACTCAAACCAACCCGTGTTCCTTCAGTAGCTTGAGCCAGGGCCGCGGTAACTCTCTTTCAAATCCCAGACAGGCATTGGCCCTAGCGGACCCCGTCAGTTTTTGCTGACATCTCTTTGAGGCGCACGTGGAACACTACGCGCCGTCAACTCGGGTCTGGATCTTATCGGACGGCGAGCTACCCATTACTCACTGTCCACAAGCCCACACCTACGGTAGCCAAGAATCGCTAGCACCTCCCGTCACCCAGGGCGTCTCCTGCGGTGGCTTGGAGCGTGAGGGCGTCTCCCTCTCGCTTTCCGCCTCCTTCTTCGCGATCATTACTGCTTCGCAGAAGGAGGTGACAGCTTCCCATCCCCGTTCGCTCCGTACCACGGCCTGAAAACCAGAGTTGAACGGCGTGGTTGCTACGTGCCGTGGCAACCACGTTTAGCCGTTAGTCCCGGTTGTTATTGTAAGATCTTTATCAGTCCTTATGGTTAGACAGAAGTCACAAGCCAGAAAGTCTGACCTGACCAGTCTTGCAAACGGTTTCAGGAGGATGTTGAGCCTATATGGATTAAGCGGGGGAAATTTCAGGGTGACAGTTTGTGTTCACTTTGGTTCTACTTAGTCTTGAATCCTCTAAGTACACTGCTGGAGGATTCAGGTCTAGGCTATCGGTTAAGGAGAGATGGTCAGGTCATATCTCCCCTCCTTTACATGGATGATCTAAAACTGTTCACCCCCAACAAATTCCTACTGATGGAGCTACTAAAGGATGGAATTTGGTGTAGACAAATGTGCAGTCATGCAAAGCGAGGCAATGGAATTCGAGGGCACCCAGGTCAGACAGGCAGTCGCAGTATGCAAAATACTGGTATGTAGGTGCATTAGGTTAGACTGGAAGCTGGCCTCAAAATATTTAGAAAAAGCAGGCAGGTTGATTTTCTTTCAATGAGTCTGTAGACAAGTTCACTACTCACCTCGCTCAAGTGAGTGCACGCAATTCGAAAGTGAACTCATTTGTTTTTAAAGTAAATCATCGCCAATCCCACAATAACCCAGGTAATAAAGTCTTTGCTGCGGAAAAAAATCCTAGTTAAGTAATTTTACCATAATGAAGGTAGTTATTAAATGTGCGTATGGTAATTTAGGGCGGTCGGATACGACTAACTGAAAACCTGTTTAAACAAGTCGGTGACCGAATAAAGGCTGCAACCGAATCGGCTACTAGCTACGTACTCTTCTTGACCAGAGAAGCCTCGGCTCGGTTCTAGACAAGTAACATTCTACCTCCAAAAGCGACGCGATAGCTATTGGGACAAAAATCAAACACCCGACTGCTTAAGAAGCGAACTAAAAAGATGTAGTACGAAAAAGTAAAGAGTAAGTACTTTACTCTACTCTACTCTACTCTACTCTACTCTACTCTACTCTACTCTACTCTACTTTACTTTAATGCTTTCCTTTATTTTACTTTACCACAATAGATCCCAATGGGTCGAAGTGTCCGAGCTGCTTCTCGGCCCCTCCATAAGATAAGATAAGTACTAAAAAGTTGCAGTCGCAGTATACATATTCGCGAGCTAGCTGACCAAAACCAGATTTTTTAAAATAACTTTTTAGTTAAATAAGTGTGATATATTTTGCACGCCACCTCTTAAAACCCTTTATTTTGACGGGTTGGGAGAAAAAAAATATTTGGGCCCCCACAATTTGGCGCTTAAAAGCCGACATTTTTCTATTTTCCAATTTTAATGAAGCCAATGACACTCGCAGGGTTAAGTCGAATCGATTTACGTGAGAATCATAAAAATCTGCCAACGTGTTTGGTCTCTAGAACGCCACATAGGAACTAACATACATACATAGACTGATAAACACATTACCCTCCTTCGGCAGTCGGGTAAAATTTCACGTGATTTAACTCTTACATTTTGGAATTTTGAACATCGCCATCACTGATATAACAACATTTTGTCTGTCTAAGGCTCAGGTATTATAAAATATATTTCCAATTTGACTTGTTTTGTTGTCCGTACTTTTATACTTTGGTACCTTTATTATTTGGTTCATTTATGAGTACCGGGTCAAAAGCCTTGTGTATGTTTTCATATACAGACATTCCTTGGCTTGTGTATATGTTGCAGGCATATTATGAAAAATCTGTCTTTGAACGAATAATCTAGATATTAAGACTTCGGGCAAAAAGATTTGGTAACTAATTTTTATTATATTTTTTATAATGACTATTTAATACTTCATGCACACAAACATCTCCCTCTTTACCCCAAGGATCGTTTTCCGTTTATCTGCGATTCCCACACGAAATCTCTTAGGTCATCAGAAAACTTGCGACTTAAAATGCCAATGCATTCCACTAAATTCTTGGATATTTCATTCACTGTCCAGGCTGCTCGTTTGTGGAATACATTGCCTGACCCAATAAAACGTACTCAGTCGTTGCCTGTCTTTAAAAAACTTATAAAGGAACATTACCTGTATCTGTGATCCTATCCTTGTTTAAGCTGTATTGTTTTCTTGTTTGTATATTTAGATGTATGCATATATTTATGTATCTAATTTAGTAGTTTGTTTTTAGTACCGAATTGAACTTGGTAATAATAATAGTTTGATTTGAAATTTGCACCAAGTGCAACCCCATGTCGTGTCAAGGCTATCTCTAGCCATTCAAGGTTGCCTGGAAGAGATCGCAGAACGTGGTAAGGCCGCCTGTTGTATGTTTGTTTTAATTTTAATGTTTCTTTTTGTATTGTTTTATCTTGGTGTACAATAAAACATATATATATATATATATATGTCGAATCAAGGCTGGCCGATAGATGCAAACCATCGGGCAGTCAAAATGTATACCCTTAGATTAAGACATCGTGTGTAGGCAGGTCAGTGGGTACAATCGTGAAAATGAAATCACACAAATTATTCGATACACTAGGTTTATTCTAATATTCACAGTTACAATCTTGCTTACTAATATCACGGATCGACACTGATTCTACGACGTGTTCGCTCTAAGGCTGTCAGTACTCAACTGCCATATTCTGTGTTCCCCACCACAGAAGTGGTTAGAAATAGCGCGCCAATGCGTAGTTGTTCTTGCTTTGCCGCCAGATGGCGTGCTTGCGATTTGTTTTGACGTCCGTACTATTGACTAAACCCGACATATATATATAAATAAACATACACGTAAAAAGGAAACTCTTCACTCCTTTTTAAGCATTTTGCATGCTAGAATGAGTGAAAGGTTTGGCATTGTTAAAGTTTATAAGAAAAGAACTATTATTTTTAAAGAAATTGCGGTTTAATATCGGCGACAATTAGTTTTAATAAAACAACTAAACATTTCATAATTAATTACTTACTTATTTATGACATACTTACAACATAAGTTTTTAAGCTGACATGGTCACAATGATTTGAATTAATATTTGTTTCGGGATATTTACCATGTATATTTTGATTTTGGTTGACCGCTCGATATTTTGGCACCGTTACAAGTGCCATGATCACGAGAACTGAAGTCTTTGCGGGTGGGTGTTGTTTACGAGCTAACATATCTGTCTACCCTCTTCCTCACTCGTTTTTCACGCACTATGCCGCTACTACCAGAACTCGTCTCACTAGTTACTCGACATTGTTCACGACAGGCGATGTTCACTATATCCACTTAACATGACTGTGTCAAAAGTGGATACATTGTCTGCTCACCTCTCAACCAAAATCAAAATATACGTGGTAAATAACCCAAAACAAATACTTACAAAAAAAAATAAGCATTGTCTATATTGCTTACATTTCCATTCACTTACACTTTTATCCCAATTGCCATATATCTAGACTTTCATCCCAAATACTTTAGAGATAATTACTGCCTGCTACATACACTCTCATTGTCGGTAAATTCTGTGAATACCTATATACCGGTAGTCAGAATGGAATGCCAATAATATGATAGAAATATTATACCTAATTCATTTTATAATATTGATAGGAGGCTGAAGACTAGTTTTCTTTTTTTTATAATCTATAGGCTCGCGTTTGAGATGATGTGGTTGTGGTGGGAATGGTGGATGGAAAGAGATCGCGCGGACGTTTACCTACTCGCTGGTTAGACCAGATAAGAGCGATCACAGATCTCACGGTGCCCTGAGAAGAGCTGAAGACAGAGTGGCTTGGAAGCAGCTCGTTAGTGACTCCGTCAAAGCGTTCCAAGACAGGCACGACCTTCAGAAGTGAAGAAAGGAATAAGAAGATGCTCTCAGCTAAATAATTACAGCCACACCGGTCAATTTTGAAGGGTAAGCATAGGATAGGTGAAACCCTTTTCTGCACTTAACATTTTGATCCGTTGTGCGTGCAGGCTTCTTCTCTCTGAGAGGGAATGGGCCGAAATCAACCACGCGGGCCCAGTGCAGGTAGGTGGATGTCACATGTCTTCGTATTTTTGGTTCTAAGACATGCCAGGTTTCCTCACGATGTTTTCCTTCACCGTTTTGAGAGCAGTGCTGATGAAATAATTTACACAAAGTACAGATAATATAATACTAGCATACAGATGCCTCATCCCATACAAAAAAAAACCGTGCCGACGTAACTAGCGTTTTTCGTCTGATTAAACAGATTATTTGTCTAAGAACATCGATCGCGTTCGGTTCCTTTCCACGGATATAGATGGTGTTAGCAGCAAGACAGGCTTGCAAGTAAAGGGGTTTACTTGATTCGTGAATACTTTTTTAATACAGCGACGATTTGTTTTATAGTTTTTTTTTACATGTTTTGGTTTCAATGTACAAAAATGTGTTACAAAACAAATTAAAAAAAACCGAGTTTGTGCCTCAGAAATTTAAAACCGCGCCATCTATTGGAATCAATTTTAAATAAACCATTCAAATAATCTTTGAAATGTGAATTAATAGCCCAATATTCCTTAATTTCGTGCTTCACATCACACACACATCACATCATCAGCCTATTAATTGTTCCCACTGCTGGGACATAGGCCTCATCTCTGTGAGAGGGAATGAGCAGTAATTCACCACGCGGGCCTAGTGCGGGTTGGTGGATGTCACATGTCTTCGAATTTTTGGTACTAGGACATTCCGGTTTCCTCACGATTTCGTGCTCAGGAGAGTTATTTAAACAAGAACATACATTTTGTAATTATTGTCTCTAGAAAACCTTAATATTTCACAAAACTCATTAACAAACCGAAGCTTATAACGCCATCTACTGCAATTTATTTGAACCAAATTTTCTTTCTGCGCGTTAGGTGCCCGTGTCCAAAAGTAACCTATTTCAGGAATAATATAATAATAATATATTATATTATTCCTGAAATTCTAAAACCTATTTTAGGAATAAAAGTGGCTAAATTTTCAAAGATCTTTATTTTAAATAAAGTTTTACAAAAATGGATCAGTGGGTCGTCTACTACATTTACACAATACACACATAACGTACAATGCTCGATGATCTCAGTAGAGCTTCCGAAAGAGTGGGTCTTAGGATGAACATGGACAAAACTAAGTTGATGTTGAATGCCCATGTTACACCCACTCCTATCAAGATTGGAGACTCTACACTCGAAGTTGTGGGCGACTATGTCTACCTGGGACAAACGATCCAATTGGGTAGGGCCAACTTCGAGAAAGAGGTCAACCGTCGAATCCGACTCGGCTGGGCAGCGTTTGGGAAGTTGCGCGGTATCTTCTCGTCCAACTTGAAACACTGCGGTAAGTTGGACCAGTATGTGATGCCAGTGATGACATATGGCTCTGAGACGTGGTCGCTTACAATGGGCCTTATCAGAAAGCTTACAGTCACTTAAAGCGCAATGGATAGGGCTATGCTCGGAGTTTCCTTGCGTGATCGAATCAGAAACGTAGAGATCCGCAAGAGAACCAGGGTTACCAACATAGCCCGAAGAATTGCCAAACTTAAGTGGCAGTGGGCAGGGCACATTGCTCGCAGAGCGGATGGCCGATGGGGCAGAAAGGTTCTGGAATGGCGACCGCGAACCGGAAGACATTGCGTTGGAAGGTCTCCCACCAGGTGACCTGGTGAAGGTTGCGGGGATCCGCTGGTTACGAGATGCACGGGACCGGTCAATGTGGCGACGCTTGGGGGAGGCCTATGTCCAGCCGTGGACGTCTTTCGGCTGATATGATGATGATGATGACACACATAACACTTAAACAGACACTTATATATGGAAGTGAAGGTTGGGTATGGCAAAGAAGACATGAAAGTAGGATTAATGCAGTAGAAATGCGCTCCTTGCGGAGTATGTGTGGTGTAACTTTAAATGATAGATTGAGGAATGAGGTAATAAGACAACGTTGTGGTTCAAAAGAAGATGTAGTGACTAAAATTGAATAGAGTATGTTAAGATGGTTTGGCCATGTTGAGAGGATGAATGAAAGGCGACTAACGAAATGTATTTACAAGGCAGACGTGAATGGAAACGCCGGTAGGGGTCGCCCTAGAAAGACATACATAGACCTTATAAGTGATGTCCTTCAGAAAGGCCAAGTGCGCAGTACCCATAACCGGCGTGTGTGTATGACTAGATGAATGAATGTGTGTGAAGCAAAAGAAGTATGTAAGGATCGTAGCAGGTGGTGTTCTGTAGTTTCTGCCTACCCCCATGGGAAAAAGGCGTGAGTTTATGTATGTACTTAAACATACTACTTTCGCCTTTCAAAGTTTATCACAATATTTATTTAATGCACTGATAACATCTTGAATAATAACATGGTAACTATAATACAATTTTCGCAAATTAATTTGGCAATACTAATCATTTTGCTGCTTGCATGTAGGTATGACAACATAAATTAAATAATTTAAGTAAATATTGTTACGAGCTGAGGTTCAGGGATAAATTATTTAAATAGCAGACTTCAATTAAAGAAAGAAAAATATTTATTTGTGACCCGCACATGGGACACGACAATTAATCACACTTTATTACAAAAACACTTCGTAAACAATTCTATTATTTATTTCGCACTATATTTTTTTCCGATCGCTCTGTGTCACTTCCAAATCGAAACTGACTCACGACGAACCCGACCGCTCTTTATATAGCACGGAAGATGTTTCTAGAACGTTCCATACTGTTCCAAATACTTCGAGAATCTTCCAGAACAATCGACTGTCGAACTCATTGTTCCCGAAGCGACTAGAAAATTCCATTCGACACGAGCTTTCGAGACTATTTTACCGCTATTCGATACTAGATTTACGCTACTAGTTACTACTAGATGGCGTTGCCCAATCTTGTAACAATATTAACTAATCCAGGCCATTGATCTATCTGTGTGTCAAGTTTCACCACTTCTGTTCACTGTATAAGCGCGATTGTCAAAAATACAGACATTTATAATACATAGGGAGGATTATATTTAATAGGTTTAAATACCAAAACACATTGTACACAGACACAATACAAAAAAAATTAGGACAAGCTATATACCCGTTTAAAAACAATTTTAAATTTAAACGAAAAAAACACTCATTTTTGAAATCACAAAGTTTAGCCAACATCAAAGAGAAAGTATAATGTTTGCTAAGTTAGGAATTAACAAAAAACCTTACATGGCCGCGGGTGAAATTCGTCCTGACCATAGAACACAGAGCAACTAGACGCCTCGATGGCACAGCTAGAGACTGCATTGTCAAAACTTTTTATACAAACCAAGCTTGTCAGTAACAGTTATTTATTTATTTATTTATTTTATTTATTTAACCATTTATGCACACACACAAAATATACAAACAAGAAGAAGAAACAGAAAAATAGGTACATAGGTGATGCTTATTTCTATAGAAATCTCTTCCAGCATACCTGCGAAAGGAAAGATGAAGAAAAAAGAGATGTAGACATAGTGTGTAGGGTTCAAAAATAATAAACACAAAACGATTTAAAACTAAGTAATAACTGATAAACAATACCGATAACAAATTAAATATACTTATGTTATAATAATATAAACAAACATATTTATAAAATAAATATTAAAACAATAAATACTAATACCTATCTATATATATATATATATATATATATATATATATATATATAAAAAGATACATATTTAAGCAACTATGACGGAATGGAAAGGTCTTTCACTCTTTTCTTAAAAACTGTAAGAGTTTGGCAGTCTCTGATGTCAGGCGGCAGAGCGTTCCACATACGGTTCCACAGACGTATTTGTATTGTCTCCATTTCAACAAAATGCTAAGGATATCTTTTTGTAGATTCGGTCCCGCCTCCATTAATTCATTAAGACTGTGTTTTGAACTGGTTTTTGCCGACGCGTTGAACACAACTCTAAGTTTCGTTGTGATAGCACCTGGCCGCACAACACCGTGGTGCGGGAGAAAATATTCAATGTTTTTGTTCCTAGTGTTACTTTCGACATGATCCATGTGACCCATTTCTTCATATTCTTCCATAAAAGCTTTATAATCTTTTGCAAACGCATGATTTTTTGCCATCTTTCGCTCTAGTTGTTGAAATTGAGCGATAGCCTGTGGTTTTGATGTTCCTAAGTGTTCAATAAAATTGTCCTTGAGGGGGAGACGAACTTGGTATCGTCCATCAGGAAGTCGTGTTGTTGTCTCTTTGTACAGCTGTTCGCACTTGTTTTCAGGGTCCACATCTTCTATGTTTTCTTGCAAGGACTCCTGTTCCCAGAACTGGGCAATATCCTGAATGTTGTTGACAATTACATGACAATTGAATGTTTTGTAATTACCACATACTACCCAGCCGAATTGTGTTTGTTGTGCTATGATGGATGACGTGTTTGTTTTTATTAATCCCTCTAGCAATATTTCGGAATATACATCGGCTCCTAAAAGTAAATCAATATCCTGAGGTATGTTGAAATCAGGATCAGCGAGTTGTAAATGTTGTATATGTTCAAAATTACCTTTATTTACTGTTTTACTTGGCAGTTTGTTTGTTATTGCCTTCATAATAAGTGCATTAATGTTAATGTTGAAGTCATTGTAAATCGCTTGGCATTTAAGATGGAGCACTCCTTTACATTTGGTGGTGGCTGAAGCACCAACACCTGACACTACCGCGCTCAACTTGTTTCGTTAACTGCAATCTTTGTGCAGCATTTTCTGTAATTAGGCTAACCTGTGAGCCCTGGTCCAATAAAGCGCGTAAAATGATGGTAGTTCCATCATAGGCTATTGTTTTGACCTGGGCCGTGGCTAGCAGTACCTCATTTGAGTTGTCATGTGCTAAATGAGTTATTTTATTAATGACTAGCGAACGCCTCGCGGTTTCACCCACATAGTTCTCGTTCCCGTAGGAATACAGGGATAAAAGTATCCTATGTCAGCCGGGGATAGTATAGATTCCCAACGGCGAAAGATTTTTAAATGGTCTATTGGTTTATTCGTTACATAAAAACATACAAAAATACAAAACTTTCCTCTTTATAGTATTATAAGTAAGTATAGATATAGAAGTATAGATTAGCGGACGTCTCGCGGTTTCACCCGCGTAGTTCCCATTCGCGTGGGAATACAGGGATAAAAAGTAGCCTATGTCACCCGGAGATAGTGTAGCGATGAATGAATTTTGAAGTCGGTATTGTAGTTTTTAGGTTTATTCGTTACATACAAACTATTAACAAACTGTTTATCAAGTAAAGAGTATATAACGGTATTGTAGCTTTAACTGGGGGGTCTTTTTAATTCAAGAGTGAATATCTTACTTCTTGGCAAGCGAGCTTCGCCGTCGACCACATCATCGCTTATTATCAGACGCTCTAGACCACAGATATAAATCTAACTAGATGACGCGATTGTATGTTCTTCACGTGTCAAAAAACAGAGTAAAATTACGATTAATGGTCGTAATTTGAGCTTTTCGTTTAGCATTATCGGCACCGGAAATCCACCGAAATCTAGAAAAATGCCATAATGAGCTGTAAAGATTGTATAGAAAAAGTTGACCGAGGCATTGGAAAGGTTTTCTTTCATCGGTAAGTAAAATTGTTTTTGAATTGTGTGTGAAAAAGTGGCACGCTTGGTTTTCATACAGATGGAGGGACTTGCGTTTTGTAGTTAGATGTATGTCTGTGCTCTAGACAAAGTGATATTCTATCGTCGCCGATATCTATTGTTGAAATGCATTAATTTTGGGACTGACCATTTTTGACATTTCGACGTTCATTATTGCTTACAGAATGGGGAAAACTTGTCTAGTGGTCCAGGTAAGATAGTGTTAAACGCCTATCAAAATTAAAAACAGCCCGTGATAATGTTGACTACGTTTTGACAGCCATTATTTGTGCTCAGCGCACATTGTACGGTCACAAATCGTCGCTTAAGTTGTAACACCACGTATCTCAAAATCGGGTACTTTTCAGGTAAGCTATAATAGTACATTTTGATACAAGTGCGGAAAGTTTGTTATTGCGTACGAGGCCGAATGAACACCCGAGCCGCAAGGCGAGGGTGTTATTTGGCCGAGAAACGCAATAACAAATTCCCACGTGTATCACACGACGTTTTTCAATACACTTTCAAAGAAATAAAAAATACTTGCTCTGAAAATGATGACGCCTTTTTAGTAACTTTCCACTGAAGAAAACTTTGCAAAGCTGCCATATATTTCACCTTAGATTTAGATGGCAACAGGCTATCGCAAGCATTTTGTGCCTCAATCACAATATCCGGCGGAGTACCATCGAAAGAACTCTCTTCAAAACTTAAATTCGACATTTTTCACAAATAACTCAAATTATTGAGACTAACTTTTCTTTTTAACCCGCGCTTTATGTTTGCAGGTTAAAGGAGAAGCAAAGGTATGAAGCCGTTAAACAGCCTCACAGGAAAAATAAAAAATTCAAATATATTTTAATTAAGAACACAAATAAAATGTTAACTTGTTCATAAAAGCAATATTTGTTTAAAATAATCATGTTTATTAGTAGTATTCTTTTTATAAACACAATTTAAATATTCAAAAAATATTTACGCTGTAAAGACGCAAATCAAAATGACGAGATTAAAAAAAAAACACGCCTGCTCTATAATAGTCAGCGTTTTTTTTTTTTTTCTTAATATGTTTTAATCGAATTACCGCACGCGTGCTGTAATCTTATTACCGCACGCGTGCGAAATATGTTGCATTTCGAACCTAATCGTAGTGCAATAAGAGCTAGTTTTCGAGGAAGTGTATTGAAAAGGTGTTTAGCAGCACTTATTGTTACTAAGGTTTAACAAAAAACTGAGTTACATGCTGCTGCACTTTGGCAATACAGCTGAGTTATGCGGTTTTGCTGTGGTTTTTCTGTGAAACACTGAAACACGCGGTGTTTTCCTTTTTTGAATAACGCCAAGAGCATTACCTGTCACTATAATTTTTCTTCTCCTTTCTCTGTTATATATTTGATATGTATTAGTATATCATATAATATTGTATATATGAACTGTATGTTATTATGTCTAAGTAATATTATTTAAGTATGTAATTTTGTACACTGACAGCCCTAAAATCTTGTCCTATCGTTCAGTCCATCCAAAGGTTGTCTGTAAGAGACTGCCCTGTGCGATAAGACCGCCCATTGTACACTTGTTTTTGTGAATGTTTCTCTTGTACATATTTTGTGGTGTACAATAAAGTATATAATAAATAAATAAATAAAAACGCTAGTCACCTCAGCACGGTTTCTTTGTATGTGATGAGGCATCTGTATGCTAGTAGTATATTATCTCACGCCAAGATAAAGTACACCCGTGATAAAAAGTACCCTATCCTTTCCTAACTACCAAATTTATCTCTATATAAAAATGCACAAAATGGTTTTCAGTGGTTTTGGCGTAAAACGTACTAAACATACAGTTATTTTCGCAGAATAATATTACACAAGTAGCTATAGATGGCGTCTCTAGTCGTTGACAGTACGAAGGTTCCTTGCTCTGTGCTCTTTCTAATACCCCTGCTGTTGACAAGGGGTGTATGGGGGTGTATTTAAACTGGTTAGGATAGGCTACATGGATTTCAGGGTTCAAATATGTGGATTTGGTTATAAAGTACAGAATTGTGTCCAATTGTGAAGGAGTCCGTGCAGGGAAGTACTACGCCCTTACATATTTCTGCTGCAAGATCTGGGTTCTGGTTTGAAAGAAGGCGTCAATGTAATTGAGACCAAAAAGCATCTAATTGTGAATACAATTAACTACCTAATAATGTTACCTGCAGAAATATTATTCCCATAGCTGGGGTAGGAAAGAAGCCATAATATAGCTAGTGACTTATCTAATAAACTAGCTGACCCCCGCGGCTTCGCTCCCGTCAACTCGCTACCTACCTACCCTACCCTACCCTACCCTACCCTACCTACCTACCAACTCGTTGAACTATTTATTTGAATAAGAAATAAAATACTACTATACGAATGTAACCAACTTTTGTTTCTACCGGCAGCGGCGATCTTATTAAAATTTAGAACATAAATGTTGCTATTGTGAGTCAATCTTAAAAGATAGACATATGCTGTCGCGGACTTTTTTGTAGAACTTTTAAAGAGGAACATTTCCATCATACATGATATTTGCGTAACTTAAACCGTTTACGCAGCGCACGCAATGGAAGCTCTCAAAAAGGAATATCTTTGCCCGTTTTTGCAATATTTTTCATTTATGCTCGGCTCTTATTGGTCGTAGCGTGATGTTATATAGCCTATAACCTTCCTCGATAAATATCTAAAGACTATCCAACACAAAAATAATTTTTCAATTCCAACCAGTAGTTCCTGAGATTAGCGCGTTCAAACAAACAAACAAACAAACTCTTCAGCTTTATAATATTAATATAAGTATAGATAAGATCTCGAGAGGTTTAAAACATGTGAAACGCTATGACAAGAGACTGTACAGTCTAAAACTGTACATATTTTGCTGACGCGGTGGTATGCACCATACGTGCATCATTTTAGTACTATAAATACATAAGCATTACAATACATAAACGAGTGCGATAACTGCTACGCGGTGACTAACATTAAAGAAAGGAATCGCTAACAGTTTTACTTGTAAACACATCATCATCATCATCATAAAAGACGTCCACTACTGGACATAGGCTTCCCCAAAGCGTCACCACATTGACCGGTCCCGTGCGTGCCGCATCCAGCGGATCCCCGCAACCTTCACCAGGTCATCGGTCCACCTGGTGGGAGGCCTACCAACGTAACGTCTTCCACTTCGCGGTCGCCATTCCAGAACTTTTCTGCCCCATCGGCCATCGGTTCTGCTCCCAATGTGCCCTGCCCCCTGCCAGTTAGTTTGGCAATTCGTCGGGCTATGTCGGTAACCTTGGTTATTTTGCGGATCTCTACATTTCTGATTCGATCACGCATGGAAACTCCGAGCATGGCCCTCTCCATTGCCCTTTGGGTGACTGTAAGCTTTCTGATGAAGTCTATTGTGAGCGACCACGTCTCAGTGCCATAGGTCATAACTGGCAACACGCACTGGTCAATACGTTTGTAAATACGTTTATACGTAATAAACCTAACGGGAACTAAGTGGTATTTTCTCTTCGAGCTTCAACGACAACAACTACAACGTGTACGAACCGTACAGAACAAGCTGAAAGCTGAAAAGTTTCAAATCCCTTTTACCGGTCAATATGATATTTAAGTCTATATTTAAGTTCGCCCAATCCCGTTTTAGCTGCTCTACAATTTTACACACAATTCAATGACAAATCGATGCATATCGCTCCCTCTAGTGATATTTATTTGAACAATTTTTTTTTTTTTCTAAGCGCTGGGCCCATATTTCTGTACGTGTTTGTGCAAGCCGCATCAGAATTCGTTAGATATATTTTTTTTATGTACGGACTGGTCAAAATTACCACTTGATTATAACCAGCCAAAAAACTTTTTTGCAAAAAAATACTACCGACTTCCAAATGAAAAACTACAAAGTGAAAAATAACTTTATTTTTGGAAGTCGGTGTCTTTCGTAGATACCAATTATTTGCGATATGGACACCGACTTCCGTAAATAAAGTTATTTTTCACTTTGTAGTTTTTCATTTGGAAGTCGGTAGTATTTTTTTGCAAAAAAGTTTTTTAGTTTTGCCTACCTAATAGGCAAGTTGTTTAGTAAGTACCTATTACGCCAGAACAGATTAACCGAAAAACATGAATCTTGAACATAACCGGTGAAATTAGAGTTCTGCGTACCCCTTTCAGTATACTGGCATGATGTTATGTTATGAAATGGTATAAACAATAAACAGGCATGCGATTGAAGCAATCCCGAATGATTTGCTGTTATTTATTGAAGAGTTCTGTTGTATATCTTCGAAGTTCTTCATCAGATCTTTGAATTTTGAAACATGTTCTTTCAAACAAAAAAAGAATTTTCAAAATTGGTCCACAATTGGCGGAGAAATCGGTGAACATACATAAAAAAACATACAAGAAGTCGAACATAGAACCTCCTCCTTTTTGGTAAGTCGCTTAAAAATATACCAGTCATTAAAACAAAAACCCGTCTGTTTCGGCACCGCCGCATTCGGGTAAAAATGCACCCGGCAAAGTAAAGTTGAATTGTGTGTAAAATTAACACAGATACCGCTGGGCAATAGTTTCCACAGATTGGGTGCCTGAGGATGGACCGCACCTGAGGCCAGCCAAGAAGGAGGAGACGACTTAGACGCCCACTGCAGGGGCTGGTCTGAGGTTCAGGAAAATAATACTTGGAAGGATGTGGGAGAGGCTAAATTAATCTGCCTTACCTTTTCCTACCCTACCCCACTCTAATTACCCTATCCTAACCTACCTACCTAGCTATATAACCTACCTACCCTATCCAACCCACCATTTTATGTTTGTTTTTAAACCTTCCCTGTATTCTGGCGAACATAACAAAAAAATAATTATTCAAATCGGTCCACCCGTTTTTGAGTTTTAGCGAGACTAACGAACAGTAATTGATTTATACGTATATATATTAACTATAGATAAGCATTAAAATAAATCAACAAGTACGATAACTGGTACGCGTTGACTAACATTAGAGAAAGGAATCGTCAACAGTTTTACTTTTTTTTTTTTTTTTATTGGGACAATCCCACCACACTATTCCGAAACCACTGCAACTCCTGAAAGCCAGAATCAACAGTGGCGACCACCAGAAAAGCGCCGAGGCAATGAAGCTCGACGAAGTCCCGGAGAATGAATTTACCTGTCTTGGATCCCGCAACGAAATTAATCAGAAAAGAATAACGGAGGAGTAGGAAAAATGTAAATTTCCACTTCCCTCCATATCAAGCAGGAGACAGAACAAACAAGGCCAATAGGCACAAAGGGTCATATACAACTGGGATAAGCCCAGTTGCCTAGCACCACGGATAAAAAATTAGCATTAATACATATTAATGGGTCCTAACATTTGTGAGCTGTTTGTTATATTTGGTTCCAATAATAGGTATGGCAAAAACGCTTGAACGCACGGAAATTTGTTCTAGTTTCCACAAGGTCCGTATAGTAAACAACTCCTGATGCAGCCTGTACATTATTCATTTCTGTAATTATTTTTATTGTTCATTACTTGTAAACACATCATCATCATCATATCAGCCGAAAGACGTCCACTGCTGGACATAGGCCTCCCCCAAGCGTCGCCACATTGACCGGTCCCGTGCGTCTCGCATCCACCGGATCTCCTTCACTAGGCCCTCGACCACCTGGTGGGGCGCCTTCCAATGCTACGTCTTCCGGTTCGCAGTCACCACTCCAGAAAATTTCTGCCACATCGGCCATCCGTTCTGCGAGCAATGTGCCCTGCCCACTGCCACTTAAGTTTGGCAATTCTTCGGGCTATGTCGGTAACCTTGGTTATTTTGCGGATCTCTACATTTCTGATTCAATCACGCAAGGATACTCCGAGCATAGCCCTCTCCATTGCCCTTTGGGTGACTGTAAGCTTTCTGATGAAGTCTATTGTGAGCGACCACGTCTCAGAGCTATAGGTCATGGCAACACGCACTGGTCAATACGTTTGTAAATACGTTTATAAGTAATAATCCTAACGCGCTTCAACGACAACAACTACAACGTGTACGAACCGTACTGCTGAAAAGTTTCAAATCCCTTTTACCGGTCAATATGATATTTAAGTCTATATTTAAGTTCGCCCAATCCCATTTTAGCTGCACTACAATTTTACACACAATTCAATGACAAATCGATGCATATCACTCCATCTAGTGATATTTATTTGAACAAAATTTTATTTCTTAGCGCTGGGCCCATATTTCTGTACGTGTTTTTGCAAGCCGCATCAGAATTCGTTAGATATATTTTTTTTATGTACGGACTGGTCAAAATTACCACTTGATTATAACCAGCCAAAAAACTTTTTTGCAAAAAAATACTACCGACTTCCAAATGAAAAACTACAAAGTGAAAAATAACTTTATTTTTGGAAGTCGGTGTCTTTCGTAGATACCAATTATTTGCGATATGGACACCGACTTCCGTAAATAAAGTTATTTTTCACTTTGTAGTTTTTCATTTGGAAGTCGGTAGTATTTTTTTGCAAATAAGTTTTTTATTTTTCTCTTTTTAGTTTTACCTACCTAATAGGCAAGTTGTTTAGTAAGTACCTATTACGCCAGAACAGATTAACCGAAAAACATGAATCTTGAACATAACCGGTGAAATTAGAGTTCTGCGTACCCCTTTCAGTATACTGGCATGATGTTATGTTATGAAATGGTATAAACAATAAACAGACATGCGATTGAAGCAATCCCGAATGATTTGCCGTTATTTATTGAAGAGTTCTGTTGTATATCTTCGAAGTTCTTCATCAGATCTATGAATTTCGAAACATGTTCTTTCAAACAAAAAAAGAATTTTCAAAATTGGTCCACAATTGGCGGAGAAATCGGTGAACATACATAAAGAAAAAAACATACTAGAAGTCGAACATAGAACCTCCTCCTTTTTGGTAAGTCGCTTAAAAATATACCAGTCATTAAAACAAAAACCCGTCTGTTTCGGCACCGCCGCATTCGGGTAAAAATGTATCCGGCAAAGTAAAGTTGAATTGTGTGTAAAATTAACACAGATACCGCTGGGCAATAGTTTCCACAGATTGGGTGCCTGAGGATGGACCGCACCTGAGGCCAGCCAAGAAGGAGGAGACGACTTAGACGCCCACTGCAGGGGCTGGTCTGAGGTTCAGGAAAATAATACTTGGAAGGATGTGGGAGAGGCTAAATTAATCTGCCTTACCTTTTCCCAACTATATTGGGGTCGGCTTCCAGTCGAACTGGATTCAGCTGAATACTAGTGTTTTACATGGAGCGACTGCCTATCTGACCTCCACAACCCAGTAACTGAGTAACACGGTACTCCTTGGCTTGACTGGTGTCAGGTCTCAAGTATCTGACTACCCGTAACGACTGTCAAAGATCTTCAAATGACAGTCGGGACCAACAGCTTAACGTGCGTTCCAAGGCACGGAGAAAACTCTGTATGTTGAAATGGTCTCGTCAAGCGTTGCTTAACCTTGATGATGGACCAGTGCGACTGTTATTATTTAGCCACGAGCTCCGTCTAACTTGTTTTTTTTTACAGTTTGGTAGTAGTTTATATATATATATATAGAACATTGACAAAAATGGTCTATGAATCAACACGTATGAAGCGTCGTCGTTTTTTTTTTCACTTTTCAGTTTTGGTACTTAATGGACCAGTTCTATAGGTGAGGTACCTTCCAAAGTGAAGCCAAAATAGATTAACCCAATAACATGAAACTTGAACAAAACCGGCGGGCTGAGATTATACCAGGGTGTTTACACCTGTGTACCCCTTCAGAGGTTACCAGTGTGATGTTATGTTAAGAAATGGTGTAAACAATAAACAGAAATGCTATTGTAGCTATCCCGAGTGATTTGCTGTCATTTATTGAAGAGTTCTGATGTATATCTCCGAAGTTTTTCATCAGATCTTGAGACTTTTAAATGGGAACACATGACAAGCACCTGCTCTCAAATAAAAAAAGAATCATCAAAATAGGTTCTCCTAGTAAAAAGTTCTGAGGTAACACACATAAAAAAAACTCGTTTTTGTAGTCGGTAAAAAAGGTAGTACATAGTTGTATGTCTAATTCGCCCACATTCTGACAGTTATTTTTCAACTAAAGAACGATGCCTTACTTGCACTTAAACTTCAAAGGTTGCTGCATCACGCTGAAGGCGTTACATTACATGTTACGCACACCGTGGTCAGAGGTTATTGTAGCACAATGAGGATCCAGTTACTTTAACTTGAGGCACGTTTGGACTAAGTTTAGAATGTGTCTGTGGTTATGTGAGATGGCTTGATGTCTTCTAAGGTTGCTGCAACATGGTACAGTACACGTTGTTTTCTCCTTGATCAGCGGTTACTGTAGCATGGTAAAGACCAAGTTACTTAAACTTTCGAAACGTTTGTACTGAGTTACACTTCTAAGGTTACTTGAACGTGTTACAGTACACGTTGCTCACTCCGTGGTCAGCTACTGTAGTACGCCGAAGAGCCAGTTACTTTAACTTGAGGTACGTTTGAACTAAGTTTAGCATGTGAACAGGGTTATGTGAGATGGCTTGATTGCCAATAATATTTTTTGACGAAATGCCGTATGTGTTTTTAGCAAGTAACAGATCCGCATGATTCGGTGACTGTTGTATGAGTCAGGGAAACTCTAAAATAACGCTATATATAACTATTTTTCTATAATTATAACAAATCATTCTTGTATAATATATATCGCTAAGGCACATAATTATACCAAATGATCTGAAACAACAAAGCATCGTTCGAAACAATAATCTTTTTTACAAGCTTTTATTTAACTTGTATGTTAGGTGAGGAGCTCGTAGCTAAATAATAACAGCCGCACAGGTCGATTTTCAAGGTTAAGCAACACTTGCCGAGGTCGGTCCGTGGATGGGTGACCATTTTCAATATACCGAGATACCTCCGTGGCTCGGCAAGCACGTTAAGCCGTTGGTCCCGGCTGTAATTTAAAGATCTTTGATAGTCGTTACGAGTAGTCAGAAGCTTGAGATCTGATACAAGTCTTGCCAAGGGGTACCGTGTTACCCAGTTACTGGGTTGTGGAGGTCAGATAGGCAGTCGCTCCATGTAAAACACTGGTACTCAGCTAACATCCGGTAAGACTGGAAGCCGACCCCAATATATTTGGAAAAGGCTAGGCAGATTGATTTTTGTATGTATATGTATGTGTGTTCGGGTCAAATTTTGCAACTGAATTTTAAAGCAGTTATATCCTTCACCGATTTAGATGAATTTTTGCATACACGTTGGATGACAATGCATGGTTAGCTAAGTGACGTCATTCTAAAGCCAATATGGCGGACGGTCCAAGACGGCGCACAAGTTATTTTATGTGCGCTGCCATGATATGGGTATCAAATGAAACAGTTCGCTGAGAAGAATACGAAAAAAGCTTGTTTAAAAAAAGATTTTTTAATTAAAATAATTATGTTTACTACAGCTTACCTATAGGTAATCGAATCGAAGGATTTTATTTATATGGGATATGGAAAAATCAACCGATCCCGTTGATGTCTATTGATTTTTCCATCTTTACGATTTGTGATACACCTCTTATAACTGTTCTGTGGGTGCTTACGACACAGAATTTGAGAAAGAGGGCAGAATCCTTATAGTATTATTTCACAATCAACAATTCAGCTAAAGCTTATCAATGAGCTGGAGTGCTGGACAAAGTTCTATTGACTGCAAGTATTTTATAAATATAGTTTTCAATAATTGAAAACAATACCGGCCAAGTGCGAGTCTGAGTCGCTTTGTAGTGTTTTGTTTTGGAAGTTCGTATAATATTTTTGTTAAAAGGTTTTTTAACCGACTTCCCAAAAAGGAGGAGTTTCTCAATTTGGATGTTTCTATATGTATATATAATAAATATTTGTTGTTGTGTTTTTAGTTTTGATACCCATGAAAATACGCATTATTAAGGATGACTTAAAAACTACTCATCAGATCTCGATCAAGCTTACAAATAAAAAAGGCGGCCAAGTACGAGTTTGACTGGCGCATAGAGGGTTCCGTGGCAGAGAAGTGGCAGAGCAGTGGTAGCCCGGTGGTAACGGCCCCGACTTTGGTGTGGTTTGAACCCAGGCAGGCGTTTTACTTAGTGTTAATTATTTCATCACCACTGCTCTCAAAACGGTGAAGGAAAAGATCGTGAGGAAACCGGCATGTGACATCCACCAACCTGTACTGGGCCCGCGTGGTGAATTAAGGTCCATTCCCTCTCACAGAGAGGATGCCTGTGTCCCAGCAGTGGTAACATTAAATGTCTGATGATGGTAGAGGGTTCCGTATAAACATCTACATTCACCAAAATATATAGGTAACATTACTAACGTTCATAAACAATGAAGGCACCGAACATAGCTCCAACGGAGGGACAAAATTAACTTTGCCGTTTGAAAACTATTGTCCGCATACATCAATATACATTTTTTAAATTTTCTAGTACAATTTATAAGTTGGTCGACTATTACCCGTAAACATGTAAAGCCTACTTAGCTGTGATAGTTTTCCTTTTTATTTCGATATATATATATATAGTAAAAAAGAAAGAAAGGGCAATGGAGAGGGCTATGCTCGGCATTTCCTTGCGTGATCGAATCAGAAATGTAGAGATCCGTAAGAGAACCAATGTTACCGACATAGCTCGAAGAATTGCCAAACTTAAGTGGCAGTGGGCAGGGCACATTGCTCGCAGAACGGATGGCCGATGGGGCAGAAAGGTTCTGGAGTGGCGACCGCGAACCGGAAGACGTTGCGTTGGAAGGCCTCCCACCAGGTGGACCGATGACTTCGTGAAGGTTGCGGGGATCCGCTGGTTGCGAGACGCACGGGACCGGTCAATGTGGCGACGCTTGGGGGAGGCCTATGTCCAGCAGTGGACTTCTTTCGGCTGATATGAATGAATTAATGAATAAATAGTACTGCCGTTAATTGTAACACTTAACCAAAAGCAACCATTTAGCTGGCAGGGGAAGGGGGGGACAATTGACTCTATCAAAAAATAATCAAGATCCTGAATCAAGATATGGTTCTCACAAACCCGTAATATTTTCAATGGCCTATCCAATGATACCCTCTCTAAGGTAAGATGGCTCTAAGCCAAAGACTAACCATACAAAGTTCGATGGCAATGAAGGCCTGGATCGGGTAACTAGCATGATATCCGATAAAATGCAAACTATGTTTGTATTTGAAAGGTCTTTTAAGGTCCGAATCCCTTCAATAGAAAACTGGACGAAGGGACTCGATCCACCAGAACAAGATAGTGGTACAAAGGTGGATCCAAAATGGGATCAGGTACAGGAGCGGGCATATACACAAATGTAGCAAAAGCTTAGGGAAGATGGGAACTGTATTCCAAGCAGAAACATATGCCATAATAAACTGTGCTCAAGAGAATATAGATAGAGGAACCAGAGGTAAATCCATATATATTCTTAGTGACAGTCAGGCTGCAATCAAAGCCATAGCATCCTACAAAGTGGACTCCAGACTTACTCTGGATGCTATCCAAGCCCTAAACAGGCTTGGGAAGCATAACGGGTTGAGACTGATGTGGGTCCATGGGCACAAAGGAATTCATGGTAACGAAATGGCAGATGAACTGGCAGGAAAAGGCTCAGCAAATGATTTTGTGGGTCCAGAACCATGTGTAGGCATTTCGACCGACAAAAAAATACCCTCCCACTTTACATGGGAGGGTAGAGGAGGAAACCAAAACAGGAAAAAAAAAATTGGGCGTGACTAATGTGTATATCTAAGCCAAATTATAGCTTTTTAGTACTAAGAGTCTATAACCTAAGCTATGGACGGACCTTAGGGTCCTTAACGTAAACGTAAGGCTTCCTTGTTGCCTACGTAACCCTAAAAACCCCTTGTTACAGTTGAGGAACAAAACATAAACTAGGAGAACTCTCCCAACTATCGAGTAAACCCACGTGTAAAAGCTGTACGTTTCTAAAAACTTCTTGGTTCCCTCTCTGGGTGCGACCGCCGCGGGCGATTCATTTGGGAAATCAGTGTGTACACACAGACGTCGGTGCGCGGCTTTATGTGTTTGGTGCAAGTATGAGCGGGAAGCGGGGAGCGGGGCGGTTTGGTACGCATTGTTTTAGATGTGCTATAAGCTTTCAAATAGGCACAAAGGAGTCCATGTCCACAAAGTGGCAGATAAACTGGCAAGAGAGGGTTCAGCAAATGATTTTGTGGGTCCAGAACTATGTGTAGGCATTTCGACGTATCTCGTAAAAACCACATGTAGAGAGTATGCAGATCACAGACAACAAAAACATTGGCTGTCTAATACCAGTCTGGAACACGCCAAGAAATTCCTGGGCTCTCTACGTTCAAAGCACAGGAATGCATTTGGAATATGAGCAGAGAGAAAATTCGCTACCTGCTTGGGGCCTTTACTGGGCACTTTGGAACCAATGACATGCTCATGAAGATGGGTCTAACCGCGACACCCATGTGCTGGTTGTGTGGGGAACATACGGAACGCATGGGGCACCTTCTGTGCACATGCGATGCACAGGCTGGTATGAGAATTAGTCTCCTAGGGGTTGGATATCCAAAACCAGAAGACTATAGGCTCATATCTCCCAGTCTCGTTGTAAAACTCATGAAAAGGGTTTTCAACGAGATAGGGGAGGAGTAAGTTATCTAGGGGACCACAATAGATCCCAATGGGTCGAAGTGTCCGAGCTGCTTCTCGGCCCCGCCATAAGATAAGATAAGATAAGCTTTTAAATAACGCAGCGTCAATAGATGGATTAAGTAACTAAAAGGGGTGAATTTCGAGATAACTTCTCATGGAAACAAACGCAATACATGCTGCTCCGACCATAAATAAACAATAAACAAACAATAAACAATATTTATTTGTTCAAGGCTTAAACCTAATTACAATGATTGTACCTTAAATTAGAATCATTAAGTTAGTGGCAAGATACAAAATATGTGCAACCCATTTTCTTTATTATGAACTTTCTTGCAAACACCACACCACACATATTAAATCCACACCACTCTGATTTATCCAATTAGCAATTCTTTTCGCCAGGTTTATTTACACTTATTCATTTACACTATTTCATAACATAACTTACTTACATAATATTTTTCTTTTGACAGCCGACCATAGATTCTTTCCGTATTTTTTAATAAACCACTATTTGGTCCGCGCGCTCTGTCGTTTGTCTATGGTTTCGACAAATGATCATTGAGCATCGCGTTTATATATTTGTATTATACTTACACTTACTTTGACCCACCTTCAGTGTTTTATTCTATTTTGTTTGTTATTTATATATTCTTCTATTTTATTTTATTTTATAAGTCCTGTTTCCGTAAGTGTGTCCGTGGCATCAACAGTAGGCCCTATCAGAATATCAGCGCAGCGTTATTACCTTTTTTGGATATCGCTGCACATGCTGAGATAGGAGCCTTTTTGGTCTCGCACAGGGTTTTTTTATTTTATTATTGTTTAAGTGTATGCTTATTTTCTCGTGTCTCCTGTGCGGGTCACAAATAAATATTTTTCTTTCTTTCTTTCTTTAAACTAGGAGGATTCCTGTGCTATAAGCACCAGTTACTTCCGTCACCACCGTGTTCGAGCTGCCATTACAAGTGTGGTGCGGTGCTAAAGTAAGTAGTAGTAGTGTGCATGTGAGTATGAAGATAGTGTAATATTTGGGATAAAGGCAGCGATAGCACAAGTGGTGAAACTAACAGTCTTGTTTTATGTTTTTTTCTGAAAAACCATATTTCGTTGGGAAATTAATCGCGTTCGAAAATATTTCTAAAAGACGAGAACTCAACAGATAATAATACAATTTTTTTATAGAACTTGCTTTTTTCGTATTCTTCTCAGCAAAAACTTACATTTGATACCCATATCATGGCAGTGCACAGCAAATATTAAGTCCACCATCTTGGGCCGTCCGCCATATTGGATTTAGAATGACGTCACTTAGCTAACCATGCATTGTCATCCAAACTAAACGTGTATGCAAAATTTCATCATAATCGGTGGAGGATAACTGCTTTAAAATTCAGTTGCAAGATTTGACCCGAACACACTTACATGCACACATACATTGCAAGTTAAATAAAAAATTGTAAAATATGGACTGGTCATGAGTTTGAAGAATAGTATTTTCTGACCTACTGGCACGAACATTTTTTTTTTTATTTCGCTTGCGTTTGACCACTATCTCGCCTGATGTTAAGCGATGATGTCTACGAAGTGAAGCACGCTTGCCTAGAAGTAACCTATTCACTTTTGACTTAAAGACCCCAAGGTTGTAGCTATCGGGGAACAAAGACTCTGGAAGGGAGTTCCACTCCTTAGCTGTGCGCACAATAAAAATATTAGCAAAATGCTTTGTGTGTATGGGAGGGATGTACACCATGTACCGATGGCGCATGGCTCTACGTCTTGTAGTCCGATGATGGAAAGGGCTAGGCGAAATCAAATTGTGCAGTTCCGTCGCACACTCCCCAAAATGTAACCGATAATAAACCGACAGGCTGGCAACTTATTAAGAGTTAGTTGCTAATACGAGGTTAGATTGACAGTTTGTCATAAAATATTGTCAAACCTGAGTTTAGTTTTTCGTGCATGTTAAAACTTAGCTAAAACCAATAAAGAACCCAACTCTCCGCAGCAGATTATCAAATCTAGCGTCAAATTTCAAGATAATTCTGAATAGTTAAATTAAGAGAATTAAGATTGGCATTGCGTTTTCTTTCTACGAGTATTAGATTTATACGTTTTCATGTATCTTTGAAATGTGTTTGTTTTAAAAGAAAATTTTCTAGCATCACTATTTATTAGGGTTTTGTACCCAAAGCGTAAAAAAGGGGACCCTATTACTAAGATTCTACAATCTGTCTGTATGTCTAACTGTCCGTCTGTCACCAGGCTGTATCTCATGAACCGTGATAGCTAGACAGTTGAAATTTTCACAACTGATGTATTTCTGTAGCCGCTATAACAACAAACACTCAAAACAGAATAAAACAAATATTTAAGGGGGGCTCCCAAACAACAAACGTGACATTGTTTTTCCGTTTTTGCGGTAATGGTGCGGAAACCGCACTTGGTCAGTTTTTAATTTACACCACACCTCATTTCAAACTTAACCCGCTTTCTCTCTACACTTGGACCACACTCTAAACTCACACACAGTAACTGGGTAGTATAAAATTCATGAAGTACAGAATTACGTTGCGTCGTGCTCGTAACAATGCAAGAATTGTTATGTATTGTAATTACTGATATTTAAGAAAGGGGGAATATCTGTGTATTAGAGTTATCTCAGAGGTAGAGCAGTGGTGGTCCAGTGGTATCGTTCGCGACTTACAAGTGGTGGGTCGTGGGTTCGAACCCAGGCAGGCGCTTTACTTTGTATAAATTCTATCATCACCACTGCTCTGAAAACGGTGAAGGAAAACATCGTGAGGAAACCGGCTTGTCTTAGAACCAAACATACGAAGACATTTGACATCCACCAACCCGCACTGGGGCCGCGTGTCGGATTACGGCCCATTCCCTATCACAGAGAGGAGGTCTGTGTCCCAGCAGTGGGAACAATAATAGCCTGATGATGAGATGTATCTCTGGTCAGGACCAACTTGTAGGTACAAGTTGCAATAATTCACAAATAAAAAAACCGGCCAAGTGCGAGTCGGACTCGCGCACGAAGGGTTCCGTACTTGGTAAATTGCGGTTTACGATTTATAACGTATTAAAAAAAAACTACTGACTAGATCTCGTTCAAACCAATTTTCGCTGGCAGTTTACACCACATAGTAATGTACATCATATATTTTTTTTAGTTTTATCATTCTCTTATTTTAGAAGTTACAGGGGGGGGGGCACATTTTACTACTTTGGAAGAGTCTCTTGCGCAAACTATTCAGTTTAGAAAAAATGATATTAGAAACCTCAATTTCATTTTTGAAGACCTATCCATAGATACCCCACACGTGTGGGTTTGATGAAAAAAAATATTTTTAGTTTTAGTTTCAAGTATGGGAACCCCCGAAATTTATTATTTTATTTTTATTTTTGTGTGAAAATCTTAATGCGGTTTACAGAATACATCTACTTACCAAGTTTCAACAGCATAGTTCTTATAGTTACGGAAAAAAGTGGCTGTGACATACGGACGGACAGACAGACAGACAAACAGATATGACGAATCTATAAGGGTTCCGTTTTTTGCCATTTGGCTACGGAACCCTAAAAATAGCGTCCAAAATATTCCTAAGTAGTCAAGCAAGGACATGCGTATTTTACATAGCGTAAAAAGACACCGAGTTGTTATTATATTTTATTTGAAGAAATTAATCTTCAAGTTTAGTTGTTTAATGCAAGAGATTATTTACAATATATAAAGATAATTATAATTAGCAAATATGCAAAATTATTTTAAGGCGTGTAAAGTTCGCAATATTTTGTCACTTATGAGTCGGAAACCACAGTGTCAGTATATCTAAAAGAGTTAGACAGAAGTGCACTAATATACTAGAGAATCCCATACAAAACATCTCTTTAAAACTGACGCCAATTGTGTTTAGGTAATTCTAAGAATTATATTTGAAATAATGCAAATTCAACCTTAAATGAAATGTAAGGTTGCATTCACAAAACTGTGTATAAAAAGTAATAAACAATGTATGAGCTTGCTTCGTTGCTCATCATACATTAAAACAAATTTAGTCTTACACGCATGTTTTAAAGTCTAAATTACAATGTTCCGAAACAGTCAATGTTTGTTACAATAGTTGGCGCGTTGTCGACGCAAACGTTGGACAAATAATCATAATTTGGTAATTAATTAATATTAACTATTTAATAAGATTTTTGCTTTATGAAAAACACTTAATGATATAAACTTACAGAAAAAAAGACATTCTTTCCAAAATCAATGTGTTACGGTGGTTATTTGCACAATTATTGAACGCACATTGCGGAATTTTTAACGTCTTAATGTTGGCTATGATTGAGGAGCTTGTGGCTAAATAATAACAGCCGCACGGGTCGATATTCAAGGTTAAGCAACGCTTGCCGAGGTCGGTCCGAAGATGGGTGACCGTTTCAACATAGCGAGTTTCCTCCGTGCCTCGGAAAGCACGTTAAGCCGTTGGTCCCGGCTGTCATTTGAAGATCTTTGACAGTCGTTACGGGTAGTCAGAAGCTTGAGATCTGACACCAGTCTTGCCAAGGGGTATCGTGTTACCCAGTTACTGGGTTGTGGAGGTCAGATAGGCAGTGGCTCCATGTAAAACACTGGTACTCAGCTGAATCCGGTAAGACTGGAAGCCGACCCCAACAACAATTGGGAAAAGGCTAGGCAGATGATGAATGTTGGCTATGATTGGACCATAATAATTTGTAATAAGACCACAACCGTTTTTGTGGCCATATTTTTCGACCCTTTTTTGATGCGCTGACCATCTAATGTATTATTTATTGATCGAAGGATACAGGTTTGATGCGTTGTTTTGGTATTACTTCTCCGCAGTCGTAATATCGCAGTTGTAATAACGCAGTTCCTAACAGAATTTGCAATTTAGGTTTAGTCTGATGAAAATAACGAGAGTGCTACGTACCCTCTGCCTACCCTTTCAGATCATTATATCAGCCGAAAGACGTCCACTGCTGGACATAGGCCTCCCCCAAGCGTCGCGTTGACACATTGATTGGCCCAATGCGTCTCGCATTCAGCAAACTCCCGCCACCCTTTCAGATAATGACAAAAAACCTAGAACCCCAAAACAGTAAAAAAAAGGAACAGCTATATTTCGTCCATTTGAAAACCCCGACTTTTTCCAACAAAGAGAAAAGTTATTTTTCAATTAACATCGTAACTTCAGCCAGCATTTATATTGCGCATAGTTTTTATATTAAAACTGTTATTCTAGTTTTTCATTTCATTTTAAGTTGCCCTGGGGCGGGGAATACTACGCCCACTGACCAACTGTTCTCATCTCTTGCAATAACACGACTTGTATGAGAATGGCTGATACATTTCTGATAGCAGCCAGTGTAGAAAAACCAGCCATTTACATTTTTTTATCATCATCATCATATCAGCCGAAAGACGTACACTGCTGGACATAGACCTCCCCAAGCGTCGACACATTGACCGATCCCGTGCGTCTCGCAACCAGCGGATCCCCGCAACCTTCACCAGGTCATTGGTCCTCCTGGTGGGAGGCCTTCCAACGCAACGTCTTCCGGTTCGCGGTCGCCACTCCAGAACCTTTCTGCCCTATCGGTCATCCGTTCTGCGAGCAATATGCCCTGCCCACTACCACTTAAGTTTGGCAATTGTTCGGACTATATCAGTAACCCTGGTTCTCTTGCGGATCTCTACATTTCTAATTCGATCACGCAAGGAAACTCTAAGCATAGCCCTCTCTATTGCCCTTTGGGTGACTGTAAGCTTTCTGATGAGGCCCATTGTGAGTGACTTTCGTCTTGAGACACTGTGGTAAATTTGATGAGAAGATACCGCGCAACTTCCCGAGCGCTGCCCCGCCGAGTCAGATTCGACGGTTGACCTCTCTCTCGAAGTTGGCCGTACCCAACTGGATCGTATGTCCCAGATAGACTTGAGATTTTTATGTATTTAATGAAATATATCGTCTAATTTTTTTTTTTAATATTTCTTTTATTTTAATCTTATTTAATTATTATTTTATTTTTCACTGCAGGGTAAAAGGCTTTTTCTTAAACATAGAAGGTACGAGCCGAACTTGTTCAACTTGCTCAAGGCGGGATGAATATATGTGGCCTTTGACAAACGATATTCTAGCTTTCTTAAAGGTAAAGAATTCTTGCAATCATATCAGTAAAAACCAACAGTATTACCTTAAGGTTTCCCTAGTCGACGGCACGAACTATTTTGTGCGCAAGGCTAAAATGCATGCTATCTCATCCGACAACACGTGCGAAAGAGATAGATGCTGTGATGAGCAGTAAAAAGCTAGTTCGCGACCGAATTAGCACTTTTGCAAATTTGTATCGAAATGGTTGATGATTTAGGACGAAAACGAGCGCGCGAAATTTTATTAACAGACCTTTGGTAGTCTAGATATCATGAAAAAACTACTAAATGTATATTTTCAAATTCAGGCCCATTATGAGCGAGCACGTCTCAGAGCTATATGTCTAGATTTGTTAATCACTACAAGCTTGAGGATTATTTTATTCCCATTTGATCTATTACCTAGTAATTGTAAATTACCTTAATATAGCAAGAACAAAAGGTATATTATAATAAGCCGTAAGATTCTCATTAACGTATTCTGTTTACCTAACCTCAAGCGTAAGGATTTTAGTAATGTGCCGCTAGTCGATAACTTCATAGTTTTAGTACGATTGATAGTTTCAAAATATTCTTTTAACCGACTTCAAAATAAATGTAGGTAATACTGTTGGAACTGCACAATATGCACATAATTATGTTAATTTGTATAGGCTTCTAAACACGTGTGCCAAATTTCATAAGCGTATGTATGTTTGTCCACGTATGTCTCCGAAACTAGTAATCGGATCGTGATCATTATGTTTTTGTTGGATTAGGTATCTCTTAAGTTAGGGAACAGTATAAGTTGCATCAAAATCGGTTTAGTAGTTTTCAAGATATGGAACATATACGACCTGATTCCTTAGCGACAAACAGCACGAATGTGAAAATTAAGTTATTATGGGTACTTTGTCAACCGTTTAGGTACTTTAAGATTGATTTTTTTTTGAAAAAGAAAAATATTAACTGACTGCTATCGTCTTTGGTCATAAAAACAAAAGGTACCTTTTGTTTATATAATTTTTCAACTTCCAAAACGAAACTTATTTTTGCACTTTTTAGTGTTTTGCCTTAGAAGTCTAGAGGTTTATTTTTGGTTAAAAAGTTTTCTATCCCGTTGGCATTGGGTTCACAAGTGCGACTGCTGAGAAAAGTGATATTGTTTTTTTTTCTATTAGGACCTTCTCAGTAGCAGCCTGAGGTTTAAAAGGTTGAGGTTTGAGGTCGGATTACCGCAAAACACTCTCTTTTCTATCTCGGCCTTTCTACACTAAACTTCTTTATTCTGTCATTCTGTAACTTACTTTCTGTAATAAATTTAATTTTCAAGAGGAAATTAATGATTCACATGTTGCCATCACATCCCATCATTGTCAATCCCGAAAAACCAGGACACACCTCCACATTGGTCCTTCGAGCCGGAACATACCATAACACCGCCACGACACCACAGTCCGTGATTTTGGACTCATTACTGATAAATTGAGAACAGAAATAAAGACATCCACAAGAGAACCAAGGTTACCGACATAGCCCGAAGAATGGCAGTGGGCAGGACACATTACTCGCAGCACGAATGACCGTTGGGGCCGAAAAGTTCTAGAATGACGACTGTGTAACAGGAGACGCTGTATTGGAAGGCCTCCCACTAGGTGGAGCGACGACCTGGTCAAGGCTACACAGGCTCACGACAGGACCGACCAATGTTGCGACGCTTAGGGGAGGCCTACGTCCAGCAGTGGACATCTTTCGGCTGATAAGAAATGATGACTGATAAATTGACTGGTTTAGAGCAGTGGTGGCCCAGTGGTATCGGCCACGATGTATAAGTTGTAGGACGTAAGTACGAACCCAGGCAGGCGCTTTACTTTGTGTAAATTATTTCATCACTACTGCTCTCAAAACGGTGAAGGAAAACATCGTGTGGAAACCGGCATGTCCTAGAACCAATGTGACACCTCCCAAGCGCACTGGGCCCGCGTGGTGGATTACGGCCCATTCCCTCTATCACAGAGAGGAAGCCTGGGTCCCAGCGGAGGGTACATTCAAAGGCTGATTATGATGATGATGAAATACCGGAGAAGGCAGGAGAAAAGTTATGGTAAGGTCTTTGAACAGCTGTGGAACATCATATACTGACTAAAATGATGGCGTACCAAACTGTAAAAAAATTGTAAAATCAAATCGTGATCGATGAAAACCTGAAAAAGTCAGGTTTCGTCTCAAAAAGAAGAATAGTTATTAATACTAATTGTAGATTTGCGAAAATGATAAAGAAGAGGTAATAGTGTAGGTAGGTGGTAATTTTCCACGTGAGTCCCAACACTAGTAATACACCGAAATTGGGTTAATTGTGTAGTTAAATATTCAAAACGGTTCAACTCGGATTGATGGGGTAAACTACGTTTTGCTGCGGCTTTGCCTCCGTCTGTTATAGTGTACAACATTCATCATCGCTAGCCAGCGTTGAGATCTTCTCTGTGTGAGAAGAGGCAAACAAAAAAAAAATACAGAAACAGATTACAATCTGTGTCTGTATTTTTTATTATATACAGAGCAGAGAATGCCTTTTCACAGAGAGAAAAGCAGTAAATGTTTCAGTGCTCCTTGAGATCTCTCCATATCAAGCAAGGAGACAGAACAAACAAGGCCAATAGTCACAAAGCGTCGTTTACAACTGTGATAAGCCCAGTTGCCTAGCACCACGGATAAAAATTTGCATTAATATTAATGGGGCCTAACATTGTGAGCTGGTATATTTGATTCCAATAATAGGTATGGCAAAAACGCTTGAACGCACGGCAATTTGTTCTAGTTTCTACAAGGTCCGTATAGTAAAGAACTCTATATGTAGCCTGTACAATATTTAATATAATATTGCGTTCATTCTGCCAAAGAATACACTCCCTTATGATATGATGTGCAGATTGTACATATTGGCAGTCGCTGAAATAAAGACGAGGCAACGAGCTTGAAGGAGTAGTACATTTTGATACAAGTGCGGAAAGTTTGTTATTGCGTACGAGGCCGAATGAACACCCGAGCCGTAAGGCGAGGGTGTTATGGGGCCGAGAAACGCAATAACAAATTCCCACGTGTATCAAACGACGTTTTTCAATACACTTTCGAAGAAATAAACACAGTTTAGATAAGCATAGGTCGTTTAGTGTACGGACGTAGCGCCTAGGTAAGGTTTTATAGATTAGATATTGATTCAACTACTGACCTTTGTTGCCAAATACTGGCTATCCGGAGCTTCTTTCAAAAAGTTTTCAACTTCATTTGAAGACAATACTTTTGATTTTTGTCCAATATATCCGACGGAGTGTCTTTTTAGAAATGCAGTCAGGTTGCAATATATTTTATGTTAACACCGTGATTTTGCAGAACCGTGCTTTTTAGCATGGAATATATATACCATAGCGTGCTAGGCTTATATTTAGTAGCGAGTTCATTGAAATATGCCAAAAATACTTGCCCCGAAATGACGACGCCTTTTTAGTAACTTTCCACTAAAGAAAACTTTGCAAAGCTGCCATTTAATTCACCTTAGATTTAGATGGCAACAGGCTATCGCAAGCATTTTGTGCCTCAATCACAATATCCGGCGGAGTACCATCTAAAGAATTCTCTTCAAAACTTGAATTCGACATTTTTCACAAATAACTCAAATTATTAAAACTAACTTTCCTTTTTTTGCCGCGCTTTATGTTCGCAGGTTAAAGGAGAAGCAAAGGTATGAAGCCGTTAAACAGCCTCACAGGAAAAATATAAAATTCAAATATATTTTAATTAAGAACACAAAATGTTAACTTGTTTATAAAAGTAATATTTGCTTAAAATAATAATGTTTATTAGTATTATTCTTTTTATAAACACAATTTAAATATTAAAAGAATATTTACGCTGTAAAGACGCAAATCAAAATGACGAGATTAAAAAAAAACACGCCTGCTCTATAATTGTCAGTGGTGTTTTTTTTTTAAATTTCTTATGTTTTAATCGAATTACCGCACGCGTGCTGTAATCTTATTACCGCACGCGTGCGAAATATGTTGCATATCGAACTTAATCGTAGTGCAATAAGAGCTAGTTTTCGAGGAAGTGTATTGAAAAATAATTTATTTTTAAAGTTACCAAGTCCTGAGAGAAATTGGGTATCACCTAGATAGTTTTTTAGCCTCCGGGAAGTACTAGAATATCTAGAATTTAGTACTTCCCGGAGGCTAAGAAAACGTCTTGATGTGGAAACGGAGTTCAACCATCCGTAAATAATTGCTTAACTTCATCAATTGATCTATGCGGTGACCTAAAATCTTGAGGCTTTGGTGTGTTAGGTCTGGTTGATTTTGGAATTCAAAGCATTTACATTATGGATGATGACAAAAAAAAACTATTTAGTCCGTCAGTTATGCCTCTCACATTAGCACGAATACGCAAACCCACAAGTGTAGGAAGACATTTGCAAAGGATTATGCAAAGTTTTCGCTACATTCGCGCTTTTCCAAGCTGTGTCGGTTTTTTAACGGACATCAAAGCGCGCGAACCTCGATCCTTCGCGTAGTCTCCCACACATTCTTGCGACCAGTTGTGCACACGATTGCGAAGGTTTCATAGTTCGTGAATTCTACTGTGTAGCGTAGGTAACTTCATGATGCAACCCCAAGGTGCTGGAGTTCATTGCACTTCTGCAGAATGAAACGACTAGAAGGGATCCTCTAAAAATCCCATAAAAAGCAAGCAAGACTGAGACATTCGTAAACATGTGTAGGAGGAAGCGCAAGCGGGTTCGCAAATTAAGTATGCGAACCCATTTGCATATCCGTTAAGTTTGCGAATGAATGGCTGACGGCCCTTCACATGCGTGCAAACATTCGTACAACGTACGAATGTTTGCGCGCATGTTAGTGACCGGGGTTAGATTACCTAAAAAAAAGAACACGTATATTTTCTTTTGCCACGTAATAAAAAAAAACCAGCCAAGTGCGTGTCAGACTACGCACATTTAGGGTTCCGTACCGAACCGCAAAATTAAGTTGGTTGTAATATGAAAAATGAGGGATATTGTTAGTAAATGTTCCAATCAGCAAAGAGATGAATCACAAACCAAGCGGGAACAATGTATTGAATATGTGACTGGCTGAAAAACTGTAAGCGCGACAATTAAAAAAAAAGTTGATGAAAAATAAACAACGCGCGAATTTAAATGCATTCTGCCTTCATTCGTTTCACTGTTTTCAGAGAATAAATTAAGCTTTTAAGAGGGGAATTTTAATATAATTTTTGTTTTTTTTTACTCTTTCGGTTAAAAAGATGCTTTACTGTGAACATTTTAAGACTGTAGCTAAAACCACTTGACTGTAAAAACCTGTGTAACAGACGACGGACAGACAGACCGACACGTGAGTAATAGCAATAGGGCTCCGTTTGGACTCTTCATGTAGGTACGGAACCCTAATAATGACCACGATACACTACGATGAAATATCGTGTGAAGTCACGCCGTGCTACACTTTATATTGAAAAGTGACGATACAAGCCTGGGGACTTCTGAACTTTGATGCGCTTTATCTTTGTCAATTTGGACTTCATATAATTATCATTTTTCTATCCAGGAAACATCCCTATTAAACCATTCGATAGAACTCAAAACAGTTTTTTTTAAAGTAGGTTTAAATAAATGATTATTATGATTATTTGATTATTTTTTATTATTATTATGCCTATGATTATTTCTCCGCTAATTTCTTCCAAACCACGTAACAGATTACGATGCAATTTTCACTAATATATTATATATTCCCCAATTTTAATGGCCGGATGCCCTAGGAGCCAGAATATCAATATTGAAGCCCCGTTTGGACAGTTTAGTTTGCAAAATATTCTTTGATTTACTTATGCTGCTATTTCAGTTTTGAAGAAATTCTAGCTATATTTTTTCCTGTGTTATAATAGTTTTAAATATCCAAGTCGTTTTGGAGGAGTATCCAAAATTAGCGAAAAATTTATCGTTTTGTTAATTTTTTTTTTAAAGCAAATCTATTAGTTACACGAAAAAAACATGTTTCACAAATAATACACATAAATCGATAATAAATATAATATTTTTTTCAAACCTTTTAACCTAGCCGAGTTACTAAGGAGTATGCTATAGAAAGTTACCGTTTTACGGCACTAAGTAACTCGAAAAATTGCACTGTTCCTGTGGGAATCTCCAAGCAGATGAAACCGTAAGATATAGCTAGTAAATAATAAAAAATAAGTATAGATTAGTTTATTTACTGACTTACCTTTCGGTGGTGAAGACACTGGTCCGCTCGGGATGACCATAGCAGACAACGGAGGATTTTTCTGTAACAAAAGAGCTATATGATAAGAAATTATAATAAAAGATACTTTAACACCCCCAAATCATATTTTGGGGGTAGTTTCGAAAACCTAATAAAAACAACCTTTATTGTTTGTTCAGGTTGGCATTTAGTCAAGTTTCAAGTTTACTAACTGAAGTAGGTACTTAATAAGATTCTTCTAAATAAACTGTAATACCCCCTAAATCGTCTTTTGGGGGATAGTTTCGAAAAACTAATAAAGACAACCTTTATTGTTTACTTAGGTTGGTATTTAAACCAAGTTTCAAGTTTCTTAACCCAAGAAAAAGATTCTTCAAAAAAAAATAACAACCCCTAAATCGTCTTTTGGAGGTACTTTTGAAATACTAATAACGACAAACTTTATTGTTTACTTAGTTTGGTGTTTGTACTAAGTTTCAAGTATAATCAGTCAAGAAATCACAAAACACCACCCCTTGTAAGTGTGTGTACATGAATTGTTAAATAAATAAACGCTTCACACAGTGCAGGTTTGTGAATATGACATGGGCCTGCTGAAGACCGCAGGAATCCACTGGATGCAAGATAGATGTGTGAAATTAGATTTAAGATAAGTAGGTATGTTACAAGCTTTTATTTAACTTGCATTGTATGCTAGTGTGTTCGGGTCAAATCTTGCAACTGAATTTTAAAGCAGTTTTCCTCCACCGATGAGGGTTCGTCACCACCATCATCCAAAAATTTGCTGAAGCCCAGACTTCATCGACACGTGAATGTTGAGGCTATTCCAGCTGCTAGACAACACAGACTTAGTGCGTAGGCTAAAAGAACTAAACCTTTTGAAGTAGTGTAGTGTATAAAGCGAATGAATAATAGTGACAAAGTTGACATGAAAATAGTGTTTTTTAAATTATATCAGACTCTAAGAAAGTGCTACCGGACTTGTGTAAAAGTGCAAATGGCCACTATTCTTAGTTTTAACATAATCTATCACGTAACATATTAAGTTAGAGTTAAATTCATTTGTAGTCTTTTAAGCTAGATCTTAATTAATTATTAAGGATTTGGTTCTTACTAATAAAGTAAAAAAAAAACCTGCAATGAGATGCAAACGATTTTTTTCAGAAAATACACATGCAGGCGATATCTGACCAATATCGCCTATCAATACAATTTAAATTGATCTCAACATCAGAAAAGTCCCTGAATGGCGATATTACATAGAATATAAATCCAATATTATCCATCCACGTGCCTCAATTCAAATATAAAAGAGAACGGTAACATAAAATCAACAAATCTATTAAAAAACAACAATGTTATTTAAATATGAAAAAGAAATGTATTACCAAAGAAAAATACGTTCGGAATCAGGGTTGGGACTCTAGAATAAATATTATTATATTATTCCAACATTATACAGTTAGGTATTTCTATGCTCAAGGGAAAGCATGGAAAGGTATTGTTTAAAAAAATATTGCTAGCAGGTAGATCAGTTAAGCAAACAGTGTATTTCTTTGCTGGATTATTATTATTAATCAGTACATGTCATAGGAGAGGTAGAGGACGGCCTCCATTTACGTGATGGACTAGCTTGACGAAATTTTTATTGGAGAAAGAACTGCCCAACCGGACAACCCAGGACAGAATGTCCCGGTGCCAAAAATTTAGGAGAGCTGAGCCCACCTAAAGTTAAATCAAAAAACCTGACTGCTTCAAAAGCGAACTAAAAAGAAGAAAACAAGGAGAAAATCATGCTCGGCAGTGATTTGACTTCTTTTATTTATAACTTTTTAGTAGTATTATTATATATATATTTTTGAAATCACCTCTTAAAACCATTTATTTTGATACCCCACACGATGGGTTTGGAAGAAAAAAAATCGCCTCCACAATATGGCGCCAAAAATCCGCCATTTTACTACTGTCCAATTTTAATGTAGCCAGTGACACTCGCAGGGTTAAAACGAATCGATTGACGTACGAATCATCAAAATCGGCAAAAGCGTTTGGTCTCTGAAACGCCATATAGGAAGAAACATACACACATATATAGAGTGATAAACACATTACCCTCCTTCGGCAGTCGGGTAAAAAGGGGAGCAGCTGATGATATCCTTCAGAAAGGACTCATTCATAACCAGCATGCGTCAATACACTAAATCACAGTTTCAATCATAACTAAAAGCAGCTTCATTTGTTTTAAAATCCGCAAATTGACAAGTAAAATTTCACAATTTAAAAAACCCCCGACACATTTATCTTGCGAAAACACCCCGATTCAAACAGTAAAATGTCCATAACTTTTGAACGGTTAAACCGATTTTATTCAAACATAGCTAAGAACACTCTCGACAAAATTACCTTTCAAAAAAAAAAAAAACTAAATTGAAATCGGTTCATCCGTTTAGGCGCTATGATGCCACAGACAGACACACAGATAGACAGATACACAGCAACACACGTGAAACTTATAACACCCCTCTTATTCCGGCGGGGGTTAAAAATGAGGTGTAGTTGGAAGCGTCTTGTTTGTCCACTGGTTATAGGCTATGTGACGTCACAATAAATTGAATATGGTGCACTCTATGGGGCTCAAAGTCAAAAACAAAATAATATTTTCGCCCCACTCATTGACCGTAGACGTATGCTACTTTTCAGAATGTATTTTTTGGTTACGGTAGGTGGTATAATACCACGGTTATCCACTGAAAACCACTATGAATAATACAGATGAGAATATTTTCTTGTTTCATACTTTTTAGAGAGTGATTTTTGCAGTAGTCAAGTTTTAGTTTTTTTTTTTTTTGTTGTTTTTATTTGGAAGTCAATTTTATTTGTTTTGTAAAAAAGGTATTTCTTTTGCTGGGTGGTGTAGTTCAGGCAGTCACTGTTATAAAACCTAGTATTCTGCTCATCTGGTAAGATCGGGATCCGGTCCTAACATATTCAGGAGAAGGCTTGGCAGATATATTGTTTATTTCCGCGGCTGGACATGGGCCTCCCCCAGGCATCGCCACATTGACCAATCCCGTGCGCCTCGCATCCAGCAGAATCCCGCAACCTTAACCTGGTCATCGGTCAACCTAGTGGGAGGCCTTACAACGCATCGTCTTCCAGTTCGCGGTTGCCATCGCCATCAGCCATCTGCCCTGCGAGCAGTGTACCCTGCCCACTGCCACTTAAGTTTCGCAATTCTTCGGGCTATGTCGGTAACTTTGGTTCACCTGCGGATATCCGCATTTCTGATGCGATTACGCAATGAAACTCCGAGCATAGCCCTCTCCATTGCCCTTTGGGTGACTTAAAGCTTTCTGTTGAGGCCCATTGAGAGTGACCACGTCTTCATAAACCGGGTTACTCTATTATAATTGACAATTAGCCGTTATCAGAAGCCATCCTAACAAACTTTATTAAACAAACGGTTCTAATTTTTAATAAGAAACCATAATGTTTAGATTTGAGCTCGACTTTAGCTTCCTAAGAGTCTTGTAAGACATGTTGCCTTTGGGCGGTGCGTGTGTCCGATGTCTGTTGTCGTACGGCACGAGAATTTTGATAATAATAAGGGACTTACTTTTTAAGTAGCACAATTCTGTTCGACATCTGTACATTCGAGTTTTTTTGGGTGATTAGGAATGAGCTTGCGTTTGTCTATTTTTTAATCTATGGGTAAGCGGTGATGTGGTCAACAGTTGTGCACGCTTGCTTATAATTAGGTTACCTCACTCTAAACTTACAGACATACAGACGTTGACGGAGATTCACAACGCGTCTTTCATCTCGCATGAAATTGGTCGATTGATGGGGTCAAAACCCCATTGCCTTGCCGAATTCTCTTACGCATATAGGCTGCAGGTTCCTGTATTTATTATCCCAGGTTTTAAACCGCGGATTATAAATATCAAGAAACACAGACTCCGGCAAGGTTTTTGGGTTTACTTGTTTTTTTATTATAGATCTTATCAAACTCTTTACGCCTTCGACCAAGCAATCGGAATGTTCTTTTATCAAAAAATATAATCAAACTTCCAAATCACAACAAAAAGTGTTGTGAATGTTGTGATCCAAGCCCATATTTTTGAGTATGCATAGAGATCTTATATGTATCAGATTTGTACACAAAAATTATGATCATATAGTCCAGGTTGTCACCTTCTTCGTTCATTCGTAATATTGGTAATGCTGTAAGTCATCTTAGTACTGTAGGTATTAAAAATGATAAGTCATTTATGACCAGAGAATAATATCCAATCATTGTTTTAACAAATTAACTTTGAATTACATACGATTAGAGTAGCCTGCGTCTGTGTTGCCGAGCGCATACAACCCGAATCACTTCAAAGTTAGAGTGAACAGGCTTCTTCTGGGTAAGCTCACTCCATCGTTGACTTTGTCGCTGTCACCTCTGACTTAGTATTAAGTTGCTGTAAAGTATGTTTTTTTTTTTTTTGGTGTACAATAAAGTATATTCAATTTTATTATATTCTACTCTATTCTAAACTATTCTTTTCTCTTCTACTCTATTCTACTTTATTAAAATCTATTCTACACTATTCTACTCTATTATGCTCTATTCTACTCTATTCTACTCTAGTCTACTCTATTCTACTCTATTCTACCTTATTCCACTCTATTCTACTCTATTATACTCTATTCCACTCTATTCCACTCTATTCCACTCTATTCTACTCTATTCTAAACTATTCTATTCCATTCTACTATTCTACTCTATTCTACTCTATTATATTTTACTTTAGTCTATTCTGTTCTATTCTATTCTATACTATTATATTCTATTCCATTCTATAGTATTCAATTATATTATATTCTAGAGTTGAGTCAAGAGCAAACCCATCATTAATAAAAATAAAGATTACCTTATCAAATCGTCATCCGACAATCCTCAAAATAACGTCCGACATTGGACTCGCACCCCCTAACTCACGTTGCCCAGCCCGCACACTAATTAGGCACTGTATAACCTCGGGGCTACTTGTTCCTATAGCCCTGTTATATTTACAAGATGTGCTGTATTATGCTATATATCTCAGGATTGACGTCATAAGGTCATATTTTTATTTAACCATTAATGTACACACACATAGTAAATAGACAAGAAGAAGGAACAGAAAATAGGTACAAAGGTATGCTTATTTCTATCGAAATCTCTTCCAGCATACCTGCGAGAGGAGAGTTGCAAAAAAAGATATGTAGACACCGTGTGTAGAGGGGAAATAAAAATAAAAATATTTTGAACAATTCACAAAAGAAGAATACAGTATAGATAATTAATATATACTCTTATATACATGCATAAGAATAAAATAAATATTACAATAATAAATACTAACTAATGTCATAAATACATAAATAATAATACATAATTATATGCAACTAAGACGGAATGGAAAGATAATGCTCTTTCACTCTCTTTTTAAAAACTGCAAGAGTTTGGCAGTCCCTAATATCAGGCGGTAACGAGTTCCACAACCGCACCGCGTGTACAGTAAAGGAGTAGGAGTAAAAGTCGGTAGTGTGGGAAGGTGTTTCAAGGAGATGTTTAAGATGCGACCTGCAAAGTGCATCGGAAGGACGGGAGAAGGAGAAGCGTTCGCGGAGGTAGGAAGGCGTTTTAGGGTTGTGAAGGACGTTAAATAGCAGACACAAAATCCGAGAGTTCCTGCGAAGTCGAATAGGGAGCCACTTGAGCATTTTGCGAAAGCCTGAAACATGATCATACTTTTTGAGATTGAAAACAAAACGAATACATATATTTTGCAAACGCTCAAGTTTATTTAAAAGCTCCTCGGTGGCATCCAAATAACAGGCGTCGGCGTAGTCGATGATGGGCTGAATAAGAGTTTGAGCTAGGGAAATTTTGGTGTTCAAGGGCAAAAAGCTCTGAAGGCACTTCAGCGAGTGAAAAGTGTAGTGCACCTTGCGACTGACTTCAGCGACATGTCCAGTCCATGATAAATAGGAGTCCATGATCACCCCCAAGTTTTTAGCCGTCCTAGCGTATTCAATTTGAACTCCGTTCAAACTGAGAGGAGACAGCACCGCAACATCAAGCCTGTTTCGCATATGCCTACCGCCTATAACCATGGCCTGAGACTTCTTAGGGTTGATTTGCAGCCCAAAGGACCGCGACCACTCCCCAATCAATTCCAGTTCACCGTTAACGGCAGACACAGCGGCTTCCGCATCTTGAATTGGAAAATGATGGTAAAGCTGCAAGTCGTCAGCATAGAGATGGAAGTTACACGAGATGACTCTAGTGACAGAGTTAATAAAAATAGAAAAGAGAAGAGGAGAGAGAACGCCACCCTGTGGCACACCCGCAGTAAGAGAACACCAGTCCGAAAAAGTCTCGTCAAGGTGTATCCTCTGCGAGCGGCCTCCAAGGTAGGAGTTGAACCAATCTATAGTGGAAGAGGAGAAATTGAAAGATTTAAGGATCCCAAGAAGGATATCGAAGTCAACAGAGTTGAAGGCGCTGCTGAAATCGAGAAGTACAAGTAAAGTAAGAGATTTTTGGTCCATAGCCCGGCGGATGTCATCAGTAACTTTTAAAAGAGCTGTGACAGTACTGTGACCGGGCCGGAAACCAGATTGAAAAGGACTAAGAAGATCATTACTAGAGAGAAACAGAGACAATTGCTGATGGACAATGTGCTCAAGAACTTTGGAAAGATAAGGAAGGATGGAAATGGGTCTGTAATCGGTCATAGTGACCGGGTTAGGGATTTTGGGCAGTGGAATAATATGGGCTAGCTTCCAAGCATCGGGAACAGTGCAAGAAAACAAGGAGAAGTTAAAAATGTGGGTCAAAACGGGAAGTAATGTGGAGAGGATAGGAGAAATCATTCTTGAGCAAAGCCCGTCATTACCAACAGCGGAGGAGGAGATAGCACAAATAGATTTTTTGACATCACTTTCACTCACAGGACTGAAATCGAAAGACGAACACCGTGGCACCGGCAAAACAGAAAGTTTATTTAATGTAGATAATTTGACGTGTGGATCCAACGTAACGGGTGAAAGTGAAAAATGTTTGTTTAGAGCACACACGTCAATGCCTTTACTAGAAGCGACAGGGGACTTACCAATGCCGACAGTTTTCAAAAACTTCCAGACTTCAGAGGAGTTCCGGTTGTCAAGAGAATTATGGAAGTAGCGTCTCTTTGCATCTCTACACATACGACTACAGCGATTACGCATCTCTCTATACGAACTCAGGTTGTGCTCGGAAGGACGGCGCTTTAACCTCCTTTTGGCTCGGTCTCTAATTGCCATTGCATCCTTAATAGCAGGAGTGAGCCAGGGTGCCGGCACATATTTGACTCTGACTTTACGGATAGGAGCATGACGTTCGTAAAGGCTAAGTATTTGAGAGTTGAAAATATGAACCATCTCGTTGATACTTGAACTCTCTAAAACATCCGTCCAATCGATGACACCAGCATCCCGTAGTAGCGCCTCCAGATCTATGCCCTTGTAGTTCCGAAGAAAAATGAATGATGGCTTGCGCTTAGGAGGACGAATCTTGTAAGACATGAAGATTAAATCGTGATAGGAAAAACAAGCAGTGAGCTGACCGTGAACAGATACATTATTAGATTTTGAAACAATCATGAGGTCCAAAAGAGAAGGGGTGCAATTAGGGAAATGATGAGTAGCGGAAAGAGGTAAAATACTGAGATTAAAAGAAGATACAAGAGATTGAAGTTTGCGAGTACGCGAGTCATTTTTAAGGAGACAAGTATTTAAATCACCCATCAGAACTACGTGGTCATAAGTAGGACACACATCGTTTAAAAGGGATTCGAAAGAGTCAAAGTAATCAATACTGAGGTTAGGACTATACATCACTCCAAGAAGCATCTTAGCGTGATGTAAAGTGATTTCCAAAAACAGATGCTCTGCTGACCCCGAGTAGGAAGATGGTGATGTACTGATAACCTTATATGGAATACCAGCTCGCAGATAAATAGCAACACCACCACCGCCCTTCCCCGTTCTATCATTACGAATAAGAACAAAGCCAGGGAGGGCATAGTGTATAGATAAAAGTGACGGTTTCAGAAATGACTCTGAGATCAGTAAAGCATCTAAGTGTGCACAATTAATTGAAGCCAGAAGATCAGAGTAATGGCAAGGGACACTCTGGGCATTTATGTGAGCTATGTTGAGGTTTTTGGGGTAAGGGGAAAACAAAGAGGAAATCTGATCACCAAGAGTCAGTGTAGCCGATGAATCGCTTGCCGCACTAAGGAAGCTGCTGGAAGAGGAAGAACATGAGAAAAAGTCATCATCAAAATCACCATCGGTCATAAGTTGCAAATATATATACTAAATAAATAATTAAATAAAAATAATATCAGAAAATAATAATAATAAGTACGCTCAACCAATAAAACCACCTGCTCGCTGTTGTTGGAAGAGATTTAAACAAAATATTAAAGATTTAAAAGCAATCGAGAATATCAGTCATCACAACTAACGAACACAAACGCACAGTGTAACGAAACGTAAAACAAGAATTTAGAAATTGACAGACGTCAAATGTCATCATGTCAAGTACAATAAATATGTAAACAAATAAAAATAAAACATCTACCGGCAGACATTCAGAGTAAAAAGTAAATAAAATTGATATTAAAGCAAAGATTATTGTAAGGGTAGATTAACAGTAAAAACTATTCCAAAAATGTACCGACATTACAAGTTACATCATTACAAGTGGCTGAATTAAAATATGCACGGGGACAATTTTATGAAACCGTAGACTCAGCGACGGGCCTTCCTCATAACCTTCGCTCTAGGGGTAGCGGTTTTAGGCAAGGCGGCTGTGGCAGCAGGCGAGTTGGAGGCAGCAGACCCAGGATCGTTGGATGAACCAGCACTGGCTGCAGTGGGAAATAGCGCGATTAATGACTGAAGCTCACCCATTGATGCTATCTTCCGGCGAGTCTTGTCAGGCGTCATGACGATAACCTTTCCCTCCGCAGACCAGCAGCTGTTGATGCTAAAGTGCTTGCGGGCGGCCATAAATACTTGGTGCCGTGTTTTTGTCAGAAATTCTGAAATGGTGATCACGCTGCCCTTGAGCGAAGTTTTGCTGTCCCAGACCAACCGACGATGCTCCATCTCATTGAAACGCACCAGGACGGGTCTAGTTTTACCCTGGGAGGCTCCAAGTCTGTGGCAGACATTCAAATACTCAGTCTTGAAGTCATCTATCTTGAGCTGGTTGGAGATAACTTCATAGATTCTGTCGCACAACTTCTCTCCAGGTCTCTCAGGAATTCCATGAAACAGCAAAACTTTTCTCCTCATTGCTGTCTCATGACTATCCAGGCTCGATGATAATAGTTGAATCTGCGTTTTGAAATGTGCTAGTGTTTTGCAGACAAAAAACTTGAAGTCGGTGAAATCTTTACATAAAGATGCCAGGTCACAGTGCGTGGAGTCACTTCCAGCTGTAGCTCTCTGGAGCTTTTCTTCATATTGCTCCATGCGGGAGCTAAACAGCTTCTCAAGTTCTTCCATGCTATGTACCAGCCTGCTGTCCATGTTTGGAAATTATGAAAATGTTGTGGTTGTGATAGAGAGTGAGTTATAGGAAAATTTGAAGCGAAGGTGAGTTTTATAGTTATTTAACACATAAAAACTTTGAAAAACAATTAATAATTATTTTAAATTAATTTTAATAAAGGGAGCAAAAAACGAACGTTCACTTGTCACGCCTACCCACGTAGGAAAAAGCATCATAAGCATGAAACTTAACTCAACTTTGACTTTCATTGTGCGTACAGATAAAAAATTGGTATTCCCTGCCGGTGTATTGTGTTTCCTGAAAACTACAATCTGGGAGTCATGAGTGAATAGGTTTCTTCTAGGCGTGCTTCACCGTCAATCACATCATCGCTTACCATCAGGTGAAAAAGTGGTTAAAGGAGACTCTATTACAAAAAACAAAACTTATGTATAAAAAAAAAACACCGACTTGCAAATAAAAACACTACAAAGTCAAAAATTACTTATTTTTTGGAAGTCGGTGTCCATAACGAAAAGAATTGGTACCTACTTAGCAAAGACACCGACATCCAAAAAAAAAGTTACGAGTCATTTTCACTTTGTAGTGTTTTTATTTGGAAGTCGGTTGTATTTTTTTATAAAAAGTTTTTAATTTTCACTTTTTAGTTGTACCTAATAGGCAAATTCTTTAGTAAGGTTCCTATAGTGCCGGAATAGATTACTCGAATATCACGAATAAAATGAGAGTGTACCAAGGTGAACTGTACACATCTGCGTACCCCTTTAGAACGTACTGGCTTGATGTTATGTTATGAAATGGTATAAACAATAAACAGACACGCGAGTGCAACAATCCCGAGAGATTTTCCGTCATTTATTGAAGAATTCTGTTCTGGTAGGTACTCCTCTCGAGTAAACGATGTTATAGTAAGTCACCTGCCTCGTTGGTCTAGTGGTCGCCAGAACTACTGCTGAGCATGAGGTCTTGGGTTCGACATACTTTATATTGACAACACGAATTAGCAGAAAGCTACCACTCGACAGCTGACGTCTCGCTTACCGTATGCTTACCCGCCCGCGCGCTGTACGCACGCAGACTGCTCGCTTGAAGCACGTTGCTAGCTTGTCGAAAAAGGAAAGGCGGCAGCAGGCAGCGCGTGGACAGTTAGTTGACTGCTACCTGTAAGCGCGTGGACAGCTGGTTGCCTGCTAGCTTTCGGGGCGTGGACAACGAACAGTCATCTCCGTATGAGGCGTTGTTGGAGCGGGGTCGTGTAAGTGAGCTATTCAGGAACTCTGCTTAAGACCTTGTACTCATTAGACGCGCTTTTTACCTCAATATTAGAAGTGTGGAGGTATTTTCTTTTACGAAACAATAAACGGATCATACAAAATAGAATATACTTTGTTGTACACAAAATTAGTTACATAACTTCACAGAACAAATAATAAACGTGATTATTTTGCATAGAGTTAATGGATGGAGGTGAGCAGTCGTGACCCAGTGGTATCGGCCGCGACTTACAAGTTGTAGGTCGTGGGTTTGAGCCCAGGCAGGCGCTTTACTTTGTGTAAATTATTTCTTCACCACTGCTCTCAGAACGGTGAACGAAAACATCGTGAGGAAACCGTCATGTCCTAGAACCAAAAATTCGAAGACATGTGACATCCACCAACCCGCACTGGGCCCGCGTGGTGGATTACGGCCCATTCCCTCTCACAGTGTGGAAGCCTGTGTCCCAGCAGTGGGAACATTAATAGACTGATGATGATGATGATAATGGCCACAGAGTGACAGAGTTTCCTTAAGGTTCCTGCCGACAAACACGTCGTGACAATGCGTCAATCCTTATTTTACAGGATGGACATTTACTGGATGAAAACGCAATTTTGTGTCTGTGGAAGCCTATAACTTGAAAAATGCAAGGCTCCTGAATGTAGGTCACACCACGACAGCAAAGCTGCGGGTGAAAGCCACATGCTAATCTAATATGACTTCTAAATAGTACTGGAACCTGCATGCGGCATTTCAGCCTAGACTCTGGTATGGCAACGCTTAAACGATACCTATGTATCTCTGGTTTGAAGAAATCTATTCTTCTTTTTCCGTGTCGATTAACTCAAACTAAAGTCTCAAACATTCCGATTGTGTCCGACCAGTATATAGTACTACTCGGACAGCTCTGTCATTTGCTACGTTTAAATCACGTAAGAACCATGTGTAGGAATTTCGACGTGTCTCGTCAATGCCACATTTAGGGAGTTTGCAGATCAAAGACAACGAAAACATTGGCTGTCTTATACCGGTCTACAACACCCCAAGAAATTCCTAGGCTCTACGTTCAAAGCCCGGGAATGCATTTGGAATATGAGCAGGGGGCAAATCCGCTACCTGCTTGGGGCCTTTACTGGGCACTTTGGAACCAACGACATGCTCATGAAGATGGGTCTAATCGCAACACCCATGTGCAGGTTGTGTGGGGAACATACGGAACGCATGGAGCACCTTCTGTGCACATGCGATGCACTGGCTGGTAAGCGAATGAGTCTCCTAACGGTTAGATATCCAAAACCAGAAGACTATAGGCTCATATCTCCTAGTCTCGTTGTAAAACTCATGAAAAGAGTTTTCAACGAGATTGGAGAGGAGTAAGTTATCTAGGGGAACACAAAAGATCCCATGGGTCGAAGTGTCCGAGTTATTTCTCGGCCCCTCCACAAGATAAGATAAGGTGTAGGTGGTTAGGCATTAAGGTCAGGCAAGGAGGTGGGCCATATCTTGCGAAGGGACCCGACTGGCACTGTGTTTTGGATGGGTCTATGATACTCCATTTAGCCAGCTTGTTTCTACAGCGGCCAAGCTGGCCTCGCAATCGGTTTAGGGATTTCCAGAATGGCCACTGTAGTTCGTTCCCAGGGGCCAGATGGTCTGCCAGAGTAATGAAGTAGGGTGTGTATGTTTCCATAATTCACATCTCTCGTCAGTTGTGCTGGCTTTCGAGGAGGTCGTATGTCTCAAGAAGCTCTTACGACTCTTCAGGCGTGCAGGTTGGATTTGATGGTCATATAGAGGGTGACGAGTGTGCCGATCTTGACTGTCCTTTTCGATGCAGCTAGCTACTTGGCGACGAACTTCTGGTGGAGTTTACCCGCCAGTTGGTACAACATCACAAGTGGGGTTGGTTTCAAACACCCAGTTATTATGCGGCATGTGTTATTTAGAGCTATGTCGACTTCTCTATCGTGTTCAATCAAACACTTTAAGTGTAACCTGAAGCATCTGAGTATCAGTATTTTACATGGAGCGACTGGCTATCTGACCTCCACAACCCAGTAACTGGGTAATACGATACCCAGTTACTGGGTAGTTTGGCAGGAATGGTGTCAGATTTCCTGGCTTCGCCGGGACCAACGGCTTAACGTTCTTTCCGAAGCACGGAGGAATCTCGGTATATTAAGATGGTCACCCATCGTCGAATCGACCATGGCAAGCGTTGCTTAACTTGAAGATCGACCCTTCCGGCTGTTATCTTCGGCGAAGAAGATATCTATTAGATGAAGGTAAGTATATTGACGGGGTCTCTAAAGAAGGAAAATAAATGGTTCAAATAAATATCATTAGATGGCGCGATATGCATCGTCGATTTGTTATTTAAAAATGTGTAAAATTAACATTTTCTAGAATTGATCATAAAAATTGAATTATCTTGTTAAATCAACTCCCCAAAGCACATATTTATGGAATATTGGGCCCTTAATTCACATTTCCAAGATTATTTCAAAGCATCATTTAAAATTGATTCCAATAGATGGCGCGGTTTTAAATTTCTGAGGCATACCGATCGATCTTTTAAATTTGTCTTGTAAAACATTTTGGTAAAAAAATACTACTGATAAAACAAATCGTCACTGTATTTAAAGAAAAAAAATGTCACGAACCGAGTAAACCCTTTTACTTGTAAGTCGCTGCTAACACCATCTATAGCCGTGGAACGGAACCGAACGCGACCGATGTACTTTTAGTAAATTAAATAATCCGTCGAAAAACGCTATTTACATACTTTGGCACGTTTTTTTTGTATGGGATGAGGCATCTTTATGCTAGTATTATATTATCTGTGGTATATTATAGCTTCAACTGTGAAAGCAATGTTTTGTTACTTTTTATGTAAGCAAATAATCTAATTTCAGAATGAAAATAATTACCTTCTATGTTCAGAGGAACCTTGTTATAAAAAATATCTAGCTAAAGTTTCTGTAGTACTATTCAAAACATTCTAACAGTAACAACTGCTTCCCGCGACTTCGTTCGTGTGGATAGAAAAAAAATAAGTAGCCTATGTGCTGTTCCAGATTATAATCTATCTCCGTACCAAATTTCATCCAGATCCATTCAGCCATTCTGGCGTTATTGAGTAACAAACATTCATGCATCTAAACTTTCGCACACTAATTTGTTTTTCGGATTCACAACGAGAATTATAATAATTCACCCTGGAGTTTTGACGGGAACGTGATGGCGTCTATGTTGCTTCTCTGTTTTATTTTCCTAAAATTGTGTTTAATTGAATATTATAAAAATGGTGGTGTTTTGTTCTAATAATATTAGTGAACGTGCACGAGTGTGGGAAAGTGAAACACAGCGGTAGAACGTGAGTTTGTTCATGTTGTCCACAAAACTCCGTGGAGGTTTCCAATAAAGTTACCGCCATTTTACTGGGGCCTAACTATTATATATTAGTCTATGACTAGGACATTGGACTAAAAACTAAAGAAACTAGAACTTCTAAACTTGACACTGTCTAAATGCATAAAAAGTGCGAAGCCAAACAAAAAAAACAAAAAAAAAAAATCACCCGTACAAATTACGAAGTGATGTTTACAAAAAAACATGACTATGTACTCTCGTGAGCAATGAAGCCGTCGAGCGATAGTATGCTGAGACAATTCTTGCTAGATTTCTATAGGTATGGTTTCCATTTTCTTTTAGGTTCAGTGTTCCCAGTGATGTGAAACATAGGACTGATGACCAGTTTTCACTTTTTATAGGGTTTAAGGACTACCAAACGAGTTTTGTTTTAAAAATGGTTTTCTTTTGTTTTTACGTTCCATGACTTATGGTGAATAATCTTTGGTTATGATATTTAAAGAGGTTGAAAGCTAATAAAATGACCTTCCAAGTGATACACCACAATCCATGAATTGCACAGATATTGTAAAAAAAATGTTTTAAGCAACGAGCGATGGAGTCACAGTACAAAAAAAAAACGCTTTCTACAAGATGGAGTGATTCCAGTGACGTATTCCATATTGGGCACCCGCGTGACGGCATCTGAGTGAAGGGCACCTATGGCACAAACGGCACTTATCGATATTTTTCGCAGGTGCCAAATGTGGTTTAATTTATTATTTATTAGCTACGGATCAGTATGTACTAGAGATAGGAGGTTTATTTTATTTAGGACGTCAAATTCAAAAATTCTATTAAAATCAGTAGACAGTTTAATAACATGATAAAAATATAACTTTCTCATAAGCTTTTTTAGTTAGATGTTCAACATTATAACTGTACGGTGTTCACCTTAAACCTTAGTTTGTTAATGTTATGAGTACCGCGCCGCGACCCAGGTTAGGGATTGATTAAGTAAAACGATGTTTACTATTACACGGATTTATTGGCACTGAAGTAATTAGTTTATAAATGAACGCGATGCACCGCATCGTGAGTGCAAGCGTCAGCATTATTACTTAACAATACAAAATGTACGGGTTTGCTCGTACATACTCCCTACAGGAGAAATTAACAAGTTACAAAATAAATGTTAACAGATCAAAGATCAACATATTTAAAAACAATGTTTCTAGAAAATGTAAAAAATAATAAATGTTATACAAAATTAATGTCGAGACAATATAAAGCAAAAATAATTAACGATTAAGTGATAAAGTCAATTATTGTCACTAGCCGCATCATTTAACTCAACGAACGCAAATAGGTGACGTAGCTTTATTCACTCGCGCACTATTGAGATTAGAAAGACTGCTCTGATTGTTGTCATTTAACTCACTAACACTGTGGTAAAACACTCGGTCATCTATAATCACACACGGATTGTCGTTGTTGCGAGGAGGAGGCGCAGGCGCACCCTGGGCCTGCGCTGGTGTCAGCGCCGGCGTGGTCGGCACTCTCCAGGCGCGCACGCGACGCCACGCGTACACCAGTCCCGCTACTCCCGTGATGCCGACGAGGATGTATATCAGCGTGTAGTGGTGTATATCATGGACAGACATGCTTTCAGCTATAGCAGCATTTTCTTTCATGATCTTAATTTTTGGGCCAAGCTCTGTTAAATCTATTTGATTCTGGTCAGTTTCAGAATCATTCAAGGTTATCATATGCGGGATCGTGATGTTGATAATATGATTTATCGGCGGTATCAGTGGTGTATAAACATCAGGTTTAATGTTCAGTTCGCTAGACTGTTGTCTGTGTGCAATTAAAGTAAATGCTTGCGTTTTAATAATACACCCATTGTCTATAGCGACAAGACCCGCACCGGTCAGCTGATGACTGGCAACTTGATCCTCGCACATTATCCGTAAAGAGCATTGATCGCAACAAAAATAGATGTAGTTGTTAATTGTGTTACTTTCATACCAGCTGTTTTTGCAAGGAGAGATCTTTGTCTCGCACTCAAGCTCTTCGGTCTGACAGAAATCTTTATCTCCATTTAGATGATAAATAGGTCTCGGAATATGACACAGATATGCATCTGATATCAGACATGATGTTAATGTTTTCTCTGTCATAGTTAAGTAGGTATCCTTCTTTAAGTTTATAGCCACATAATCTGATATTGGTTGGATGTTAACCATGTCTGTTCCTTTGACTTGAGGAATGGAAAATATTTTGAATATCTCAAAGGAGTCTCTACTGATAAGAGGAAGCCTAATTTCAAAGATAAGGTATTCTTCCAGCATTCTGGCCTTTACTTTAAGAAGCTTATATATTTTCCTTAAATCCATCTGCACATTGTCTACAGGCAATGTCACGTCCTTAGGGAGCTGACTAGCGATGGTACTGAGCTGATCTTGCAATTGAACGGGAGTTAAAAGATGTGGATTGAACTGACCGTGATAGATGTCAGTGATAGTGTCCAGCAAGGTGCTTTGTAATGACTTCAAGTTATGTAGCATGTTGCTCCCGATAATAGCTCCGACAGTCAGCTCATTTACGATAGACATGTTTCGTGTTTCGGATTGAAGTTGGTTTAGCGCTTTTTCAATGGAAAATATATGTTGGGAAACCATTTTATGTTGTTTGTTCATGGTTTGCTCTGTTCGTTTGAGGAGATTATATTCAACCTCTATAATCGATGTTTGGTTTTTCCAGTAGGAGGCAATATGACGTTGGTTGTCGCGTAATAACGTTATGTCCTTGCGATACTGATCGGCGAATCTCGTATCTAATACCCCGAAGAGGCTATTCGCGAGATATCCGACACCGTCGATAAGACCGCGCCGCTGTCTAGCGCGCTGCACGTTTGAGTGCTGACCGAGCAACATCTGGTTGTAGTACTCAAGTTCACCGAAGCCTTGAATTAACTGTAATAATATGATATCACAGTTCATAATGTTCCGTATTGTTTTGCATGATTGTTCTAGGGACTTCGTGTATTTGTTGAGAGCTGTTATGCCCTCCCAATAAGGTTGCATATCGTAGTAGATAATGAGCTTCCACTCATCCCGTATAATCTGCATGTTAGTTAATTTATCGAAATAAAGGCCTTGGTTAGGTCTAAATTTTGTTGTTTGGAAATCGCAGTGTCCTCCTGTTACGATTGTCATAAAAAATAATAAAGATATAAATAATGTTGTTACGCTAACTCTCTTCGATTTCCTTTGAGGTTGTGTTTTTTCGCTGTTTGGTTTCAGCTCTTCCTGGACGTTTTCAGACGAGTCTGATTGATTTTGTTTTACAGGTAACTTTGATATTTTGGTAATTGGTCTTTTAAGAATTCCGTTCTTCGTTTTTAAGCTGACAACGCGAACGAATCCATCTGCTCCGGGATGTAGATCGACGATCCTACCCATAGACCATTTTCCTGGTGGTAAGTTGTCATCGTGCAAGAGGACTACGTCGTTTAGGTTTATGTTTTCACGAGACTGTTGCCACTTGCTTCTTGTTGTTAGTTGTGTTAGATACTCAGATCGCCATCTTTTCCAGATGTCAGCGAAAATTTTCTGAGTTAACTGCCACCTAGTCCTCAAGTCTCTTTCTGTTTCAACTAGGGTAAGTGCTGAACCGCCAGTCAAAAAGTGAGATGGAGTTAAGTAGTCTAAGTCCTCCGGATCTTCAGTGAGGGGACATAGAGGCCTAGAATTGAGGCATGCTTCGATTTGCGTGAGGACTGTTGACAACTCTTCGTAAGTTAACTTTTGCTCTCCGACAACTCTTCTAAAGTGATGTTTGAAACTTTTGACTGCGGACTCCCAAAGACCGCCTGCGGAAGGCCAGATTGGTGCATTAAAATGCCAGTTGATTTCCATGTCTGTTAGTTCAGCCAAAAATTCGTTGTTAAATATGTGTTGCATTTCTTGGTATTCTTGTTGAATTTGCTTGTTAGCTCCGACAAAGTTTCGTCCATTGTCACTATAAATGTGACTCGGCGTACCTCTACGTGCTGCCATTCTTCGTAAAGCTGCAATGAACGATGAGGTGCTGAGATCGGAGACTAGCTCTAGATGTACTGCTTTTGTAGACATGCAGACGAAAACAGACACATATCCTTTAGTGGTTTTTATGCCACGGCCTTTGTTGGCTTTAAGGAGTAGGTGCCCGGTAAAGTCTATTCCAGTGTGGTCAAACGGACGAGATGGATTGCTTCTCGCTGCAGGTAAGTCACCCATAATTTGGTTATGTTTGTTAGGACTTAGCTTTTTACATTTAACGCATAAGCGTATTTGCCTTTTCGTTGCTTCATTTCCGCCTATAATCCAATACTTTTGTCGGATAAATCCCGATGTCAAGCGGGCTCCGCCATGGAAAGTAAGCTTGTGTGCATGTTCTATTAGAAGCTCTGTTAAACGTCCTCGCTGTGGAATAATTAAAGGATGTTGCATGTCTGCATGAATATGAGCATGTCTTAGCCTTCCCCCGACACGGAGAAGCCCAATGTTATCCAGAAATGGATTTAGATTTAGTATTCTGCTTTTGTTGCTAAGCCTTCCTTTCTCTTTTAAGCTTTTGATTTCTTCTACAAATTCCTGCTGCTGTACTTGCTTTATGATCTTCATTTTTGCTTCTCTTATCTCTTCTAACGTAAGATAGGAAGTTTCCTTATTGCTTTGCTTGTTTGTTAAAAATCTATACACCCAAGCTAAAATGTGTACAACTTTGGTAAAAGAACTGTGACTTTTTAATAAGCTCATGATTATACTTTCGTCATCTGTTTGTTTCGTGACAGTGTTTGCTTGCTTCTGTAATTTTGTTTCCAATGTTGTTGTATAGATTATTTCTTCAATTCTTTCATCAGCTTTAAATGTTTGTAGCCAAGATGGTCCCTGCCACCATAAAGGATGTTGAATCAATTGCGACATCGATAAGCCTCTACTTGCGCAGTCTGCAGGATTTTCGGCAGATTTGACATACCGCCAGCAGGTAGAAGGCATGATTTCAGTTATAAATCGTGTTCTGTTGGCAACAAAGGTTTGCCAACGTCCTGGATCTCCTTGCAGCCACCCCAGTACTGCTGTGGAGTCAATCCAGCCATAAATGACAATGTTGTAGTCAGTTAAAGATGCCTTGACCTTAGCCATGAGTTTTGCTAATAAATGAGCGCCGCAAAGCTCCAATCGTGGCAACGATATGTTTTTGTTAGCCGGGATAATTTTTGATTTTCCGGCCACCAAGATGATGCTTGTTTGTTCGTTATAAACTTTACAGTAAATAACGCATGCGTATGCTTTTGTTGACGAGTCACAGAAACCATGTAATTCGACTCTTCGTTCGGGTTTTGTGCCTAACCATCTTGGTATTTGAGCTTGACTTATTTGATCGATATCCGCCTTAAGTTTATTCCATTCTTCAAAAATTTCCTCAGATATCTGCTCATCCCACTGAATTTGTGAAGTCCAAATTCGTTGAAATAAAATTTTGAGTTTTGTTGTTGTAGGTGTAAGCCACCCCAAAGGGTCAAAGAACTTGGAGATATCGGATAGCACGGATCTTTTTGTAGCCTTGTTGACTGTTGAATCTATTTTTGGCTCAAACGTAAAGTTATCCTTGATAGGATTCCAGCGAAGTCCTAGTGTTTTAGTAGACTCCGGCTGTCGAAAGCTTTTGCTTTGTTGTTGGCATGGGACTTCATCGTGCAGTAAATGCGGATCATTAGAAGCCCATTTTCTTAAATTGAATCCCCCGCGTTTCAGGAGTTCAATTAAATCTTGTTGAAGTTGGCGTGCTGCTGATACGCTGTGAGTACCATGGAGAAGGTCATCCATGTAGAACGACTCTTCGAGGACTTTAGATGCTTCTTGATATACGGAGCGTTCATCGTTCGCCAGCTGTTTTAACGTCATCATTGCGAGGAAAGGAGCCGCTTTAGTCCCATACGTGACCGTGGTCAGCTGATATTCTTGTAGTTTATCTCGGGGACTATCTCTCCAAACTATTTTTTGCAGGTACTGATCTTCCTTATGGACCAAAATTTGGCGGAACATCTTTTCGATGTCCGCGGTGAAGGCGAATTGATACTGCCTCCATTTAAGTATTAATGACTGAAGGTCCCGTTGCAGATTTGGGCCCCTTTGCATCAGATCATTTAAGCTTTGGCCACTTGATGTTTTTGATGAGGCGTTAAAAACGACTCGAAGTGACGTTGTTGTAGAGTCGTCACGTAGCACACAATGATGCGGCAGGAAACATTCGAGTTTCGAGTTACAAAGGGCTGGTTTCATATGTCCTAACGCTAGGTACTCGTGTATGAATGTTTTATACTCTTTTGCGATGTTTTCTTTTTTAATTAATTTACGTTCCAAATTACCAAATTGTGCTATGGCCTTTGATTTCGAGTTACCCAATTGTTCTTCAAAGTTTGTTTTCAGAGGGAGTCTCACTACATATCTTCCATCTAGCAATCGGTTTGTTGTTGAGCTGTAAAATTGCATACACTCTTGATCATCTGATGAAAGCGAAATAGACTCTGCAATTTCCTCCGTTTCCCAAAATTTTTGCAACTGGTCAATATCAAACTGTACGACATTGCATTGCAGTATGTTTACGTTGCCGCACAGAATCCACCCAAGCCGAGTCTGTTGAGCAATGGGTGTTGTTTGTTCAACTCTGCAGATACCCTCCATAATGATGTTTGAATATATGTCAGCGCCAAATAAAATATCTATCGGACGACTGACGTAAAAGTCAGGATCTGCAAGTTCTATGTTTTCTAAATAAGACCACGTGGGCTTAGCAAAGGTATAAGTTGGCAGATTTTTTGTTAAAGTTTTCATGATGAAAACATCTGTGTTAAAAGAGTAAGATTCTTTTCTTGATGAGCAGTTAATGTTTATAACTCCCTTACAGGCATTATCCCTGTCTCCTATACCGGTTATTACGCCCTTGCATCTTTGACGGGACAGTCCCAATTGTTGTGCCGCATTTTCGGTAATGAGCGAAGTTTGGGAACCCTGATCAATCAGAGCTCGCATGTTAAGATAAGATCCATCACGTTTTTGGACCTTAATCACGGCTGTGGACAATAATGTTTCCGGTAAATCACGTTGTTGAGCCATGTGAGTGCTAAGTTGCTGAGTTTGCTCAGGCAAAGTACGTGCATTTCCAGCTTTAGGTATTGCTTGGTTAGGCAATGCATTTGCGGATTGCGCAAACGCATCGTGAAGTATCGTGTTATGTCTTCCGTCGCACTCATGGCACCGTTTTGTTGAAATGCATGCCTTGCCTTTATGACTAAAAAGACAATTTTCGCATAGCTTGTTGTCAACGACAAATTGTTTTTTGTCGATTGGGGACAATCCAATATATTGTTCACAATGGAATAATCCATGACCATTTTCGCATAATGGGCAAGTTCGTGTTTTGTGAAATTTTCCGTTCGATTTCGACACGTTTTTGTTGCTCGAATAGGATTGTTTCGAATAACGGTTGATATTTTGGTTGTTAAAATTGTTATCTTTAGCTAATTTTGCGTTGGAATTTGGAGATTTCTGATCTTGTTTACGCCGGGATGACTCCATACTTGTGAACTTGGCTTCCAGGAAGTCTAAAAAGCCAGATAAAATGGGCAGTTCACGAGGTTGCTTAAGAGATGCGATGTATTCGGAATGCGTGTTAGCATCTAATTTATTCGACATCAAATAGCAAATTATGGGGTCCCATGTGCTTACGTCTGCTCCCATGTTCTTTATAGCGTTGACACATTCGATAGTTGTATCGTGGATGCGTTTCACATGAAAGACTGAAGGTTGTTGCATGACCGGAATGTTGGTTAGAGTATTCATATGTGTGGTGAATATAAGCAGTTTGTTGTTATACCTGTGATTAAGGATTTCCCAACACGTTGAATAGTTTTCAGAGCTGATCTGAAGATGGTGTATTAAACCTTCGGCTTCCCCTTTCAGTTTAGCTTTAAGGTACTGCATCTTTTGAGCTTGAGAGAGCGACGGATTGTTGTGGATAGCCTCCGTGAATAAGTCTTTAAAGGATACCCAGTGTTGATAATGGCCATTAAACGTAGGCACTTCCATCTTTGGTGTAGAATGTTCTCGGTGTGATACAGACCACAATTTACTGTTCAGAGACTTCTTCATGTTGTTGTACGTCATTTCATACGAGGTAAAATTGTCCTCATACGAATCATCTTGCCCGTCGAGTTCACCTTCCAACTCCCAGTGAAGCGTGTCAATGGCCGACCACCTCGCTTCCAATGTTTTCAACGTATCTTGAAACTCCCATTTCTCAGTTATGGCATCGATGTTGATGTTCGCCACAGTTCGATAGAAAGCCTTACAATTGATAGTTTGCTTCTTCAGTAATTCGTCCAACTTGCTGTTGGTGCCCTGAGACTTGAATTTGGGCGTTTCAAGAAAGGTCGTAGCCTCGCTGTCATCGGGATTCCTGTTCTTAAGGGTGTCGTCCACGCCGGCCCTGAACGTGCCGGCTAATGGTGTTGCGGGTTTTAAAATAGACGGAGTTCCTACACTTTTGATATATTCACGCGTTGAAAGATAGATACCCTGAGTTTGTTGATAGTGATTCAATGCAAAATACTCTATTGATTTGTTGCAAAATGGGTTTAACTGATCGTGATTAGATTGAAACTCCTGCCAGTAGGAGTCTAAAGTTTCCAATCTACGTTTGATGTAGTCAGGAGTTTTGCGTTCCTGACCATCTTTCTTAAAGTTTGATAAAAGTTGGTTCATGGCCACCATGATTCGTTTCTGGTTGGCCAGAAGATCCTCCATTGTTTGGCTCATTTTGTTAGATCAAGCAATAAAAAGGAAAGATCTTACTTTGATTCTGCTGTATGGTGGGTATGTTGATTGCGCTCAAGGCTGCTGTTTACTCCCTGAACTGCAACTCCACAGCTGCTGCTGATATGGAACCACTCACACGAATTGACTCAATGTCCACTGATTGTTCGCGTTAATGATCCCGCTCGTTGGCTCGAAGGACCATAAAGATGTACGGTGTTCACCTTAAACCTTAGTTTGTTAATGTTATGAGTACCGCGCCGCGACCCAGGTTAGGGATTGATTAAGTAAAACGATGTTTACTATTACACGGATTTATTGGCACTGAAGTAATTAGTTTATAAATGAACGCGATGCACCGCATCGTGAGTGCAAGCGTCAGCATTATTACTTAACAATACAAAATGTACGGGTTTGCTCGTACAATAACTAACCATTTATACCCAAACTACCAGGAGGCTAGAATCATGAAGAAGTTTTAGTATTTGCGGGGCGAGAATAATTAGGTACCGGTAAAAACTAACTTAAGTACCTAATAGGTGATTATAAACATGAGGAAGTATTAACGAGGCTGGAATCAAGAGATATAAAAAAACCCGACTGCTTAAAAAGCGAACTAAAAAGACGTAAACAAGAAGAAAATCATGCTGTGCAGTCGGAGGATACATATTCGCGAGCAGTCTGACCAAAACCAGATGTACCCTCCGACTGCACAGCATGATTTTCCTCTTGTTTCCGTCTTATTAGTTCACTTTTTAAGCAGTCGGGTTTTTTTGATTTTTTTAATTAACTTTTAGTTTTTTTTTTTTTCGAATCATGTGTATTTAAACATATAAGTGTTGTATATTTTTGAAATGACCTCTCTTAAAACCCTTTGTTTTGATACCCCAAACGATGGGATTGAATGAAAAAAAATTTGGGCCCCAAAATCCGCCGACACTCGCAAGGTTCAGACGAATCGATTGACGTACGAATCTTCAAAATCGGCCAACGCGTTTGGCCTCTGGAACGCCACATAGGAACAAACAATATAACATACATACATACATACTTATATACATACATAGACTGATAAACACATTACCCTCCTTCGGCAGTCGGGTAAAAAGAGTACCGGGAGATTTTAGATTCTGACATCCTGATACTCCGTTAGTATCTACCGCGTATGATTCTAAGCTCGCAAATACTTCTTCATAATTCTGGCCCCCTGGTAGTTTGGGTATAAATGCTTATAATGTTCAAAATTAGTCGTCGATTTGGCACCGTTGGAGAGACTGTAGTACAGCCCAAATCTCGATCCCGAATTTATAAATATAACTAGTGAAACGATGGTTGTACCTACTATACATCCCTGCTGGACGTACTAGTTTGATGTTAAACTTCTAACTATCAAATAGTTTGGTAACCATAAAGGACACGCTCGGGAACAAACTTAGGACATTCCGCACGTTTCTTGACCACGGAACTGTTGGGTAAATGGGGGGAATTTCTGGGAATTAACCTTTTAAAGGGAATAATTCGAGTTATACTTTGATAGATACTTATATGTAGTATATAATTGTGCGAAAGCCTTTGAAATGTGACACTAGCGGGGTGCCCACTGAAAATCAGCGCTGGGGGACTGACGCCCAGCAAATGCTGAGTTGGTAACCCTTTCGATATGGGCACGCTCGGCGCAATAATTCTTAAGACGGTACCCCGACCAAAAAATCGGCATGAGATATGAGCGTTTCTATTGGTCTAGCGGCACTGGTGGCGCATGAATTACAGTAGTAAATACGCCCAGATTTTAGAATAAAATCTTTATAAAATCGAATTTTGGTCTTTTGAAAAAAATTATTCTACAAAAATGTTCGTTATTACATGGTCTATCCATTAGTGTTAGTACAAAAAATAATCAATGAACACTTTACGAGGAGATGCATAATATCAATAATTATTTCTCAATTTTATGTTTTTTTGGAAGTAGATTAGTTAAATATATACAACATTTAAAAAAAAACTAAATCTACCATTTTAGAATCAATATTATGTAGAAATTTAATGTATTTTTATTAATTGATATTTCTTTTTAAATAACGAGTAGATAGCTCCTAAAAACAGCACAAAAAACGGCTTGCGCGGCGTTTTGCTCGGGGTACCGCCTTAAATCTTGTTTGTATTTTTTTACTATTCTTCTCCGTGATTTTGTGATTGTTGTTGTTGTGTTGAGTCTATGTCGAATAAATGTTTTCTATTCTATTCTAAATTGCGCTTACATTTAAACCAGGGATGTTACGGAGCTTTGACTCTGGTCCGTTAAGTCGGAACTTCCGATTATTATTACAACTTCGGTTCCGACTTCGGCTCCAACACTTTTAAATCGAATAGCAGCGGCGGTTTAATTTCTTGTTTATTTGGAAATATGCCAATATTTTTTCATTGATTGTGTTTTATTTTATAATTAACCCCCGCCGGAAAAAGAAGGGGTGTTATAAGTTTCACGTGTGTTGCTGTGTATCTGTGTATCTGTGTATCTGTGTATCTGTGTATCTGTGTGTCTGTCTGTGGCATCATAGCGCCTAAACGGATGAACCGATTTCGATTTAGTTTTTTTTGTTTGAAAGGTAATTTTGTCGAGAGTGTTCTTAGCTATGTTTGAATAAAATCGGTTCAGCTGTTCAAAAGTTATGGGCATTTTACTGTTTGAATCGGGGTGTTTTCGCAACATAAATGCGTCGGGGGTTTTTTTAAATTGTGAAATTTTACTTGTTGAAAATTGAAATGAAAAAATTTTTATTAAATAATGTTTTATTTGTCCTTAAATAAAAATCCTCTCTCATGCCACCACTTCTGATCCTGCCTCCGACTCCGATTCCGATAAAGCAAATTTAAAAACTCCGACTCCGCCTTCGGTTCCGATAAAATTACCTCCGTTACATCCCTGATTTAAACCATAGGTTCCACCAGGTGGACAAGTGACCTGGGTGAGGCGGGAGTCTAGCTGGATGCGACCCGCACGGGACCGGTCAATGTGGCGATGTTCAGGGAAGGCCTAAGTCGAGCAATGGACGTCTTATGGCTGATATAATAAACTATAGTAGTGGTTTATGTGTATATGTGCTATGTGGTGTCTCATCCCATACAAAGAAACTGTCCCGACGTACTGTACTGATTATACTAATTATTGTTTGTACATCGATCGCGTTCGGTTCCGGATATAGATGGTGATCTATCCATCGCCGTGGAACGGAACCGAACGCGATCGATGTACAAAAACATAACCGGTATAATCAGATGAAAAACGCTAGTTACGTCGGCACGGTTTCTTTGTATAGGATGAGGCATCTGTATGCTAGTACTATTATTAACTGTGCTTCTTTTATTATATTATCTGTGACGTAGTTATTTAGCTACATAAATATAATTCAATTTTCAAATGTATGTAAGCGCAACATTTCGGAACGGCTGCAACTATTTGGCTAAATATTTTGTTTGTTGTGTTTGTAATTTTCAGAGAACAGGTTTGTACTTTAACAGAAGATGTTTGAAAACCGTTAAATAGTAGTTGTAACTTCTGGAAAGGGATGATTTGGTCTCAATTTCTTCATAAATAAGTACTGTAAGGGGGTAGACAGGGAGAGCTACAATTAAACGTAGAAATAACTTAATATTTATATATATTTAGTAAGAAATTACAATACGCCTGCCTTTGGGCGGCTTCAATCCAATTCTGTCACATTCAAACTTAACAAAAAACATCTACAGGTATTCTCTGTTCGAAATTCATACATCTTTCAAGTAATATATGTTGCCAGTGTTTTAATAGGCAAGTAGGTTGCCTTCTTAATCGGTGAGTCCTCACAGTACCTACACTCGTGCGAAGCCGGGGCGGGAAGGTAGTACATAGATAATAATACAATACATAGATACCAAACGAGCCGATGGTGTTTATTTTATTCTGACGATATAACTAACCACACAAACATAGTTTTTAACCGACTTGCCAAAAAGGAGGAGGTTATCAATTGGACTGTATTTTTTTATTTGTGTAACTTCAGAACTTTTTACTGGGTGAACCGTTTTTGATGATTCTTTTTTATTTGAAGCTGGTGCTTGTCACGTGGTCTCATTTAAATTTAATCAAGATTTGATGAAGCACTTTGGAGTTATACATCAGAACTCTTCAATAAATGACAGCAAATCACTCGGGATAGCTGCAATCGCATGTCTGTTTATTGTGTACACCATTTCATAATATAACATCACACTGGTACGCTCTATAGGGGTACGCAGGTGTGAACAGTTCTACCTGCTATACTCTCATTTCACCGGTTTTGTTTAAGTGTCATGTTATTGGGTTTATCTTTTCTGGCATTACTTTGCGCATTATATAGCCTATAGAACTGGTCCATTATGTACCACAAATAAAAAGTGAAAATAAAAAAAGGTATTCTCAAAAAAAACAAAACAACTTAAATTTCGGATTGTCGGTGTCAAAAAACATAAACAAGGAACACCGACTGCCGAAATTGAAGTAATTTTTCACATTGTTGTGTTTTTATTTGGAAGTCGGTTATATTTTGTTATAATAAAGTTATTTTTAGGGTTCCGTAGCCAATTGCCAAAAAACGGAACCCTTATGGATTCGTCATGTCTGTCTGTCGGTCCGTCCGTATGTCACAGTTATAGAATAGTTTTCGCGAGAGACACTTCCAAAGTGGTACAATGTGCCCCCCCCCCTGTAACTTCTACAATAAGAGAATGATATAACTAAAAAAAATATATGATGTACATTACCATGTAAACTTCCACCGAAAATTGGTTTGAACGAGATCTAGTAAGTAGTTTTTTTTTAATACGTCATAAATCGTAAACCGCAATTTACCAAGTTCGGATCCCTTCGTGCGCGAGTCCGACTCGCACTTGGCCGGTTTTTCTCATCTACGCTAAGGTCGGCTATGCAGTTGAATAAAATATTTTACATACGACGAACGACTGCCTATCTGGCCACCACAACTCAGGTACTGGTTAACACGATACCTCATGGGCGTGCTTTGCATAATGTCAACAGATTAAAAATGAGAATTTGTCTATCGCTGTTCATGGAGACTCTTATCATCTCTCTTATCATCATTACGTATATATAATTTAGGAGTTGCGTTTCTATGTAGATGGTACTACCTAATTAAATTCAACAAGTTTTCATGAAATAGTTTCCATGAAAGTATAGGTACACGCTAGTATAATAGAATTTAAACACGCCAGAATATGTGTATTTGAATCAATCAATGAACGTGTTGATTTATTTTACGCTATGCAGTTAATAAACACTGCAAACCTTTAAACAGCGCCGTCTATTATCATTAATGTAAAACAGCTGCAGAACGTCGCGCTTCAAACTCAGTTTTAACTAAACGTCAGGGTAGGTAAGCCAATGTTCTTAGTAGTATAAAACTCCGCTAAGAGATGGCGCCACTCATTTAAAAGTGGTGGGTGCGCTAATGATACCAAATTGGTTAACACATTTAGACAAATCTTGTTTCAGTTTTTTCTTTTGGCACCGTCAAAATTATGCTAAGACTTTTAGCATAGTATAGTATTAAAATTATCTATTGATCTACGCCATGTAGGATAATATACCATTATGACATGTTTCGTATCAAAAGTCCACGCTCATTGCCCGATTCTTTTGGAACGACATAATAATATTATTCATAATGCGATTTTGGTGACCATTTATTTACCTACATACCAAGGCTGGTCGTGGCTTGGTGAGCGCGTTAAGCTCTTGATTCCTTCACCCAATAGGCATGATTCTTAGGTAAAAAAATATCTAAACTAGTTCAGATTATTAAAAAAATATTGGACACGAATTTTCTGCTTTGTCAAATTAATAAACAATAAATTATAAATACAAAAAGCATCAAAGTTCAGGAGTGGGCGTTTGTATTGTGATATCATGGCAAATTAAAATGCAATGTATCGTCGTAATTAACACGGTTTTATTAGCTTGAATTTAATAGCTTGTATGTATCTATGTAACGGAATCTTTGAACTTGATTTTCACCCCCTTCAAAACGTCGGATTAATTTGAAACTTTGCACACTTATCAAGGATCGATGACAATGTAATAATTTAAATAGTTTGTCCCATTATCCTTACCAGACTCTTCAGGATTAGCGATTGAACTAAAAAAACACGCCTTAATAGAAAACCAAACTAAAAGTAGAAAGTAATATTCAATTAAATTAAATTAAGAATAGTGTGATTTATATTAAAAAAAAAGTACACTAAAAAAGCGTGGGGTGCTTGATGTCAATTATTACAATATTTTATTGATAAATATTGGTGAAAGTAGAGTAGTTAATTTTGAAAATATCCTAAAAGCACCCCACGCTTGAAGAGACAACTAGGAAACCTAGGAGAGCCCTCCCTCAATGGAATAAAGCTGCCCTGGTCCACCGAAGTTAAATATCTGGGTGTAACGCTTGATAAAGAACTCAGGTGGAAAACTCATGTGGAAAATATTACGACAAAGGCCTTACGAGTGTTCGGCATGTGTCGTTCCAACTACGGTAAAACTTGGGGATTAAAACCCAAAGTGATACGATGGCTGTACCGAACAATGATAATACCTATTATCACATACGGCAGCATAGTGTGGTGGCCAAGAACAAAGCTTGCCTCGTGCAAAGCGCCACTCACCAGGTTACAAAGAACAGTATGTCTCGGCATCACGGGCGCTTTCAGGACAACACCTACGGCAACGATTGAGAGATACCTCAATATCCCTCCTCTGCATATGACTGTTGCTGGACTATGGGATGCCTCTAGGCCAAAGACTAACCATACAAAGTTTGATTGCAATGAAGGCCTGGATCGGATAACTAGCATGATAGCCGATAAAATGCAAACTATTTTTGTGTTTGAAAGGTCTTTTAAGGTCCAAAGCCCTTCAATAGAGGACTGGACGAAGGGACTCGATCCACCAGAACAAGATAGTCTGGTGTGGTACACTGATGGATCCAAAATGGAATCAGGTACAGGAGCGGGAATATACGCAAAAGGTTACAAATGTAGCAAAAGCTTAGGGAAGATGGCAACTGTATTCCAAGCAGAAACATATGCCATAATAACCTGTGCTCAAGAGAATATAGATAGAGGAACCAGAGGTAAATCCATATATATTCTTAGTGACATTCAGGCTGCAATCAAAGCCAAGGCATCCTACAAAGTGGATTCCAAACTTATTCTGGATGCCATCCAAGCCCTAAACAGGCTTGGAAGGCATAACAGGGTGAGACTGATGTGTTTCCCTGGACACAAAGGAATCCATGGTAACGAAATGGCAGATGAACTGGCAAGAGAGGGCTCAGCAAATGATTTTGTGGGTCCAGAACCATGTGTAGGCATTTCGACTTGTCTCGTAAAAGCCACATTTAAGGAGTTTGCAGATCACAGACAACGAACACACTGGTTGTCTACTACTGGTCTACAACACTCCAAGAAATTCCTAGGCTCTACGTTCAAAGCCCGGGAATGCATCTGGAATATGAGCAGGGGGCAAATCCGCTACCTGCTTGGGGCCTTTACTGGGCACTTTGGAACCAACGACATGCTCATGAAGATGGGTCTAACCGCGACACCCATGTGCATCTTCTGTGCGCATGCGATGCACTGGCTGGTAAGCGAATGAGTCTACTAGGGGTTGGATATCCTAAACCAGAAGACTATAGGCTCATATCTCCCAGTCTCGTTGTAAGACTCATGAAAAGAGTTTTCAACGAGATTGGGGAGAAGTAAGTTATCTAGAGGACCACAATAGATCCCAATGGGTCGAAGTGTCCGAGTTGCTTCTCGGCCCCTCCATAAGATAAGATAAGATAAGATGTGGTAAATAATTGTATAAATAAGTTCAGGATGTCTGCACCATGCGACCTAAGGTTACAGACGAATAGTGGGCAGGAATTCCAGTTTCGGGAAGGGTACAATAACTGCCAGTCCCGCAGACTCACGAGACTGATCAGAGATGGCTACAGGTGTCTTGGCCATAATGAGGGGGATTTATTAACAATATTATACAACTTATATACTATTTTTACCCCACTGCCGAAGGAGGGTAATGTGTTTATTAGTCTATGTATGTATGTAAGTATGTTTGTATATATGTATGTATGTATGTTTGTTCCTATATGGCGTTCAAGAGACCAAACTCGTTGGCCGATTTTGATGGTTCTTACGTCAATCGATTCGTATTAACCCTGCGAGTGTCACTGGCTACATTAAAATTGGAAAATAGTAAAATGACGGATTTTGGGCGCCATATTGTGGGGGCCCAAATTTTTTTTTCTTCCAAACCCATCGTGTGGGGTACCAAAATAAAGGGATTAGAGAGGTGATTTCAAAAATATAAAACATTTTAAAAAGTGCACTCTTACTGAGACATCCTATAGAATGGTAAACCTATTTTTCTGCCTCATAGCTCTGTCGTAACGACCTTTTGCTGACTTCAATACGATTTCAAATCATTGTTTACAGTTTGATAAGAAATGTTGTGGCCTTACAAACCTACAACAACTATAGCATAATGCGTTTCTAGTGCGTGAAGGTGTTACACGGATTTAGAAAAAATATACAAAGGTAAGATTAGGTATAGCAAAGAGAAAATAATTAATTTCCTATTGCAAAGTCCTTTACTTACTTTCCTGCCTTATATACTTACATTTTAAAGTACCTAGGTCATCTTTAAAAATATAAAGAATGTTATTTGTTTAAATCACACTCTTAAATAATTATTAATATAGTATAAAGTTCGGTTCGTTCGAGAAAACAACGGTTTTCTAAAAAAAAATTAAAAAAAAAAAAAACTTTTTTGCAAAAAAAAAACAACCGACTACCAAATAACAAGTAAAATTGAAAAATTTAAAAACCCCCGAAACATTTATCTTGCGAAAACACCCCGATTCAAACAGTAAAACGCGCATAACTTTTGAACGGCTGAACCGATTTTATTCAAACATAGCTAAGGACACTCTCGACAAAATCACCTTTAAGCAAACAAAAAACTAAATCAAAATCGGTTCATCCGTTTAGGCGCTATGATGCCACAGACATACACACAGATACACAGCAACACACGTGAAACTTATAACACCCCTCTTTTTCCGGCGGGGGTTAAAAACACTACACAGTGAAAAATAACTTCAATTTCAGAAGTCGGTGTGCTTGTTTTTTTTCTTCGTTTTTTAACACCGACTGCCGGAAGTTATTTTTCACTTTGTAGTGTTTTTATTTGGTAGTCGGTTGTTTTTTTTTTATAAAAAACGTTTTTATTTTTCACTTTTTAGTTGTGGTACAGAATGGCTATTGGACAAGTTCTATAGGCTAAAGTGATGCCAGAATAGATTAACCCAATAACATGACAGTTAAACAAAATCGGTGGAATGGGAGTATACCAGGGTGAACTGTTCACACCTGCGTACCCCTATAAAGCATATGATGATGTATAATATAATATATATACAGTATGATGGTTTGTTATGAAATGCTGTAAACAATTAACAGACATGCGATTGCAGCTATCCCGAGTGATTTGCCGTCATTTATTGAAGAGTTCTGATGTATATCTCCGAAGATCTTCATCAGATCTTGATGAAATTTAAAGTGACAAGCACCAGCTTTCAAATAAAAAAAAACATCAATATCGGTTCACCTAGTAAAAAGTTCTGAGGAAACAAACAAAAAAAAAACAGTCGCATTGATAGCCTCCTCCTTTTTCGGAAGTTGGTTAAAAATGAAACCTAGCTAGATCGATTTATCGCCCCAGAGACCCACTGACTTACTTGACTTAAGATCCTATGTCCCCTAGCTGGGGCAGAGGGCTTCCACAGTAGTCCTCCATCGAGACCGGTCTTGAGCTTCGCGCTTCACCTCGCTCCACGCCATTCCAATGCTTGTCGCTTCAGCTAATACGGTACGTCGCCAAGATTGACGGGGACGGCCTCGCTTCCTTTTTCCTTGAGGATTCCAATCTAAGGCCTGTTTAGGAATGTGATCGGAATCCCTCCGGAGCGTGTGACCAATCCAACTCAATTTACGCCGCTTGATCTGTCGGTCGATCGGGGTCTCGTTGCATCTCTTTAACAGCTCTACATTAGAGATGATCTCGGGCCAGTAAATTCCGAGGATGCGACGAAGACATCGGTTGACGAAGACCTGGATTTGGCGCGAGATGTCCTTTGTTACCTTCCACGTCTCGCATTCGTAGAGCAGCACGGATTTGACATTGGATCCGAAGACTTTGAGTTTAACCCTTCGGGTTAGTTTCCGCGATTGCCACACAGTTCTCAGCTGCGCGAAGGTAGCTCGCGCTTTGGCAATCCGAGAAGCGATATCCTCTTCAGTTCCTCCAGTCTCTGACACGACGCTCCCGAGGTACGTGAATTTGTGGACGCGTTCCACAACCTCTGTGCCGATTAACATCGGTGTAGAATTCTTCACACCTGTACGCATCTCTTGAGTCTTTCGGATGTTAATTTTGAGCCCAGTTTTCGCCGCCTCCTGGCGCAGGTCATTCAGTTTCGCTTGCATGTCAGCGTGTGTATGACTCAGCAGGCATAGATCATCGGCATAGTCCAGGTCTTCCAAGACGTTGGTTAATCCCCACTCTATCCCGCGACGCCTGCCATCGTGAGTGCGCAACGTGATTCCGTCGAGAACGGTTATAAAAAGGAGGGGCGAAAGAAGACATCCCTGATGGACACCAGCGTGCACTGCGATGTCCTCCGAAATGAGGCCTTCGTGAGTCACCTTGCAGGAATATTTTCTATAAATGCTCTCCAATAGGCGGACTATTTTTGACCCACTGCATACTAAATTTCATGAAAATCGTTGGAGCTTTTTCCGAGATTCAGATTATTTAGACAAGAATTGCTCGTTTAAAGATATTATATTATATATATTATGTGACCAGTGCAGCTAATTGGTACAAATAACTTATTTATGGTTGACATAATACACCTATCATAAAATGCCAAAACTAAGTTGAGTCCTGAATTTAATCAAAAAAATGTTTTAGTTGTTGCAGAGCTTAACAAATGGTGAATTTTTTTTGTTATATGCTCGAGATAATATAATATATCTTTTATCATAATTTATGCAACTGTTACAATAATACAGTTTTAATTTATTTACAGGACAAATTACCCTTACTCATGGTTCTGTTACCATGAAATAACAATTACCAGAATGTGGCATCAACTGTGGATCCCAGTCCTCATCCCGACACTGATCATAAAGTCTGACTGTGTGGACAACAACAACACAGACACAGTCTTCATCCGCTCCGGAGGTCATGCAGAAGTGGAGAGAACTTATCAAGAAGGAACAACAGCTAAAACGACAACAGAAGGAACAGGAACCACAACAGTCCATGGTAAGGAACAATTCAATTTTTGCGGGAAAGATCAATATATTGTCATGTTTGGTTGCATCAGGGGGGTAACCACAAGCTCTTAGAGTAAGATTATTTTGAGATCGAGTAAGTGACAGATGTATACAAGTCAGATACATCTGTCCCTTACTCGATCTCAAAATAACCTTACTCTAAGAGCTTGTGGTCACCCCCCTGTTCTGAGTTTGGGTATAATTTATTGGGGGCACTCTACTGAAAGAGAAACGGTGTTTAAAGCGCAAAAACGATGTATTCGGTCCACGTGTGGCTTAAAAACTACCGATACTTGTAAACCTCATTTTAAATCATTAAAATTACTGACTATGCCAGCTATGTACATTTACGAGACTGCTTTGTTTGTTAAAATTAATTTACACCTGTTTCAAAAACTATCCGAAATAAAAAAGACTCCAATACGTTCTCAATATATGCACAAACTGTGCGACAGAAAATGTAGAACCGCTTTAATGAAAAAGAGTTTTTTTGGCATGGCTCCGAAAATTTTTAGTAAAATAACCGATAGCATAAAAAATCTGCCCCTATTAAAGTTTAAGAAAAGTCTCTACTCGCTATTAATTGAAAAATGCTAATAAACTGTAGAAGATTTTATAAATGATAATTTTTAATATTTCGTGTGCAATAAACATTTGCTGTGATTATTAAATATATTTAAGAAATCTGTTTCTCTATTTTGGTTATATATTTAAATACATTTAAAATAGTTTTTTTTTTTTTTTACTTTTCTTGTACTCAAGTATTTAATTTTGTTTTATTCTGTTCGAATTTTTAGTTTCCTTTATTTTTTGCTTTTATTTTCAATAATATTTTTACGCCTTCACGGTAAAACATAGCGGACATGATAATAAACCTAAGATCTTTATGTAAATACCTATGTTTCACAAATAAATATTCTGATTCTGATTCTGGTTTATTTGATTCAAGTTCGGTAATTGGCAGGCTTGCGTGGTTCATTTGGTCTTTATTTTCGTCGATCGCTACATGTAGCTCTGTAGCAGAATGGTAAGCACCGTTGTATCAACCGAGGAGTCTTGAGTTCGATTCCCGGTCGCGCGAGTTCTTTTTGTGTTTTCTCGATTTCGAAAATATTATATTATTAAATTATTCTCATGTGGGTTAGGACACTTGCGACATTTCTCTGGTAGAAGATGGACCTGTGTTCATAAGCCATAATGTCATTGTGAGCCATTGTCTACCGACATAGTAGAAATATATAGATAGTTAAGTCACAGTGAATGTGCATACATAAGTGTCATCCAAATAGGGGTAAGTTTTAGTTTTAATGGGTAGCATCTTTTATTTGTATTTATCATCATAATTAGGTACTTTACAGTATTTTGTTATCATTGTTATAGCCTCAGGAGTTCGTGGCTAAATAATAACAGCCGCACTGGTCGATCATCAAGGTTAAGCAACGCTTGACGAGGTCGGTCCGTGGATGGGTGACCATTTCAACATACCGAGTTTCCTCCGTGTCTCGGAAAGCACGTTAAGCCGTTGGTCCCGGCTGTCATTTGAAGATCTTTGACAGTCGTTACGGGTAGTCAGAAGCTTGAGATCTGACACCAGTCTTGCCAACGGGTACCGTGTTACCCAGTTACTGGGTTGTGGAGGTCAGATAGGCAGTCGCTCCATGTAAAACACTGGTACTCAGCTGAATCCGGTAAGACTGGAAGCCGACCCCAATATAGTTGGGAAAAGGCTAGGCAGATTGATTGTTATAGCCTCACGCAACGCCCTTTAAGCTGGGCATTGATTAAGCGAGAACTATTCTATTCGTAAGAACAAAGACTCTGAGCAGCAGCTAGCAGGTAAAGGTGTTGACAGAGTTCACCAGAAAGCATAACTCTCCTGGCGTCCAAATTAGATTATGTTTAGGTTAAGTCTAGTTAGATTGTAAGGTTGGGTACCCCTTAATTTAGTTCTTGTAAGGATATAAATATATTTTAAGGTTAAACAAATTGCCTAGTTTTATTCATGCATGATGAACTCGTTACAATATCAATAAATCCTCCTAGCCTTTTCTGGGTGGTATTTGATTTTAATGGTGTTCTAGTCGCAGTTGACAGCGATTTCGAGCTCCATGGTAAAATCACATTTATTTTTGAAGGAGTAAAGCAATGTCATAAAGGTGTGAAGCATGGGTGCCCGTTTGGTAATATCATAACTAAAAACAAATTCATGAATAACAATTAAACATTCCTACAAAAAAATAGAATTGGCTTCCCCTTATCTTCGACCCATATGATATTTGCGTTTACTTCTTCCGATCTGCCCTGCCCCCTAGCCAAGTTACAAACGTTTCTTATCGAATCTCTTTCTACAATCGTTAACGCCTTCTATTTGTATGGTCTGACCACGTGACTTAACGTTCAGATGTGTCATTCCCAGTCATTCCCATACAATGATTAGTTTTCTAGTAGCGTTATCGATTTGATTGTCAACTTGGCTACAGACGCTGCTAACCGACTCGCTTTCATAGACTCCCTTGTCATTCTCATTCTTCACTCATCCTTATTTTATTTGCTCTCATTCTTTCTCTCTCTATCCATTCACATTTATATTAATAACTCTTTTAGCCACTTGCGTTTCTTCTCTCCTCATCACAAGTCCATACCGACACAAACTATGCTTTTCAAATTTCTGTCACTGGCGCTAGTTTCTAACTTCCTATGCTATACTAATTTTTCACTTTTAATTTATGTAGCCTTTCCCAAATATGGTGAGATCGGATTCAAGTTCCCAGATGCACCTAGGCACACGTATTTTACATAGAGCGACTAAAACCCAGTAACTGAGTAACACAATACTCTTTAGAAAGAATCATATCGACCAGATTCTCTGGCTTCTGACTACCCGTAACGACTGTCAAAGATCCACTCGTGACAACCGGGATCAACGGCTTCAAGTGCTTGCCGAGGCATGGAGGAGTTTGTAATGGACGGTCACTGACGGTTGTTACTTAGCCAGGAGCTTATCTATTATTCAAGTTTAAAAAAATTACCTGTAATAAGTAAAATCTTTACAATTCCATGTTGACAAATAAATTTCTTCAATCACGACAGCAAAGGAAACAGAACCATCGACCACCCAGTTCTATGCAGAAGAGACTGATGGCGTAGTATTTGTTCCTAACAATGCTCCATCGAGAGATGAAGATGAGTATGATGGCCGTGGACTGAGGGTCAAAGATATTATGATGATGAAGAGCGTTCATGATGCTATGGATAAGGACTATCATGTTGAGAAGAATTGTGGTAAGTTTTTTGATAATAATATGTGTGTCGATTGAGTGGATTGAGGCAAAATAGCTGGCGTACTTACTAGATAGACACAATAGTATGGATCAGGGAAAGAGAGACTTTTGCCAAGCAATGGGGAGTACAAGTTACAAAGATTAGATTAGCTAGGCAACCAATTATGAAATCGTGGCTTAAAACTGAGCTAATCCACCCTGGATTTGGTCGATATTTATGATTTTGTAGTTATTGATTTAGCTGTTGGTTAAAAAGGTATTCGCTCTCATTCTTTATTTGTTTTATTTGTATATATAGCGTTAAATTTTCAAAATAAACGAAAAAGATAAAATTTACTCATAAACTATTACGACCAGTTAACCTGACACCCGACAGTTAATTTAGTGAAAAAAATCTTGGCTTCATTTAAAACCTCAAATCTCAACTCCATAACAAAAATAAACTAACTAAATGAAAGTTTATATCATTTTAGAATCACCAAACGAAGACATAGTGTTTGTACAAGGAAAGAACCACGATTTTGACAAAACAGAACCAGAAGATAATACAAGAAGAAGAAGTAACAATAACTATCAGAATTACAACAGAAATGAAGAAGTTGAAGATGAGATTATTGCGAAACCTAAACTGAATTGTCGTAATCTGGACTGTAATAATACTATAAACTCTGTGTGTGGAGCAAAGTTAACGAGCAACGAGTGGAGATACCGACTCTTCTTAAATGACTGTTATTTCAGAAAAGTCAACTGCGGTTTTAAGTATGAGATTAATAGTAAGTACGCTTTAATTCTTTATTCTTTCCACTGCTCTGAAAACATGTGCCAGGACCAAAAATTCGAAAACATGTGACATTCACCAATCCTTGTGGTGGATAATGGCCTACTCGCTCTCACAGATAGAAAGCCTGTGTCGCAATAGTGGGTGGGAACGAAATAATTTCCATACTTCAACATAACTGTTGAAATTTGGCTGTTGTTTGCATATTCCTTTGAAAAGTACAGACGTGTTATTTTGTGTTATATTTTGCTCCTTTTTCTTTCATAATACCATTATCGTCATCATCATTATATAAATCATTATCTTGTCCTTATTCTAGTTTGTTTGGAACAACCTTTCCGGTTTTTACTTCCATAATCCATTTCAATTCATACTCCGCCTGTCTCTCTACCTGATTTTACGTTTTCGCGCTAAACTGCAGAACAATTCTTGTTAAATATACAAAAGTTTTAAATATGCTTGGAGAAGAACGTAGCACTCTTGGGATCGTTTGAGCAATTGCCGATAACTCTAGATTTAGATTTTTCCTGAGATCCTTGTCCTCATTTCTTTCTTTCTTCCTTGTTTAAATATGGTCCTCATTCCAGATCATAGCAGTTGTTTCTATGATCTGTGGTGCTTATATATATGCATGATTTTTGTTACATGGGAATTAAACATACCGGGCGGAAAGACGTTGTAGACAACTTATACTGGCGTAATGGTATTTTTCATTACATTTTTTTTTTCATCTTTCTTAATTTTATTCGATTTCTCTGTCTTATCATCGCCAATTCACCTTTATTGTAAGAGATGATGCTTTTCCGCACAGTAGAAAAAACAGGTCGAAGTTTTCCGAACGGCAATTCTTGGGGGTAATTTTCTACCTAGACTTGTTATTTTATAAGTTCATCAACTGCCATATTTTTCATTACATTTAATTTACCGACTCATTTCTTTTCAGGATATACAGAAGTTGAGTTGGACAGATGCAAGAATATTGGGGGCCATTTCGCAGAAAGACCCTTTTCTTATAAACCAAGGCCTTACATGTACAAACCTGAATTTAAAATAGGAGATACTAGAAGAAGCTCTTCATCTAGAAGGTGAAAATTATTAATATTCTTTTGCACTTAAGGGGGTATAACAGGGAGTAAACCTCCATTGAAAAGGGAGGATCCTCTGACCAGATGGGTGTTGTGTCTGTTGGACAACTACCCGATGTTTGTTGTCGAGCTGTTGTATACCACCATCACCGTCTTTGTAATGTTTCCACTGCTGGGACACAGGCCACCTCTCTGTGAGATAAAGGAGGGGTGTTGTATATGTACGTTCAAATCGTGGGGTGAAATTTGAAAGCGCGATGTAGAACTGAAAGAGTTATTGTAGCAAAAGGAGCATCGTTCCTTCTAGGTGTCCTAAGACTTGTCACGATTTTAGGGTTCGGTAACCAAAGGGTCCAAACGGAGCCCTATTGCTTTCACTCCATCCGTCCATCTGTCCGTCTGTCCGTCTGTCTGTCTGTCTGTCTGTTGTCTGTTACTCAGGCTTTACAGCCAAACGGTTGGAGCTACAGTCTTCAAATTTTCACAGTTATAAGCATCTTATTGACTCAAAGCCATACAAATTGTCAAAAAATAATTTTACATGTTTTTAAGGGGCTCACATTCAAAAAAAGGGGGGCGCAAAAAAAAAATTACCCCAACCGCGAAATTGGCTTACTATATAAATGTTGTATTTTTGGTTTTAAAAAATTTTGGCAAGCAAAGGAATGAGAAGTCACCAAAGTCAGCTTTTAAAAAAAAAAACTTTCCATTGATCTATGAACTTCAAATTTGGTCATAATGTTTATTATTACGTATATTTCACTAACAAATACCAATATATTGCTAAATCAGATATTTCTTTAAAATTTCCTTTGTTTTTCTATTGAAAATAAAATTGGTTTTTGCTGTTTGGTACGGAACCCTAAATGTGCGAACCGACACGCACTTGGCCGGTTTTTATTTATTGACATGCATGCAATGATATTCAAATAAACAGATATGTTATAAGCGCGCGCATTGTGAAGAATCAAATAGGACACAATTGTGACATTTAGTCTTTAGTTTATGTCACGCATGGCGATGAGCGATAGGCTTTGTTGAAACAAAAACAAAATAAAAACATGCCATCGTGTGTATTTAGATAGTGTCACAGACACCAAAGTAAATAAAACAGAAGGGATCTCATACCATAATGTAAGTACGCAATACACCTCAATTTACTAATTTTTTTCCTAATTTTCTGATATTTGGAGGTAAGAAAAAGAAAAAAACATTGGAGGTCAGAATAATGTTTGTATACATTCACACGCAAGTGACAAACACTAGCTGTCTCTTTTTTTCTTGTTGGTTATATCAAGCCATCCCTTTCGACTTGTAGTGAAATGTCAGATGAATGAAAAGTGTGTATGTGTGCTGCCGCTGCTGCGCGGAACACTTTTTTCAATTGTTTTTTATTTGAATATCATTGCGTGCATGCTTATTTCTGTTGGCATCGTGACGGAGTCACCTGGAGTGGAGAAAGTTTTCTTCAAAAGGACTTAGAACAGCCTTGAAGTGTTATGTTATATATCTTATTGTTTTCCAGGTCAATGGCAATGAACATAAACGGGGATTTATGTTCCCACGCTTGTCCAGTTACTTGCACAGAGGACTACGATCCTCAGTGTGCTTTATCAAGCACAGGACAGAAAAAAGTATTCCTTAATCATTGCAAATTGGACCTTAACTCATGTTCTTATGGCGTTGGTAAGTATTTCAACTTTCCAACTATAGATATTGAGGTTTTTTTTTTATAACCTTTAGGCTCGCGCTTGACCACAATCTCACCTGATGGTAAGCGATGATGTGGTTGACGGTGAAACACGCTTGCCCAGAAATAACCTATTCACTCTTGACTTAAAGACCCCTAGATTGTAGCTATCGGGAAACACAGACCATGGCAGGGAATTCCACTCCTTAGCTGTACGCATAATAAAAGTGTTCCCAAAACGTTTTGTGCGTAAGGGTGGGATATCTACCATGTATCGATGGCGCATCGCCGTACGTCTGGTAGTCCGATGATGAAACGGGCTAGGTGGAATTATATCGTGCAATTCCATCGCACACTCTCCAAAATGTAACCGATAAAAAACCGACAGGCTGGCAACTCGGCGACGATGTTCAAGACTCTGGAGCTTTGACTTGACCAGCGCCTCATCGCCGATGAGCCTCTTGGCTCGCTTTGCGATCGACTCTATTGCGTCAAGCTGGTATTTGGCAGATCCGTCCCAGAGATGAGAACAGTACTCAATGCATGATCGAACTTGCGCTTGATACAAATTGAGGAGCTGTTCCGGCGTGAAGTACCTTCTAGCCTACCTAGTTGCAAGGATCCCCAGCTTTTTGGCCGCCAGCTGAGCCTTTGCCTCAATGTAAGAGCCAAAATTGAGAGTAGATGTCAACGTAACGCCAAGAAGCTCAAGATGGTCACTGGATTACTTTGAATCATGGCATGGAATGCATGGCAGCCTCAGTTAGAGACAGTAGTGTGAAAATTTGCGTACACAAACCGAGTGTAAGTAAAAGGAGACTTAAGGTTGCACTAGTCGATCATTCTTCCATACAAACGTAGTCTGGCGATTACGGGTGCGCCAAAGTTCACCTAAATTTTCAACTCCGATAATTGGAAATCCGAAAATGTTCTTCCTAACATTTTTCATCCTAACAATCACAATTCCTAACTACTCTGTCTCTCATGTTCATAATTCAGAAGCATTCAACTTCATAATGTCAGTAGCAATAAACATTTATTATACGCTTATTTGTTTTCCTATATTTTCTCAACATAACTATCTTTTACACTATTATTCAAAGTCATATTTTTTTTGTTTAGATTTCTTTTTATTCATAATAATCAGTATTATATACATTAATTTTGCGTAACTTTATTTTCACATAACATGTATAATATATAAGAATAACACGTACCATGGTACAAGTAGTCAAATAAATACATGTTTTCATATACACATTTCAATTAAATTAGTTGAATATTAGCGGCTATAGCTTTCAAATAATCACTTTTATTGGTGTATTTTGCTTTAAAATTCAATATATATTTAATTCTATCATATTTGCCGTTGATTTGGAAGTTCATTTTATTTTTGTAGGTAGTACTCATAAATAGAAAGCTTTATAAAAATTTTCAAGACTCGGCAATGTTATGTTTTTCGTGAGGTAAAAAAATGAGAATTAGTCGAAGAGCGAGCGAAGCGAGCTCGGGATCTTAGGGCACCCCGACACGGATTATTTTAGACCCTGCAGGCAGAAATAGGAGCGCCGCGCAGCGGGGCTCCGTCGACTTATTTGCTTAAATCTTAAACTTTAACCATGGATATCTTCCATAACCATGGGGTTCTGTGGGGTTGGGATGGTACAATGAGGTAGCCCCTCTACCCTCCTTTCCCTTTCCCCCTTTCGCGCCCCTTAAATCGATGGAAATTTATGGAATTTTTTATTCTAACCTGAAAACTTTAACCATGGATATCTCCATAACTATAGGGCTCCGAGTGGTTGGTGTGGTACTGAGGAGTAGCCAAACCTCCCCCCATCCCCCCTCTTACCTTTCCGCGCCAAAAATCAACGGCATATAATCGAAATTTTAACCTTACACTTATACTTTTTGTTGCTTCTTAATTCACACGCCCAATATTGTTTATCCACTGTTATTCGGTTTTTTTCATATGTAAAGCCATGTACGTCTAATTTTAATCCTCCGCGACTGGTTTTAAATGATTTTAAATAATTTTTCTTTATATTAATAAAGCATTAACACAAACATGCACGTGATGATAATACACCGACATGAACTTAACAATAGACACAACTCAGTACGTTATGTAAAGCATACCCCAAATAATAATCATCCCTCAAATTAAAACTATAAATATCATCTTCTACCCACATATATTTTTGATTACACTTGGTAAATGTTTCTTTCTGAGTATGAGTGAAAATATTATGGTAATTATGTTTAGGGATAAAAGCGTTATGATAAAAAACAGTAGGAGTTTAAATATATTTACATTAATGATATTATTAATTACAACTTTCGGAAACATGAGTGTTATGAACATCGCCGGTAGCACTACAAATAGTATGAATGAAAACTTTAGGATGAAAATTTTTAGGAAGAGTGATCATTCGGATTACAAATCGTTAGGGAGAACAATTTCGGGTAAAGAACTTTAGGTGAGCCAATATGGACCCGGCGATTACTCCACTGTTTGACGATGTACGTTCAAAATAAAAAATGATATCATTTTGTCTCATCATTATCTAGCCCTGTATGGAAACAAAAACCTTAAACAAAAAATAAAGACAGTTATGAGCGTCAAAAGTTCCTTATTTCCACACTGAGGTGGAAATAAATACCGCAAGAAGATGGAAAATGCCAAAACAGCCAGGAAATAATTTGATTTTGAAAATATACTTTCAGTCGTTTTTTCATGATATCCATACTCCCAAAGGTCTGTTTATAAAATCTCGCGCACTAGTTGGGTTCCGTACCCATAGGGTAAAAACCCTATTACTAAGACTCCGCGGTCCGTCTATCTGTCTGTCTGTCTGTCAAAAGGCTGTATCTCATGAACCGTGAACCGTGATAGCTAGACAGTTGAAATTTTCACAGATGATGTATTTCTGTTGCCACTATAACAACAAATACTAAAAACAGAATAAAATAAACATTTTAGTGGGGCTCCCATACAACAAATGTGATTTGTTTGCCGTTTTTTTGCGATAATGGTACGGAACCCTTCGTGCGCGAGTCCGATTCGCACTTGGCCGGTTTTTAACGTTGTTAATTTAAATTTGCAAAAGTGCTAATTCGTACGCGAACTAGCTTCTGACTGCTCATCACAGTATCTATCTCTTTCGCACGTGTTGTCGGATGAGATAGCATGCATTTTAACCCCTCAACCTTAATGTTTGTGAGTATGGAGACTCCGTTTACTCTTGACATTGTTGGCCCGTGAGAGTTCCGATTCGGGAAAGGCATAAAAGCTGAAACTTGTGTAAAGCGAATTTTGAGGAAGCCTGTATAGCTTAGAACAATAGACACTCATCTACCAACCCAGACTGTGCGTGCTGGTCTCTTGCAGTATCTAGAACGACTCAACTGTGAGATTATTATGGACTAACACGCTATCTGTGGGCTGATTTTGAAGTCTCGTTTTTCTAGAAGTTGTACCTAATATTTCAAACAGTATTTATGATAAACGTAGTGACATCTGCAACATCATGATCCGATTACAAAGATTATTTTAGTTAAAAGCACTCTTTGTAAACAAGCATATTACAACTTAGATGATTATATTCAAGATAAGAATGCTTGGAAACGTGCTGGTCCTGCTCCATATAGCAATTTTTGGTGTAGACAAAATCAAATTTGTTATTTTATATTCCTATTCATAGGTATTGTATTCATTGTATTTTTTTTTTTTTTTTCGAAATTGATTCATATACTGTTCCGTTGTTGTTGAATTAGATATTTTACCTATGTTTGCAATATTTGTAAGTATTTGAGAACCATGTTCCTACTTATCAATTTATTAATTTTCCTGTTAATGCTTTTTAATACTTTATACCTACACGCAGTATAGTGTGTAGAGCTATTCTGGGTGCATCGTCCTCACATATATTAATGTATTAATGTATGTACTTATGTAAATATTGTAAAACATCTATTTTTTAAAAAAGAGTAAGTATTGAGTTTCTTGTGCGTTTTTCTCCATAACAATCTACATTCCGAATGCACGGTAGAATATTTTTTTTATTACTTGTAAATTTTAATTTATTTGACGTTCAGAAGTGCCGTTCATTGGCCTAGTTGAATAAATATATTTGACTTTGACTTTAATTATCTGATAGAAACCTACAGTTTATCCCGAAAAAACGGTTACCGTTGCATAGGGCACAAGAAAAGGCCATGTTTAACTAATAATATTTATGTATTTTGTTTCAGTGTGGCAGAAAAGACCTCTTTCAGAATGCGTGGGAGGTAAAAAAGCCGACATGAGAGAAAATAGAGGCTTCATAGGATGGATGCAACGAGTTGGCATTGTGGACAACAGAGGCAGATTGGTTTTAGAATAAAAATATTTTTAATACATTAATAATCTTTTTTTTTTACCAACTTCCCAAAGAGGAGGAGGTTTCTCATTTAAACCGATTTTTTTTTTGTGTTTTTGCGAATAACTTAGTCGTTGATTAACAGATTTTGATATTTTTTTTCTTGGAAAGCAGATATCTAAAGTTGTTACCATGATAAGGAAACCAGGATCTGATGATGGGATCCTAGAGAAATCGAGGGGACTTCTCAAATATTATAATAGGCATACCTACATATAGCAAATTTGGTATTTTCATCAATAATGTAATCATTTGCACTCAGAAAGTATAATTAGGTGAAGTGGAACTGATGAAGAACTCCACAATGGCCACTGGACGTCCGAAATAAAACAATGTATCCTAGTCGTGTTTGGGCTTATTCGAGTCGTCACGAGATGTACTTTGGCTATAAATGACTTTCATGTTAATTGGAGGTACCTATCAAAACTAAAAAGAGCAAAATAAAAACTTTTTAACAAAAAATAAAATAGACTTCCAAAACAAAACATTACAAAGCGAAAAATTACTTTCTTATCCGAACTCGAATAATGGGAACAAAAGACACAGATTTCTGGAAATAAAGTTATTTTTCGCTTTGTAGTGTTTTATTTTGGAAGTCGGAATGATTATATATGGTAGTTTTTACTCTGAAATAAATCATTTACACGAAAATCGCTTAGACGTTTTATTTAGTTTATATCAGCGCCATCTAGCGACTATAAGTCGAACTACGTACAAACTAAACTGGGAGTGCCAAATTTTTACTATCGAAACGAAAAGAAAAACCAAATTTTTTGTAAGAATAATCCATGACTTAAAAACAAATGCTCGGGCAAAGTAGATTGATACAAGCAACGTTTTGCAAACCTTAAAATTCGGTGTACTTATGTCCACCTGCAAAAATGATCCCATCCTAAATAATCTAGCTCCCCATTTTCCGCAGTTTCTTGTAAAAGCCTTGAAACCCTTTTAGCTTTCCATTAGAGGTTGCCCGTTGCCAAAAATTGATACCGACTGTGTCTAGCCGAGCTTAAGTGTTTGACACCACTAGGTTTAAATTATTAGATTTATACAGTGGTTAGATGTTTTAGACAAAAATCTTAGTTGGGATGGAGTTTTCTAACATGCACAGTCTACTAAAATATGAAAATTTCATGGCTTTTCTCTGAAAACTAAAGACGAGAACAGTACAAAAACCAAAACAGAATTTCAAAGTCATTATTGTCCCGAGCAAACTCCTGATAACTTTTTAAATAAGTTTAGGGTTCCGTACTACTGAAAATAATGAGAAAAAATTAATCCACAAAAGTTTCTAATAACTAATCTTAGGAGCAAGCTCCTTTTCTCGTATCGGCAGGAATTACTATAGGAGAATATGGCAGCAGGATACTCGTGGAGCTCCTCATACACTCCAGGTATTTCAGGTAGCCATCTTATCCTTTTTTTTTATTTTTTATAGTCTCGCGCTTGACCACTATCTCACCTGATGGTAAGCGATGATGTGGTCGACGGTGGAGCACGCTTGCCTAGAAATAACCTATTCACTCTTGACTTAAAGACCCCTAGATTGTAGCTATCGGGAAACACAGACTCCGGCAGGGAATTCCACTCCTTAGCTGTAAGCATAATAAAAGTATTCTCAAAACGTTTAGTGCGTATGGGTGGAATGTCTACCATATACCGATGGCGCTTCGCCGTACGTCTGGTAGTCCGATGATGAAACGGGCTGGGCGGAATTAGATCGTGCAATTCCATCGCACACTCCCCGAAATGTAACCGATAAAAAACCGACAAGCTGGCAACTCGGCGACGATGTTCAAGACTCTGGAGCTTTGACTTAACCAGTGCTTCATCGCCGATGAGCCTCTTGGCTCGCTTTTCGATCGACTCTAGTGCATCCTGTCGTTTATTGGTAGATCAAGATTTGGAAAGAAACTGTCATAAAGATATAAGTGGTCCGTGTGGGTAGGTGTGTGTGTGTGTGTGTTTGTGTGGTGTGTGTGTGTGGCGTGTGAGTGTGTGGGTGTAGTGTGTGTGAGATAGAGACGAAGTTTTATAAGCTTCGCAAATGTGAATGTGTGGTGTTTCACTCCCCTCCTCCTAGCGTCGTGTTCCTCATTACTGAGGGTCGTGATTCCCCCGACACAAGAGATCAACTTTTCATTGACGATAATTCGCCACCTGTGTCTGTCCTTGGCGACGTGGAGTGCATGGTGTTTCACTATATTATCTTAATTAATGTGAGGCTCTAGTGAAGTTCTATCAACAGAAGCGTCCCGAAATCGATTGGTAATAAGTCAAAAATGATTGTATGTTTGCCATGTAGTAGGTAGTAGGGACTCTCTTTTCCGCACTTCCACTCCCATTCGGTCCGTTGTGCGTACTAGCTAACATAGCCAGCCTAGCTCAGTCCAAAGCACACAAGCTGTCTGGGGGCTTCACAGCTTTCACGGAGCGACCTTACTGTTCCGACGATTTCTTCGCGCTGAGATGCCACGACCTCGCATTCCAGGATTACGTGGGCGGCTGATTCTTCGGCGTTAAAAAAGCCCCTGCAAAGTGGGCTGTTTTAACGCTGCGTTGAATAAATGTTTTTAAGAAGGCTGTGGCCCGTTATTGTCCCTATAATTATTTTGAGGTTATTTCTACTCATGCTGAGGAGTTTTTTAGTAAGACGCGGGTATAACTTTGGCAAAGTCATTTTTGACTGTCTACAGCCTGTTGCCCGAGACCATTTGGTATTGTGGTCACGGGCAACAGACTGTAGACAGTATGTTTGCCATAAAATGCCATAAAATAAGACTCGTACTCGCGTCGAGGAAACGCCAACGTTTATTGCAGTTTATTTAACTTAAGTAGCGGTTCTCGGACGCGAGTACCAGGCTTATTTTTTGCTTTTTTAGAAGTTTTTGTGTCGGGGGTTCTTTTGTTTTTCTTCATAATTTTTAAACTACAGACAATTTACTTATTAGTACACACGCTTCATTCGAGAACATATCAGAACACATAATTATGACATCGTCTTGCTTAAGGATACCTAGATGCAAAGAGTAAATTGCTAGTAACTTTTGAACGGCTCAACCGATTTTAATCAAACATAGCTAAGAAAACTTTCGATAAAATCACCTTTCAAACAAAGAAAAACTAAATCAATATTGGTTTATCCGTTTAGGAGCTATGATGGTACAGAAGCGAGGATTTTCGGTGTGGGTTCCGTAGAACGATTTTTTTTTATAAACCCTACTATTGTGAAACATGCAAGTAAATTTATGGCTATCAAGTATACTTATATTATTAAGCTATTATTTAGTTATTTATTATATACTTTATTGTACACCACAAAAAACATACAGGACAAACTTTCACAATAACAAGTGTACAATGGGCGGTCTTATCGCACTAGGCAATCTCTTAAGGCAACCTTTGGACTTTTGGACTGAGCATCAGGAGAAGAATTTAGGGCTGTCAGTGTACAAATTAACATAAATAATACACTACTTAGACATAATAACATAAAATACAAACATACATTATACTAATATATATCAAACATAACAGAGAAAGGAGAAGAATAAAAATTATTGTGAAAGGTAATGCTCCTTCACCATTTTCTTAAACGTTGGCAGTGTTTGAGCACGTCTTATTTCAATAGGTAATGCATTCCACAACCGAGCTGCTTGAATCGTGAAAGATTTGTCAAAGAAGGAAGTGGAATGCATACGAATACTTAATTTTAGATGTTCCGATGATCTCAAGGAACTAGAATTGGTGTCACAGAGAAAATGAAAACGTTATTTGAGATAAAAAGGAGTAAAAGGATTAAATAGCACAATGTAAAGCATAGTAGGGTTTATAAAAAAAAATGTGCTACAGAACCCTCACCGAAAAAACCCGCTTGTCGACTTCTCCTCTACCCCTAAGTTCTTAATGAACATGAATATGCATCAACTAAATGAATGATTCATGATTCAAGACAATTGTCGTATTATCTTTTTTAGTATCTTTTGTAAAGAAAAGATTTTAAAAGATGGTTTGAATATTCATTCCTGAATTTAGATTATGTTGACAGATGTTTTGGTTCTCAGGAATTAATTATTTGCTGGAGTCTGTTTCGTGATAGCTATAACCTGGGGCTGTTCTCTGCTGTATCAAAAAAATAAGTTCAAAAACTAAAACGAAAAAACCGGCCAAGTGCGAGTCGGACTCGCGCACGAAGGGTTCCGTACCATTAACGCAAAAAACGGCAAAAAAAACACGTCTGTTGTATGGGAGCCCCCCTTAAATATTATTTTTATTATGCTTTTAGTATTTGTGGTTATAGCGGCAACAGAAATACATCATCTGTGAAAATTTCAACTGTCTAGCTATCACGGTTCATGAGATACAGCCTGGTGACAGACAGACAGACAGACAGACGGACCGCGGAGTCTTAGTAATAGGGTCCCGTTTTTACCCTTTGGGTACGGAACCCTAAAAAGTATATTCTCATGAGGATAACCGTGCTCGTACGCTACTTTGCAGAATGTATTGTAGGTGGCATGCGACCACGGTGTTATCCTCTGAGATGAGAATATTTTCTTGTTTCATACTTTTTAGAGCGTGATTTTTCAGTAGTTTTATATCAAAAATAAAAAAAAAACCGGCCAAGTGCGAGACGGACTCGCGCACGAAGGATTCCGTACTTGGCAAATTGTGGTTTACGATTTATGATGTATTAAAAAAAAACTACTTACTAGATCTCGTTCAAACCAATTTTCGTTGTAAGTTTACATGGTATTGTACATAATATATTTCTTTTAGTTTTATCATTCTCTTATTTTAGAAGTAAAATAATTATATTAGAAACCTCAATATCATTTTTGAAGACCTATTCATAGAAAGTAAAAAAATTTTTTCATCAAACCCATACGTGTGGGGTACCACACGTATGGGTTTGATGAAAAAATTTTTTTTTACTTTCGGTTCCAAGTAAGGGAACCCCCAAAAGTTATTGTTTTTTTTTTCTATTTTTGTGTGAAAATCTTATTGCGGTTCACAGAATACATCTACTTACCAAGTTTCAACAGCATAGTTCTTATAGTTTCGGCAAAAAGTGGCTGTGACATACGGACGGACAGACAGACAGACAAACAGACATGACGAATCTATAAGTGTTCCGTATTTTGCCATTTGGCTACGGAACCCTAATATATACAAAATACTAGTACCTAATCAAAAAACCTAACTATTACCTACGTACTTATTTAATCTAGCTTCAAAACCAAACTATAAATACACCCAATTCTATGTCACTTATAAATAGTCCTACTAAGAATGCTCTATTAAACCTGTGGCCGTCTATTTGCACGCCCAATCTCATAAACTGCTGAACATAAATTTATGGGACAGTGGGACACCTACACTGGTCTCACTGCGGATGAAATAATTATAAAGGTTTTACATTTTATTAGCAACAGATGAAGATTATTATCAAGAAGACATGACATCACGTTCTGTCCACGAAGGGATAGGCAGAAGTGCTTTTAATATAGCTATTTCTGATCACATTGAGTTGAAATGATTTGTTCGTCTGTGTAATTCTAATATTAATAATACAATTAATATTTAGATTAAGATTTTATTTTAGCTTGACGAAATGCTCATGCATACTGCGCTACCACGCGGAGATAGTGCAGTTATGTGAGACTCCAACGCTCTAAAACTCCACGGTGTCCTCCTGTGCCGCTTATGGCGGGAACACGGGCACGCGTTAGCACTTGAACTAATAAAAAACTTTTTAACAAAAAATCAAATCGTCTTCCAAAACAAAACACTACAAAGCGAAAAATAACTTTTTATTTATCAAAGTCTGTCCCTCTTACTAATAAACGCAGAATAAAGTTATACCAGGTATAACATAGGTATACCCAATACATTTTCATAGGTTTATACTTGGTATAACTTTATTCCTTGTTTATTTGTAAGAGGGTGTCTTTTGTGCACATTGTTTTCCGTTATTCGACAGCGACTTCGGAAAGTAAGTTATTTTGGAAGTCAGTTTGATTTTGTGTTAAAAAGTTTTTGTTTTTCTCCTTTTTTCAATTAAGATAAAAATCATTTATAGCCAAAGTATCATTCGTCATGGCGATTCTAATAAGCCCAAACACGACTAGGATACATTGTTTTATTTCGAAGTTCCAGTGGCCATTGTGTTCTTCTTCATCAGTTCCACTTCAACAAATGATACTTTCTGACTGCAAATGATTGTATTATTTTTTTAATATTTGAGGAGTTCCCTCGATTTCTCTAGGATCCCATCATTCGATCCTGGTTTGCTTAACATTGTACCACCCTTGGGATACCTTCTTTCCAACAAAAAAGAATCATCAAAATCGGTTCATAAACGACTAAGTTATCCGCGTACACACATAAAAAAAGATAGGTAATATACGACGGGTTTGAGAAACCTCGTCCTTTTTGGTCGGTTAAAAATAAAACTTTTTCTGTACTTTTTTAACTTCAGTCTTCATGTTAATTCAGCTTAAAACCATAAATATTAAACACCAGGGAAATCCGAGAATTCTCCGGGCTTAAAGGGAAGCTCTAATTACTCGTAGATTACATTTTAATGTGTTAGTTAAGGCGATGTCTTCCGTGTCCGTGTACGTGTCATAATTTTGTGTGAAACAAAATTATTATTGACAAAAATCGCATATTCTTACATAATATAAAACAAAGTCTTTAAGCTGACATGGTCACAATCATTAGAATTAGTATTTGTTTCGGGATATTTACCTTGTATATTTTGATTTTGGCTCGTTAAACAACACCCACTCACAAAAACTTTAGTTCTCGTGATCATGGCGCTTGTAACGGTGCCGAAATATCGAGTTCTCAACCAAAATCAACATATACATGGTAAATATCCCGAAAAAATATTAATTCTAAAACAAAGTCACTTCCCGCTGTATGTCTGTCCCGATGTATGCCTCGCGACAGACATACAGCGAGACATACTTGCGATCTTTCAAACTACGCAACGGATTTTGATGCGTTTTTTTAACAGATAGTTTGATTCAAGAGGAAGGTTTATATGTGTAATACACGCGGGCAAAGCCGCTGGCAGAAGCTAGTAGAAATATATGTCTACAAGAAATTAATCAAGTAACATATTTTTAATATTTTATGCGAATACGTAGCAAATTTGGCAGCAATTTTTCAAGCATTTTCTCACGAATCCGATTGCTTTCATTAATTTGCTCTGATTTCTGATCTCTTTTGAAAAGTTGATTGGATAAATTTATGTATCACCGAGTTGTGTACTATTAATATTAATAGAGAATTGACCTGAAGACAAATACCTACTAACTGATCTTTTTAGGGTTAAAATCGGGACCCTATTACTAAGACCCCGCAGTCCGTCTCTCTGTCTGTCTGACAAAGACAAAAAGACAAAAAAAAAACCGGCCAAGTGCGAGTCGGACTCGCGCACGAAGGGTTCCGTACCATTTTCGTAAAAAATGGCAAAAAAATCACGTTTGTTGTATGGGAGCCCCCCTTAAATATTTATTTTATTTGGTTTTTAGTATTTGTTGTTGTAGCGGCAACAGATATACATCTCCTGTGAAAATTTCAACTGTCTAGCTATCACGGTTCATGAGATACAGCCTGGTGACAGACAGACAGACAGACAGACGGACCGCGGAGTCTCAGTAATAGGGTCCCGTTTTTACCCTTTGGGTACGGAACCCTAAAAAGACAAAAGATATTTATTTCAACTGGGCCACCAAGCGGCACTTTTGAATGTCACAATTTAAATTTAAATGGAATACAAGTTGATTCTACCGTGCATTCGGCAAGTAGCTAGTTATGGAGAAGAATGCACAAGAAACTCCATACTTTTTAAATTTACATGGAATAAAAGTTGATTCTACCATGCATTCGGAAAGTAGCTTGTTATGGAGAAGAATGCACAAGAAACTCCAAACTTACTCTTTTTAAAAAAAAAAATTCTTCCGTCCGTATGTCACCAGGCTGTATTTCATGAACCGTGATAGCCAGGCAGTTGAAATTAGCAGATGATATATTTCTGTTGCCGCTATAACAACAAATACTAAAAACAGAATTAAATAAATATTTAAGTACTAGTAATACTAATACTAGTACTAGTAATACTTTATTTTTGGAAGTCCGTCGGAACGCAAAAAATTGGAACCAATGAAAGACGCGCCGACTTCCAAAAATAAAGTTATTTTTCACTTTGTAGTTTTTTATTTGGAAGTCGGTAGTATTTTTTTATAAAAAAGTTATTTATCTAAGAATTTTGTATGAACCAGCACCCAATGCTACTCCCCTTAAGCCAAAGTTAATTAGAAGGCACGGCTTAATAGAGGGTCCCTGGTTCGATGCGCGGGCGAGGTAACTTTACTGTTATGGGAAGGTCCAGCTAATGGTGGGATGTTTAGAGCAGTTTATGAGTTCTTGTGGTTTAGGTTCGAGGACGGGTTGAGGCAATTTTAAAACAGGGTAGGTTTTTAAAGTCACCAACATTAAATATTCCACCTCGTTTTAGTGCTATAACCTGGTTATATAATTATGAGTCTACTATAAAGAAAAGTAAAATTTAAAAACCTCTGACACATTTTTTTTTATTTCATGCCACATAATTTATCTATGCAATGGCGAGTGCTATGCTCGGAGTTTCCTTGCGTGGTCGAATCAGAAATGTAGAGATCCGCAAGAGAACCAGGGTTACCGACATAGCCCGAAGAATTGCCAAACTTAAGTGGCAGTGGGCAGGGCACATTGCTCGCAGAACGGATGTCCGATGGGGCAGACAAGTTCTGGAGTGGCAACCGCGAACTGGAAGACATCGCGTTGGAAGGCCACCCACCAAGTGGACCGATGACCTGGTGAAGGTTGCGGGGATCCGCTGGATGCGAGAAGCACGGGACCGGCCAATATGGCGACGTTTTGGGGAGGCCTATGTCCAGCAGTGGACGTCTTTCGGCTGATATGATGATGATGACGAATTTATCTAGTAGACACGCTTCGATAGACAATTTAGTGAACAATTTACGTAATTATGACACGATATCTTATTAAGATATCGATATATATCGATATAATTATTAAGATGCACTGGGCTATTATATAATAGCCCAGTTCATCTTAATAACAAATTCCAGACAGACAGACAAACAAAATAAAACAGTGTTGTGTACTAAAGACGTCCTAAATTCAATTGGACAAGATTTATGGGCTTCTATTCTTATTTGAGACGCTAGAGACAGTTGAGACACTGCGTATCGGGATGACGAACTTAAGCTAAACTAACATAATAATATCACGCCTGCATTCTATTATTCGATGGAATAGAGGTCTATCGTACACGCTGATTTCGTCAACTATGATTAACTAACTATAATTTTCTGCTGCAATTAGTGATTCGTAGTTTTTTTAACATATTTTTTTTCCTTTTGCTTCTTTTTTTAAATAATAATAACAAAAAAATTGTAATAATAATTTAATTTATTTTGCTGACGCCTTGTTTGTACAATATATTCTGTTGACATTTTAATCCATAATATCTTTTTCTTTTTTCTTTGACATTTTAATACGTAATAATTTTTATTTTTGACCTTTCATCTGTATTATGATATATTTTTTGTTTGTATTGCTTTTATTTTTTGTAATAATTTATCAATTTTTATTCTAATTTATATTATACAACTTTATACACACATGGCATTTAAGTTTTATCAATAGTACCTTATTATATTTATAAACAATTGTTTCCAATGTGTAAGCGCAAGTCGTACTAACTTTGTATATATTTTTTTTTTTTATATTATGTGGAAAATGTCACTGGGTACACATTTGTTTTTCTTCTTGCTAAACTCTATGTATTGCTTTAGTGTGTAGTCGTTTGTTTTCCCAAATAAATAAATAAAATAAAATAACTAGGACATCCAATCCCGCATCTTCTTTGCGGGATCAAAATGCAGGATTGGTCATGCGGGAGCCCGCACGCTAGAATAAAAGATGTTTAAGAAAGATGAGCTCAGGCGATGTTCTGATTATCTATTAGACCCCCAGCACTTGGAAATCGTGACTCTCTTTAGAATTTATATGGAAAATAAGGTTTTTAACTTACAGCTAAATAAATTCTGTATCGGATCGGAACGTAATCAATTAATGGCAGTTCATGTACTCCATGACCAGGGATTCCCTCACGGTACGAGGATTTACTTTCGCGCGCGGTTAATTGTCAAAGAAGGTTTTTTATTAAAAAAAAACAAGAAAAGAAGGTTATTGCGTCATTGTCGTCTTAATTGTGATGTGAAAAGCTACGATACAATTATTTTCGGTTAAAGAAGTTTTAATAGCAAGTTAAACAAGTGAAATATCTACTAAATAATACTTAAAATATACTTGATTTTATTTCATATATAAAAAACTACTTAAACCAAATCCCGCTGGATTCTCGTGATTGCAGACGTCAATCCCGCAGGCCTGCGGGTCTCGATTTTGATGCGGGATTGGATTTCCTAGTCCAAAGTAATTAGGCACAAACCCAGACATGAGCTGCTTTTATTTAGAAACAGCTCATTGAAGTCGAGACTTGTTCATGAGGGAAAACCCAATACAATAACACTTTGTACTACCAAAGACTTAAACCCAAGACTACTGAAGTCAAATTTGCAACTGGACCAACAAGACAAATGTCATGCAATTGGTTTCTAAAGATCAAAAATCAATCAAAGATTATATTAGAATAGAATAATAATAATAATTTATTTTTAAATTCATTAGAGTAATTAATTACTATCATATTATAAAAATATTTGCTCGCTCTAATATGGCAAACATGGCTGAAAATTTGTTTTATTTTTTGTGTTCCTGCATGCAAGTGTAATAATTTGTTGTATGTATACACATGTTTGCGCAAACAAATATATCTTATCTTATTTCAAATAGAGATTATAAAAATAAGACTGTTTCATTTTTATCTTCGGCCAGAGAATCAGCATTGCCATCCAACGTAGCAATGCTGCCAGCGTTCTGGACACGTTTCCCATTGACATCGATGTGGACGAATTTTTTAATGCACAATGAGGTCTTTTCCGTCTCCCTTTTGTATTTGTATATAGGTTTGTTTTTGTTTTTATTTTTATTACATTTTTATTTATTATGAGACACTCTCCTCCTCCTCGCGTTGTATTCCTCATTACTGAGGGTCGTGATTCCCCCTTCTTCCACAACTTTTCCTTCACTATTTTTCGCCATCTATGTCTGTCTGCATCGTGCGTGAGACACTGTATCAATTAAATAAATTGGCCATTCTGTACAACTGTGTGTCACACTCATAACTGCTTAAATAGTGACATGATAATCAGTTAAATAGTGTTGTGTTGTTGTTTACACATTATTATATTTATTAATTTTTAATCATGCAGCCTGCATGGCTGACTCTTGGCAGCACAAATATGTATAGTGTTAGACCAACTCCTTCAGAAACCACTCTTCCACTATATTTTTTTTTTTTAGTTTTAGACCAGTTCTTCGAATAATCTATCTTTTGCTTTGTCCTTCTCATACTACAGATTTTGTTCACTCTTCCTTTAATATTCAGTCCATTCTTCTCTAGAACTCGCTTCCTCCAAGTCGGTTTGCATTCAAGCGGGAATTGCAAAAAAAAGACTGAAAGAAAAATATTTGTTTGTGACCCGCACAGGAGACACGAGAAATATGCATAAAATTAAACGATAATAAAAAATTCAAACCCAGTGCGAGATCAAAAAGTCTCCTATCTCAGCATTTGCAGCGATATCCAAAAAAGAAAATAACGCTGCGCTGATATTCTGACCCGGAGGACCCACTGTTGAAATAAGGAGACTCATCTCACTTTCTTCCATTCTGTTACTTCACAAATATTTTTTGTTCAATTGTTTAAACAATGCACCTGCCATTAGTGATAACTCTCTTCACCACCCTTGGTTGACTGGTAGAGAATGCCTAAGGCATTAAGTCCGCCTTTGTACCCTTTTATGCATGAAATCTAAATATATAAATATTATTATGAAGAGGGTTTTTTGCTTTTATTCCTGATTGTGTTTTAAAAGTTATATAAATAATCTCTAGAAGTGCAGTAATAATTAATTAAATTAAAATAAGCCTTCCGCTCCAGTATCGAGAATTCTTAAAATAAAGCTAAACAGAGTTGTACAGGCTAAATTTTACTCCGGTAATTTCACGATACCTGTGAGACAAGCAAACCCAGCTGTACAGCTATGTATTCTAACAATATCAGTCGTCAATGGTAATCAATCTTCAGTTGGCAGAGTTTCAATTCCTCTGCTATTTATTCACGATAAATACTTAGCTATCGTCACGAACTAAATACATAAGTAGGTAAGCAGGATTGTAAATAGCTTTCGTTAGTAGATTATAGTGTGATAGACTTGGTCTAGGAAATGAAACATGAGAGCTCAGACTGGTTCCTGGGTTCCATTTCCAAGTAAGTGAAAAAGTGTTGTTGAGTTTATTCAAATATATAAATTCTCAATAGCAGCCTAGGATAGCAAAAGATGGCGACATCTCGCGTCCTGCCCTATTTCAGGCTATGTTACGGAGCGAGAGAGCATGGGAAGATGTCACCACCTTCTGCGAAGCAGTAATGCTCGCCAAGGAGGAGGGAGACGCAACGGAGACGCTCCCATGCCCCAAGCCACCGCAGGAGACGCCCTGGTAAAAGTAGGTAGTAGGTAAAAGTCTGACACGCCCTCCCGCTTCACCCAGAGCGGGAGAAGTAATTGGGTGATTTCCCACCCAAAAAAAAAGCTTAGCAAAAGAGCAATGGGTAGGGGGGGGGGGGAGTTTCGGATTTGAACCCAAGAAGACACTCTTGTGTTGTGAAAATTATGTGATGACCACTTCTCAAAAAGCGGTAGGAAAATATCGTTACCAAACCGAAAAACAACTTCTCGATCTGGTCCAATCCCACTAGTGGGACTCAGCTATTATGATGCCAATAAGCTCTAACCCGTCCGGCGTCATTACAGACACAATAGAAAAACAATTAAACAAGAGCCATAATTGGTCACTTGGCGGATCAGGGCAATGGGTTGTGCTCATTATTTATCTGACCGAATGCTATGCATCTTTGCCTTTAGAAAATATATCACACCCTAAGTTAACACCAAACCTGCTAACACCACAAACATCCATACTCCACTTTCAACTATCATAAGTATCTCACTGTTTCAATCTTTCCCACATTATTGAGGATCGTGGGCACTGGACCCCTTTAAGTGGGTAATCTGCCTCCATCGGCTCCGGTCTGAAGTGGTCATCACTACCCGCTGAAATTTGCTTGAGGACATAGCTTCTTTCATTTGGTCAGACCATCGTGTTGGCGACCGGTTTCGTACTCTCTTTCCTTTTTCCATCAATGACTAACTGTGCCAGGCTGCTATCTGCATTGTGTGGACCGCCTGGAGGACATGGTGAAGCATACGGTGTCGTCATGGAGGCGATCGGCGATGGTGACCTCTCACGTCCGGCCTTGGTCCAGGCCATGGTACGGAGCGAAGCGAAGCGAAGCTGTCTCCTCCTTCTGCGAAGCAGTAATGCTCGCAAAGGAGGAGGCGGAATGCGTGAGAGAGACGTAAAGTAGACGTCCTCACGCCCCTAGTCACCACCGCAGGAGAGAGTAGCAAGCCGATTCCCGGCCACCGTAGAGGCGGGCTTGCGGATGACAAGTAATGGGTAGCTCGCCGACCGATAAGGACCAGGCCCGAGTTTACGGCGCGTAGTGTTCCACGTGCGCCTCAAAGAAGTGTCAGCAAAACTGACGGCGCCCGCTAGAGACGATGCTGGGTCGCGAATAAATTTGAAAGAGGGTTACCGTGGCAGAAGCAACTGAAGGAACACGGGTGGGTTTTAGTCAGTAAAAGTCTGACACGCCCTCCCGCTTCACCCAGAGCGGGAGAAGTCATTGGATGAAATCCAAAATAAAATAATAATAAAAAAAAACGCTTCAATCTCCCCTTCGCATTTTGTGGTCGATATAGGTCAAGGACTCAAGATACTTTGTAAGCATGCTGTAGACAATCTAGTCTTGATACGGATTTGAGAAAGATCAGACACATTTGTGCATTTGACTGACCATGGTATTTGGAGCATCCGCCTCCAGTACCACATTTCGAATGCGTCCTATCCCCTGTCTTTCTCAACCATCTCTCACAGGTTTTTAAACGACATGTCCAAAAGTTATAACGACGAGTGATCTTGACACTTTCCACATGAATATAATTTAATACCTTTTCCATAAAGGAGAATATAGATTTATGGTTTGTAAGTCCCTATTAACATGGAAGTGTGCTCGCGCCCTAAGGGGTTGGTGGAGAGGCAGAAAAGTGCAGAAGGACAATTTACAAACTTCGAAAAAATAAATTTAGTGCCAATCTTATCTCGGGGACGATCAATGTTGGGAACTTGCCAAAATGTGCTGTGATACTGAGATTAGTTGCATCCGTTCACGAAAAATATTAAAAACTAGCTTCTGCGGCGGCTTTGCCCACGTGTAAATCAAAAAGTATCCCAACGTGCGTCGCATTTTTACGTACCGGCCGGGATATAACGTACTAGCGGACGCGTCGCGGTTTCATCCGCGTAGTTCTCGTTCCCGTGGGAATACAGGGATAAATAGTATTTCACCCGGGGATAGTGTAGCTCCCCAACGGTGAAAGAATTTTTGAATTCGTTACATACAAAATTAAAAAAATACAAATCTTTCCTCTTTATAATATTATTATTATATTATAGATATAGATTGTATTCTGTTAACACAAGCTCAAATGTATCTCTGCAAAAAAAAACATCAAAATTGATTCAACAATAAAAACCTAACAAACAGACAGACAGAGTAACATTCGCATTTATAATATAATATATACAGTTAGGATAACAAAAAAAAAATATAAAAAATAGAATACAAATCTAAAACATGTGAAATGCCATCGCGTGGTGGATTACGGCCTATTATCTCTCATTGAGACTCGACACGGCATTAGCAGCACTCAATTATGCTTTTATGCTCCTTAGAAGGTCGATCCCATAAAACGAGCAAAAATAGTCCCTACTCACTCATATGGAGATCTCAAACAATGCCGGTCGTGAGTGCGCTTGCACTCCCTGTACGTAGAGCGTGTCAATGTGTGCGTGCGTTTTAGCTCGTTGTATAGAGTCGACCTTCTGTACCTATCTGTTTTGTGTGTTGAGGGTTGAAATAGGGGTGAGATTCGACCCCTGTTCTGTATGTATTAATGGTCAAGTGTAAAGGGGGTGAGCTCAGATAATGCTGTTGAATATTTTTGAAGCGTGGTGTGTGTGAGTTCTTAATTTTGATAGCAGTTCATAATATCACGATTATATTCGCCGAAAGGTTAGGTAGACGTGTTACGTGTAGTCTATCGGTAGACAAAAAGTATTTCAGTACCATCAAACGGGGTGAATAGGAACGCAGGGGTGAATAGAAACAAAATTTTGAATGGAATTTTAACTGTGATACCACTTTATTGGCTTCAAACAAAGCATCGTTTTTTAATAGTACATTACCGTGAAATAGGCAATTGCCTGTCTCGTATTAGTGAAGTCAAACTCATACTCGACCTGCAATTGCCATTTCCGCCGAGGCATATATATAGTGCTTTTCTCAAAAGAATGCAGGGAAACAAAACATACTTTTTATATTATACATTTAATTTCATTAATATTAAAAGTTACAACAACATTGCTGGAGCGTTGTAATGTTCCAAATTCAAAAAACGCTTCTGCAATGGATTTGATTTTCTCTGTCCGTAAATTCGATACTTCGTGTGTTCTTTTTTCGAAAATAATGACAATATTTCCATGCATGTTTGAAAAAATAGTACATTGTTCACCGAGAGGAGAAAGTGACCGATTACCGTCGAGGGTGTCGTTTGAAGCCCGAGCCGTAGGCGAGGGCTTTAAAACACCCGAGATCGGGAATCGCACTTTCTCTCGAGTGATACATAGTGCTTTATACTACACCTACGAGGAAAATAAACGAAAACTGAATCCTCAAACAACACACAAATTGAAAATGGCGCCAATGGCGTCTGCAATTTTCACATGTTCTTTTTTCAAATTGTTTGACACCATCCAACACACAGCTAGTGGCCAGTGTCATTTTGCGAACTTGGAGATAAAAACTCACTGTAAAGACTTTTTGGCTTTTGATATTTAGGTTACCAGCGCATAGTCTTACCCAAAATTAAAAAAGAAAACCACGTAAGAAATGGATTTTCATACACTTTTCTCTCCCGCTCAGATGCGATTTTTCGCCGCATATTTGTTCGATATGCAATGACGTACTTTCTACCGTAAATTTGATAAAGTATCAAGGTACTTTACGAGCAGGTGTAGTATAATAATTATTTAATATTTTGGAGGACTTACTAAAATGCCACAAACAATTTTAAAATAACGTGAGAATTCCCCTAAAAGTTTTTTTTCTATTCACCCATGCGTTCCTATTCACCCCGTTTGACTGTATGGTTGGTTTGGACAATTGATTGGCTCCTTTGGATTTTTTTAGAAGAAGACTAGATCATCAATCATTATATTTTAGATTTTGCACAATCGTTACCCCTAAACCAATAGAATCTTATTTTGTCTAGAGGCCGTGATTTGTATGCATGTTTTATTGTTATAAAAGATATTTATATACTAGGTGTTTTAATAATAATACAGCAATGAATCAACTGGCCTAAGACTTTTTTTCAATTATCTCTTTTTTTTCATATGTCATACTAAATGTTGGGAATAATCACGGCATCCAAAAGGACGCATTTTTTTATATAAATTAGTTTTTATTTAAGATATCTTCGAAACTATGCTATATTACTATTACTAAACTATGGATGGAGAGGGAGGGGATGGCCAAAGAAAAGATGGATGGACTGTGTGAGGAGTGATATGAAAGAGAAGGGCGTCAGTGATGGAGTGATGGGGGACACGACGGTATGAAAGAAGAAAACGTGTTGCGCCGACGCCAAGTAACATGGGACAAGGGCAGGAAGATGATGATGATGATGATCTTCGAAACTATGCATTTTTGGACCACATATTCTAGTTGTCTTATTTTTACCTATAGATTATAATCTTAGAGTTATGTGACATAAAAAGAAACAGGTTGTATAACACAGATCTAAAAAATACGAATTTCCTTGTAATGTTCCTTTTTCTATATTTTTTTAAAATATCCAAAATTTTTATAGCCCCATTTTCTTAAGTCATTGACGCAAATTTTCAAGAGTTTAGTCTCAATTTCCACTAAAACTGTGCAAGATATGAATATAACGGCCAGGCCGGGGGTAAAGTTTTTAATTAAATATTAAAATTCATGCTACAACCCCTGATAAGACGCCCTTCGAGATGTGAGTCGACTGCGGGTGAAAGGGTTTGATACTTTGAGATAAAACTTATATTTTTAGATGCCATGACCTGCCACTAAAACAATATATAAATCTTAGATATGCTTTTTAGAAGGAGAAGAAAAACATAAAAAGGAAAAAGGTGATATTCATAAAATATCTGTATGTCCAAAATGTGTAAAAGTAATGTTGGATGCAATGCATTGCAGGTAATAAATTATTTTTATTCCATTATTATTTTTATGTTTATTCCCTGTGTCAGAAATGCATGTGTTCTGTAGCGACACCTGTAAAAGCTGATAAATAGTGCAGAATCTTATACTTAGTTCATCATCAGCCTTTTTAATATTCCCACTGCTGGGATACAGGCCTCCTAATAATATAATACTTTTTAAAGTATTATATTATTTTATTTATTGTGAATGTGAAGACTATGTGGTTTTTTTTTTTCTCTTAATTTTTAATAATGGTCTGGCAGTTTGAGTAGTTTATGCGGCCTACCCGAATTTCCTTTCTTTGGTATTGTTCGTCGAATCGTTGAGCTCCTTAAATTCTGAGTTGAGCTGCTCGGTTATTGACAAATGCGTGCACTGACTGGACAGGTCCACTCAATCTGGCTTGTTCTTTCCTCAAAAGACCATTTCAGACATCTGTCTTCATGTTCTTCACATGGTCTAACCAAGATTTTGTCAGGACTTTAAAAGAGACTTTGACCTCTGAGTTTGTTTCGGCCTTTCTTCTCAGAGTAGTCAGATAGGAAACGCCGACCTCATCTAGTTTTAAAAAATATGATCGACATGTAAAAGAGTTCGTAAAAACCAACTTACAGAAATAAAATCATTTATCATTTATCCTCTCTGTGAGAGGGAATGGGCCGTAATCCACCAATGCGGGTTGGTGGATGTCACATGTATTCGAAATTTTGTTTCTAGAACATACCGGTTTACTCACGATGTTTTCTTTCACCGTTTTGAGAGCAGTGGTGGTGAAATAATTTACACAAAGTAAAGAACCTACCTGGGTTCGGACCTACGACCTACAACTTATGTAGGGTGCAAATGCAAATACACCTTAACATTAATTATTGTAAATGCAATGCAAATGTCAGTGTAATGTAAAATGTCAATGAGTGCCAACGGGCTGGAATCAAGAAATAAAAATGCAAGTTGTCCGACCCAAACCGCGTCTATTAGAACACTAAATTAAGTATTGATACAAATGCATCATCAATGCTCTGCTTGCTGCTGCTGCATGATTGTCATGAAATCTAATGTAGGTCGCACGTGTAAGTGCAAAGGTGCGAGCCTACTTATTGCACAACTCCTTACTTACTTAACAATTTTAAAACCCATGTACGAGCACCGTACATATTGCCACCACAAAGAATGATAACAACTACTAAACTAAACATTAAACTAAGAAAATTAAGACAAGAACGACTGTAGAAACTAATGCAAAGCACTGATGTAGCAAGTATAATATGTAATGTAAAATATATGTATGACTAATGTAAAATGCTATGTAAATGTACACTTAAAATCCATAAATGTAATTTTCATACTCCCTAATCACACACGTCACTATGTTTTTCAGTGTCAAATTTCACTTCACTTAAAGCGCGGTCAACACTTATCACTTCGATCACTTTTGAATCCCGTTTGTTGACTTTGCTACATCCGTCCTCGATGTCATCTTCTTCTTCTCGTCCTCTTCTGCTTATCGCATCTCGCGAACCCTCCCCCTGTCTTTTGGTGCTCGTCTTTCTCCAAAAGTACACCGATGTTACGGACAGTGCAATACTAATCGTTATTACAACATAGATTGCGGTGTAGTGGTGAATGTCGTGGGGGGATAAGGTTTCCAGGTTTGATTGCTCTTTAATCGAGCGTAGTTGTGTGTCAATCTTGTGGAACATTTCTTCGTGCGTTTTGATAGGCAATGACGAGTTGCGGATCGACGTATTGATGATGTTGTTGATGGGAGAGATCGTGGGTATGATCATGGCGAATGGTTCATTGACTATGACGTCACTTTTATGTTCTATGTATGCGTGCAACATGAATGAGCCACCCTGCAAGTTACATCCTCGTTTAAGTGTAATCAGACCCGAGTGATGTAACGACTCCGATGTCATTTGAGCGCCGCAAACTAATTGTACTTCGCACGTGCCACAACAATAATAAAACCATGTGTTTTGCTGGTGTAGCTTTACCCACTTGTCAGCGCATTTCTTTATTTCCGTGTGACAGTACACACTGTGTTCTTCATTGTCTCGGATCAGCTGTACATCGCAAATTGACTTGCGTCGGTCACCGGTGCTATAAATAGGGTGATTTAATTTGCACATTAATGTTTTGTCCTGGATCTTTTGGCATTCTTGAACGTCAGATTGTTCGAGGGGTATGAACGAGTATTGGCTGGCGTTAAATGCTATTAGTTCAGAATTCGGGATGACGTACATCACCCGATTAATGCCGATGCGTTGAGGTATGCTAATGAGTTTGTTCAGCTCGTATAGAGCATCATTCAAAATAGGTATTTTTACTTCCATCAGTAAATATTGCTGTGTAATGCGTGCATGTATTCTGAACAGTCTGTAGATATCTCGTACATCATTCTGGACTTCCGGAAGCGTGGCGTCGCGAGGTAGCTGTCTAGCTACTCTATCCAATTCACTTTGCATTTGAGTTGGTGATAGTAAGTGTACGTCCATATGACCCTGGTACATGTTTGTCAGCGTATTGATGAGGGTTTGTTGGATTTCCTTTAGATTTTGGGCCATTTTTTCTGCAGCTATTGCCGATGTAATGATGTAGAATGCATTTGCGGTGTCATGTTTATTGTTTTCTGTTTTATTTTCCAGACTAGTAAGGTGGTCATTCATCAAGGTGAACTGCTTAACCATTGTTGCTTCATTTCGTTGTATGATGTTATGCTCGGTTTCTAAAATGCTTGTATGATTTTTCAGAAGGTGTAATAAATGGTTGTCATTGTGTTGAATGGAGTTGATGTCGTGTTCGTACTTTTCTGCGAAGTGCTGATCTAGTACTCCAAATAGTGAGTTGGCGACATATCCCACTCCATCGATTAATCCTCTTTTGAGTCTGTGTTGAATTAATCGCTGGGACTTCAATAGATTATTGTAATAGTCCAGTTCGTTCATGCTCTGTTCGAGTTGGTTGATTAAAATGTGGAATTGCATCATCCAGTCCTCGCAACGATATTCTTTTATATGAGACACGAATTTTTGCAGAGTGTCAACGTTTCGCCAGTAGTTTGTCATGTTGTAGTAGAATACTAGTTTCCATTCATCTCGTATTTCTTGTAAGTCTGCAATCTTGTCAAAGTAAATCGTTTGATTTTTTGTCAGTGAGGTAAGCTTCATGTCTTGTTGAACAGTGGGCGTTATGAATGTCATGGTCAGCATCAATGTGTAGCATATCAGGCTGTTCCAGGTAAGCTTTTTCGGTTTGCTCCGTCTGTTTTTTGTAGATGTGTCAGTATCGCCAAGTGTTTCTTGTTCAACCTCAACTAATGGTACTAGTTTTGTGATCGGCCGTTTAACTTCTCCTTTTGCAGTTTGTAATGTCACAACTCTCGTGTGGCCGTCTTTTCCTGGATGTAACTCTGCTACACGACCCAGTGCCCATTTGCCTGCCGGTAGTCTTTCATCCTTGATGCAAACAATGTCATTTTCTCGCGGATCGGTAGTCTGTCGTTTCCATTTTAGTCTTGTTTGGAGTTCTATTGATGTCAAATATGCAGTTGGATTTGTGTTGGACTTCGAACAGTTGTTTATGAATCGTGTTATCCAGGCTGTGACCCTTGTAATATGAGCCATGTAGCTGTGTCGATCTAATAACTCAATTACAATTGAAGACGGCTCGAATTTCACAACATACGCTTTCATTTGTTTTTGTTTTGACTCGCATGTTATTGGAATGATTGCAACTTTATCAGCTGTTTTGTCGTTGTACTTTTTCACCCATTCTGGTCCTTGCCACCACAAAGGATGTTGCAATAGCTGGGAGCAACTGGTGCCGCGTGATGCATAGACTGCTGCGTTTTCTTCTGATTTGACGTACCTCCAGTGATGTTTCGGTATTACGTCATGCACTTGCTGCACTCTGTTGCTCACGAATGACTTCCATTTTGTGACGTCACCATGCAGCCAGCCTAGTACAATCATGGAGTCCGTCCAGGCATATGTGTTTTTGTCAATGTTGTCCCACTTGCATGCTGTCCGGACCTTTTTCATCAGTCGGGAAAGTAATAAGGCTCCGCATAGTTCAAGCCGTGGTAATGTAAATTTTTTATTGATTGGCGCTAGTCTAGATTTTGCAGCAATTAATCGACTTAAGGGCTTGCTTTTGCTGTCTAATGTCAGTAGATAGATGGTGCATGCGTAGGCCTTTTCTGAGGCATCGCAGAATCCATGTACTTGGAAGGGTTTAGTTGTATCGCCCAACCATCTCGGTATCTCGTATCGCGTTATGTTGTGCAAGTCGCTTGTAAACCGCTTCCATTCTTCTTGTACGCTTATAGGTAAGGTTTCATCCCAGTCGCATCCTGATAGCCAAACGCTTTGGAACATCAATTTTGCTTTCAATGTCAGAGGTGTCAGCCAGCCCAGGGGGTCAAATTTTTTTGATATCTCGGACAGTAGCTGCCGTTTTGTCAATGGTTTATTGTTGTCAAGGTTTATTTTGTTAGTGAATGCAAATGTGTCAGTTTTAGGGTTCCACTGTACACCCAGGGCCTTTGTATTTCCATCGTTTGTAAAGTGCATTGTGGTTTGGTTTAGGTCTGATGATGATAAAGTTTTAATCAAGGTCGGCTCGTTGCTTGACCACTTTCGTAACGTCAGTCCTGCTCCGCTCAGCATGTTGATGAGTTGGTACTGCATTTCTTGTGCTTGCTCGATGGAGTTACTACCACTTTGTACGTCATCAACATACATTTCGTTAGTAATAACGTCAGCTGCTAACGGATATTTCTCTGCGTCATCGTTTGCTAGTTGCTTTAGCGTCCGAAGTGCTAGAAATGGTGCCGCCTTAGTTCCATATGTCACTGTGCATAGCTTGTACTCCTTAAGGGGACCTTGGTTAGTTTCCCTCCAAACTATCTTCTGCAATTCTTGATCTTCTTCGTGCACTAAGATCATACGGTACATTTTCTCACAGTCTGCTGTAAAGACGTACTTGTATCGCCGCCATCCCATGAGTAATGTCAGTAGATCTTGATGAAGCTTCGGGCCACACTCCATCAAGTCGTTTAGGCTGTAACCTGTGTCAGTCTTCTGTGAGGCGTTGAAAACCACTCTTAATTTAGTTGTCAATGATTCCTGTTTAAGGACTCCATGGTGAGTAACATGACGGGTTGTAGTCGGGCTTACTCTCTTTCATGTGTCCCATTTCTAGGTACTCTTGCATGAATTTGATGTAGTTTTCTGACAGTTTGTGATCCCTGCATAATCTCCTTTCTAATTGCATAAATTGTGCCACTGCCCGTGGCTTTGATTTTCCTAGTAGCTGACCGTAATTAGGCTTCATTGGCAAGCGAACTACATATTTGCCATTTTTCAGACGTTTTGTTGTTGCAGTGAAGAACTCCTCACAGTATCTCTCCGCTGACGTCATTGAACTGCATGAATCCCCACTGATGTCTTCCACTTCCCAGTATTTTGTCAAGTCATCCACTTGGTTTATTACCACGTTGCAATTGAATGTCTTGTTGACATTGCCTGACAGAATCCACCCTAAGCGAGTCTGTTGAGCTATGGGTTCATTAGTCTCTCCCTTAATCAGGCCATTCATCAGGATTTCAGAGAATACCTGTGCATCCAGAAGTATGTCAATGGGCCTCGATATGTTGTACTCTGGATCGGCTAATGTGATGTCTGATAAGTGAGTCCAAGTTCTTTTTGTAAAGGTTGCGTTAGGTAGATTGTTTACCACCCGGGGCATGACTAATGCTTCCGTGGTAAACTGGAAGTCGTTATGTACGGACCTACAAAGTAGGTTCACCTTTCCTTTGCTCCTGTTGGATAGGGTACCGATCCCACTTATGCTCGCGTTTAGCTGATGACGCTTTACTCCTAGTCTTTGAGCTGCATTCTCAGTGATCAGGGTTATTTGTGAGCCTTGATCAACTAACGCCCGTAGTGTAACGTAATCGCCATCAGCTGTTGCTACTTGCAATAATGCAGTGGCCAATAGTATCTCGTCATCATTATTCGATGCGAAGTTATTTTGAATACTTTTAGCTGACCTAGTTGCAGTTGACTTAGACGGTTTATCCACCTGTTGTGTTGCTGGGGGCATTTGCGCTGACTTGACGATGTCATTGTGCAATAGTGTGTTGTGTGGGTCACTGCACTCTCTGCATCTTTTTTGTGACGCACAATAGCCCTTGCTATGCACATATAGACAGTTTCTGCAAATATTGTTGGTTTTGATGAATTCTAATTTCTCCGAACTTGCCATGTCAGTGAATTTGGAACATTGGAACAATGCGTGGTTAGTGTTGCATAATGCGCAACTGATCTTATTAAATTGACCAGCGTTGTATGCATGGAAGTTTCGAGAGTTTGCTGGTTTGGGGGTTTTGCTGAATGGATGAGATGCGTTGGATAGTGGTTTTGCAGGATGCTTGCTACTGTTTTCTGGCTTTTTCCTATGCAAAGGTTCTAATGCCATGAATTTGTTCTCAATAAAATCCATAAACTGGTTGAACGTGGGTATATCTCGCGGATCCGCCCTAGACTGCATGTATTCCGCGTACGTTTCGGCATCTAGTTTCTCGCATAGCACGTAGACTAAAACAGGATCCCATGAACCTGTATCTACGCCCAAATTATGTATCGCATTTATGGTTTCATTGCTCGTGTCATATAACCGCTTAAGGTCGAATGCAGATTGTTTTTGCAGATTTGGTTGACGCATGAAGCTCTGGAAATTCTTGGTGAACAACAAAAACTTGTTGTTGTACCGGTGTTTCAAGATTTCCCAACACGTGTCGTAATTTTCGGGTGAGATGTGTAAATGCTGGACGAGTCTCTCCGCTTCGCCGCGCAATCTCCCTTTTAAGTGCTGCATTTTTTGTGCTTTTGCAATTACAGGGTTATTGTGTATTGCTTCCACGAACAGATCCATGAAAGTAGGCCATAACGAATAGTTCCCGTTGAAAATGGGTATGTCTTTTTTGGGCACGGATTGTTGCTGGTGCACCGAGGCGTTCAGTTTTACGTTCAGCGCCCGCTTTGTTTTTACAAATGCCCGTTCGTGGCGACAAAACTCGTCATAGTACTCACTAGGCGCTCCCTCTAACAACCCATCGATCTGCAGGTGCATATTGTCAATCGCAGACCACCGAGACCCTAACGTCTTCAAAGCGTCTTCTATCTCCCATTTTTCGATGACCTCTTCAATTATCTTACTCGTCACTAACCTGTCGAACGCACGGAAGTTTGCTTTTTGCAGCTGCTGTAGCTCCAGTAGCTTGACCTCTGCTCCCGAGGTGCTCCCGAACAAGGTCCTGTCAAACTCTACGTGTACCTTGCTGGAGCTGGCGTTGCTGGGTCCACTCTGCACCTTGGTCCCGCATGCTACAAGCTCCTGCCGCACCCCGTGGTACCAATCCCTTAATACCTCGTGTATATTGTTGGTGAAGTACTCATGCGTTTTGTCTTCTTCTGCACTAAGCTCCTGGTGTTTCTCTTTACATTCCGCCCAAAGCTGATCTAACCGCTCAAGCCTTTGTTGAATGTAATCGGAGGTCTTCCTGCTCGCTGAATCCTTCTTGAAGTTGGTATGGATCCTCTTCATCTCCTCCAGGATCTCAGCCTGACGCGCGATTAAACCCTCCATTGTTAATGAAGTAAGCAAAAATGAACGATCTTACTTGAAACACAGGAACTCTCCTCTAAGCTGATGCAACGTGTCGCTCTGGAACGCTCTGGACCAAAAAAATAATTCTATTTACATATTGCCACCACAAAGAATGATAACAACTACTAAACTAAACATTAAACTAAGAAAATTAAGACAAGAACGACTGTAGAAACTAATGCAAAGCACTGATGTAGCAAGTATAATATGTAGTGTAAAATATATGTATGACTAATGTAAAATGCTATGTAAATGTACACTTAAAATCCATAAATGTAATTTTCATACTCCCTAATCACACACGTCACTATGTTTTTCAGTGTCAAATTACACTTCACTTAAAGCGCGGTCAACACTTATCACTTCGATCACTTATCACTTATCACTTATCACTGACTCTACCTTCACTCTATATTTTGGAATGTATTTTGTATGTCCGCAAAAATCGAGGACTTTTCAAAACTAGAAGCGACTTACATAATTTAAATACACGCAGTAAGCACGAAATTGTAATACCCAAATTCAGATTAACAAAAACTAGCAAGTCTTTTTATATAAACAGTATACGCTTTTATAACAAGTTGCCAAAGTCAGTTATAGAACTGACCGATGGAAAGTTCAAAAACTACATCAAACGTGTCCTTGTTAAAAAAGCATATTATAAAATCAAGGACTACGTTGAAGATAGAAATTTTGGCTTTAGCTCCTTCTGCGCATGCGGCTTCCCTGGTAACTCATAAACGGCACAAATATGTGGTTGTCTCTAACTATTCTCAATCTCATTAATTCTTTGTTTTTTTTTCCTTCTTTTGATTATTCTTTTTACAATGGTTTTCAATCATCTTCATAGCCCTTTGCTAAGAATAGTTACAGCACTGATAACAATATTTGTGCCACATGTTAGATTTAGTCTTTTTTTTTTTATTTTACTTTTGTATAGATTCCTTTACCGATTATTTTGTAAATGTGTGAACATTGTAGGCCTTCTAAATGCTTGTTAACTTTTTAACTCGTTTTATTTTCTTTTGTTTAAATAATATGTAATCTTTTTTTTTTTTTGTTTTCTTACGACTTATTGTCGGGCCTACGTTGTCCCCACATATCTAAGTACTAATGCTGTAACAAGGTAATATTGTAAAACCAAGCCATTTTTTTTAAAAGAGTAACCATGGAGTTTCTTGCCGGTTCTTCTCCATAGGAAACGACCAACCCGAACCGTGCACATTGTCGACGTTTTATAAGTGCCCATGTAGGCCTATATGAAATAAAAAAAAATGATTTTGATTTTTTGATTTTGATCACTTTTGAATCCCGTTTGTTGACTTTGCTACATCCGGCTCGAAGGACCAAAAAAATAATGTAGGGTGCAAATGCAAATACACCTTAACATTAATTATTGTAAATGCAATGCAAATGTCAGTGTAATGTAAAATGTCAATGAGTGCCAACGGGCTGGAATCAAGAAATAAAAATGCAAGTTGTCCGACCCAAACCGCGTCTATTAGAACACTAAATTAAGTATTGATACAAATGCATCATCAATGCTCTGCTTGCTGCTGCTGCATGATTGTCATGAAATCTAATGTAGGTCGCACGTGTAAGTGCAAAGGTGCGAGCCTACTTATTGCACAACTCCTTACTTACTTAACAATTTTAAAACCCATGTACGTGCACCGTACAACTTATAAGTCTCGGCCGATACCACTAAGCTACCACTGCACTCTATAAATACATACTTAGTTAGTATGTATTCATTGTTTGCTATGCTTGAAAGACAAACAACTTGCTTTGAATTTAAAAGTGTTCTCAAAATATTTTCCTTTACCACAGTGTTTTCTAAATTAGACTGAATTTGAATGTCTCGTGTTGGCGTGACGCAGGTATCAAGCTCGTTTTTTTTATTAAACCTGTGAATATGGTAAGTAATAAATAATACTTACCTATTTATCAAACTAGTTTCCCAAGTTGTAAAGAAAATTTTAATTTAAATGCTTCAATTAACCCGAAGAAAATACCTACTAAAATTAAACTGCAAGTATCAAAACCACTCGCCCCTACTCGACAAATTCATGACAACTTGCTCATCGTTCCATACCGTCACGTCACGACGGAACCAATGGAGCTTACAATTCACAAGTCACGCTTATAGCGTGTTTATCTATTACCTTAGCCCACTGTTGGGCTCGGCTTCCAGGTTAAATTCTAGAGCAGTCAACACGTCACGAAGGAACTAATGGAGCTTACAATTCACAAGTCACGCTTATAGCGTGTTTATATCTTCTTTTAGCTAGTTGTGGGCTTAAAATTCATGGGCGTTGGGCGTAGCAAAATGAAATCGGGTAGTCCATCTTAAGGTTGAACTAGTCGACGGCACGAACTATTTTGTGCGCGGGGTTAAAATGCATGCTATCTTATCCGACAACACGTGCGAAAGAAATAGATGCTGTGATGAGCAGTAAGAAGCTAGTTCGTGTACGAATTAGCACTTTTGCAAGTTTGTAGCGAAATGGATGATGATTTAGGACGAAAACGTGCGCGCGATATTTTATAAACAGACCTTTGGGAGTCTAGACATCATGAAAAAACTACTAAATATATACTTTCAAAACAAAATTATTTGCATTGTTGAATTACTAATTTATCCCTGTATGGAAATTTGCAATTTTCCTTCTTCTTATGGTATTTATTTCCACCCAAAGATGCGTTAAAATTAGTGTTGAATTATTGAACTTTCGACGCTCATAACTTTCAAATATATTATTTTTTACATTTTTGTTTCCATACAGGACTAGATAATGATAAGACAAATTGATATCATTTTTTATTTTAAACGTACATTGTCAAACAGTGGAGTAATCGCCATACTACGTTTGTATGGAAGAATGATCGACTAGTGTAACCTTAAGTAGATGCATTCACACACTCTCCATATCCCGCAACTAGACACATACTAGTGTTTATTATTTAACAATTCATATACCTAAACACACATAATAAACAACAAGAAGAAGGAACAGAAAAAGACCTATGCTGGAGAGATTTCTGTAGAAATAGTCATCTCCTATGTACCTAACATAGGAGATGACTATTTCTACAGAAATCTCTCCAGCATAGGTACTCCTGCGACAGGAGAGTTGATAGAAGATACCTATGTAGAGGGGAAATAAAAAAGAAATGCATTAAATAATTCAATAAAAAGTAGTATACAATTTAACTAACTATTACCTAACTATTTTTACGGGGACCAGCGTTAAAAAGAAAATTTGGTTCAAATTAATACCACTAGATGGCGCGATATGCATTGTGTGTAAAATTTACATTTTCTAGAACTGATAATAAAAAACCGGCCAAGTGCGAGTCGGACTCGCGCACGAAGGGTTCCGTACTTGGTAAATTGCGGTTTACTATTTATGACGTATTAAAAAAAATCTACTTACTAGATCTCGTTCAAACCAATTTTCGCTGGTAGTTTACATAGTAATGTACTGTAACGTTGTACTCGGCTGCTAACGCATCTGAATCCGAGTAGAAAAAAATAGGAAATAAAAAGTACCTAATTGCGCTTGCAGCTGATGTTTTTAACTGGCAATACTGCAATGAGTAATTAAATACTGTGGCAGACTCCGCGCACGGAACTGTTTTGTTGAATGTTGGTAGTTGACTTCCCTCTCAATAGGTATGACTGATGCTCGCGGACTTCCTGCGGTTCGTGAACGGTCAGTCAGTCTCGACCGGCGTTCACTTGACACTACGCAGCAGAGAGTGACAGTGTCGGAATAGGCTAATCATACCTCTGCCACCTTCTTATAGTCACGTAGAAAGAAATATTTCTTGCATTACCTGCACATTACCGTGGACAATAGAAAATTAATTAATCTCAGTGTAACCCCAAATTGGGGTTCTTCTATACCGGACAATCCTCCGTGTTGCTACAAGGGCTGAGGCTAGACTACCCTACGTGCTACCCTCCGATACGAAGATCGACCTACCTACCTGGCTGCCACCAGTCACCTACGTTCTGGAACTACAGGATAGTGGTTTTCTTTCGGCGGTCTAGAACCTAACACGCGCTCGATGTCGAGAACTCACACCAGTCTCTTGCTGGGTTTCTATTTTTTATTTTATATAATATTTTTTTAAATAAATTTTTGTATCTACCCTCTCTTCGAGAGTTTAATTTACCTGCCTGGCCCCTAACCGTTACAGTACATCATATATTTTTTTTAGTTTTATCATTCTCTTATTTTAGAAGTTACAGGGAGGGGGACATACATTTTACCACTTTGGCAGAGTCTCTCGCGCAAACTATTCAGTTTAGAAAAAAATGATATTAGAAACCTCAATATCATTTTTGAAGACCTATCCATAGATACCCCACACGTATGGGTCTGATGAAAAAAAAAAATTTAGTTTTACTTTCAAGTATGGGAACCCCCAAAATTTATTGTTTTATTTTTATTTTTGTGTGAAAATCTTAATGCGGTTCACAGAATACATCTACTTACCAAGTTTCAACAGCATAGTTCTTATAGTTTCGGAATAAAGTGGCTGTGACATACGGACGGACAGACAGACAGACAGACAGACAGACAGACAGACATGACGAATTTATAAGGGTTCCGTTTTTTGCCATTTGGCTACGGAACCCTAAAAATTGCTTAAAAATACACTCTCATTTCTCCGGTTGTGTTAAAGTTTCATGATATTCGGGTAATCTATTCTGGAATTATAGGTACCTTATTATAGAACTTGCCTATTAGGTACCACAACTAAAAGTGAAATTTAAAAACTTTTTTACTAAAAAATACAACCGACTTCCAAATAAAAACAACTTCTTTTTTGGAAGTTGGAGTCAAAAAACGAACCAAAGACACCGACTTTCGAAAAAGGAAGTTATTTTTTCACTTTCTAGTGTTTTTATTTGGAAGTTGGTCGTATTTTTTTTGTATTAAAGTTTACTTTGTTAGTTTGTTTATATCTTATAAATAGGTACGAAAATGCAAATATAGTGTTGTTTTGTTAAGCTTGTTTCATAAATTAGAGTCGTTTGCACCATTGATCACTGCTATTTCAAATACGTTTATCATTACCCATCATTTAGAACACACCATTCGCTCTCTGTCAACTTCAAACGAATTACTAAAATAGAAATATATAGTTAGCTGCTAAATGCACGAGTATTTAGTGATCAAAGAAATATATATTGGGTCTTTACCTATGAAATTGGATTTAAAGCATACTGTTCTTTTTATTTAAATTAATTATTAACTAGCTTTGCCCGTGACTGCATTAGCATGGTCAAAAACAAAGAGAATGTTATCACCGCCCTTCATAAAATAAGTTCAAATGCACAACGCCATCTATCGATTATGGATTTCAAATGTCCGAGTATCTGAATTGCGTCTTGTGATATTTTACTTCTTAAACACTTTGAATTCATATATCTTTTGATATAGAGAACCGATTGTGATGAAACAAAAACTAAGTAATACTTCAAGTTCGAACAATTTTTAAGTAAAAAAGTTATCTACATTGGTTTCGCACATTTTTCGTGATACGTGCACAACGAAACAGACAAAAAATCTAAAAATGCTGGCAATGGTTTCTGTTGGTTATATCCGTTAACATGGCTATTTTTTAGGGTTCCGTACCCAAAGGGTAAAAACGGGACCCTATTACTGAGACTCCGCGGTCCGTCTGTCTGTCTGTCTGTCTGTCTGTCTGTCTGTCTGTCTGTCTGTCTGTCTGTCACCAGGCTGTATCTCATGAACCGTGATAGCTAGACAGTTGAAATTTTCACAGGTGGTGTATATCTGTTGCCGCTACAACAACAAATACTAAAAACAGAATAAAATAAATATTTAAGGGGGGCTCCCATACAACAAACGTGATTTTTTTGCCGTTTTTTACGAAAATGGTACGGAACCCTTCGTGCGCGAGTCCGACTCGCACTTGGCCGGTTTTTTGGAAATATTTTTAATGTACAAAAACGACATTTCTACTGATTTGTTTTTTTTGGGTTCTGTTTCACACTAATATCGCCGTATGCTTAATGGTCTCGCTTGGGGTTCTTTTTAGGGTTCGGTGCCTGAAGGGTCTAAACGGAGCCCTATTTCTGTCACTCACGTGTCCGTCTGTCTGTCCGACTGTCCATCGTCTATCACACAATTTTGTACCGAAGAATTTTTTAACGTCCCTACCTGACCTCAGAACTTGAAATTTGGTGATAATGTTTATATTATAATGATAAACCAGTTTTTTTCTTTGCTACGGAACACTGAATGTGCGAAATCCGACATGCACTTGGCCGGTCTTTTAATTTTTGATTGGTTTGTTTGTCGTGTCTGATCTCCTGAAGAGTCACAAATAAAATGCTTTCTTTCTTTTTACCCGACTGCCGAAGGAGGGTAATGTGTTTATCAGTCTATGAATGTATGTATGTATGTTTGTTCCTATATGGCGTTCCAGAGAACAAACGCGTTGGCCAATTTTGATGATTCATACGTCAATCGGTTCGTCTTAACCCTGCGAGGGTCATAGGCTACATTAAAATTGGACAATAGAAAAATTGCGGATTTTGGGCGCCATATTGTGGGGGCCCAAATTTTTTTTTGCTTTCAAACCCATCGTGTGGGATATCAAAATAAAGGGTTTTAAGAGGTGATTTCAAAAATATATAACACTTATATGTTTAAATGTATCTAATTCGAAAAAAACTTAACTAAAAAGTTATAAATAAAAAAAGTTAAATCAAAAAATCAAAAAGCCCGACTGCTTCAAAAGCGAACTAAAAAGTCGATACATATTCGCGTGCTCGTTGACCAAAATCTGGTGTATCCTCCGCCTGCACAGCATGATTTTTTCCTTGTTTACGAATTTTTAGTTCGCTTTTGAAGCAGTCGGGTTTTTTGATTTTTTATTCAAAAGTCTTGGAGTTCTATTCAAAGGTTTGGTTTATCTCTCTATATTTTACCAAGAGATAGATATTACAATATTTCGTCATTCACATTCAAATCTCATCTCCCAAACATCCTTCATCAAAGACAATCTTAATTAAAGAATAACATCCAGATTGTTAATTGAAACTCTTCATTCGTAAACCTCGGAGGAATACAGAACTAATTAGTTGAGGAATGGAGGGTTCAAAGAGTATTACGGATGTTTAGTTCGAAGGGGAAGGAGTAGACGTTAAAAGTAATGGTGCCATTTGTGAGGGAATTATGCAGCATTTGATGGCTTGACACAGCAAAGTTAGGTAATCAAAAAGAAAAAATGTGTAGTATAAAAATTAAAAAAAACTATTTTGCAAAAAAATACTACCGACTTCCAAATAAAAAAAAACTACAAAGTGAAAAATAACTTTATATTTGGAAGTCGGTGTCTTTCTTTTTTCATTTTTTTTTGCGATATGGACACCGACTTCCAAAAATAAAGATATTTTTCACTTTGTAGTTTTTTTATTTGGAAGTCGGTAGTTTTTTTTTGCAAAAAAGTTTTTTTATTTTTCCCTTTTTGCCTAAAATAGGCAAGTTGTTTAGTAAGGTATAACTATAACGACCAGAATAGATTACCCGAATAACATGAAACTTGAACATAACCGGTGACATGAGAGATCTGCGTACACCTTTAGAGCATACTTGCGTGTTGTTAGGTTATGAAATGTTATAAACAATATACAGACATGCGAATGCAGCAATCCCGAATGATTTGCCGTTATTTATGGAAGAGTTATGTTGTATATCTCCGAAATTCTTCATATATAAAATAGGACCAATTTCGAAACATATTCTTTCAAACAAAAAAAGAATTTTCAAAATCGGTCCACAATTGACGGAGATATCGGTGAATATAGACAGAAAAAAAACCTACATGAAGTCGAACATAGAACCTCCTGCTTTTTGGTAAGTCGGTTAAAAATAAAAAAAATACGTAACAATAAGAAAATCATGCTGTGCCGTCGAAGGATATAATACTCGCGAGCTGGCTGACCAAAACCAGATGTATCCTCCGACTGCGCAGCATGATTTTCTTCTTGTTTACGACTTTTTAGTTTACTTCTTAAGCAGTCGAGTACTAGTTTTTTTCCCGAATTAGAACAGAGAGTTATTTCATTTATATATTAAGTGTAATATATTTTTAAATCACCTCTTAAAACCCTTTATTTTGATACCAAACAATGGAAATAATTTGGTATGGAAAAAAAATAATTTGGCGCACATAATAATATGGCGCCCAAAGGCCGGCATTTTTCTATTTTCCAATTTTAATGTAGCCAGTGACACTTGCATGGTTAATACAAATCGATTGACGTAAGAATTATCAAAAACGGACAACAAGTTTGGTCTCTAGAACGCCACATAGGAACAAACAATATTTTTTTATAATATGCTCACCTGATAGTAAGCGATGATGTGGCCGAAAATGAAGCACGCTTGCCTAGAAGTAACCTATTCACTCTTGACTTAAAGCCTCCTAGGTTGTAGCTATCAGGAAATACAGACTCCGGCAGGGAATTCCACTCTTTTGCTGTGCGCAATATAAAAGTATTCCCAAAACGTTTAGTGCTTATGAGTGGGATGTCCACCACGTACCGATAACGCATCGCCTTATGTCTTATAGTCCGATGATGGAACGGTCTAGGAGGAATCAGTTCATGCAATTCGAACGCACACTCCTCGAAATGTAACCGATAAAAAAATGACAGGCTGGCAACACGGCGCCGATGTTCAAGGCTCTGGAGCCTTGAATCAACCAGTATCTCATAGCCAATAAGCCTCTTGGCCTGTTTTTCGATCGACTCAAGTGATACCTGTAACTTGCCGATGCCGAGGCTCGGAGGAGTTTCGGTATGAATTGAGTGGTCATCCATCCACGGAAAGATTTATTCCACCGAATCAACATACCTAGTTGTGATCAAATTACTAACGTCCAGTCTAATAATAGAATATCCCGAACAACATTCACCATTGTTTTCGCCAGGGTTACTGGCCCAAAAAATAACACAAGGCTCAATGTTGATCCTACCCCCTAGCCCCAGGTGCTAGCTACCCCTCCTGCCTAACAGTCGTGAATATAAAGGTGGGAGCCCACAAACGAGGCTTTGTCGCTCCGATTAATATTTAAACAAGGAACGGATAGGGATGGGGTAGAATGTCGATAGATTTTGATGATTTATGAAATTTTCTTTTGAAGTTTCTATTCCAAGGAGAAATTGGTATAGCGTGGTTAAAACTAATCGCATTCGTTTGTGTTTTAGTTTATTTACTAAATACATCTGAATCGATTCTTACATTTTAGGTGTAATTTACAGAAACCAAATTGAATGTAGCGTGGTTAATAATTAAGAGTGCAATAAAATGCGAAACAGATTGCAAAAATACCAAAAAAAATGCTTCTTACTATAACTTAGTACATAGTGTTTTGAAATAACAGCAGGTAATGAAAACAGAATTAAGATAAATCCAAAAATTGTTTTTCATTTAGAAAACAATACACGCTGTTGAAAACAATACACGTTTACGATTGCAACTTGCAAATTTATTATTATTATTTATTATTAAGAACTTGTTTAATAAACCTACTGCAATTGACTATTTCATGCATGCATGTGCATTCGACTATTTCAGTTTGTATGAACTTAAAAAAGACCTTTGATCTCTAAGTTTGTTTCGATATTTCCTCTCAGAATAGTCAGCTAGGAACATTTTTGACGTGTAACTAATTTTGTTTTTTTACCAATTGATTACAGTGTAACATAGTCTTCCGCTTAATTACCAATACATTTCATCGACATCCCTAATCCATCGACTTATCTCCCATCACTACTGCCGCAGGCGACGCGAGTTCCAATTAGCTAAAATAAACACACGGTTCCGTAGATACGAGAGGACATACAGACACACGGCGCTCGGGCTTCGGATAATACTTGAGAGTACGTTCAATAAACGGGTTCAAACTCTCTGGTTTGTCGCGGAATTGTTTTGAGATCAAACGTTTGTGAATGTTGCTTGAAATGGCTTATAAAGTTGGTCTAAGATCCGGTATAAGGAATATATACCTACCCTCATATGTTACTTATTGATGATAAGAATTATAGAGGATATATATTTCTTATACCGGATCTCGTACTATGTTGATCCCGGTAGTCATTTGTATATCTTTGAGTCGTTACAAGGACGTATTCCACATTGAGCACTCTTTTTAAAGGCACCTTTTTAGTTAATGATACCTAAGGTATTCCACATTTTTTTTAATTTGTTTTTCTGTAGAAGCTTTTACGTGTACATCTTTTAACATTGTTCTCACTTAAATGTATTTTTCAACAAGAATGATGTAACCATTTTTTTTAAATTAAAACTGATGGAAAAGAGTGTCCGCCGTGGAGTCTCTTGCAAATTCTTCTCCATTGAGACCTACTGACGCTTGCGAATTTGTAACTGGAGTCATCTTTTCATTTTTGTTTGACAATTCAAAAGTAGTAGCTTGAATTTGAAAATTTTACTTATATTTTTTGCAGGTGCGAAAAAAACCGTTTTTTTTTTTATTCCACATTCGGCATTTTAGGATCAGTATAGGTATTAGTGTTGGGACGTTTGTGTTTTTTAGGACGTGAAAATCAAAAATTCGATAAAAATCAGTAGAGAGTTTAATAACATAATAAAATATAACTTTCTCTTTTGCTTTTTAACCGATTTACCAAAAAGGAGAAGGTTCTATGTTCGACATTGTCTGTTTTTTTTTCTTTTGTGTATGTTTACGCATTGTGTGTTCTCCTTTAATTTTGGACCTATTTTGAAAATTCTTTTTTTGTTTGAAAAAGTAATTTTTCGAAATTAGTCCCATTTTAATTTGGTGTAGATCTGATGAAGAACTTTGAAGATATACAGCAGAACTCTTCAATAAATTACGGCAACTCTCTCGGGATTGCTGCAAATGCATGTCTGTTTATTATTTATACCATTTCATAACATAACATCACGCCAGTACGCTCTTAAGGGGTACGCATATCTCTCATTTCACCGGTTATGTTCAAGTTTCTTGATATTTGGGTAATCTATTCTGGTGTTATAGGTACCTTACTAAACAACTTGCCTATTAGGTAGATACAACTAAAAAATGAAAAACTTTAAACAAAAAATACTACCGACTTCCAAATAAAAATACTTCAAAGTAAAAAATTACTTTATTTTTGGAAGTCGGTGTCCATTTCGCAAAAAATGGTACCTACGAAAGACGCCGACTTCCAAAAATAAAGTTTGTTTTCACTTTGTAGTATTTTTATTGGCAATCAGTAGTATTTTTTTTGTAAAAAAAATTGTTTTTTTAGTTAGATGTTGATCATTATAAGCATTTATACCCAAAATACCAGTTAGCCAGAATCATGAAAAAGTCTCAGTATTTGTGGGGCTGAAATTACCGGTAAAGACAAACTTAAGTACCAGGAGATTATAAATCATGAGAAAGTATTACCGAGGCTGGAATCATAAGATGTAAAATAAAAAGAGTACCGGGCGATTTTAGATTCTGACCTCCTGGTACTCCGCTACCGCTCTCTCTCTCTCTCTCTCTCTCTCTACCGCTTATGATACTAGGCCCGCAAATACTTCTTCATGATTCTGTTCTCCTGGTAGTGACCAATATGGAATACGTCTTACAAGGAGTAAAACGCCCGAAAAGCCCCAAGACCCAACCACCAATCTCTTGAACAGATCAATCGCGATGTCTATTAAACAATATTGACTCTGTCGAGGTAACTCTCAAGAGTAATAGAATATGCTCCAGTCGAAATAGCTGTAATTTATCTTGCTCGCACAGGATATAGCTAAACAGATATATACTGAGTGAAATACATATCTACATCTTAATTTTCAATCGACTGCAAAAAGGACAAGTTTCTCAATTCGACTGTATCTTTATTTTGTATGTTTGTTACAGGATTACGCCAGCAATTATGGGCCGATTTTGAAATATTTTCTTTGTTTGATTATGTATACTCTGGAGGTAGTCCTATTGTCATCAAGTCAGAATTTGTTGAGGGGATCCCATGAACATTGAGGGAACTCTTAAAATTTTATAGCATAGTGATTTTGGTAAAAAAATTGTGACCTGCACAGGGCGTGCTTATTTTAACTCGGTGTTACTTTTGACTATGCATTGAAAACTTACGTTTGAATTTTAAATAGCTATACAAGCGTGATAATGGGCTGAAATTTCCGATACACTGTATCGGTCTTCATTCAACTCAAGACAAACACGAAACTTAACTATAAAGATGACGTTTGCAGTCCCCGAATGGGTGAGCAAACTTGTATAACAGTCCCACATTTCACCATTCAAACTTAACTTTGGTGTAACTTATGAACGTAAGCAGTTACTGCAAATATTAAGTTAAATAGACCATCAGCAGTCCTATACAATACACACTTAGATATTATATACCTATTACAAGCATAGCTCGAAATGAAGATGCTTAGATGAGGGGGAGGTGTGACGCGACTTGACAGAGTGCGAAATGAACACATAAGAGGAAGCTTAGTGGCACCTGTCACCGATAAAATGACCAAAAACCGCCTTCGTTGGTATGGGCACGTCAAGAGACGTAGTGCGGACCATGTAGTGCAAATAGCTCTACGCCTACCGGAACAAAAAAGAGGTAGAGGCCGCCCGCAATTGACCTGTGGTCCAGTATGAAAAGTGACCTCAAGCATGCCCAATTACCCGAACAGACAACCCAAGACAGAACAAATTGGCGCAGGAAAGTGAGGAGAACCGACCCCAAATAATGGAACAAGGGAAGGAAGAAGAAGGAGGAGGAGACAAGCAAAGCTCGGACCGTATAGGCTTACCTTAAAATAAGCGATCAGCTTACACTGGGCAAAGAAAGTTGTTTGGCAATGAGATATTGTTCGAGTCCAGGCTCCAGAGCCTTGAACATCGGCACCGAGTTGCCGGTTTTATAACGGTTACATTTCGGGGAGTGTGCGATGGAATTGTATGAATTATTCCTCCTAGCCCGTTCCATCATCAGACTACAAGGCGTACGGCGATGCGTCATCGGTATATTCTGGATATCCCACCCATACGCACGAAACGTTTTGGGAATAATTTTATAATGCTTACAGCCAAATGTGAAATTCCCTGCCGGAGTCTGTCTGTTTTTCTCAGAAACGGGTGGTCCTAGCAAGTTGAAATTTATACCAGATACTAAGATCTATAGCCCCTATTAATTGTATAAAAATGAAGATCCTGAGTTAACACGATAAAAAGATATGGGCAAATTATTTAGATTACCGCGGCAACTTGTAAGTACTAAAACCTTAATTTTCAACATTTTTATTTTTAGGATTTTTTCTTTACTTGTGCTGTAAGACTTTGCTTTTAACCTAAATTAAAAATTCTAGGTCAACCGGAAGTACCCTTTAGGTTTTGGATTGAAAACCTACATGGTAGTTCCCGTTGACCTAGAATCACGAAATTTGGCAAAAAGTAAGGTCTTACAGCACAAATTAAGGAAATATTCCAAAAGATTAAAAAAGTTGAAAATTAAGGTACATTTTGGTATTACAAGTTAACGCGAAAATCTAAATTTACCCTTTTTTATCGATTTTATTATGGCGGTATAATGGGTAGGTACGGAACCCTCGGCGCATGAGTTCGACTCGCACTTGACCATTTTTTTGTCAATAATTTGTGGCAAGTTCCTAAGTAATTAATTTCCTGTTTTAATGTAGGTTTTTTTGCAATCTCACGCTGCACATTAAATAATCTTTTATCATGACATCATAATCAAAACAAATCGTGTCATTCTTTGTCCTAAAAATTAACAAAAGAACATGGCTTCTTTTAGCAATCTTGCCGTCTCTTTCTTATGCTTTGATCTTGGTTATGTCTATCTCACTCACTCACTCAACAAGTCGAAAAGAAAAGATTAATGAATATCAAATGAGTTTTGCAAATTAAATTCAAACAATGAAACGACTTGGTGGTGATATACGGAACGAAATTGTGGACGGGGACGCGAATTGAGAAATAAAGCTCTTATTTTTTTTAAGGGACGATCCAACCGCACTATTCCCAAACCACTGCAACTCCCGAAAGCCAGAATCAAAAGTGGCGACCACCAGAAAAACGCCGAGGCAATGAAGCTCGACGAAGTCCAGGATAATGAATTTAACTGTCTTGGATCCCGCAACGAAATAAATCAGAAAAGAATAACGCCCTCCATATCAAGCAGGAGACAGAACAAACAAGGCCAATAGGCACAAAGGGTCGTTTACAAGTGGGATAAACCCAGCCTAGCACCACGGATAAAAATTTACATTAATATTAAACAAAGCTTTTTTTTTTTTTTTTTTTGGACAATCCCACCGCACTATTCCCAAACCACTGCAACTCCTGAAAGCCAGAATCAACAGTGGCGACCACCAGAAAAGCGCCGAGGCAATGAAGCTCGACGAAGTCCCGGAGAATGAATTTACCTGTCTTGGATCCCGCAACGAAATTAATCAGAAAAGAATAACGGAGGAGTAGGAAAAATGTAAATTTCCACTTCCCTCCATATCAAGCAGGAGACAGAACAAACAAGGCCAATAGGCACAAAGGGTCATATACAACTGGGATAAGCCCAGTTGCCTAGCACCACGGATAAAAAATTAGCATTAATACATATTAATGGGTCCTAACATTGTGAGCTGTTATATTTGGTTCCAATAATAGGTATGGCAAAAACGCTTGAACGCACGGAAATTTGTTCTAGTTTCCACAAGGTCCGTATAGTAAACAACTCCTGATGCAGCCTGTACATTATTCAACATAATATTACGTTCATTCTGCCAAAGAATACACTCCCATAAGATATGATGTGCAGATTGTACATATTCGCAGTCAGATGTAGAACACTGACATAAAGGCGAGGCAACGAGCTTGAAAGAAAATAATTTACTTTTAAAGTTACCATGTCCCGTGAGAAATTGGGCAACACAGTGATCCACTTCCAGCCACGTGCTGGCCAGCCGCACGCGAACGGATGGAAAGAATTGGTGGAGGTGTCGGCCCTTGATAGAATTATCCCACCTACATTGCCATTCGGATAAAAGTTCCTCCCAGACGTCAATAGGTGGTTTAAATAATCTAGAGATTTTCTCACGGTCACTCCGCGTTAAAAAGTTCGCGTCCGCGGTCTCTCGTGCGGAATAGTACATTGCAGCACGTCGCTGCACTTCAAGGTCGACCGGAAGAACACCAGCAAGTATCGGTAAGGCCTCAGTACTAACCGTCCTGTATGCTTTGCATAAGAATATCAAAGCCAAACGCTGACTTTGAAGTAATATACGTCGTACCGCCCCTATGGTGGCTCTATCAGCCCAAACAGGCGCCCCATAGCACATACAACCCAAGTAAGTAGCCCCATAAATGTTTTTAAAGTTAAAAAAGACAGACCCCACGTAGATTTAGATATTCTCGTTAAGGCATAGAAATTTTTTTTTGCTTTTTCACCGACTATTTTAATATGATCTATAAATGCAAAATTCCTCTCTAACACTAGACCAAGATAGCACACGGACTGCTTCCTTTTTACGGGAACGTCATTAAATTTAATAGTAGGACACGATTTAAGATTACCCTTCAAAATGAGTTGATAAGTTTTGTGCGGAGCAAAGGTCAGGCGGTTTCGATCGCCCCACTGAGATATTAATCGTAGGCAAGTGTCAGCCAAGTTCTCGAGTCCAGCTCGAGTACTTGATTGAATGAGCAGAAGACCGTCGTCCGCGTAACCGGTTAATGAACAGCCGCTAGGAAGCGGAATCGCGAGGAAATCATCAAAGCCTAAATTCCATAAAGGTGGACCAATAACCGAACCCTGAGGACATCCCATGGTGAGAGACTTCGACATGGAATGATGACCGAGTTTGAGTTTCGCGGAACCATTTAAAAAGTAAGAGTAAACTAGATTATATATATTTCTGTAGCAGCCCCGAGTTTTCATTTTAAGTAATAGCATTGGCCACCATGCGTTATCAAAAGCCCCAGAAATATCTAGAAAAATCCCAATTACGTACTTATGTTCAGATGTATTAACTATTTTCCTAACAGTAAGGGCCGCGTCTACGGTAGATTTTCCAGTAGTGAAACCGAATTGATTGTTATGAAATTTTGGTCCGTCCGGTAGCAAACGTGGAACGATAAGGCGCTCCAGGAGTTTTCCCAAAGATGGAAGTAATGTTATGGCCGGTTATATCTATTAAACAAAGCTTGTATCAAATGCATCAAAATAAAATCACGCTTACATTCTGCGAATTAACTGAGAAAATATTTTAATCGATAAACGCAATAAATTGCCCGACTTAGTAATTACACACAGAACAGCATGGATCCGCAACGCCGAAACTAGACCGATAGACCAAATGGGTTCGTAGAGGCGATCAGCGGTGGCGAGCTCCCGTGTCCGACCCTGGTTCAGGCCATGGTAGGGAGCGAGAGCGCATGGGAAGCTGTGACCTCCTTTTGTAATGTAATGTAATGCTCGCAAAGGAGGAGGCAGAACGCGTGCCGGAGTCGCATCGGAGACGCCCTCAAGACCCTAGCCACCGCAGGAGACGCCCTGGGCGTCGGGAGTCGCAAGTCGATTCCCGGCCGAGTAATGGGTAGCTCGCCGCCCGATAAGGACCAGGCCCGAGGTGACGGCGCGTAGTGTTCCACGCGCGCCTCAAAGAGATGTCAGCAAAAAATGACGGGGCCCGCTAGGGCCGATGCCTGTCTGGATCGCGGATAAATTTGAAAGAGAGTTACCGCGGCCCCAGCACAAGCAACTGAAGGAACACGGGTGGGTTTTCGTCAGTAAAAGTCTGACACGGCCTCCCGCTTCACCAGAGCGGGAGAAGTCATTGGATGATTTCCCACACCAAAAAAAAAAGAAAAGACCATATTGGTTGCGTACAAAACTGGACTGATTATTGCTGATCTAATAGCACTATATCAAGTTCAAATTTCGTTTGTTTCTAAGTTTTTCTTGGACATCGCTGACAACGGTGATGGAACATCGTGAGCAAACCTGGTTTTTAACCGACTGCCCAAAAGTGAGCTTTCTCAATTCGACCGTTCAAAAAAAAAATGTGTGTTCGCAGATAACTTCGTCGTGTATGAACCGATTTTGATGATTATTTTTAGTCGAAAAGGAGATATCCCAAGAGTGGTATCATGATAAGGAAGTCAGGATCTGATGATGGAATCCTAGAGAAATCGAGGGATCTCCTCAAATATTATAGGCATGCAGATAGCGATTTTGGTATTTCCATCAATAATGCACTCAGAAAGTATCATTTGGTGAAGTGGAACTGATGAAGAAGACCACAATGATCACTGGAAATCCGAAATAAAACAATGTATCATAGTCGTGTTTGGGCTTATTGGAATAGTCATGATTCTACTTACTAAAAATGATTTTCATGTTAATTGGACGTACCTAACCATAACCAAAAAGAGAAAAAACCTAAAAAAAAAAACTGACTTCCAAAACAAAACACTACAAAGCGAACAATAACTTTCTTTTCCGAATTCGGAGTCTTTTGTACCCATTGTTTGACGTTATTTGACACCGACTTTGGAAAAGAAAGTAATTATTTTTCGCTTTGTAGTGTTTTGTTTTGGAAGTCGGTTTGATTTTTTATAGTTTATATAAGTTAGTACTCCATTGGTGTAATTGTTGCAAAGCGTTCCAGCGCGAGGATTAACAAATTTATAAATAAACCACCGATAATATGACTATATCATTTATCATTATTATTTCCCTGACCTTATTTCAATTTATTAGTGGTCGGAGCATCATTTGTCTTTTCCATTAATATTGTAGTCACCATTTTCTTTTGTAAAAATGACGATGGGGTACCACCCAAAACAATCTCCCCTATGTTTTCGTCTCTAAAACCTCCGGGGAGAACTTTTAAAGAATTTGTAAGAGATCCTTTCTGCTGTGTTTATGTATATTACATGCTTCAACGCTGCCTACCCTTCTAAGGGGTTGGAATTAATATATCGACCCTGAACTTGTTGAAAATACGGGAAGTTGCATACTACCACTCGTATTTTCACTATTCTACAAGAAGGTAAATAGTGTTACATAATTTTGATTGTATAAAAGACTAAAATATTATAATTATCTGGAAGAAAGGTGGCTATTGAAATAATGAGTGATAACAACAACAAGTAAAATTTCAAAATTTAAAAAACCCCCGACACATTTATCTTGCGAAAACACCCCGATTCAAAAAGTTAAACACCCATAACTTTTGAACGGCTGAGCCGATTTAATTGAAACATTTGATTGAAGCTAAGAACACTCTCGACAAAATTACCTTTCAAACAAAAAAACTAAATCAAAATCGGTTCATCTGTTTAGGCGCTATGATGCCACAGACAGACACACAGATACACAGAGACACAGATACACAGCAACACACGTGAAACTTATTATAACCCCCCTCTTTTTTCGGCGGGGGTTAAAAATGAAGTATGGAAGAAGAAACCCGTCAGACCACAAAAAAATAAATAGAGTAATTACAACGTAGAATAATTAATTTAAAAAAGAAAAACTTACCGTGCATTGTCATCCAAACCAAACGTTTTTTTTTTTTTTTTTTTTTTAAATTAAGCTATAGGCTCGCGCTTGACCACAATCTCACCTGATGGTAAGCGATGATGTGGTCGACGGTGAAACACTCTTGCCTATTCACTCTTGTCTTAAATACCCCAAGATTGTAGCTATCGGGAAACACAGACTCCGGCAGGGAATTCCACTCCTTAGCTGTACGCATAATAAAAGTGTTCCCAAAACGTTTTGTGCGTATGGGTGGGATGTCTATCACGTATACGCAAAATTGTATCTATATCTGTTGAGGATAACTGCTTTAAAATTCAGTTGTAAGATTTGACCCGAACATACATACTTTGCAAGTCAATAAAAAGTTTATAAGATATGTTTTTCCATTTTTTTTTACAAAATCATTTTAGCTTACCATAGGTACATTCTTTTAAACTAAACATCATCTGCCTAGACTTTTTCCAACTATGTTGGGGTCGGCTTCCAGTCCAACCAAATTCAGCTGAGTACCAGTGTTTTACATGGAGCGACTGCCTATCTGACCTCCACAACTCATCAACTGGGTAACACGGTACCCCTTGGCAGGACTGGTGTCAGATCTCAAGCCTCTGACTATTCGTAACGACTGTCAAAGATCTTCAAATGACAGCCGGGACCAACGGCTTAACGTGCTTTCCGAGGCCCGGAGGAAACTCGATATGTTGTCTCCAAAATTAAAAGTGTTTGCAAAATTTCATCTTAATCGGTTGAGGATTACTGCTTTAAAATTAGTTGCAACATTTGAGCCAAATATACATACGAGTAGTACATACATACATTGCAAGTTAATAAAAAACTTGTAAATAGAAGAAACACGGCTAAATTAGTAAGTTTAAAATGTGTTTGTAATTCTCCTTTCAGTATTTATTAAAATCACTAGCTGACCCCCGCGGCTTCGCTCCCGTCAAAATTATAGCCTATGTTACTCGGGAATAATGCAGCTTTCCATAGGTGAAAGAGTTTTTTAAATCGGTCCAAATTAACAAACAAAAAAATCTTTCATCTTTATATTATTGGTATAGTTGTCAAAGGGCATATGGGCCCTATCAGAAAGCTTAAAGTCACCCAAAGGACAGGGCTATGCGCGGCGTTTCTTTGCGTGATCACGTCAGAAATGAGGATATCCGTAGGAGAACCAAAGTTACCGATATAGCCCGAAGAATTGCCAAACTTAAGTGGCAGTGGGCAGGGCACATTGCTAGCAGAACTGATGGCCGATGAGACCGAAAATTTCTAGAACGGCGACCGTGAACCTGACGACGATAAGATGGTAGGCCTCCCACTAGTTGGACCGATGACCTGGTTAAGATTGCGGGAATATGGCGACGCTTGAGGGAGGCCTATGTCCAGCAGTGGACGTCTTTCGGCTGAAATGATGATGATAATTATGTCTGTTTCAGCTATCAACTGTCTTACAAACATATCTTTAGATAAAGTAAATAATTAAAAATAAAGGTCTGAAAGCTCTTTTATTCGTTTTTTTGAAAAGCGTGGTGGTAAACAACTTAGCTTAATCATCATTCTTTTGTTTAATAGCTAAAAAATGCACCGTAAATCTAATAAAACCCACAATACAACAAAATCAGTGGACCAATCGCAATAAAAAACACAGAAATCTTTTTGTGTCCACGTCGTCGCGTCGCGATAATTTCATGACACTCTGCAGACCTTGCTAATTGACTGTTCGCAGACCCCTTCGTAATGTTTCGCTCGTTTCCCCGCCAGATGGCGCAGTGGCCAGTGTGATGTATTGAGGGGAAGAGTGGTATAGACAGGAGTTTTGGTTGGTCAATTTTAGGAGAGATGTTGAAATAGATTTGGTAGATTTGGCATGTTTAAAATATTATTACTGGGTGTGTGATATTACATAACACCCTGTCTGTATTTCTCGGAGGGTTGGGAACAGGTGCATCTACATTCATCTATTTTCACATATTAAAGTTTAAGAAAAGTCTCTACTCGCTATTAATTGAAAAATGCTATTATACTGTAGAAGATTTTATAAATGATAATTTTTAATATTTTCTGTGCAATAAACATTTGCTGTGATTATTAAATATATTTAAGAAATCTGTTTCTCTGTTTTGGTTAGATTTAATTGTAGATTTTATTAAGAAATTTAAATAAATTTAAAATAGATAGTTTTGTTTTTCTTTTTACTTTTCTTGTACTTCAAGTATTTAATTTTGTTTTATTCTGTTAGAATTTTTATTTTCCTTTATTTTTTGCTTTTATTTTCAATAATATTTGTACGCCTTCACGGCAACACATAGCGGACATGATAATAAAGCTAAGATCTTTATGTAAATACTTATGTTTCACAAATAAATATTCTGATTCTGATTCTCATTCACATCACACGAAACGTTGTTAAAAATTTGTAAAGTGCTTCCAGTTCATGATAAAAAAAACCGGTCAAGTGCGAGTCGAACTCGTGCGCCGAGGGTTCCGTACCTATCCATTATATCGCCATAATAAAATTGGTATAATTTTTATTGGTGGCAAAGTTTTAAAGATATGGGCAAATTTAGATTTCGCGAAAACATGTATTCACCAAAATTTACCTTTGTTTCAACTTTTTTTTTTATTTTTTTGTTATTTTCCCTTTACTTGTGCTCTAAGACCTTGCTTTTAACGTAAATTGACAATTCTAGGTCAAAAGCAAGGTCTTTTTGGTTAAAAGCAAGGTCTTATTGCACAAGTAAAAGGAAAATACTGAAATAGAAAAAAGTTGTAAATTAAGGTAAACTTTAGTACTTACAAGTTTTCGCGAATATCTAAAATTATTATATCTTTTTATCGTGTTGATTCAGGACCTTGATTTTTATGCACCTAATAGGGACTATATACTTCAGTATCTGGTATAAATTTCAACTTCCTAGATCCACTCGTTCCTACCCAAAAAAAAAGGTATAAGGTATTTATAAGTTAAGCACACATATTCACTTTATGACATTATTTTAAGAAGGTATGTATTTTTTATTTAAGGCGGTACCCCGAGCAAAATGCCGCGCAAGCCGTTTTTCGTGCTGTTTTTAGGAGCTATCTACTCGTTATTCAAAAAGAAATATCAATTAATAAAAATACGTTAAATTTCTACATAATATTGATTCTAAATTGGTAGATTTCGTTTTTTTTTAATGTTGTATATATTTCACTAATCTCCTTCCAAAACAAACACAAAAATGAGAAATAATTATTGATAGCATGCATCACCTCGTAAAGTGTTCATTAATTATTTTTTGTACTAACACTAATGGATAGACAATTTAATAACGAACATTTTGGTAGTAATTTTTTTTTCAAAAGACCAAATTTCGATTTTATAAAGATTTTGTTCTAAAATCTGGGCGTATTCACTACTGTAATTCATGCGCCACCAGTGCCGCTAGACCAATAGGAATGCTCATATCGCATGCCGATTTTTTGGTCAGGGTACCGTCTTAACCACGTCCGTGTGTCACTAGCGGGGTGCCAACTGAAAATCAGCGCTGGGTGTCTGACGCCCAGCAAATGCTGAGTTGGTAACCCTTTCGCTATGGGCACGCCCGGCGCAATAATTCTTAAATCTTGTTTGTACTTATTTTACTATTCTTCTGTGTTACTTTGCGATTGATGTTGTTGTGTTATGTCTATGTCGAATAAATGTTTTCTATTCTATTCAAAAATTGGTGGTGACACACGGACAGCCGGACAAGAGAGTGATCTTATAAAGGTTCCTTTTTTTACCTTTTGAGGTACGGAACCCTAAAAATATCGGTTACGGAACCGCACAATTTGATTCCACCTAGCCCTTTCCATCATCGGACTAGAAGACATACAGCCATGCGCCATCGGTAAATGGTGGACATCCCAGCCACGCGCACAAAGCGTTTTGCTAATACTTTCATTGTGCGCACAGCTAAGGAGTGGAATTTCCTGCCGGAGTCTTCCTTTCCTGATATCTACAACTTTGGGGTCTTTAAGTCAAGAGTGAATAGGTTACTTACAGGCAAGCGTGCTTCAAAAAAATATGTCTAATTATCTTTTACGAATACGTAGCAGACTGTCGTTGCTAACTGTACCTACCGTACCTAAATCACGAAAAAAGGCCAACGTCCTAATTACTACCAAAGATACATCAGTAGACCTCCGTTAATTGATATAACCCGGCGGGGTGAAAAAGAACGGACGGTCAGTCAGCGATTTTGACCGATAACCCACAGAGCATCGCGACGCCACACTGGCCTCTGCTAGAGACGGCATTTGCATTTTTTTTCATACAAACCGTTTTAGATAGTGTCGCCGTTTGCTTTATTCAGAGATCATGAACGTATTAAGAGGGGACTCTAGTGAGACTTTCTCCATACAAACACATTCTGCTGTTTTCTTCGTGGATAATGCCTCTAGAGCAATGATTTTTTTCCATAAAATCTAGGTCTAATTAATACGTGCCTGTATCATTTCCTTTTTCCCAAAACATAATCACAAAAAGAAATATGACAATCCAAAAAGCAGAAAAAAATGCCCGTTTTTACCGCCATGTTCAGAAGACTTTCAGACAAAATTTATAAGTTTTTACCAAAAAAGGAAATAATAGGAGCATAGATATACTTTTCCTCTAAATTTTGATATAAGAATTTTTAGATCAGACCAGTTTTCATGAAGAAAACAGCAGAATACGAAACGTCTTTTAGTCAAAGTTTTTGTAGGTAAAATCAGCCTGAGCTGCAGTTGTCCCTTTCGCACTTTACGGGGTGAAGTTGGAGGTGACGCGACGGCAATAGTTTCTTCAAATACCTATTTTTCAAATTCCTGTTGACTAGAGTCCGCTCTTAACATCTGTACAAACAGATACGTTGTTGCGCCACTTCTTCTTTCAATCTAAAACACTATGAAGTGACGACGGGCAGGCGTTTACGGGACTGTAAAACTAACTGTTGCCGGCGACTTTGTCCGTGTCAAAGTCGTAAATTTTGCAAGATTTTAGTTGTACTTCATAAATCCGTCCAGCCGTTTGTAGCCGTTGTAGACAGACAAACAGCCAGAAAGAAAGACACTTCTAAGAATTTTATTTTTATAAGTACTGTAAGTATATACTTTCAAATGCATTTACTAAAGGCTATTTTGATCTTATAAACAGACACCTAAGGGCCTTGCACCGGTTTTGTGCCTTTAATAACGGCTAGGTTAAAAAGTTTGAAATAAATAAATATTTATTATTGATTCATGTACATTATTTGTGTTTAATAATAAGCTAAGCTAACAATAGTATTGCTTTAATAAATAATTAACAACACGATATTTTTTTGCTACTTTTGGATTCTCCTCCAAAACGACTTGGATATCTAAAAAAATATTTACACTGAAAAAAATATGGCTAGAATTTCTTATAACTGAATCAAAGAATATTTTGCAAACAAAACTGTCCAAAAGGAGGTTCATTATTGATATTCTAGCCCCGAGCGGGCGCACTACCACTACTGCGTTAACATTGGGGAATATATACGCCTTAAATTTAATTTAAATGTTTAAGTAGATGTATAGATACTGACTATGGTTAAGATAGTCGAAACTTTTCCTCAACGCAATTGCTTTGCCACGAATAAACAATGATCCCCGCTCACGCATTCCGTATACTGTGGATAACCCCCTTTCACCCCCTTTGCACCCCTGTTCCTGTGGTTTTATTGCGAGACCGTATTTTTCTATTTCTCTTTTTGGGGCCTAGGGTTTGGTCGATCGGTTTGTGAAGTTTGATTGGGTTTAGAATTTGAACTGTGAAGTTGAAATTGTGTAAAACTTCGAAGCCCGTGCATGCCTTCAACACTTTTCTGCCTAAAAAAAAAACACCGCTGCTGTTTTTGTAGAGTGTGATTGCACTTTTGACCCTTAACTGTATCTATCTGCTTTGCACTTTCTTTAAAAAAGTTACGTTAGGAAGAATTGCCTTAACTCACACCAAAATAGGTAGTTATTTAATAAGGCTATGAATGTTTTTATTTTAAAATTAATGTACACATAGTATTATACATTACAGAATTTCTTCGTATGCATAACTGATGACATATTATTATCAACATCAGTACATATTATAACAAGTAAAATTTCAAAATTTAAAAACCCCCGACACATTTATCTTGCGAAAACACCCCGATTCAAACAGCGATTAAAACGCCCACAACTTTTGAACGGCTGAACCGATTTTATTCAAACATAGCTAAAAACACTCTCGACAAAATCACCTTTCAAACAAAAAAAAACTAAATTAAAATCGGTTCATCCGTTTAGGCGTTATGATGCCACAGACAGACAAACAGATACACAGCAACACACGTGAAACTTATAACACCCCTATTTTTCCGGCGGGGGTTAAAAATAAAGTCCCCGCCACGTTTGTACGCGATAAACTCAAAAACTACTGAACGGATTTTCATGCAGTTTTCACCAATATAAAGAGTGAAAAACGAGGCAGATTTTTGTGTATAATTTGTCACGGGCAAAGTCGGGGCGTGTCGCTAGTTGTCTATAAGTGTTTGCTAAGAAAACTACACTCTTGTGCTCCAAATCCTAACTAGTATCCTACTAATATTATAAATGTGAAAGTTTGGATGTGTGCATGTTTGTTACTCAATCAGGCAAGAACGGCTGAACGGATCTGGATAAAATTTGGCACAAAGATAGATTATAGTCTGGAATAGCACATAGGCTTTTCATCCCGGTATAATATTCCCTGATGATAAGAAAAAAACTTAACACGCGGGCGAAGTCACTGGCAGAAGCTAGTATTATAAATGTGAAAGTTTCGGCCCATACATTGAGGCTAAAGTTCAACTGGCTGCCAAAAAGTTGGGGATCCTTGTGAAGGTGAGACGGTACTTCACGCCAGAGCAGCTGCTTAAGAGCGGACTCTAGTCAACAGGAATTTGAAAAATAGGTATTTGAAGAAACTATTGCCGTCGCGTCACCGCCAACCTCACCCCGTAAAGTGCGAAAGGGACAACTGCAGCTCAGGCTGATTTTACCTAGAAAAACTTTGACTAAAAGACGTTTCGTATTCTGCTGTTTTCTTCATGAAAACTGGTCTGATCTAAAAAAATCTTATATCAAAATTTAGAGAAAAAGTATATCTATGCTCCTATCATTTCCTTTTTTGTTAAAAACTTAAAATTTTGTCTGAAAGTCTTCTGAACATGGCGGTAAAAACGGGCATTTTTTTCGGATTTTTGGATTGTCATATTTCTTTTTGTGATTATGTTTTGGAAAAAAGGAAATGATACAGGCACATATTAATTAGACCTAGATTTTATGGAAAAAAATCATTGCTCTAGGGTCATTATCCACGAAGAAAACAGCAGAATGTGTTTGTATGGAGAAAGTCTCACTAGAGTCCCCTCTTAAGTTGTATCAAGCGCAAGTTTGATCTTGCATGGAATACTGTTCTCATCTCTGGGACGGATCTGCCAGGTACCAGCTTGATGCACTAGAGTCGATCGAAAAACAGGCCAAGAGGCTCATTGGCAATGTGACACTGGTTGAGTCAAAGCTCCAGAGCCTTGAACATCGTCGCCGAGTTGCCAGCTTGTCGGTTTTTATCTGTTACATTTCGGGGAGTGTGCGATGGAATTGCATGATCTAATTCCGCCTAGCCCGTTTCATCATCGGACTAGAAGACGTACGGCAATGTGCCATCAGTACATGGTGGACATCCCACCCACTCGCACTAAACGTTTTGAAAATACTTTCATTATGCGTACAGCTAAGGAGTGGCATTAAGACAAAAGACAAAAAGACAAAAGATATTTATTTCAACTAGGCCACCAAGCGGCACTTTTGAATGTCACAATTTAAATTTAAATGGAATACAAGTTGATTCTACCGTGCATTTGGAAAGTAGCTAGTTATGGAGAAGAATGCACAAGAAACTCCATACTTTTTAAATTTACATGGAATAAAAGTTGATTCTACCGTGCATTCGGAAAGTAGCTTGTTATGGAGAAGAATGCACAAGAAACTCCATACTTACTCTTTTAAAAAAAAATGATTCTACCGTGCATTCGGAAAGTAGCTAGTTATGGAGAAGAATGCACAAGAAACTCCATACTTTTTAAATTTACATGGAATAAAAGTTGATTCTACCGTGCATTCGGAAAGTAGCTTGTTATGGAGAAGAATGCACAAGAAACTCCATACTTACTCTTTTAAAAAAAAAAATGATTTTTACAATATTTAGGTACATGAGTACATACATTAATAAATTCACATATGTGAGGACAATGCACCCAGAATAGCACTACACACTATACTATGTAAAGGTATAAAGTATTAAAAGTACTCACACATGTACTGTGCAGTTATACAATAGGTACTAGAAAAACATCAACATCCGAAGCAGTTGAGTTATGACCAATCCCAACTGACGGCGCCCGTTCACGAACATGACGCATGAATCGGCACCACCCAGCTCAACCATCATGAAGGGAACCGAATGATCCAACACACGCACCACCATCAGAGAGACATTTGAGAGAGCATGACACACTCAACTGCCAGGGCACACACAAGTCAACGAACGACACATAGGTATAGCAAATGGTAGATTTACAGTTGGGTACATAGTACCCACACACGTGCTGTGCAGCTATACAATACTAAAAGAAATCGAGTCTATACAACACAAACATAAACATATCATTTGTTTTTGCGCCCTAGTGGTTGTGGAATTCCCTGCCGGAGTCTGTGTTTCCCGATAGCTACAACCCCGGGGTTGTTAAGTCAAGAGTGAATAGGTTTCTTCTAGGCAAGCGTGTTACACCGTAACAAACATCATCGCTTACCATCAGGTGAGATAGTGGTCAAGCGCGAGCCTATCAATAAAAAAAAAAAATGGTTGTATGTTTGTTACTTAATTACGCCAGAGGGCTGGCCTTTTCTTCAGCCAGAGGATCAGCATTGCCATTCAACGTGGCAATGCTGCCAGCGTTCTGGGCACGTTTCCCATTGACATCGATGTGGACGAATTTTTTGATGCGCAATGAGCCCTTTTCCTTCTCCCCTTTGTATGTAATTTTGTTTTGTTATTAGTCATAAGATTAGAAATATTCAGTTGTATATATTATTTATCAATAAATAATTTTTTTATTACGCCAGAACGGCTGAATGAAATTTGCCACAGATATAGCTTATAGTCTGGACTCTAGAATAGCACATAGGCTACTTTTTATGCCGGTATAATTTTCTCTTGGGACAAAAAAAAAACACTTTTCACGCGGCCAAAGCCGCATGCAGAAGCTATACTATTCCATACAATCAATGTTCACTACAATACATATGGCTAGCGGAATTCCACACTCCCAAAAATTAAAAAAAAAACGAGAGATTGAATGCCATCCATACGTCCCGGAGTTAATTAAATTTTTGAAATCAAGTGTTGAAAATGTCGACATTAAGGGTTGAAACGGTCCTGTCATAAATTGTTGGCATGCCACGCTGAAAGGGTTGAATATAACCCTTCAATGCGGTCTTAATTAAGCTTTTATATTACGTAAATTTTTAGGGTTCCGTACCCAAAGGGTAAAAACGGGACCCTGTTACTAAGTCTCCACGATCCGTCTGTCTGTCTGTCACCAGACTGTATCTGCCAGGCTGTAACCGTGATATCTAGACAGTTGAAGTTTTCACAGATGATGTATTTCTGAGGCCTTAGTGCGAGTTTTTACTCACGGTCAATCGCGTTAACGTAAACGTCAATTTGTATTGAAACTGGATAAGCGCCGTCTGGGGACGGTAAGCAGAAACCTCTTTTTTTTGTATACATTTTGACATAAGAGATCGTTTACGTAACACGGGTGAGCGTGAGTCACGCGTGAGTAAAAACTCGCACTAAGGCCTCTGATGCCGCTATAACAACAGGTACTAAAAACAGATTAAAATAAATATTGAAGTGGGGCTCCAATACAACAGACGTGATTTTTTGCAGTTTGTTGCGATAATGGTACGGAACCATTCGTGCGCGAGTCCAATTCGCACTTGGCCACTTTTGTGATAATTTCTGACTGTTATTTTATCATTGACTAACAAAGGCTATGGAGGATATACAGTTTTGGTCACTAAGCTTGCGATTATTTTATCCTCCGACTGCACAGCATGATAGTGAGGACTCCTCACCTATTTAGAGGTAACCTCTTTGCCTATTATAAGACTGGCAACAGATAACTATTTAATTTTGGAAGGTGATTGAAATCAGAACGCTATGAACATTTTTTAAGATATTTTTTAACCGATTTTCCAAAAAGGAGGATGTTTCTCAATTCGACCGTATATATATATGTCGGAGATGGTTATCAATGAAATATGCGGGTAGTCAACATAATTTGTAATAACTTGTTTTCTTATTACAAATTTAAGTGATTTTGCTATCAATTATTGCCTAATAAATCAAATCATAATTTATTGAGTACTCAGTATAAGCACAGATTGATTTTTGGCAACTTATTTTGATAATAGTAATCGATGGTAATGTTCAAAACAATTGTTGACATGTTAATTTGATTATTCTTTGTGTTATCACCATTATTTGCTTACGACAATTATTCTTGTATTACTTGATGATTTAAGAATCAAAGTCTTATTTGATTAAGCACATTTTAGTGTTTTGTATCAAGTAAACACGTGACGTACTTCCGTACGTCATCGGACAGAGTTGTTGTGGAGGGATAGCAAGGTATAAAAGAGCTTGCATCGTTATGCAAGTTAATCTATCTTCGGATTAGACTCGATAAAGAGCTCCCCTGCTCCCGACAAAACTGTCGGTTTATTTGGTACAGCACTGCTGTATATTCACATAGCTGTATTGGCTTGCTGATGGCGAACGATACACTTTGTATTTGGGTGGCTTAGGCTGCTGTACGAACTGTAACCTTAAGGGTTGGTTCGATTAACTGCATTGTTGTTGCTGTACCTTTTTAACCTACTTTATCTTGTTACTTTTATTGTTTTGTTATAGTGAAACTAGTACTGTAATTAAAAACCTTGTTATTGTTTGTAGTATTGTTTATCCCAATAAAATGGGAACGCCAAAATCCTGACCATACATACCGCTCGGCTACCCCTGATCCTACATATATATTTGTTTTATGTGTGTTCGCGGATTACTTCGTCTTTTGTGAACCGATTTTGATGATTCTTTTTTTGTTGGAAAGGATGATTGCATCCCAGAGAAATCGAGGGATCTCCTCAAATATTATAGGCATACATATAGCGATTTTGGCATTTTTATCAACAATGCAATCAAATGATTCTCAGAAAGTGTCATTTTGTGAAATGGAACTGATGAATAAGACCACAGATAACCACTGGAACTCCCTCATGCACGGCTATAAGATATATCGAATAGCTACCCGACTATGATGAAGCAAATACTTATAAATAAATGGTACTGATGAAAATGGTAACATCGAACTGATCTTATGATGAAGCCAGGTAGGCACTGGAAATAAAAAAAAATGGATCCTAGTCGTGTTTGGGCTTATTGGAATCGTCATGAGATTTACTTTGGCTATAAATGATTTTCATGGTATTTGGAGGTACCTACCAAAACTAAAAAGAAATAAATAAAAAGTTTTTTTATTTATCTCTTTTTACAGGCAAAAAATTAATGTATTTTGTTTAGGTTTGCTTGTCACTGCTGTAAAAGCCACCGTAGGGTAGGCAAGTAAGTTAAAAAGTAATTTTTGCTTATTATATTTGAGCTCCCCGAGGTAGTCCCTGAGGAATGTTTGTAACTGAAACCGAATTTCCTAACGAGGTATAGCCTTTGCAAAGGATGTCAGGTAGACATCAATGGTACAGTTGATGACTGTTGTTTGTAAAGTAAATGCATTTTTAATTTTAAGCCTTTCCTTGTCTGGCATGATAAATGCATGAGGGCGAAAATTTTTATAATATCCGAATTTTTTAAATAAAACCCCATCCGGGTCGATGTGGCATGACTCTTTTACGGAGGTTTTGACCATGACGGCGTTGACTTGTTACTGCATATGCACACGTCAGTTGAAGTTAAAGTACATAGCGGAGTATCTAGTATCTCGTTAGTAATTACTTAAGCCTTTTCTTTTAAGGGTCACACCTCAAATATAAATGTGACTCCTCTGTTAGGTAAATGTTCGGGTTAGGATTAGGTAGCACAGATGTAACCTTTCAAAACGTAGAATAGAAGCAATTCACATGATTCTGCGCTTCCACTCGTAGGGGCGAAGATCATGTGAGGACTCCTTACTTATTTAGAGGCAACCTCCTTGACTATTATAAGACTCTGTAGCCGATAACTATTTAGTTTTGGATCGTGATTGAAATCAGTCCTAGGCTCACACATGGCATGTCCTAGGACCAAAAATTCAAAGGCATGTGAAATCCACCAACACTCACTGGGCCCACGTGGTGGACTAAGTACATTATTTCCTCTCGTCCCAGCAGTGGGAACATAAAAAAGGCTGATGATGATGTTGAGAGATTTTTTGATAGATTCGGACTGAGAATAGAATGCGAATGTTCCTTTAAAATACGAAAACTGTCCCTCAGGTTTCCCAACGACCTTTCCTTCACTATACCTCAGTAAGAGCAAGACTTATAAATAAAAACAATTCAGTCGGAGGATTCATCTGGTTTTGGTCAACCAGCTCGCGAATATGTATCCTCCGACTGCACATCATGTTTTTTTTCTGATTCATGTCTTTTTAGTTCGCTTTTTAAGCAGTCGGGTATTTTGTTTTTTTTTTTTAATTTTTAGTAAAAATTTTTTCGAATTAGGTACATTTAAACATATAGGTGTTGAATATTTTTGAAATCGCCACTTAAACCCTTTATTTTGATAACCCACACGAAGGGGAAGAAAGAAAAAAAACCGGCCAAGTGCGAGTCGGACTCGCGCACGAAGGGTTCCGTACCATTTTCGTAAAAAAGTGCAAAAAAAACACGTTTGTTGCAGGGGGGCTCGCCTCCTTAAATATTTATTTTATTAGTATTTGTTGTTGTAGCGGCAACAGAAATACATCATCTGTGAAAATTTCAACTGTCTAGCCATCACGGTTCATGAGATACAGCCTGGTGACAGACAGACAGACAGACAGACAGACAGACAGACAGACAGACAGACGGACCGCGGAGTCTCAGTAATAGGGTTCCGTTTTTACCCTTTGGGTACGGAACCCTAAAGATGAGTCCCTACAATATGGCACCCAAGACCCGCCATTAGTCCATTTTCCTATTTTAATGTAGCCAGTAACACTCGCAAGATTAAGACGAATCGATTGACGTACGAATAATCAAAATCGGCCAACGCGTTTGGCCTCTGGAACGCCACATTGAAACAAACATACATAGACTGATAAACACATTACCCTCCTTCGGCAGTCGGGTAAAAACAAACCACACCACAGTCCCCTTGAAATCATAAACGAGATATAGAAATGGCGTCCCTCTCTCATATATCAATTTTGAATATTACATTTCGTTATAACACATGTCGTTGCGAAGCAATTTAATATCTTTTTTACCCTATTTCTCTGCCTACACCCGTGGACCAGACGGTATCCAATTTCCTGAGATATATTATGAAGGTTATGGTTTGGTGGGATTGGCAGAATTGGTGCCTTTGTATCTGTTTAAGGTAGGTTTTTAACCCACTTCAAAAAGGAGGAGGTTCTCAATTCGACTGTATGTTTGTTACACGATTACTCCACCAATTATAAACTAATCTTGATGGTTCTGTTTTTATTTGAAAGCTGGTGCTTCTCATTGTGGTTTCATTTAAATCTTGGATTTGATCAAGATCAGACGAGGAGTTTTAAGTCATCCTTAATAAAGCGTATTTTCATGGTAATAATAATATTTAGGGTACCAACACTATAAACATAAAAATATTTTAACAAAATATTAAACCGACTTCCAAAACAAAACACTACAAAGCAAATAAACACAAGTAAAATTTCAAAATTTAAAAAACCCCCGACACATTAATCTTGCGAAAACTCCCCGATTCAAATGGTAAAACGCACATAACTTTTGAACGGCTGAACCGATTTTATTCAAACATAGCTAAGAACACTCTCGACAAACTCACATATTATATTACTCATTATTACTCATTTATTGTTTAAGTGTATGCTTATTTTCTCGTGTCTCCTGTGCGGGTCACAAATAAATATTTTTCTTTCTTTCTTTCTTTCTTTCTTTTTCAAACAAAAAAAACTTAATTAAAATCGGGTCATCCGTTTAGGTGCTATGATGCCACAGACAGATACACAGATACACAGACACACAGATACACAGCAACACACTTGAAACTTATAACACCCCTCTTTTTCCGGCGGGGGTTAAAAATAACTTTCTCTTCGGCAGTCAGTGTCAAAAATAGGTACCAAAGACACCAACTTCCGAAAAGAAAGTTAATTTCGCTTTGTAGTGTTTTGTTTTGGAAGTCGTTTTTTTTTACTAAGTTTTATTTAACTTCCAATGTAATAAAAAAATTACATAGATAATGTTTGTATATAAGTGTGTTCAGATAAATCTTGCAACTGAATTTTAAAGCAGTTATCCTCCACCGATTAAGATACAATTTTCCATACACGTTTTGTTTAAATGGCAATGAATAGCTAAGTGACGTCATTCTAAATCCAATATGGCGGACGGCCCAAGATGTCGGACTAGATTTTTTTTTGTGGACTGTCATGAAATGGGTATGAAATAAAAGGGTTAGATAAGTAGAATAAGAAAAAGGGTTTCCAAAAAAAAGTTTTTAAATTATTAATTTTACTTCAAGCTACTATTGTACACTTACATGGGATGTCCTCATTCCTTTTCCCAAATAAGTTTATTTATTAATTTACGCTAGCAAATTTACAAGGACAGACAAGCATTCGTAAGCTTTTTTCATGTTGCGGTCACCCATCCACGAGCCAACCTCGTTAAGCGTTGCTTAACGTTGAAGATTGACCCATGTGTATATCCACCCCTATGGATGCAAGAAAGACGTATTATATGATAATTCTTAACTTCCGAGATCAATGTAGCGAGTTAGTATTCATTATTTTAAAAGCAAAAGAGGGGTTGTTCTAATTTGAATCACCCCTAGAACAAGGGAAGATGGTGCTGATAAAAAATTGAATAATTTTCCAAGGGCGTAAAAAATACTAGAGTTGTGTGGACATGCCGTGAAAATTATATTTATTTTGAATACATAATTTTCGTGTTAATTTGTGTAGCCATAAATTCTATCGAATATTAAAAACGTTAATAATATTTTAAGAATATTTTTAACGAGCGTGAAATAGAAGGAGATAACAACTTTCAACGCTTATTTTAGATTTTTATCCCGCAGACATTATATATTATTAGGAATTAACCGTTTACTTGCGATTTCTACATCTGCATCTATATATCTATCCTATATCAATAAATATACTAATAATAAAGCGGAAGAGTTTGATTGTTTGTTTGTTTGAACGCGCTCATTTCTGGAACTGCCAGTCGGATTTGAAATATTCTATTTGTTTAGTCCATTTATTGAGTAAGGCTATGGGCTATATAACATCACGCTACGACCAAAAGGAGCGGAGCATCAATGGAGAATGTTTTTAAAACTGGGAATGTTTATTCCTATTGAGAGCTTTAGGGTAGGTAGGTATGTAGGGTAGGGTAGGGTAGGTAGCTAGGTTGGTAGGTTGGTTGGCAGGTAGGTTGGTAGATAGGTTGGCAGGTAGGTTGGCAGATAGGTTTGTAGGAAGGTTGGTAGGTAGGTAGGTTGGTAGGTAGGTAGGTTGGTAGGTAGGTAGGTTGGTACGTAGGTTGGTAGATAGGTTGGCAGGTAGGTTGGCAGATAGGTTTGTAGGAAGGTTGGTAGGTAGGTAGGTTGGTAGGTAGGTAGGTTGGTACGTAGGTTGGTAGATAGGTTGGCAGGTAGGTTGGCAGATAGGTTTGTAGGAAGGTTGGTAGGTAGGTAGGTTGGTAGGTAGGTAGGTTGGTACGTAGGTTGGTAGATAGGTTGGCAGGTAGGTTGGCAGATAGGTTTGTAGGAAGGTTGGTAGGTAGGTAGGTTGGTACGTAGGTTGGTAGATAGGTTGGCAGGTAGGTTGGCAGATAGGTTTGTAGGAAGGTTGGTAGGTAGGTAGGTTGGTAGGTAGGTAGGTTGGTACGTAGGTTGGTAGATAGGTTGGCAGGTAGGTTGGCAGATAGGTTTGTAGGAAGGTTGGTAGGTAGGTAGGTTGGTACGTAGGTTAGTAGGTAGGTTGGCAGCTAGGTTGGCAGGTATGTTGGCAAGTAGGTTGGTAGGTAGGTTGGCAGGTAGGTAGGTAAGCTCTCCATGGAAGGCACGAATTCCTTTTTGATTGTCAAGTCAAGTTTTTCATGAATGTACCTACTATTGATCAACTAAACTGATAAAATGGCACTTGTGTGCTCTAGAGCAACATTTGACAGTCAAAAATTGCAATCCTTAATAATATGTTTCAAAGTAACAAGGCGCAAAGGCAATAAGATGATGATCAATCAATCTGCCTAGCATTTTTCCAAATATATTGGGGTTGGCATCCAGTCTTACCGGATTCAGCCAGTGTTTTACATGGAGCGACTGCCTATCTGACCTCCACAACCCAGTAATTGGGTAACACGGTAACCCCTTGGCAAGACTGGTGTCAGATCTCAGGCTTCTGACTACCCGTAACGACTGTCAAAGATCTTCAACTGACAGCCGGGACCAACGGCTTAACGTGCTTTCCGAGGCACGGAGGAAAACTCGAAATTTTGAAATGGTCACCCATCCACGAACCGACCTCGTCAAGCGTTGCTTATCCTTGATGATCGACCAGTGCAGCTGTTATTATTTAGCCACGAGCTAAGGATGAAAAATAAAAATATCACTTTACGTCCCTATTGACCTGCAATAAACTGTACGATTAAACCCCTCAAAAACCCAGGGGTTGAATCGTATCCCCACAAATCGTACGCCCCCGCCATCTTAGTCGTAAAATTGCGTCCATTCTAGCGTGTAACTCAATGTTTATTTTATTCACTTTGACATCGCAACGACTGCTTCTTCCTTATTCGTGAGCGGAGCGAGCAGAGCGAGCGAGGCATTCTAATGAAGATGACTCTTTCCGGCCAGGTTTTTGAGGAATTTATTAGTAAAGTAATTGTGAAATGGGCGGGTCAAAAGCTGTATGTCCGTGTGTCAAGACGTTTTTCTCTGAAATGCCTGGAGATATCAAGTTGAAATTAATAAAAACCGGCCAAGTGCGAGTCGGACTTGCGCACGACACGGCAAAAAAAACACGTTTGTTGTATGATTTTAGGGTTCCGTACCCAAAGGGTAAAAACGGGACCCTATTACTAAGACTCCACTGTCCGTCTGTCTGTCTGTCACCAGGCTGTATCTCATGAACCGTGATAGCTAGACAGTTGAAATTTTCACAGATGATGTATTTCTGTTGCCGCTATAACAACAAATACTAAAAACAGAATAAAATAAATATTTAAGGTTGTTGTACGAGTATGGGACAACAACAAGTCTTGACCGCTCAAGTATTCTTAGATAAGTGACGTATATAAAAGGCTAGCTGACCCGGCAAACTTCGTTTTGCCATAAAAACACCAAACATTTATCTACCCTACACTACCCTACCCTACCCAACCATACAAAAAAAAAATTGTATGCGATTTAAATTAAAACCTTACAATAGTCAAAATAATAAAAAAAAAACCATTATCTAAATTATAACATTAAATATCAAATTAAGAACATTTAAAATAAATATAAAAAACTTAAAAATCAAATTAAGAACAATATGAAAAATTTAAAAAGAAACATTAAATTAAATATCAAATTAAAAGAAATTAATTAAATAAGAAGTCAATAAACATTAAATACATAACATTAGAAAATAAAAAAAAACATTAAAAATAACAATTAAAAAATTTAATGTCAAGCTGCATCAAAGATACTTAAATAAATCAATTGAATAATTAAAATTTCTACTGATTAAGTCTTTTGAGTACATTATGTTATGTAAGATATGAAGTATTTCCTTCTTTCACCCACCCATCAAAAGCCCGTCCTTGCCAAGTTAAGCTTAACTTTAAAACATCGATCGTGTCACTAAGCCGGCACCGGTACTTACACTTAAAGTACCAAAATGTCTTTTTACAAGAAACGCTATAAAAATCCTAAGGGTAATTACAAGATTTTTTCTTTAAAGAAGTTTTGTGTGGTACAAGAAATAAACTGATAGCGATTTGAATAAAAAATATTTTTCAAAGTCAAAGTCAAATATATTTATTCAACTAGGCCAATAAACGGAACTTTTGAACGTCAAATAAATACGTACATACATAAACTCACGCCTTTTTCCCATGGGGGCCACCTGCTACGATCCTTACATACTTCTTTTGCTTCACACACACTCATACATCTAGTCATACACAAACGAAGGAAAAAAAAACAAGCAATAAAAATTGATTCTACGGTGCATTCGGCAAGTAGATTGTTATGGAGAAGAACGCACAAGAAACTTCATAACGCACAAGAAACTCCATCTCTTCTTCCATTTCTTTTTTGACTAGGCGACATCGCGGAAGACAAAGACGAAGATGAAGGGACTCCAACTGGAAGGACTGGCCCTCATTGGCAGGGGACAGAAGTGTGTAGAAAAGAGGGAGATATGCCTGTAACCAGCAGTGATGTAATACGCTAATTTGTTCGATTAATAGCAGTTTTGCTTGATTTTTTTTTGGCCCAAATAAACTTATTTTATTTCTGCATAAAAAAACAGCTTCACATAACGATCGACCAAAGTTTAATCAAATTTGATGAGGTTTTTTTTGAAGATGGGACTGTCTATTTCTTATCTGAGATCTCTCCGAACCTTGGCACATGTCAGGAAGGAAAATACTTGGCTTTATTTGTTTTTCTTACTATCTACAGGTTATAGGCAGCAAATAAGATGAGGGTTGTTGACCAGGGTTGTTGCGAATATCCGCGGAACTTCAGCATCATTTTCAATATCAGCTTCGGCATTATTCGACGCTGATTATGAATGCTAAAGTTAAACCTCTAACATGACGAAGAGGGTCACTGGTTCAACGTCATGGTTGATTCACTAAGCATTTACAGTAATACCACAAAATAGTAAGTATACCCACCGTTTCAATTGAAAGCTAAACTTGACATATTCACTAGGGTTGCTACTATATTGATTCCGAATTTAAAAAAAAGAGTAGTAAAGTGTATAAGTTACAAACATTAATACATCGATTCATCTAAACATACATCATATCATGATTACGGGTGCGCCAAAGTTCACCTAAATTTTGAACTCCGATAATTGGGAATCCGAAAATGTTCTTCCTAACATATTTCATCCTAACAATCACAATTCCTAACTACTCTGTCTCTAATGTGCATTATTCCGAAGCATTCAACTTCATAATGTCAGTAGCAATAAACATTTATTATACTTTTATTTGTTTTCCTATATTTTCTCAACATAACCATCTTTTACACTATTATTCAAAGTCATATCTTTTTTGTTTAGATTTCTTTTTATTCATAATAATCAGTATTATAAACATTAACTTTGCGTAACTTAATTTTCACTTAACATGGCTTTGATTTTCACATAACTCTAATTTTATTTATAGCGGTGTGTACCTGCAAAGATGTCCATAGGTTAGGTTAGGTTAGAACTGTGACAGGAGCCACGCCGTGCCCTCATCTCTGAAGTAGGCAGTGACCTGTCGCTGCCGGCCGTAGTCAAGTCTATGGTCGGCAGTGGGGAGTCCTGGGACGCGGTGGTATCCTTCTGCGAAACAGTCGTCTCGCAGAAGGAGGCTGCGGAGAGGGAGAGGGAGATTTCATCTGCTAACCCGATCCGCAGCAGACGCGCCGGGCGTCGGCGGAGGGTGGACAACGCCCTCTTCCAGCCCCCTTAAATGGGTCCAGGGGTGGCGGTCTCGGGGACGTCCGTCGCCCCCCACAAATCAGGACCCGAGGTGGCGGCGCGTAGTGTTCCACGCGCGCCCCTCTTAGACGTCGCGGGGGGAGTCAAACACCTCACTCCCCCTCCAACCCGAGACCGTGGCCCGCACAGGCGGGCCGGCACTAGCCGAGGGTTGCGGAAGTATCATTGTTCCCGCGACCCCCAGCGTAAGTGTGAGATGGAACACCGGGGTGGTTTTTAGTCAGTAGGAGTCTGACAGACCCCTCCGCCCCCCCAGGGCGGAGGACATCCGAAGAGGACTGAGGAAAAAAAAAAAAAAAAAAGGTTAGAACTGTGACCAACCGCGCGCGAGCCGAGCGAGCGAAGCGAGCGGTGCCGCGGCAGCGGCCGGCGAGCGCTACCTCGAAATTGGCCGCGAAATTTTTCTAAGTATTTTTTTCATAGTGCCCCCAAGACGACACTCTGACCTAAATTTCATTCATTTAAGACAAAAATCAGTGAAACGACCTTTAATCATTCTACACAGTTGGTTTTTTAGACATAATTACCCATATATATTTTTTATTACACTTGGTAAATGTTTCTTTGTAAATATGAGTGAAAATATTATGGTAATTATGTTTAGGGATAAAAGCGTTATGATAAAAAACAGTAGGAGTTTAAATATATTTACATTAATGATATTATTAATTACAATTTTCGGAAACATGAGTGTTATGAACATCGCCGGTAGCACTACAAATAGTATGAATGAAAACTTTAGGATGGAAAATTTTAGGAAGAGTGATCATTCGGATTACAAATCGTTAGGAAGAACAATTTCGGGTAAAGAACCTTAGGTTAGCTAATATGGACCCCATGATTACATGCCTTAGAGGGTAGATAGGGCATCAAATATCCATTTAATATCACCAAACATTTAATATTACGACACATACGACGAAGATTGGAGAGTAACAAGACGTAGTAATAGTGTAATAATGATCCCACATAAAACATTAAATTGTGAAAAGCACCAAGCTCGACAAAAATATGAATGTGAAAAAACAGGTACCTAATAAAATCAAAAAACCAAAGATGATTTTAAACAAGAATAAAATTATGCTGTGCAGTCGGAGGAAACATAATATTTGTAAGCTGTGTGACTTGAACCTTATTTTTTTTTTATTAATCGATAGGCTCGCGTTTGACCACTATCTCACCTGATGGTAAGTGATGATGTGGTCAACGGTGAAGCACGCTTGCCTAGAAGTAACCTATTCACTCTTGACTTAAAACTTATTATGACAAGTTCCCTATTTCGTCTATGGACTTAAAATAATTTATTATAATCCTAGATAATGAATTTCTAATTTGTCATCTTGAAAGATTTAATGACCTTTACCACTTAAAAAATATTGAAAGAAAGAATTAAAAACAAAAAATAAATTCGGTCTGTAACAAATAATAAAGGTAACCCATCCAATGCAACCAACCTCGTTACAGTACATAATGTATGAATGACGTGACAAACGCACTCATGACAGCCGCGACTGAGCTCGGTCCAATATTGCCCAATATTCTCTGTAAAACCGCAATGTCAAAGTGTGTATGCAAAATGACACTTTGTTCGTAGTGGCCCCGCTGTCTGCGGCGCGCTGCCGCTTATGTACTTTGTGGTAATACAGTCAGAAACTAAGAAAAAAATCCAGATACTGAAATTAAAGTTATTTTGCACTTTGTAGTGTTTTAAAGTCGGGTGAATACTTTGCAAAAATGTAACTTGCCTTTGTTATGGTTCCAATAATACCAAACATAGGCCAGGTTACGCAAAACACAAGGTACCTAAAAAGGTAAAAAAGAATGGTACTAATTTAGTACTCATTTCATTTGTAGTATAACATTGATTAACATTAACATTTACCATGTAAATATCACGCTTCTAATGTTAATGTTAGTGTTAGTGACCATGATAGTTTAAAAACTTATATTGATTCTTTTGTTTAAGAAAAATCTGAAAATTATTAAAACCAATAATTTATTTTAAAAATAAGGAAAGTTATGCAACTTTAGCATATAACTTCAAACTTTTTGCCTGTTTTTATAAGAAAATAATTAAAATCAGCACCAGCAAAAACCCTGGTTGTGACTAGTAAAAAACAGAGTCGCTATTCCCTTACATCTTACACCACCCCCCAAGAACAGGGGTCGTCTCGAAACTGTCTCTTTAGTCCTTTACACTAATAAGCATATAAATGGGGGGAAGTTTTTGCTAATCACTGTTTTGTTATACGAGGGAGGGAGACAGAGCGTGTCAGAGTGAGAGGTCACGATGTTCGGCTCTGATATGGGCGATTTGAGTATTTGAAAAGTTTTTTTTAAAACAGCCTGTATTTTTATTAACCCCCGACGGAAAAAGAGGGGGTGTTATAAGTTTCACGTGTGTTGCTGTGTATCTGTGTCTGTGTATCTATGTGTCTGTCTGTGGCATCATAGCGCCTAAACGGATAAACCGATTTTGATTAAGTTTTGTTTGAAAGGTGATTTCGTCGAGAGCGTCTTCTTATCTATGTTTGAATTAAATCGGTTCACCCGTTCTGAGATAACACACATAAAAACAAATACAGTTGAATTGATAACCTTCTCCTTTTTTGGGAAGTCGGTTAAAAAACAATGTGTCTCATGATGGAGCCAGAAGGTGGCTACAGCAACTCAACCAGAAAATGTAGCATCGTTGTGTTCTGGCTAATTAATACTTAATGATAAAATGGGTTATGAATAAAGTTTTTGGTTGTAAGGTTGAAAGATGGTTGACGCAGTGGCTAAACGATTGACTGTCGCGATACGTGTCGCTGGTTCTATTCCCTCCCGTAGCGGGTTCGCGGAGTACTAACGCGTGCTCCCGCCATAAGCGGCACAGGAGGACACCGTGGAGTTTTAGTGGATTGGAGTTTCAAATAACTGCGCTATCTCCCCGTAGTAGCGCAGTATGCATGAGTATTTCTCCAAAATAAAAAAAAAGACTTGGCCTATAATATAACTAGCAAATGTGGATGTTGGAAGGAAATCTCTGCTTATGCCTTTGATTTGATGATACATTAATTTTTCACAAAAAAATAAACTGACTTCAAAAGAAAAACACTAAAATGTGCTAAAGCTCAAATAGCGCCTTTAAACTGGGCATCCTAAATAAAGTGAAGCGATACTTCACGCCTGGACAGCTTTTAACCCTATACAAAGCGCTAGTCCGATCCTGCATGGAGTATTGCAGCCACCTTTGGGATGGCTCAGCTAAGTATCAGCTTGCCGCGCTTGACTCAGTGGAACGCCGAGCCAAGAGGCTCATTGGCGAAGTTGAACTGGTTGCCTGCTTGTGGGTCTTTTACAGCCTGTAATTCGGTGAGTGTGCCCAAGAACTCCACGACCTCATCTCACTGGTCCCCTTCTACTATCGGATATCTAGACGTACTGCAAGTTACCGTCCAAACCTGGTTGCCATTTCACCAATTCTCACCAAGCGCTTCCAAATATCCTTCATAATGCGCACAGCGAATGAGTGGAACTCACTGCCTGCGTCTGTGTTTCCGAACGCATTCGACCCGAATCTCTTCAAAGATAGAGTGAACAGGCTTCTTCTGGGTAAGCTCGCTCCATCGTAGACTCTGTCTCTGTCACCTCTGACCTAGACTAGAGTCAAGAGCAACCCCATACCAAATAAAAAAAAAATAACTTTCGTATCGGAAGTCTTTGGTAACTCTTGTTTTTATCCTTTTGTGACACCGACCTTCGAAACGAAAGTTATTTAGCACTTTTTAGTGTTTTGCTTTTAAAGTCGGTTTATTTTTTCGTGATATTTTTTTATTTCTTTCTTTATAGTTTTGGTACACCATCACTAAAAAATGAGGCACCTAAAGGATTGACAAAATACCCATGATAAGTAAAGGACATGGACAGATTTTGTATGGGCGTCGGCATAGTTATCGAATTTAATTTACAACAATGGTTCTTGCTGTTTTATATTCGTAAATATGAGCACATTCAATTTCTATAAATAAAAAACTTCAAAAACTCGTCACAACAACAGACTAGACGAAAACAGTTTCATTAAACCTATTATTCAGATCGTTGCAATAAGTGTACAGATAAAGATCTGACTATTAAAAAAACGCCAGGCGCTTTAAATTAGCAAGAAATTATGAGAATACAGTTATATGATATGGTTTTAGCATTCTATATTTATTATATTCTTTATTGTACACCACAAAAATATATATACAGGACAAACAATCATAAAAGCAAGTGTACAATGGGCGGTCTTATCGCACAGGGCAATCTCATTACTAGTCATTTAAACAAAGTAATGGACTCCTAAGCTGTATAAGGATTAGCATGTTATAATATGAGCCTGGTTGAGCCTCAAAAATGTGGCATTTATAACAAAACATAGCTTAACTATTTCATTTCTTTTATGTACACTTCTAAAGGTGCCTTAAATATATTTTTTTAAATCGCAAAAACAAACTGTCACTGTAAGTAGTACTGAAGTTTTTGAAGACATAGACAAAAACATCAAGTCTGACACATCGGCTGTCAAACACGTCGTATTCCGTTTTAAGTATTTTTTTTTAAAACGTCAATTTCAGAGAGGTAAAAAACTGTGTAATAATTCATTTTTCATTTTTTTTATACAATATTATTTATTATGTATTTGTAAATAGAATGTGCTTTCTGTCCATGTCCTTTACACATCGCTAAGGAGTTCGGTTCTATGTTCTATATCTTGAAAACTGCTGAACCGATTTTTGAAACTTGCATTAAGTTGAGAGATATTTAAACCAAAAAATAAAATATGTGCGTTTACTAGTTTCGGAGTAAAGCGTGGACCAACATACAAACAACCATACTTACACTTATGTAATTTGGCACACATAAGTGAAATTTGGGCAATTCTAAAAATATCACATACGTAATAGGTATAGAATTGATTACCTACTTTTTTTGAAGTCTGTAAAAATAAAAAATTCAGACGAATTGAGAACGTTTCCTTTTTGAAGTCGGTTAAAAAGGTTTCAAAGTCTCTTCTTTGTGTTTTTTGGCAATAACGTCTTTATTATAAGTCCAGTCAGGGGTCAAAGGTAAGTCTTAAGTAAGTGGTTATAAAAATAACATTCGCTTCACTCAGCTGGGACGCACAGATAGTGGGTAAGTATTTTTCTTAAGTACAGTCGGGTACTAAAGTACCTAAATATTTATTACCCGACTATAACACGTGGAGTTTCTTGCCGGTTCTTCTCCATAAGAAACGTCGAACCCGAACCGTGCACCTTTTGTCGACGTTTTATAAGTGCCTATGTGAAATTAAAAAAAATGATTTTGGTTTTGATTTTTATAAAACCTTTAACTTTGTGAACATTGTTTTCAAAGTTTAAGGTTTTTTAAAGAAAATGTGACAGTTACCAACTTATTTCTAACCCTTCAGCATTAGGAACGAGAAAAACAGTTAATAAATAAATAAATAGATATATGATGTAGAGTTTCTTGCCTGTTATTCTCCACAACAAGCTACTTTTCCGAATAGAGGCATGTGTGAGTACTTTTAATACTTTATACCTGTACGTAGTATAGTGTGTGGGTGCATTGTCCTCACATAAATGAATTTATTAATGTATGTACCTAAAGATTGTAAAATATCTTTAAAAAAAAAGTAAGTATGGAGTTTCTTGTGCATTCTTCTCCATAACAAACTACTTTCCGAATGCACGGTAGAATCAATTTTTATTCCTTGTAAATTTTAATTGTAACGTTCAAAAGTGCCGCTTGGTAGCCTAGTTCAAATAAAATATCTTTGTCTTTGGACGGTAGAATAAATTATTAATACACTAAAATTTAAATTTATGACGTTCAAAAGTGCCGCTTGTTGCAAGTCAAATACTTTATTTCAATTAGACTTTCCTAATTGAAATAAAGAATTTGAAGAAAAAATATTTGAATCAGTTTTATGATAGTAGTAAAAAACGCACAAAAATATTTTTTGTCTATCTACAAACCTTTAAAAAAGAAAAATCCACGAGTTACCTAAACTATAAAGCAATTGACAATGATTGACATTTAAAAAAAAAAAAAATGCGGTAACACTTTCGTCCCCAGCTGTACACCCACCCCTAAGACCACTGTCTGCTTGACCACTGATAAGCTGGTAGCCTGTACAAACACTTACGTTAACCCTCTTGTGGCTTCAACCCTACTTTTCGGTAGGGGATGGACAAAATAACTTCCCAATACGCAAAAGTTTCTTGAAATGATGAAGAAGTTTGAAGAACACTAGTCAAATAATTTGTCTGTAGTTGGTACTTTAATATACGCCGTAAAATTTTGTTCGTTTAAATCTCGTGGAGAATCGTTCCGGTATATGAAACAGTATTGATATGTAGATTAAATTTAAAAAAAAAAACACCCAACTCTTGGCAAAATAATAACACCCGCACTGGTCGATCATCAAGGTTAAGCAACGCTTGACGAGGTCGGTCCGTGGATGGATGACCATTTTCAACATACCGAGTTTCCTCCGTGCCTCGGAAAGCACGTTAAGTCGTTGGTCCCGGCTGTCATTTGAAGATCTTTGACAGTCGTTACAGGTAGTCAGAAGCTTGAGATCTGACACCAGTCTAGCCAAGGGGTATTGTGTTACCCAGTTACTGGGTTGTGGACGTCAGATAGGCAGTCGCTCCATGTAAAACACTGGTACTCAGCCGAATCCGGTAAGACTGGAAGCCAACCCCAATATAGTTGGGAAATTGATTGAATAAAAAACCGGCCAGGTGCGAGTCGGACTCGCGCACGAAAGGTTCCGTACCATTATCACAAAAAACGGCTAAAAAATCCGTCCGTTTGTTGTATGGGAGCCCCACTTAAATATTTATTTCATTCTGATTTTAGTATTTGTTGTTATAGCGGCAACAGAAATACATCATCTGTGAAAATTTCAACTGTCTAGCTATCACAGTTCATGAGATACAGCCTGGTGACAGACAGACGGACCGCGGAGTCTTAGTAATAGGGTCCCGTTTTTACCCTTTGGGTACGAAACCCTAAAACACCAAAAAAACAACAACAACTGTAAAAAAAAAAATTTTTCGCCATTTTTCTATTGTCCAATTTTAACGTAGCCTATGACACTCGCAGGGTTAAGACGCATCGATTGACGTATGAATCAAGAAAATCGGCCAACGCGTTTGGTCTCTGGAACGCCACATAGGAACAAACATACATACATATATACATACATACATACATAGACTGATAAACACATTACCCTCCTTCGGCAGTCGGGTAAAAATAGCTTTTGTTTCGGAAGTCGGTGTTGCAAAATGAAGAAGATGTACCAATGACACCGACTTCCGACCTGAAAATTATTTTTGCACTTTTTAGTGTTTTGCTTAGGAAGTCAATAAAAAACAATATCGATATATAATTTAATCTTTACAAATCAATACTGTTACATGTACCGGCAGGCTTATTATGTATCTTTTGCAAGACCAAAACGATAGCGATTTTTGCGCAATAATTGCTCTTCAATACAAAAGTTTTAGAGTTGTTGGCGGTTTTTTTTTTTAATAAATTCATTTGACAAACAGAACAACCGACTGTGTAGGACCTACTATACTTATACTGCAGGTAATTCCGACTTATATGACATAAGGCGTTTGATCGCTATCGTTTTGCTCTTGCAAAATATACGTAATAAGCCTAAATTTAAGGGTGTATAAAAAAATATTTAAGATAATTATTAAATGGGAGACTTCTCTCATGGATCTAAATAGGTACTGGGTTGCCAGCTGCAGGAAAACTTATATCATTTCTTTACACCATGCAAACTGAGAATAGCAGAGAAATGGTTCTAGCTGGACTTGAACACTCGTGTGAATTTAGCATCGATTTTAATTTGCAACGTTTCAATAAAAACATAATAATGGTGAGGGCTATGCTCGGCGTTTCCTTGCGTGATCGAATCAGAAATCCGATAGAAGATCCGTAAGAGAACCAAGGTTACCGACATAGCCCGAAGAAATGCCAAACATAAGTGGCAGTGGGCAGGGCACATTGCTCGCAGAACGGATGGCCGATGGGGCAGAAAGATTCTGGAGTGGCGAACGCGAACCGGAAGACATTGCGTTGGAAGGCCTCCCACCTGGTGGACTGATGACCTGGTGAAGGTTGCGGGGATCCGCTGGTTTCGAGACGCACGGGACCGGTCAATGTGGCGACGCTTGAGCGAGGCCTATGTCCAGGAGTAGACGTCTTTCGGCTGATATGATAAATAAAAACCGAAGACACAAAAATTGCGTAAGTCGTAAAAAAATACTGTACCTACTGATTGAGATGTAGTTAGGATAGATACACGGCATTATTTATCTTACCATAATTTTTCACCATCATCATCATCAGCCTTTTAATGTTCCCACTGCTGGGATATAGGCCTCCTCTCTGTGAGAGGGAATAAGCACCACGCGGGCCCAGTGCGGGTTGGTGGATGTCACATGTCTTCGAATTTTTGGTTCTAGGACATTTTTTTTTTAGATTTGTCTCTCACTTGACCACTATCTCACCTGATGGTAAGCGATGATGTAGTCGACGGTGTAGCACGCTTGCCTAGCAGTAACCCATTCACTCTTGAGTTAAAGACCCCTAGATTGTAGCTATCGGGAAACACTGTCTCCGGCAGCGAATTCCATTCCTTAGCTGTACGCATAATGAAAGTATTTCCAAAACGTTTAGTGCGAATAGGTGGGATGTCCACCATCTACCGATGGCGCATCGCCGTACGTCTTGTAGTACGGGCTAGGCGGAATTAGATCATGCAATTCCATTGCACACTCCCCGAAATTCAACCGATAAAAAACTGACAAGCTGGCAACTCGACGACGATGTTTCCTCCTTCACCGCTTTGAAAGCAGTGGTGCTGAAATAATTTACACAAAGTAAAGCGCCCGCCTGTCTTCGAACTCATGACCTACAACTTGTCGCGGCCGCTACCACTGGACCACCACCTGCTCTACCATAATTATTATGATTAGGTAATTAATTTTCGTCATAGAAAAATTTAATTAAATGTTAATATATCATATTAACAATTTTTATGATTAAATGGTTATAAAGTCAACTGAACGTTTCTGTGTTAATTGAAAACCCTATGACCGGCAAGGTTATTACGTATCTTTTGCAAGAGCAAAACGATAGCGATCAAACACTTCAACGTCATAAAATTCGGAATTACCTGCAGTTTAGGTATGGTAAGTCCTACACAATCGTTTGCTAATCGCTCGTTGTTTGTTAAATGCACTTATTAAAAAAAAAAACCGCCTGCAACTCTAAAACTTTTGTATTGAAGAGCAATTATTGCGCATAAATCGCAATCGTTTTGCTCTTGCAAAAGATACGTAATAAGCCTGCGGGTCTTGTGGGTTATCTCAGGCTCACTCAGTACTCACTTCATAAAAGAAACAAGTACCCAAAAACTTTTTGGTAATGCAGTCGATGCTGTTATTCTAATTTAGTTGCTGTGGTCCCTCATACTAAGTGTAGTATGTATTGTGTGGTATTATAATATTATGTGTAGTAAAAAGATACAGTTTTGGAGGTAGGTGGAAAAAAGTGTAAAGTCCTACAAACCTCGATAGAAAAGGGAGGATCCTCCGACCAGACGGGTGTTGTATCTGGACCGAGCAACTGGCCGACGGTTGATGTCAGTCTGTTGTTTACGTTCAAATCGCGCAGAAAACCACGCCAAACACCATGGTTTGGCGCCGAGTGCTTTCGCGCTGACTCGCTGAAACATGAGGCGTACCTGGCATGTGTGGACGCTCGGACGCGCACAGCAAGCGACGTGGGTCAGCGGAAAAGAGCCTAAAATAGACCTGCATGAAGGTGATGCGAAGGTCTCGGTTGGACCACATATTGGGACCAAACTTGCTTCTTACCCAGCGAATAGTAAAGCGTTTTGGTCCCTGGCTAAGCCAGTTGAATCAAACTTCTGCCGTCCCTCACTACCACCACTGCTGACACCGGACGGGTCACTGGAAGAGACCACACTCTGAAGAGAAATCAAACTTGTTTGCCTCTCTTTTTGCGGAACCTTCACGTCTGGATTCTGGTGACGCGCGGCCCTCTCTTTCTCCTGATGGATACGAGACGAGTGTGTCGGACATTCGCGTCCAACAAAAGAACGTTCGTAGGATGCTGCACAACCTTGACGTGAACAAAGCTAGTGGCCCCGACGGGATCCCGGCAATTCTTCTTAGAACGTGTGCGCCTGACCTATCTCCGATCCTGACACGCCTGTTTCGCCTTTCGTATGAGACGGGAACATTTCCAAATGCTTGAAAGCATTCAGCCTGTGCCCAAGAAGCCCTTCTTATTGGGCTGAACCAGCCAACTACAGACCCAATAACGTCCATCCTCTGCAAGAGTATGGACCGTGTGCTCAACTTAAAGCTCCTAGCATACCTAGAAGCTAACGACACGATACAAACGTGCAAACTTTCACATAAATAAGAAAACAGTATTACCTACCTATTGATAAAATTCTTTCTGGCTTCTATCAACGTAAAAAACCCAGTAATTTGACCGAAAGGCTATCGGAAATCTTTGATATTATAATTTTGTTTTATTTATAAAATCTATCTGGGTATGTATGTTATGATTAAAATTATATAATCTGATAGATATAGCAAGTTTTATAATATCCTCCACGTGTGACTGAATTAGGAGCAAACCTTTTTTTTATTGTTAGGCTCGCGCTTGACCACTATCTCGGCTTATGGTAAGCGATGACGTGGTTGACGATGAGGCACGCTTGCCTAGAAGTAACCTATTCACTCTTGACTTGAAGACCCCGAGGTTGCAGCTATCAGGAAACATAGACTCCGGCAGAGAATTCCACTCCATCTAACTATACATCCTCACTTATTATCGTAGGAAAGGATTTCGATTAGATTACAATACGTTTTTTTTTATTTGCATAAATTATATTGATGACGTAGATTTCAACAATTTTATCTCTAAATTCAAATATCTGTTAGGTAATCGATTATATATAGGTAGTGTATGACTGTGCTTGTAATTAGGTACACCAGCACCCAAAGGCAGAAAAATGTGCCCGTCAAACACGAACCAGAATGCTTGATGGCAAAAATTTGTAACTATGGTACCCCGGACGAGCTCCTTGACAAAGGAGGTCTCAACTTCGATATGAATGCCGAAAAAACAGTCACTTACAAAGAAAATCGATTATTTCGTTGCCGCAAATTTTATTATCAACCGACTTCAAAAACGAGTAGGTTTTCAAATCGACTGTATCTTTTAGTATGTTTGTTCCGCGATTATTCCGCGATGGCCTGAAAGCTACAACCTGGGAGTCTTTAAGTCAAGAGTGAATAGGTTACTTCTAGGCAAGCGTGCTTCTCCGTCAACCACATCATCGCTTACTATCAGGCGAGGTAGTAGTCAAACGTGAGCCAAACAATAATAATAAAAAAAATATGAACCGATTTTGATGATTATTAGGGTTCCGTACCCAAAGGGTAAAAAAAATATTTAAAAAATAACAAAAAACCTGACTCCTTAAAAAGACGTAAACGAGAAGAAAATCATGCTATGCAGTCGGAGGATACATATGCGCGAGGTGGCTGACCAAAATCAGATGTATCCTCCGACTGCACAGCATGATTTTCTTCTTGTTTACGTCTTTTTAGTTGGTTTTTAAGCAGTCAGCTTTTTTGTTATTTTTAAATATATTTTTTATTTACAACTTTTTAGTTATTTTTTTTAGAATTAGGTACATTTAAACATATAAGTATTTTATATTTTTGTAATCACCTCTGAAAACCCTTCATTATGATACCCCACACGATGGGTTTGGAAGAAAAAAAATTTGGGCCCCACAAAATGGCGCCCAAAATCCGCCATTTTTCTATTTTGCAATTTTAACATACTTACATACATACATAGACTGATAAACACATTACCCTCCTTCGATAGTCAGGTAAAAACGCGACCGGGAAGAATTATGATTTTGCTACCCAGGAAACATCCCTATTCAGGTACATCTGGCTGAATGAAAAAGAAAAGATGGGAAAATGCTTAACATCATCATCCTACCCTTACCCCATGTTAATTGGGATACACAACACGTTTCCTTCTTCGAATCTGCCAACCACCACGCTAGCTTATCTACACGATATCCTACAATGGCCTATCCAAATCATAAATTACTCAATCTTAGATTTTTTATCAAAACAACTTTGACTGAGTATAAATTAGGTGTGACAAATAATTTTATTGGCATTTCAAAATGGTCGCTCGAGGAGTTGTCGTGTTGTTGGCGTTAGTAGCTGCTGTGTCAGGTAAGGACCACCATCACTTAATAGCAACTCTCATGTCAGCCGAAAAACATCCAATGTTGGACATACTTAGGCCAGTCCCAAGCGTGGGCACATCGACCGTAACTGCGATTCTCTCGATTCTGTGTTTCAAAGAAAAACGAAACTGCATGGGAGTTGAAAACGGGGCCCAATTACTAAGACTCCACGGTCCGTCTGTCTGTCTGTCACCAGGCTGTATTTCATGAACCGTTACAGCTAGACAGTTGAAATTTTCAGACGATGCATTGCTGTTGCCGCTATAACAACAAATACGCAATAAAATAAATATTTAAGTGCGGCTCCCATACAAAAAACGTGGCTTTTTTGTCATTTTTTGCGATAATGGTACGGAACCCTTCATGCGCGAGTCCGACTCGCACTTGGCTGTTTTTTTAGTACTGTATGTGTTTAGTAATAGCACTACTGGCCTGTCCATCCTAGTTTGATCTGCCAGGCGCTCTCGCTCCTTCCACTCTATCCTGGATACGACTGCAACAACAACGACAAAGAAGGCAACGTCTACAAGCCGCTCAATAGAGACATTGCCTTCTCGGACCACAAAACATTTTGTAGGCATTCAAACTGTTTATTTTTATTTTTGTTTCCTTTGTCCAGAAAACTAGTTGTGTGCTTAATAAATTTATTTTCTTTCATAGGTAGCCAAATTGCCACGTCTTTTTTATAATCTTGTGCAAATAGTAGTTTTTGCAATGGTCATTTATTATGGGTTATTAAAACACGAGCGTAGGTTCATCACATGAGGCGAAACCGAATGTGATATATTAACACGCGAGTGTTTTAATACCTAATTATATGCCGTTGCATACACTATTTTATCTTCATTCATACAGTTTAAATAAAATATAAGTGGAAAAGGAAAAAATATGCAGTATGGCGGGTAATTTGGATTCTCATTGCACCATGACTGTCAATGTCAATGAGCCCAGCGCCAATAAATTAAAAAGTAAAAGTGTGCTATAAAAATTAAAAAGTTATTTTATGATGCAGTTGTTTGAAAATCGAAGGAAAATGTTGCACTGTAATGGTTTTTTTTTTTATTTTACTTTTCCACGAATATAAAGTACGTGTATATGCAATACTTTTTGAATTCATAATTGGAACATTACGTTATGAGTGTAGATAAAATATTTTACGTCACTCAATTTAATCTTAATATAATTGGCATGTGCTAATTGATAACAAAGATTATCGTGTATTGCAGTATCTTTATTAATGAGTTTTTAATTACTTTCCTCCAGTAGATACGTTTATTAATGAAGACGTAGTTTCCAACTTTTGTATACTAGTAAAAAACAAACTTTATCTTATCTTGGACAAATCAAATAGGTACGAAACAAACATATTCTTCTTTGTCTTTTGGCATACACTTCATATCAATATTAATGGGACAATCCCACCGCACTATTCCCAAACCACTGCAACTCCTGAAAGCCAGAATCAACAGTGGCGACCACCAGAAAAGCGCCGAGGCAAAAAAAAAATTACAAATTTCCACTTCCCTCCATATCAAGCAGGAGACAGAACAAACAAGACCAATAGACAAAAAAGGGTCGTTTACAACTGGGATAAGCCCTGGTGCCTAGCACCACGGATACAAATTAGCATTCATATTAATGGTCCTAACATTGTGAGCTGTTATATTTGATTCCAATAATAGGTATGGCAAAAACGCTTCAACGCTCGGAAAATTGTAAAAAAATATATTTTGAAATACTCACCTATCACATTACAGAAAATTCATAGTTGAGTGGATATTTGCAAGAGCAAACGTGCTCGGAGGAAGGAAGTTAATAACCCAGTAAGATGCTGGTAGGGATGTTGACCGTACTTACGGGATTGTCCTGACAGTCGTGGTATACCTCTCCACTTCTCAAACACCTCCGGATGTGTTGCCCCCTTGGCGTTGAAATCTTACAGTATTGGGCAGTCTCTATCATGCCCCGCGAACATTGTCTTATGTTCATATTATTCGCCGTACAATAACATTGATATATAAAATATCATAAATATAATTATCAATGTACAATGACCATTTTATTTTTCATCCTCAGCTGTACCCGCGGGCTTAGACCCAATCATCTCGAAGCTAGACCCTGAACCTGAAGGCCTCAGGTATGGTTACCTCCGTGATGACGAGGGTGTCCCGCACCTGGTGGACTCCTGGATCAAGGCTAGTGATCTGAGGGAGATGGCGAGGTACAACCCTGATGTTGATAATGAGTACCATCTATATACAAGGTTAGTAACATTTTTATCTGTCGATATTTTTTATCCGACTTCGCAAAAAGGAGGAGATTTTTATCATACATACATACATAAACTCACGCCTTTTTTCCATGGGGGTAGGCAGAAACTACAGAACGCCACCTGCTACGATCCTTACATACTTCTTTTGCTTCACACACATTCATACATCTAGTCATACACACACGCCGGTTATGGGCACTGCGCACTTGGCCTTTCTGAAGAACATCACCTATAAGGTCTATATATGTCTTTCTAGGGCGTCCCCTCCCGGCTTTTCCATTCACGTCTGCCTTGTAAATACCTTTCGTTAGTCGCCTTTCATTCATCCTCTCAACATTACCAAACCATCTTAACATACTCTTTTCAATTTTAGTCACTACATCTTCTTTTAAACCACAACGTTGTCATTACCTCATTCCTCAATCTATCATTTGTGTTTTTTTTTTGTTTTTTTTATCAATCTGACTGATTTTTTATATTTTTTTAATGTGTTACTTCAGAACTTTTTATTGGGTGTACCGATTTTGATGATTATTTTTTATTGGAAAGCTAGTTCTTGTCATGTGGTTCCATTTAATTTTCATTAAGACCTAGTAAAGAACTTCGGAGATATCCATCAGAACTCTTCAATAAATGACGGCAAATCACTCGGGATAGCTGCATTCGAATGTCTGTTTATTGTTTACACCATTTCATAACATAACATCACACTGGTACGCTCTAAAGGGGTACGCAGGTGTGAACAGTGTGTCCTGGTATACTCTCATTCCACCGGTTTTGTTTATTGAAGTTTCATCTTACTGGGTTAATCTATTCTTGCTTCACTTTGGGCATTATAGGTACCTATAGCCTATAGAACTGATCCATTATGTACACAACTAAAAAGTGAAAATACCTAAAAAAGCCGTACACAAACTAAAATTACATCGTCCACGTAAACGAAAATGTTCATAAATAATAAAATAAAATGAGAACTACTGGGCCAAACTATGTTAAATTTTTATGGAACCAAATGGCAACTATTCCGCATCAAACTAAAGAAAAATCACGTAAATCGGATCATAAATCTCAGCGTAATCGTCGTACAAGTACATACATAAAAAAAACAATCGAATTGAGAACCACCTTCTTTTTGAAGTCGGTTAAAAATCTGTCATTTAGTAAACATAATTTAGTAAACGTAGTTTCCCGAATGCAATATTTTCTTTAGGTTCGCTTTTAACCTAACTGATGCAAAATAGTGATTGATGCAGTCGAATTCACAAATAAACATAAATGCACGCGTTTTTAATAAATACTTAAATGCTGTTAATTCTGTGTTTTTAAATTAATAATATACGCTGATGCCTGCTATCTGGATGTTACGGAGGAGCTCTTAAATAAGTATGAGCGCTTGCAAAACTTGTGCCTCTGTTTTGTTTTTGGTCTGAGGAAATATGAGCATTTCTCTCAGTTCCGCAAGGAGCTCAAGTGGCCCCCTATCCATCTTTGCAGGAACACTCGAGTATTATGTCTCCTCTAAAACATCCTTTTTAACTCTACGTACTCTTGTTATCTGCGCGATCGCTATTCCTTTACTCGCCCTGCCGATGTCCAGTGTAGATCCCACCTAAGGCATCATCTAAACTTCCTCTCCCAGAATACTTATTTCTACACCCACTCCTTCTCTGTTCATGCAGTACGACTGTGGAACTCACTTTCACCTAAAATCCGTGACTCTAAAAATGTATCTTTATTCAAGAAACAGGTCAAAGAAACGGTAACATCAATAAAACAATATCATCATCAATTCTCTCCACAAGCTCATATCAAAAAGAAAAGACAGGAACTCGACATACGTTATAAAAGTATGTATTGGTATGCTAGTATTATATTATCTGTGGTATTGGTTACTCGGAAGAAAATCCTGTCTATCAATACATAATAAAATAACCATATATAAGCATATACTAATGCCAATTTGGACGTATGGTATCCAACTTTGGGGCTGTACTAAACAAAGCAACGTAAAATTAATCCAACAATTCCAAAATAAAGTGCTCAGGGATGCTGTAAATGCACCCTGGTACATAAGAAATTACAATCATCACCGTGCTCTTAAAACGGAATTCGTCACCACCATCATCCAAAAATTTGCTGAAGCCCACGAACACAGACTTCATCGACACGTGAATGTTGAGGCTATCCAGATGCTAGACAATACAGTCTTAGTGCGTAGGCTAAAAAGAACTAAACCTTATGAATTGGTGTAGTGTACAAAGTGAATGCATAATAGTGACAACGCTGTGCTATACATATAACACATGAACATAGTGTTTTTATAAATTATATCAGACTCTAAGAAAGTGCTACGGACTTGTGTAAAAGTGCAAATGGACACTATTCTTAGTTTTAACATAATCTATAATGTAACATATTAAGTTAGAGTTAAATTGCTTATTAGTCTTTTAGGCTAAATCGTTATTAATTATTAAGAATTCTATTCTTAATAACAAAGTAAAAAAAAAAAAAAAAAAACTCTCCACCATCTTGTAATTTTATTTATTATGTATTGTATGTATTTTATCTTTTAAATATGTAGTTAAGGTTATTAGTAAAGGTTTAAGTAATTAGTTAAGTTATAATAGTCTTTTTTAAGTTTCCTTATTTATTTCTACACACTGTGTCTTCGTCTATCATCCAACTTTCCTGTCGCAGGTCTGCTGGAAGAAATTTCTATTGAAATAAGCAGTACCTTTGTGCTCTTCTATCTGTATTCTTTATATTTTATCATCCCCAGGAGTAACCCATTGGTCAGCCAGCCCCTCGTCCAGGGGAACAGCAACCTGCTGTCCGCCAGCAACTTTGACCCCGCCAAGAGGACCATCATCCTCATTCATGGTTTCCTCGGGAACATCTTCAGTGGATTTAACACTGTTTTGGTACCCGGTAAGTAACACCATCATGGGCATATGGGTTTATAATGATGAGCATAAAATACATTGTCATAATTTTACATTGGCATAACGAAATATTCAGCTTTAATTATTATTACGCATAATATTACTAGGCATAAATGTTTTGCCATAATGTTTATTGTCATAAACACTGTTGTCATAATAATAATGAAGCATAATGTTATAAACGCATAATGATATTTGCACATAATGTTCTTTGGAATAAAAATGTTTGAAGCTCAAGGAAAGAAGAAAAAGATATTAAATTGGGTTATGGGCAATCCCACCGCACTATGCCCAAACCACTGCAACTCCTGAAAGCCAGAATCAACAGTGGCGACCACCAGAAAAGCGCCGAGGCAATGAAACTCGACGAAATCCCGGCGAATGAAACTAGATGCCGCAACGAAAATAATCAGAAAAGAATAACGGAGGATTAAGACAAAAATCCACTTCCCTCCATATCAAGCAGGAGACAGAACAAACAAGGCCAATAGGCACAAAGGGTGGTTTACAACTGGGATAAGCCCAGTTGCCTAGCACCACGGATAAAAATTATCATTAATGTTAATGGGTTATGGGCAAGGACATGATGATGAAAAGACTTCATCATGATCTACAACCGGATTTGAAACTCTATTTTGTGCCGATCCCTGCGTTCCTGTGCCAGTAACATCTAAGGAGCCTAGGAAAAGTTATTTTCTATCAGCGTTAACAATACCCAAAAAGCCCAAAATGTATGAAGTTTACGTCAGCAATATATCACGTCATCACTGCTTTATATTTTAACTTTTGGCAATAGCGATCGCCGCAATTGACGTTATCATCACCATCATCATCAGCCTTTTCCCACTGCTGGGAACAAGCCTCCTCTCTGTGAGAGGGAATGGGACGTAATCCAGCACGCGGGTCCAATGCGGGTTGGTGGATGTCAAATGTTTTCGAATTTTTGATTCTAGAACATGGTTTTTTCACGTTTTTTTTCTTCACCGTTTTGAGAACAGTGGTGATGAAACAATATACACAAAGTAATGCGCCTGCCTGGGTTCGAACCCATGATCTGCGACACCACTGGGCCACCACTGCTCTCTGACGTTATAACTTAACTTTATCTGAGCTCTTTTGTCTGAAACAGGAGCTTAGGAATTGGCTTAAAAAAGAGCAATATTGTTATGCTTTCCCGGACAACCTAATTCACAAATGGCTCTACTGCTCCTATCCATATTCTACCAGAAAAAATGCTGAAAGAAAATATTATAAATAATGCTTTTCTATTGCAGCTTTCCTTTTGGCCGGTGATGTTAACGTCATTATTGTTGACTGGGGCGCAGGCGCACATTTTGGATTCAATGGAATTGCTTCTGGTAAGTAATAAAATACACATGATCAGTTTCTAATATTCCTGCTGCTAAGGACTCTTCTCTGTGAAATGGAGCGGACCGTATACCTACCCACAAGTCCACAACATTCTTCACATCACAAAGTCATCGAGTTGTTGATGCTTAAGAGGGGACTCTAGTCAACAGGAATTTGAAAAATAGGTATTAAAAGAAACTATTGCCGTCGCGTCACCTCCAACCTCACCCCGTAAATTGCAAAAGGGACAGCTGCAGCTCAGGCTGATTTTACCTACAAAAACTTTGACTAAAAGACGTTTCGTATTCTGCTGTTTTCTTCATGAAAACTGGTCTGATCTAAAAAATTCTTATATCAAAATTTAGAGGAAAAGTATATCTATGCTCTTATCATTTCTTTTTTTTGGTTAAAACCTTATAAATTTTGTTTGAAAGTCTTCTGAACATGGCGGTAAAAACGGGCATTTTTTTCGGATTTTTGTATTGTCATATTTCTTTTTGTGATTATGTTTTGGAAAAAAGGAAATGATACAGGCACGTATTAATTAGACCTAGATTTTATGGAAAAAAATCATTGCTCTAGAGGCATTATCCACGAAGAAAACAGCAGAATGTGTTTGTATGGAGAAAGTCTCACTAGAGTCCCCTCTTAAGGGTGTCCACGCTAGCGACCAGCTCGCGAGCTGGTCGCTAGCGGCGCATTAATGACGCATTCGCCAGATGTGGACAGGGCACAAGACTTAACACTTCCCTGTATGAAAATAATATTTTTCGGTGGTTTCGAAACACTGTACGAAGTTGATTTACGTAGTTCATACCTTTTTGTGTTTGAACCCACAGCCTTTTTTTTTACTTTTTTGTTTCCATACAAGGCTAGATAATGATGAGACGAATTGATATCACTTTTTATTTTGATCTTACACCATCAAACAGTGGAGTAATCGCTAAACTAGGTTTGTATGGAAAATAATCGACTAGGCCAACCTTAATATCATGATTCAACTTAACTATATCGCCACATTTCTACGCAAAATAATAATAATAATAATAATATCTTTATTGAACAAATACCTTACATTTTTGCTTAATATCTAGCTCGTGTTACAAATTGCGAAAGGCGTACTAATTTATTAAACCCTGCCTCCTAAACTAGGATACCCTGTGTCTTAGGAGTCAGTGTTCTACTGCCGCTTGGACATTAATTTTACCCTTGTCAATTAAACAGTACTAACGCTAAATCACCAGATTATACACGAAAAATTAAATATACATAGAAAACAATACAAACAAGAAAAAGAGTTGAATAAGGGAGTAAGCTGTGAGTGTGTGTGAGTTCGGGTGTGTGTGTGCATGTGTGTGTGCGTGTGTGAATAATAGTTGTTGAGAATGTTATAATAAATATAATACATGTGAACGAAGAATTTGTGGTTATGCAGTGACCTGTTACTAAAAGAATTAACTATTGCCAATGTCATAAATAAATAAATTTATTTATGACATTGGCAATAGTAGTGTCTCTGTCTGCGCATAGTCAAGAAGATACAGCAGATTCTGTAATTTATTTTTAGCGTCGTGTTTGTTGAGTCTGGTTATAGATGAGGAACTATTTATTTTTCTATTAAAATACATATTTAAAATACATATTTCCTATTAATTTTCGTCCATTTTCTAGGACGCAGCGTCGGTCGCTTCATTACGTGGTTGAACCAGGCTTCCGGAGCTAACGTCAACAACTACCACATTTTGGGCTACAGCGTGGGGGCCCACCAGGCTGGTATCGTCGGCAGGAGTCTGCTGGGACAAGCTAGCTACATTACCGGTAAGATACAGAAGATGTTTTGGGCAGTTTGATTCAACAACTACCACATCTTGGACTACAGCTCGTCGGCAGGAGTCTCTTTTTTATTGAATAGAATAGAATAGAAATATATTTATTCGACACAGGCACAACACAACAGCAACAAACATGGAGTAAAAGACCCCTAGAGTAAAGTCCTTACTATTAATAATTTTTAATTTTTTAATCTTGACTTAATCTCCAAAGCTCTCCATCCCTGACTGCTAACCTCTTCATACAAAAGGTTCTAAGTTGCACCTTCTTCCACAGGTATGGACCCCGCCGACCGCTGGATCGCCAGCCAGGCCTTGAGAGCAGATGACGCCATCTATACCGAAGTCATACACACCAACATCGGCAACATCGGCGTAGAGCAGCCCAGTGGTCACGTCGACTTTTATCCCAACGGTGGTATCAACATGCCTGGCTGTGCTACTGCTGTTTGCGATCATTACAGGTAAGGTGATAATTACGACTATTTTTAAAGTGCCAGAGCGAGATAGAGGTATGCATGATTGATAGTACCATCTCTTTTTGGCAACGGCTAACACGGCTCGTGGTTGAAACGGAGGAACCCATAAACCAAGGAAGCTTTGCTGAAAAGGAAGGAGACACATACTTAACAGTAGGTAGAACGGTAAGGCAAAAAAAAAACCTGTTTGAGACTCGTAAGTACCAGGGCAGCAGTACTTGCAAGGAGGTCTGTTACTCAGCAGTACGTACAACGAGGTAGATGACGCACTCTTTCTTGAGATGCGTAAATACTAGGGCATGATAGATTGTGAGGCGTCAATTCTCAGCAGTAGAGGGAACAAGGCTTTTGTGGGTCAGCGTATTGCGATTTACAGGTTCAATCTACTCGGGGAGTACAGTTCAATCCACTATACACCCCAAGTTATTTATTGATTTCTGGTGCAGAAGGCCTAAGTATGGACTGGGTTGACGTTAAAAGCATGAAGGTTATTTTATACTTGCCAGGAAACCCATGACTTATCCTTAAGTTTGCCCTAGTCGAGGGCAAGAACTATTTGGTGCGCAAGGTTAAAATGTATGCTATCTCATCCGACAACACGTTCGAAAGAGATAGATGCTGTGTTGAGCAGTAAGAAGCTAGTTCACGTACGAATACACACTTTTGCAAATTTGTAGCGAAATGGGTGATGATTTAGGACGAAAACGACCGCGTGAAATTTTATAAACAGACCTTCGGGAGTATCATGAAAAAACGACTAAATGTATATTTTTTAAATAAAATTATTTGCATTTTTGAACTACTTATCTGTCCCTGTATGGTGGCTGTTTTGCATATCTTTCTTCTTCTTCTTAAAATTAGTGTTGAAATATGGAACTTTCGACGCTCATAACTTTCAAATATTTTCTTTTATACTTTTTATATTTCCATACAGAGCTAGATGACAAAACATTTATATCAATTTTGCCAGAATATGTTTGTATGGAAGAATGATTGAATAGTGCAACCTTAAAGACTTTGATCTCTATAACTTCTGTATTCATTCCAGGTCATATTTCTACATGGGTGAATCCCTAGCTACTGGCGGCTTCATTGGCACCCAGTGCTCTACCCTAGAGGATGCTAAGGCTGGAACCTGCGACCAGGAGGGCCGACTCAACATGGGAGGCCTTCAGCCTAAGACTGGGTATGTTTTTTATTTAAATCTTTACGTATAGTAGACCATTCTAATGTTACTACTATGACAAAAATAATTTTATCTACAAAAATAGTATGAAGTCAACTATATTAGTAAAACTCCACTGTACAAACGTAGACCTAAACCTAACCTTACATAAAAAAATGTTAAAATTTATGCATAACGAAAGAAAGCAAGAAAAAGGATTTATTTGTTTTATTGTTTGTATTTGTTCTATTTTTTCTTTTTTCATGACGGTTTTTAGAATTTTTAAGCCTATTTACTGAAATATATTATGTTTTTGGAAAATAACCGCTTCATTTATTAAAATACATGCGTTATTGCGAATTATAAATTACTTATACAAACAAAAATAGCGTCTTCGAAATAAGTATGATAACCATAGTTTTCCTCGTTATTTCTTCATAAAAGATCAGAATAATATTGTTAAAATATGTCAGAAAATCCGAAAGATATCTCATTCCAAATCCGGGATGATTAAAGGTGGAAACATACTATCAAAACGCGACGCCATGCGACGCCATCCGATGCATTGCAGTACATATCAATCCCATACACAAATAGACAACACGCCATGTGATCACACGCATTCCCACGCGGTAACATCAAATCGGTAACATCAAGTCGGTCTGGATCAGCGTGTTGCCGGGAGTGATTCGCACGCAGTGTGTTTCTAGTAAACACCTGACGCCATGCGTCAGTCAGTCAAGAACATTCCTGGTATAAAGATATTTTTGTTAGTTTTTGTCGGATGAACAATTAATATAATTAGTGAAACGAGTATTATATGAAACGAGTTCACCACGAAGGTACCACCAACCAGTCCCCTTCTACCATCGGACATCTAGACGCACTGCAAGTTACCATCCTTACCTAGTTGCCATTCCACCAATTCGCACCAAGCGTTTCCAAACATCCTTCATAATGCGCACAGCGAATGAATAGAACTCACTACCTGCGTCTGTGTTTCCGAACGCATTCAACCCGAATCTCTTCAAAGTTAGAGTGAAAAGGCTTCTTCTGGGTAAGCTCACTCCATCGTCGACTCTGTCTCTGTCACCTCTGACCTAGAGTCAAGAGCAAACCTATCACAAATAAAAATCTAATTAAAAAAAAGGTTTAATACTAGCGAAGCGTGTTGTAGCACCACGTGGCGTGTTGTATATGTGCAGGATTCGCATCGGATGTCGACACGTCACTTCGTGTCGCGTTTTGGTAGTATATTTCCACCTTCACTTTAAAAACAAATGAGTTCAAATTTGAATTGTGTACACTCACTCCGGTGAGTAGTGAACTTAACAAAAACAAAAACCAACGCATTTTCTTTTGTTTTCAGATCTTCTGGAATTTACTTTGTAAGGACCAACGCCTCCCCACCATTCTCGCAAGGTTAAAACAAGTGCAAAAACGTCAATTTTCGCAAAATTATGATATAAATAAAATCTCTTACTATGCATATTGTTTTTTTTTATTTTAATCGTCAATCTTCTAGGTTTAGCATCGCTTGCCGAGGCTCGCTATCTTTACATTCCTCTGTGTCTCGGAAACACTGCTGCTGATATTGGTCCCGGCTGGTGACATTTGTAGGATTTTTTACAGTCGTTACGGATAGTCAGGAGCCAGGAAATCAGACACCACGGGGTATCGTGTAAACCAGTTACTGGGTTGTGGAGGTCAGACAGGCAGTCCCACCATGTTAAATACTGGAACTTGTTTTTTTTTTATCGATATGGTCGCGTTTGACCACTATCTCACCTGATGGTAAGCGATGATGTGGTCGACGGTGAAGCACGCTTGTCTAGAAGTAACCTATTCACTCTTGACTTAAAGACCCCAAGGTTGTAGCTATCAGGCAACAAAGACTCCGGCAGGGAATTCCCCTCTACTATATACTATGTTGGAGAAAGGCTTGGCAGATGATAATTATACCTAACTAGCTTATGCCAGCGACTCCGCTTGTATAAATGTCGAACACTATCTCAAGAGAATATATTCCCGGGATAAAAAGTATCCTTTGTGCTATACCAGACTATAATCTATCTCTGTGCCAAATTCCATCCTGATCAATCCACCCGTTAGAGCGTGATAAATACAAAAAATATAAAATTAAATATATTTATATACAATATCCAATCATACAAACACATACACACTCACAAACTGTCGCCTTTATAATATTATTAAATGTGATGATGTCATCACTCCTATATCCATTGAAGATCTAGGCAGTATTAAAATTACTGAAGTAATAAGCAATATGAGCGACAGAAACATTAAAACACTTTTTTACAAAAAAATGCAACCGACTTCCAAATAAAAACACTACTACTAGGCTTAGGGCACCCCGACACGGATAGGTGAACTCAGCTTCCGACATCTCCTTCTTGATAGGTTACTTTAGACCCTACAGACAGAAATCGACTTTGTTGCTTAATTAGTAATCGTACTTACCTATCTTCTATATAATATAAAAATCAATGCCACTTTTCGTTGTTATTTTATAACTCAAGAACGGGCTCAAGTATCAAAAATATTTTTTTTAGTGTTTATTCGGACTATTTAGCAGATGGTTTACGTGAAGAAAAAAAAATTTTAAACTTAGGGTAGGGTAGGGTAGTGTAGGGTAAGGAAGTTAGTGTAGGTTAGGGTAGTGTAGGGTAGGGTAGGGTAGTGTTCCCGCAGCCCCGTGGGCGAGTGAAGGAACACTCCAGGTTTTTAGTGGGTGCAAACCCCACATAACGCAGTGGTTCCCTCGGACCACTGCGTATTCGTTAGGAATTTTCCTGGGAGAACAAAAAAAAAAAAAAAAAAAGGGTAGGGTAGTGTAGGGTAGGGTAGTGTAGAGTCAGGTAGGGTAGGGTAGGTAGGGTAGATAAATGTTTGGTGTTTTTATATGGCAAAACAAAGTTTGCCGGGTCAGCTAAGTACTATATTAAAACCAATGTCAACATTAAAACCTTTTATAAAAACGCATCTTTATATTACCCGGCCCAATAAGTGATGGGCATTATTCAGAATAGCCGGTAAATTTAATTATTATTAGGCATTTTTCAAATTGCCCGGCCCTTATAAATAATGCCGTATTAAGCACTTGGTCCATAACATATATATCTAAAGTAAACTTATGTGAGTGAAGTAATACCTGCCTCCGTTATAGTATAAGGTATTTCAGTAATTCTATCTTGCTTTTCAAAACAAAGACATTTAAAAGACTGAGACTTCCCGTCTCATTCTCGCAAGTTCAATATTACATGGACCAGAACTAGTGCAAGCCACGCCTTTATATTGCTATCTCTTTCTACAATTGATTGCTGCTTCTTTTCGTGTGAGGATCTGTCCACCTCTGGTGTCGGAGTTAATTAACCCACCTCCGGGAACCCCACAGGCCTCTGACTTGGCTATTTCATTCTTTCATCTATATATATAAAAATCAATTAACTAACTAAGCGAGACTAACTGTTCGTTAGTCTCGCTAAAACTCGAGAACGGCTGGACCGATTTGAATAATTATTTTTTTGTTATGTTCGACAGAATACAGGGAAGGTTTAAAAGAAAAAAAAAAAAAAATGTTTGGTTGGATAGGGTAGGTAGGGTAGGTAGGTAGTGTAGTGTAGTGTAGGTAGGTAGGTAGGGTAGGGTAGGGTAGGGTAGGGTAGGGTAGGGTAGGGTAGTGTAGGGTAGGGTAGGGTAAGGTAGGGTAGTGTAGGGTAGGGTAGGGTAGGGTAGGGTAGGGTAGGGTAGTGTAGGGTAGGGTAGGGTAAGGTAGGGTAGGGTAGGGTAGTGTAGGGTAGAGTAGTGTAGGATAGGGTAGTGTAGCGTAGGGTAGGGTAATGTAGGGTAGTGTAGGGTAGGGTAGGGTAGGGTAGGGTAGGGTAGGGTAGTGTAGTGTAGGGTAGAGTAGTGTAGGATAGGGTAGTGTAGCGTAGGGTAGTGTAGGGTAGGGTAGTGTAGGGTAGGGTAGGGTAGGGTAGGGTAGGGTAGGTAGGGTAGATAAATGTTTGGTGTTTTTATGGCAAAACAAAGTTTGCCGGGTCAACTAGTTAACTATATAAGTCCAGGTTTCCTCACGATGTCTCCTTTGACCGTTGCCCTGTGATAAACTTAGAAAGGACATATGAATTTCAAAAGTCACATTGGTACTTGCCCGGATTTGAACCCAAAACATTAGTTTTTTTTTTTTTTGTTATTTATATATTCTTCTATTTTTTTGTTTTATTATGTAAGTCCCGTTTCCGTAAGTGTGTCCGTGGCATTAACAGTGGGCCCTATCAGAATATCAGCGCAGCGTTATTACCTTTTTTGAATATCGCTGCACATGCTGAGATAGGAGCCTTTTTGGTCTCGCACGGGGTTTTTATTTTATTATTGTTTAATTGTATGCTTATTTCTCGTGTCTCCTGTGCGGGTCACAAATAAATTTTTTTTCTTTCTTTTTTTTTTTCTTTATTAAGCTCGTTAGACGAGATCTTAGCCACTGGGCTACCACGACAATTTATTGCTGTAAATATCAAATTAGAGTCTTCTACCGCACTTGGCCGATTTCGTAGACTGAACTATATTCGACTTATTAGGGTTCCGTTCCTCAAAAGGAAAAAATATGATAGAAACCCTTATAGGATCCCTTCGTCGTCTGTCTGTCCGTGTGTCAAGACCTTTATCTCTGGAACGCGAGGTATATAAAGTTGCAATGAATATGATCCAATGAGGTCTGCAATTTCTTGAAATCAATGCGATCAAAAGATAAAGCCGTTTATGTCACATATTTGAGGAATCGAAAGGGCATCAAAACCTAAAAGGTACTTCCTGTTGACATAGAATCACGAAATTTGACAAAAAGCAATGTCTTACAGCAAAAGACATTTGACATTACTTTATGATTTGATTGTACTTTTTTGACATTTTATTCTTTTGGGTTTTTTTTTTATTTATCAACCCTGATTTTTATGATCTTATTGTACTTTTGCGACATTTTTTATATTATTAATCTTGATTTTGCAAGACATTTTATGATTTTATTATATTTTTCTTTGACATTATTTTAATTAACTAACCACAATTCTCTATGACATTTTATGATTTGATTATACCTCTGACATTTTTTTTTTATTTGAACTTGATTATTTATGTTATTTTTATGATTTGATAAGGATGACGATCTATTGTTAGTTTTTATTTTTTTGGTTTTTCTAACATTCACTTACGATCAATTTATTGTTTTTGTTTAAAATTTATAATCCAAATGTTCTTTATAACGATTTAATTAATATAAATAATTTGTAAACTTTATATTTGTACGCCTTGATAGGCAAAACATGTATGTGCTACAAATTAAGTCAACATCTTGCATGCATAAGGTATGTAAACACATGTTATGGCAAATAAATTATCTTTATATTTAAAAATAAAGGAAACGTTCTGAAATCTGTAAATTTTTACACACATAAAAAATAGATTATTTACTTATTTGCAGTTGGTAAACTGGTGCTTTTCATGTGGTCCCATTTAAATTTGATGAAGAACTCAGAATTAAGAACTCGTCAATAAATGACGACAAACCTCTGTCTGTTTATTGTTCACACCATGCTCTGAGGGGGTACGCAGATTTGTACAGTTCACCCTGGTACATGTACACTCTAAATATTACCGGTTGTGTTAAATTAATATTTTATTCAGGAAATCTATTCGGGCCTAATTGCGGGCATTATAGATATGTACCACAACTAAAACGTGAAAAATAAAAACATATTAACAAAAAAATACAACCGGCTTAAAAATATAAACGCTACAAAGTGAACAAGTAAAATTTCACAATTTAAAAAATCCCCGACACATTTATCTTGCGAAAACACCCCGATTCAAACAGTAAAATGCCCATAACATTAGAGCGGCTGAACCGATTTTATTCAAACATAGCTAAGAACACTCTCGACAAAATTACCTTTCAAACAAAAAAACTAAATCGAAATCGGTTCACCCGTTTAGGCGCTATGATGCCACAGACAGACACACAGATACACAGATACACAGATACACAGCAACACACGTGAAACTTATTATAACACCCCTCTTTTTCCGGCGGGGGTTAAAAATAACTTCAACATCGGAAGTCGGTGTCAAAAAACGAATAAACAAAAACAAGAACACCGGCTTCCGAAATTGAAGTTATTTTTCACTTTGTTGTGTTTTATTTGGAAGTCTGTTGTATTTTTTTTTACTGTGAAATATCAAGCGCCTGTCAGGGCCTCCTGACTTAAGAAGAGGGGAGAGATATAGTTTTCTCAAATACTCAAACAGTAAAAGAACCTTAAAACCTTGACGAGTAGTTGTCAATTGATTTGATAACAAAATTATCAGAATACACTAAAAGCTTTTAGCAACCATGGTATTTCAGAAAGGGAATCCATTTCATAGATCTTACTATCTCTGATGCGGGTCCATTGTTTTCACCGTACATACTACGACGTCTTTGATCCCTTACTTGGGTGGATTAGATTTAAGCTTGTAAAGACAGAATCTGATTAAATATTTGCTGGTTGTTTTTATATTTTACTGAAGATCCGCAAGCTTTTTACGTAAAAAAACAATGTGCATCTGGATCGAGGGCCCATTTTTTAAATACTTGCGAAACGAAATAAGACTTCAAGGGAAATTAGTTAAAAATAGTAAAAACATAATGCAATGGGCCTCGAATTTTTTAAACGTGAATTAAAACTGTTATGAATAAATTACTTGGGCCCTCAAAACGCTTTATGTCATACAATTATGAATAACCAACAGTGTAGGACATCTGGTCCAACACAAGAGTTTGCTATCGCTCGTTATTTGTCAAATGCATTAAGTCCGCTTTTGTACTTGTGCATAAAGTTTTAATAAATAAATGCACATATTAAAAAAAATACCGCCAAAAGCTATTAAGGTTACACTAGTCGATCATTCTTCCATACAAACGTAGTCTGGCGATTACTCCACTGTTTGACGATGTATGTTCGAAATAAAAAAAGAATAATGTGACCTTTCATTGCATATATTTATTTGATTCAAAATCAATGGAGAAAAATGTACCGAATCGTTTTAAAAATATAAAAAAAACTTAATTCAAAAAAATCAAAAAACCCGACTGCTTCAAAAGCGAACTAAAAATTCGTAAAAAAGGAAAAAATCATGCTGTGCAGTCGGAGGATAAATATTCGCGGGCTGGCTGACCAAAATCTGGTGTATCCTACGCCTGCACAGCATGTATTTTTTCCTTGTTTACGACTTTTTAGTTCGCTTTTGAAGCTGTCGGGTTTTTTGATTTTTTGAATTAAGTTTTTTTATTTATAACTTTTTAGTTAGTTTTTTTTAGAATTAGATACATTTAAACATATAAGTGTTATATATTTTTGAAATCACCTCTTAAAACCCTTTATTTTGATACCCCACACGATGGGTTTGGAAGAAAAAAAAAATTTGGGCCCCCACAATATGGCACCCAAAATCCGCCATTTTTCTATTGTCCAATTTTAATACATTAATCGAGTGTCATAGGCTACAGCCTATGACACTCGCAGGGTTAAGACGCATCGATTGACGTATGAATCAATTCGATCAAAATCGGCCAACGCGTTTTGTCTCTGGAACGCCATATAGGAATAAACATACATACATACTTACATACATACATACATACATACATACATACTTACATACATACATACTTACATACATACATACATAGACTGGGCGCACGGTTGGTTGAGCGATTGACTGCTGCGCTGCCTGTCGCGGGTTCGATTCCCGCACGGAACAAATATTTGTATGATCTACAGATAGTTGTTCCGGCTCTGGGTGTTGTGTATGAGAGTTTATATGTTTGTAAACGCACCCACGATACAGGAAGAAATTCCTAGTGTGGGGCAACGTTTATTTAAAAAAAAAAAGAAAAGAAAATGTACGGGACGGACGTGATCGTCCAAGACCGACAGGCAATCAGGAGGTTGTAAGGCTCCTGCTTGAACGCGTTGACGCCCCTTGCACCTATTGTTCAGTTGTCATCTGGTAACTATGGACCTTGGAGACACTTGAAGGCTGCCAAGTAGGTTGAGGTGAAAAACGTGATGTCCAGGTTAAATAAAAACTATTTGTTCATGGCCAGAAGCGATGTTCCTTCATGGTCCTCGATGCGCAATGATGCGTGGAAATACTTTAAGTGAAATAAAGGCTACGATATGTTCACGCGCCTGCGCACTATTAAACAGGCAAACTCGACTTTTATTTTTCAAAAAATATATCCTAAGACTCGTAGCTTGAAACTGACAGGAACTACCCTTCCACTGGACCGATTCTGGTGAAACTTGTACTTTTAGATAGGTCTCGAGGAGACCTTCCCTCCGGTCTTTGATCCAGGTCCCTAGCCCCTACCATCAGGAAGTTCTCGTAAGGAGAACGTCAAAGAAAGGGAATTCCCGCCAGTTTGAAGCTTTACAATCGAGTTTCTCCTAAAACTAGACATGTTAGCTCTAGGGTACCAGCAAGGGACTTGGAGCCCTCCTACTGGGCCGTTGACACACATAAGTGTTACAGTTATATTCAAAACCTTCAGGTGTACAGCCGCGAAATGGTGCGAGAAGTTAGCTTATGCCCCTGATCTTGGCACATAAACTCGATTCCTACTCAGACCGCTGGGTGGATTTTCAAGTTACATTCACACCCGGGTAGCCCTCGTGATGGGCTATCCCAAGATAGAAGTCCGGTAGCTACATGTCCAACCCCCGATGAGCTATCGTTTGTTACAAGTTTGTTTACATAGCAAATCCATGTAACCTCGCACCATATCAGGTCGCTTAACTCCTCAACCACCAGAGCTAAGCTCCTTCCGGAAGTGTGGTTGGGTAGCTGGAAAACTAGGCTGTCTGACGGCGGTACCCTGAAGGGTGTACCACCAGCCTTTCCGCAGCTTAAGGTGCCGGGAAGCGGCCGAATACTAAATTTTACGTCGTCTCACAGCTTTAATGTGTCTGTGTGCGTTACATACCCCTATATACTAGCTCCGTGTCATGACTGAGTGTAGGCGCCTGCCTGAGGGTTCACGAAGGTAATGCTTCAGACAGCATATCTATAGCTGACCAGGCACCAAATGTCCCTGGACGCAGTGACCCATCGGCAGACGCATAGAAACGTCCATGCCGGCATACACAGACACATCCTCTCAAGTAAGTGACGCCTATGTACTAGAATTACATAGGCGCTATCTATATAGGAGCCTAGACAGAATTCTAGGTCACCCAGAAGTGCTAAAAGGCTTGTATCGAACTTTCTGAATACTTACTCGAGCAAAAATGTATGCATATCTGCATTTTCAGACTGAAACTGTATTAAGACTGGCCATGTACTGCTATTATGTATAATTTCTCAGTCATGGTATCCAGCTATCTTATCTAGAACACCTAGATGATGTTTCCTAACAAAACAATTACGTGTAAGGAAATAATCTGATTGGTAGGTGAATATAATACCTATAGCACTACTTGATACCCTGCCAATTTTGGGGGGTCTAAAATAAGTAAACAAAATATTTTTATTTCCTTAAAACTATACATTTATCATATATCTAAGGTACCTTATGCATATCTCTAACACATAAGCGCTATATGCGCACTATAAACTATGTAAAAGCCCCTAAAACATGAGTTTAAAGTTATCAAAATTCTACAATAACTGGTTTTAGTATAAATATAAGGTGCCGCCCTCTTACAGGTCATTGTGAACTAAACGCTCGTTGATGATGGTTGTGTTTACGGAGTTAAATACTTGTTTCTTTCCGTAATAACATAGTCAGTATGCATATTAATGCTTCTAATTTATTGTTATTAGACTATATAATTCTATTACATACTGATAGACACATTAAATATAATTTTAGTGTCTCAAAAACATGAGCAAAAATTAGTTACGAGCTTTACTATAAAAGGTTTTTTCACCTACCGACACCGCTTAGTATGCGATGGCGCTCTGGGGTGAGCAGACGTGTGTCTGTCAATACTATTATATTTTACATATGACTACCTATCTAAATGGTGACGTAACGTCGCGAACAGAAAAGATAAACACATTACCCTCTTTCGGCATTCGGGTAAAAATCAAACGGTTTCAGAGGTTTTTCCTTAAGTTTTCCGTATCATTACTTTCCAGAATTTGATCGTTATTAGCGACACTATCGGATCGTGTAATATTCAGCGTGTTCATTTTTGTTTTCAAAATCAATAGGTTCGATTCCTGGCTAAGAATGTTGAGTTTTCAAAAAACCTTTAATACAGTTTTAGTTTTCATCAAAAAGCCCCTAGACTCCTTTCAGGGTTAAAATTTCGATTATGGGCCGTTGATATTTGGCGGGGGAGGGGGAGGGGGGAGGTTTGGCTACCCCACAGTTCCATCCCCACCACTCAGAGCCCTATGGTTGAGGAGATATCCATGGTTAAAGTTTTCAGGTTAGAATAAAAATTCCATAAATGACCATCGATTTAAGGGTCGCGGAGGGGGGAAGGGAAAGGAGGGTAGAGGGGCTACCTCACTGTACCATCCCCACCCCACGGCTTCCCTTGGTTATGGAGATATCCATGGTTAAAGTTTAAGATTAAAATTTAAGCAACAAAGTTGACGGAGCCGTGCTGCGCGGGGCCTCTATTTCTGTCTGCAGTGTCTAAAGTAACCTAACATGAAGGAGCTAATCTCCATCGAACCTAACCTATCCGTGTCGGGGTGCCTAAGTGCCCGAGCTCGCTTCGCTCGCTCTTGGACTAATTCTCATTTTTTTACCTTTTTTTTTTTTACATAAAAAAAAACATAAAATTTCCGAGTCTTGAAAATTTGTAAAAAGTTTATGAGTACTACCAACACAAAAAAAACTGAACTTCCAAATCAACGGCACATAATGGAAATTTTAGTCCCTTTCAGTTTTCAAAGCTTTGCCTCTTAGTTTCGGCATTGGCCCACTTAAATAGCTCAGCCTGTATACCATAATTTTATATATTTTTGACATGTCCGTGACTCACATTAATGTTATTGAAGCCATAGTAAATCAGAACCATAGATCAATACATTCTGCTATATTTTGTTTGTGTACACAATGGGTATGGTTTCCATACTGAAATGCCCAATGACCTTTATGGGGTTGTCAATTGCTTCGGAAATGTAACTATCGACATCACTAATAAAGACAAAAACTCTTTATTTCAACTAGGCCATTAAGTGTCATTTTTGAACGTCAAAATTATAAATTTTAAGTAAATATTAATTGATTCTACCGTCCATTTGGAAAAGTTGCTTGTTATGGAGAAGAACGGACAAGAAACTCCATACTTACTCTTTAAAAAAAAGTGTTTTATATCATTTACATACATAAATTCAAATAAGTGAGGACGATGCACAGCACTACTATACTACTTATAGGTATAAAGTATTACAAGCACTTACAGGTAAATTCCTTCACGTGATAAATAGGAACATGGTTCTCACATACTTACCAATATTGCTAACATAGATACATTATATGATTCAACAACAACGGAACAGTGTGCGAGTTCTTAAACAAAAAGAGACAAAAACAATAAAAATAAAGTTTTACTATGATTATATAATTATTATTAATTTTATAATTATGAATATAATAAAAATTAACCAGTTTGATTTTGTCTACACTAACGATTGTCCTATGGCGCAGGACTAGCATGTTTCCAAGCATTCTTATCTTGAATATAATCATCTAATTTGTAATATGCTTGTTTACAAAGTGTGCTTTTCACAAGAGTTTTAAATTTACTTTCATTTAGTTTTATTATCTCACAAGGTATTTAGTTATAGAATTTAACACAGTACCCCATGAAAGATGTGTACTTAAGCTAATCTATAAGATGGTTGATCTAACTTATCTTTATTTCTGGTATTACAATTGTGTCTATCACTGACTTTACTAAAGAGATGTATATTTTTCCTTACATACATAATATTTTCATAAATGAATTAGCAAGAAACTGTCATAACATAAATCTTTTAAAATGGATATAATAACACTTAGTCTAGAGCGGTATTTACTCGCTGTTTTTAACCCCCGCCGGAAAAAAGAGGGGTGTTATAAGTTTCACGTGTTTTGCTGTGTATCTGTGTGTCTGTGTATCTGTGTATCTGTGTGTCTGTGGCATCATAGCGCCTAAACGGATGAACCGATTTTAATTTAGTTTTTTTATTTGAAAGGTGATTTTGTCAAGAGTGTTCTTAGCTATGTTTGAATAAAATCGGTTCAGCCGTTCAAAAGTTATGGGCGTTTTACTGTTTTAATCGGGTGTTTTCGCAAGATAAATGTGTCGGGGGTTTTTTAAATTTTGAAATTTTACTTGTTTATATCAGCAAACAATGCAGTACATTCGATTAGTCACAATCTTTCATTAATAGACCTAACGTGGCTAAAAAGATTATTTCCATAATACTTTCGTACTTAATAAATTATAATCCGAAGATTATAATCTAATTAGTTGGTAATACTTAGGTACTTACTAATTATTTTTGGTGAATGTTTATCTGTAAAAAAAAAATATGGACACTTTTTCATAATATGTGGGCCAAGCAAAAAGGGTCCAATAGTGGGGTATTGAGTTAAGACTAGATAGATCTAGAATAGTCAATTGATAATAAGCATTAAAAACTTTTTACAAAAAATAAACCGACTTCCAAAAAAAACAAAGTTATTTTTGCAATTTTTTACCGACTGTTCAAAAAAGAGGAGGTTCTATGTTCCACTTTAAGTTTGTTTTTTTTTGTTCACCGTTATTGGACCGATTTTGTAAATTATTTTTTCTTTGAAAAAGTATGTTTAATAATTGGTCCCATTTTAAATTGGTGAAGATATACAACAGAACTCTTCATTAAATTACGGCAAATCTCTCGGGATTGCTGCAATCGCATGTCTGTTTATGTTTTATACCATTTCATAACATAATATCACGCCAGTACGCTCTTAAGGGGTACGCAGATCTCTCATTTCACCGGTTATGTTCAAGTTTCATGATATTCGGGTTATCTTTTCTGGCGTTACGTACCTAACGTTACTAAACAACTTGCCTATTAGGAAGGCACAACTAAAAAGTGAAAATAAAAATAAAGTTATTTTTCACTTTGTAGTTTTGTTTGGAAGTCGGTAGTATTTTTTTGTTTGTTTTTTTTTTTTTTTCTTTTGGTCCACCAAGTTTTTTAACAAAGTACTTATGGGATTGACAAAATTCCTATAAATAACTCAGTTCAAACATTCGTGCTGTTTGTCTTTAAGAATGTTTGGTTGTATGTTCCACATCTTGAAAACTGACGAACCGATTTTGATAAAACTTGTGTTGTTCCTTATGTTGAGAGATACCTAATCCAATAAAAGAAGAATTATCACGGTCCGATTAGTAGTAACCGAGATATGCGTGGACAAACTTACAAACTTATTACATACTGATGAAATTTGGCACACGTGTTACATATTGAGTAACATATATGAATATTGTGCAATACTAATAATATTACATACATACTCTTAAATTTGATAATTTTTATTTTATAGATGAATTGACAACCTCCTTTTTTTAGAAGTCAGCAAAAAATATTCTAGAACTGGCACATTTTTTTTTAGACATTTGAAGTTGAAACTGCACTTGTTTTTGTATGAGGGTAAATTTACAAAACTGCGTATATTTTGGAAACTAAAAATATTTTACTTATCGTGTTATCTATAGGCTTGCGCTTGACCACTATCTCACCTGATGGTAAGCGATGATGTGGTCGACGGTGAAGCACGCTTGCCTAGAAATAACCTATTTTAAAATTAAATATTATTTTATTTCTCCATATTTTTTTTACAATTTGAACAATATTCACTCTTGACTTAAAGACCCCAGATTGTAGCCATCGCGAAACACAGACTCCGGCAGGGAATTCCACTCCTTAGCTGTAGGCATAATAAAAGTATCCCCAAAACGTTTTGTGCGTATGGGCGGGCTGTCCACCATGTACCGATGACGCATCGCCGTAAGTCTGGTAGTCCGATGATGAAACGGGCTGGAAATTTAATCATGCATTTCCACCGCACACTCTCCGAAATAACCGATAAAAACCGACAAGCTGTCAACTCGGCGACGATGTTCAAGGCCTTGGAGCTTTGACTTGATCAGTGCCTAATTGCCGATGAGTCTCTTGGCCGCTAGTGCATCAAGCTGGTATTTGGCAGATCCGTCCCAGAGATGAGTGCAGTACTCCATGCATGATCAAACTTGCGCTTGATACAAGTTAAGCAGCCGTTCGCGTGCGAGCCTTTGCCTCAATGTATGGCCCAAAATTTTGAGGTTGTAGGGGGTAATCTCTGGATCTACTGAACCGATTAAGATGCTATTTGGCATGGAGATAGTTAGAGACCCTGGGAAGGATATAGGATAGTTTGAAATCCCTTGGGTGACAAACACTTTAAACGCAGGCGAAGCCGCCGTCAGAAGCTAGTATATTCTAAAGGGATTCGATGAGTCATCATCATCAGCTACTTAACGCTCCCACTGCTGGGACACCAGCCTTAATCCACCACGCGGGCCCAGAGTGGGTTGGTGAATGTCACATGTCTTCGAATTTGGTTCTAGGACATGCCGGTTTCCTCAAGATGTTTTCTAGTAATGCGCCTGCCTGGATTCGAACCCATGACCTACGACACGATGACACGACGACGGAGTCAGGGCCATGACCAGTGGGCCTTCACTGCTCTAAAGGTGAGTAGTGCGCTGGACTTACACATTCTAAATTCCTCTCTGAATTCAGGGTCGGAATTCATAGTATTAATTAAGAAAGCCCGGAAATGCACACAATTTCATTATGCCCCACACACATTCTGATTTTTAGGGTTCCGTACCCAAAGGGTAAAAACGGAACCCTATTACTGAGACTCCTGCCTGTCTGTCACCAGGCGGTATCTCATGAACCGTGATAGCTAGACAGTTGAAATTTTCACAGATTTTCACGACTCGCACTTAGCCGGATTTTTCAGATTATGATTTACTCAAATCGATCTGTAAGAATGACACTGACGAGCGTTCTGAATTCCGGATCTTAATATTTAAGATTATGAATTTTCCCTTGTATACGGGACACTTCCACTGAGGATTATCACGACAGGAAAAAAAGTTATAGCGTTGTTGGAAATACATCTAATATTAATTCCAAATTGGGAAACATTAAGTGAAAACGAAAGAAAAATAAAAAGTTATTTATAGCTAAAAATAGTGCGATGAGAATTAATTCCTTCATATATCCAAGACGTTTGCCTGCCTTTTTAGGGTTCCGTAGCCAAATGGCAAAAAACGGAACCCTTATAGATTCGTCATGTCTGTCTGTCCGTCCGTATGTCACAGGCACTTTTTTCCGAAACTATAAGAACTACGCTGTTGAAACTTGGTAAGTAGATGTATTCTGTGAACCGCATTAAGATTTTCACACAAAAATAAAAAAATAAAAAATTTTGGGGGTTCCCATACTTGAAACTGAAACTAAAAATATTTTTTTTATCAAACCCACACGTGTGGGGTGGAGTATTTATGAATAGGTCTTCAAAAATGATATTGAGGTTTCTAATATAATTTTTTTTAAACTGAATAGTTTGCGCGAGAGACACTTCTAAAGTGGTAAAATGTGTGTGTCCCCCTGTAACTTCTAAAATAAGAGAATGATAAAACTAAAAAAAATATATGATGTACATTACCATGTAAACTTCCACCGAAAATTGGTTTGAACGAGATCTAGTAAGTAGTTTTTTTTTAATACGTCATAAATCGTAAACCGCAATTTACCAAGTATCCGACCCTTCGTGCGCGAGTCCGACTCGCACTTGGCCGGTTTTTTTCAGATTATGATTTACTCAAATCGATCTGTAAGAATGACACTGAGGAGCGTTCTGAATTCCGGATCTTAATATTCACATTTTTCATTCCATTGAGGATTATCACGACAGGAAAAAAAAAAATCTAATATTAATTCCAAATTGGGAAAACGAAAGAAAAATAAAAAAGTCATTTATAGCTAAAAATAGTGCGATGAGAATTAATTCCTCCCATATATCCAAGACGTTTCCCTGAGCCGAGAAACACGAGACTACTGATATATCTGATTTTTTAAGATATGTGTGAGGCAGCTTGCCGGAATTCAGATTATGAATTCCGACTCTGAATTCAGAGAGGAATTCAGAAAGTGTGAGGCCAGCCTAGGTGTTCCAATGACTGACTAATACATAAGTAGCATAAAAACAGATAGTACTTAATTAATATAATCGCAGAAAGATAATTATCATTAAACATAAATTAATTACTATTACTGATGACTAATTGTCACAAACAGCCTTTATCCTGATATTAAGATAGGCTTAGATTTGGATTTAAAATATTATTGTGGTGAAATATTTTTAACCGACTTTCCAAAAAAGAGGAGGTTATCAATTCGACTGTATTTTTTTTTTATTTATGTTTGTTACCTCAGAACTTTTTACTGGGTGGACGGATTTTGATGATTTTTTTTTAATTTGAAAGCTGGTGCTTGTCATGTGGTCCCATTTAAATTTCATGGAGATATCCATCGGAACTCTTTAATAAATGACTGCAAATCACTCAGGATAGCTGCAATCGCATGTCTGTTTATTGTTTTTTACCATTACATAACATAACATCACACTAGTACGCTCTAAAGAGGGTACGCAGGTGTTGTTTGGGCGCACGGTTGGCGCAGTGGTTGAGCGATTGACTGCTGTGCTGCGTGTCGCGGGTTCGATTCCCGCACGGAACAAATATTTGTATGACCTACAGATAGTTGTTCCGGCTCTGGGTGTTGTGTATGTGAGTTTATATGTTTGTAAACGCACCCACGATACAGGAAGAAATTCCTAGTGTGGGGCAACGTTTTTTAAAAAAAAAAAACCTATAGAACTGGTCCATTATGTACCACAACTAAAAAGTGAAAAATAAAAAAAAACTTTTTACAAAAAATTCAACCGACTTACAAATAAAAACACTACAAAAAACGAAGAAACTAAAACAGGAACACCGACTTCCGAAATTTAATTTATTTTTCACTTTGTAGTGTTTTTATTTGGAAGTCGGTTGTATTTTTTGTAAAAAGTTTTTTTTTTATGTGTTTTCCTCGGAACTTTTTACTAGGTGAACCGCTTTTAATAATTCTTTTTATTTGAAAGTTGGTATTTGTCATGTGGTCCCATTTAAATTTCATCAAGATCTGATGAGGAACTTCGGAGATATACAACAGAACTCTTCAATAAATGACGGCAAATCTCTCGGGATTGGTGCAATCGAATGTCTGTTTATTGTTTACACCATTTCATAACATACCATCACGCCAGTTTGCTCTAAACGGGTACACAGATGTGTACAGTTCTCCTTGGTACACTCTGTTATTATCTATTCTGACATCACTGTGGGCATTACGTATAGGTACCTTACTATAGAACTTGTCCATTATGTACCACTAAAAAGTGAAAAATAAAAACCTGCAGAGCGGCTCACACCACTGTCTGTGGGAAAATGGGTTTTCGGGCCGATCCGTATCTGGACAAGCCATTTTCCAGGCGTCCTCTGCGTCTGTCAAGCACGGCATTTCCGAGTCAATCAGGGAAAGAGATAAAAAAAATCTGTTTAGCTTTTCAGTGCCGTGGACAGAAGACAGGAACGCTGGTAAGCTTACACTAGAAATTTTGTGGACGTCGAGGCCACCACGAAAATAAATTGGTAGGGTGGCTTGCAGCCACGCTAGGTCGTCCAAGGCCACATTAGAAATGGATGTTAATGCGTTGCGAATAATTTGGTCAATTTTGTTCAAAAGTTGTGGTTTCTTCCAAAGAGGAGAAGAACGAAGAAAATACATAAAATTTGGACCGAAACAGAAATATCTGATAAGGGTGAATGCCGAATGTAAATTATTTTTTTAAAGTCTATCCGAAATATCATTAAAATGTTTGATTTTGTCTTCGATGAAACATGAAAAACTTTCTTCCAAAATAGGTGAACCTAGGAGGTGAAGGGAGCGGCGGGTTCGCGGTGAGTGCTAACGCGTGCCCGTGTTCCGCCATAAGCGGCACAGGAGGACACCGTGGAGTTTTAGTGGGTTAGAGTCCCACATAACTGCACTATCTCCCCGTGGTAGTGCAGTATGCATGATCATTTCTCCAAGATAAAAAAAAATAAGGAGCTGCAGGGAGCTTTTTTCTAATATTTTGATTTGCGGGGCTATTGCATTAAATTTATTTATTTTATTTTGTATATCTACTAGCGACCTGCCTCGGCTCCATCCGTGACAAATTATATACAAAAACCTGCCTTGATTCTCACTCTTTCTATTGGTAAAAACCGCATGAAAATCCGTTCAGTAGTTGTTGAGTTTATCGCGTAAAAACGCGGTGAGGGACTTTATTTTATAATACGCAGTGATAAAATACATAAATATATAAATAAATAAAACAAAAAAAATCATTTCAAAGTGATATTTAGAGAATGCCTACCTAACCCGTAATGTCAGCCATTTTGCATTTTGAAATTAGCACAGATTAAAAAGATTATCAATCTAAAAATTAGTTGCAATGACTTTCAATAAATAGTTTATCTTAATCCTGATTATTTTGAGGACATAAATGGGTTTGTTTTTTTAGTATCTGAGTGTAAAACTGCAAGAATGGTTTCCCTGACGGTAGCTGTTTTGGTCCTAAGTGCGGCGTTGGCGTCGGGTAAGTGTGTCTCTCATAAAATCTTAAAAAGGCGTTATCATTGTTTTTAACCGACTTACCAAAAAGGAGGAGGTTCTATGTCCGACTACTTGTAGGTTTTTTTTTTTTATGTATGTTCACCGATATCTGCGTCAATTGTGGACCGATTTTGAAAATTCTTTTTTGTTTGAAAGAGTATGTTTCGAAATTGGTCCCATTTTAATTTGGTGAAGATCTGATGAAGAACTTCGGAGATATACAACAGAACTCTTCAATAAATAACGGCAAATCATTCGGGATTGCTGCAATCGCATGTCTTTTTATTGTTTATACCATTTCATAACATAACATCACGCCAGTAAGCTCTAAAGGGGTACGCAGATCTCATATTTCACCGGTTATGTTCAAGTTTCAAGTTATTCGGGTAATCTATTCCTTACTAAACAACTTGCCTATTTTAGGTAGGTACAACTAAAAAGAAAAATAAAAAACTTTTTTGCAAAAAAATAATACCGACTTCCAAATAAAAACTACAAAGTGATAAAACCTTTTTAGCAAAAAAATACTACCGACTTCCAAATGAAAAACTACAAAGTGAAAAATAGCTTATTTTTTTAAGTCGGTGTCTTTCGTTGGTACCATGTTTTTGGGATATGGACACCGACTTAAAAGAACTTAGAAAGAAAGTTTTGGCTACGTCAACAAAACGCTGCTTCATATTTTTATGCATAGGGTTGTTTCCTGGGTAGAAAAATGATAATTATATTTAGTCCGTCAGTGAGATTATCAAATAATATTGGACATGTATTTTTTACTATAAGAATTCAATAAAAATGTACAAAGTTAAAGGGCATCAAAGTTCAGGAGTGGGGCTTGTGACGTCACTAAAGCAGTACAAAGTTTACTAGCGGCGTGACGTCACACGATATTTGAACGCATTATATCTTCGTCACTTTATGTTTACGTGTCAAAAGAAAAACCGGCTAAGTGCGAGTCGGACTCGCGCACGAAGGGTTCCGTACTTGGTAAATTGCTGTTTACGATTTATGACGTGATAAAAAAAAACTACTTACTAGATCTGGTTCAAACCAATTTTCGGTGGAAGTTTACATGGTAATGTACAAAATACATTTTTTTTAGTCTTATCATTCTCTTATTTTACAAGTTACAGGGGGGGGGGGGGGACACATTTTACCACTTTGGTAGTGTCTCTCGCGCAAACTACTCAGTTTAGAAAAAAATTATATTCGACACCTCAATATCATTTTTGAAGACCTATCCATAGATACCCTAAACGTATGGGTTTATTGAAAAAAAGTAATTTGTTTCAGTTTCAAGTATGGCACCCCCAAAATTTATTGTTTTTTTTTCTATTTTTGTGTGAAAATCTTAATGCGGTTCACAGAATACATCAACTTACCAAATATCAACAGCATAGTTGTTATAGTTTCGGCAAAAAGTGGCTGTGACATACGGACGGACAGACAGACATACATGACGAATCTATAAGGGTTTCGTTTTTTACCATATGGCTACGGAACCCTAAAAATACGTGTCCAATAATTTTTATTAATCTACCTTACGGACAAATACAAATTTTCACTAAACTACCTTATTAAACTTTTGAAGAAAGCTATCCGAAGGGGATGCCGGGGGTTTGTGAGCGAGTGAATAAAACTTGAACTTGACCTATCCGATTCGACGTATTCCGAGTTCTCTATTGTATCATACATTCTCGTAACGAATGTTCAAGTCACCAACACATAGGGCTTCTTACCGACTTCAAAAAAAAGGAGACAATCAATTCGAGACGTATATATTTAATATTGTTGTAATTCAACAATATGTTACTCTGTATGGGCTCCTAAATACGTGTACCAAATTTTATAAGTGTATGTATGTATGTCCACGCATTTCTCCGAAACTACTTTTCGGATCGTAATTATTCTCGTAAGGATTAGGTATCTCTCAACTTAGGGAACCGTGCAAATTTCATCAAAATCAAGATGTGGAATATACAGCCGAACTCCTAAGCGACAAACAGCACGAATGTGTAAATTAAGTTATTATGGGTATTTTGTCAATCCCTTAGGAGCATTTTTTCAATTTTAAGTGATAGGGTACTAAAACTAAAAAGAGAGAAATGTAAAATTTTCACAATAAAACAACTTTTTACAAAAATTACAACAACTCATTCTTGTTTACGTTTCTTCGTTTTTTGACACCGACTTCCTATATTGAAGTTATTTTCCACTTTGTAGTGTTTTTATTTGGAAGTCGGTTGTATTTTTTGTAACAAGTTATTTTTTATTTTCACTTTTTAGTTGTGTTAAATAATGGACCAGTTATATAGGCTTGGTACAAATAATGTCCAAAGTGAAGCCAGAATAGATTAACCCAATAACATGAAACTTAAACAAAACCGGTGGAATAAGAGTATACCAAGGTGGACTGTTTACACCTGCGTACCCCTTTAGAGCGTACTAGTGTGATGATATGTGATGAAATGGTGTAAACAATACACAGAAATGCGATTGCAGCTATTCTATGTGATACATACATACATACATAAACTCACGCCTTTTTCCCATGGGGGTAGGCATAAACTACAGAACGCCACCTGCTACGATCCTTACTTACTTCTTTTGCTTCACACACATTCATACATCTAGTAATACACACACGCTGGTTATGGGTACTGCGCACTTGGCCTTTCTGTAGAAAGGCCAAGTGCGCAGTGCGAAAGACAAATTACCTATAAGGGTCTATGTATGTCTTTCTAGGGCGTCCTCTCCCGGCGTTTCCACTTACGTCTGCCTTGTAAATACATTTCGTTAGTCGCCCTTCATTCATCCTCTCCACATGGCAAAACCATCTTAACATACTCTTTTAAATTTTAGTCACTACATCTTCTTTTAAACCACAACGTTGTCTTATTACCTCATTCCTCAATTTATCATTTAAAGTTACACCACACATACTCCGCAAGGAGCGTATTTCTACTGCATTAATCCTATTTTTACGTCTTTTGTGCCATATCCAACCTTCACTTCCATACATAAGTGTAGGCACCAGCACGCTGTTGTGAACGGCGAGTCGAGCTTCCGGAGACATCGACTTGCTGGTCACAACTGCACGTATAGCACCGTTCACTTTATTTCCTGCATTCACTCTCCTTTCCACATCCACTTCAATCTTTCCATCCCTTGTGAACATACTTCCAAGATATACAAACTCGTTCACTTGCTTCACACTCTTAACATTTATCCTAAGTGATTTGGCGTCATTTATTGAAGAGTTGTGATGTATATATACTCACAGGATTACTTTTTTCTTCAGCCTACCCTGCAAACGACCCTGTCATCGGGAAGTTCTCCGAGGGACTTCGATACGACTACCTCGAAGATGATGCTGGTAACGCTCACCTGGTCGACAACTGGCTGAAGATTAGTGACTATGACAGGCTCGCAAGATACAACCCTGATCAGTCCAATAGATACCATCTTTTCACTAGGTAAGTGACCACAATATACCCTTGCCACAGATAATATAATACTAGCATAAAGATGCCTCATCCCATACAAAAAAACCGTGCCGACGTAAGTAGCGTTTTTCATCTGATTAATCTTGTTATTTTTGTGAGTATATCAATCACGTTCGATCCCGTTTCAGGGCAATAGATGGTGTTAACAGCGCCTTGCAAGTAAAAGGGTTTACTAGGTTCGTGAATATTTTTTTCTTTAAATACAGTGAAGGTTCGTTTTATAGTATTTTTTTGCACGTTTTTACAGTTTTTTTTGCACCAAAATGTGTCAAAATGCGAATTTTAATAATCGAGTTTAATGCCTCAGAAATTTAAAAATGCGCCATCTATGGCATCAATTTTAAATGATCCGTTCAAATAATCTTTGAAATGTGAATGAAGAGCCCAATATTCCACAATTTTGTACTTAGGAGAGTTGATTAAACAAAAACATACAATGTTTATGTTCAATTCCAGATAATGTTAATTTTAGACACGATACTGTTGAATTGTGTGTACATGTCGCGCCATCTAGTGAGATTTATTTGAACCAAATTTTCTTTCTTAGCAATGAGACCCCGTGCCCTTGCTTACTCGTGACTGGGTTGTGAAGGCCAGATAGTCGCTCTAAATAAAAACTAGCGGAGGCCTCGCTGTTTCACCCGCGTAGTTCCTTTTCCCGTGGGAATACAGAGATAAAAAGTAGTCTATGTCACCCGAGGATAGTGCAGCTGCCTAACTGTGAAAGAATTTTTGAAATCCGTCCTGTAGTTTTTAAGTTTATTCGTTTCATACAAAAAAAAAACAAATATTTCCTCTTTATAATATTAAATACAGATACTGATATTTTGCACCACTGCATTGTATCAGGCTAGACTGGAAGTCGACCACAAAAGAGTAAGGAAGAAGCAGGCAGAAGATGACATTAACAATATTATGTGAAGGAATTTCGCATTGGCAAAAAAAAACTGAATCAAAATCGGTTCATCCGTTTTGGAGCCATGATCCCACAGAAAGATACACAAACATTCTTCAAACTTATAAAACCCCTCTTGTTCCATCGGGGATAAAAAAGAGGAACTACCATACAAGGTTTCACCCCATATTATAAAAATAGAGAGGTATAAATTTTCAAAAATCTATTGTAGCAATAGAGGTGGTGTAAAAAGCCTGATGTATCTCCTTCTGGGGTGAAAGGAAGGTTATTATATAGTAAAATTTTACAGATCTTACCGCTACCAAAAAGGGGGTTATGGGATAGTATCAAATTCACACGCGTTTAGGCTGTGCCTTATCTGTCAATTTAGCTGATTTTTTTTTCCAGGTCTAACCCTTCAATCAGCCAGCCCCTGGTCCTCAACAACGCTGGCACCGTCACCAACTCCAACTTCAACAGAAACCGCCGCACCGTGGTCCTCATGCACGGGTTCGCAGGGTCCATTACTTCCTCATTCAACACTGTCTTGTTGCCAGGTAAGACCTTAGCTTTTGCAGCAAGACTTTGTTTCCTGATAGCAACAACCTAGGGGTCATCGATCAAACCGAATTAACTCTCAGGTATAATATTAGGTAAACAGGTCACAAGCAACTGAAGGAACACGGGTGGGTTGTAGTCAGTAAAAGTTTGACACGCCCTCCCGCTTCACCCAGAGCGGGAGAAGTTATTATTGGATGTTATCCAAAACCAAAAAAATAAAAAGAAGGTATGCAGGTTCAATCCTCATTAAAAAGGGAAGAAAAATCTCATAGAAAAAGAACAAGAAATACAAACAAACAAGATATTTTCCGCCTCATTTAAGTGTCAATGCTGCCAGAAGATTGGTTTGCCCAAACTTCTGGAACATCAGCAGCCTGACACATCATTTTTGCATTAATATTTTTTTGCCGAAATATTGATCTGCAACATCATCATTTCAGCCGAAGGACATCCACTGCTGAACATAGGCCTCCCCCAAGTGTCGCCACCGCCACTTTCACCAGGTCATCGGTCCACCTAGTCACATCTCACTAGGACTATCCTAGTGACATGTAGTTTCAAATCTCTGCCTTACATATATTGAACCTTGGAGAAGGATAGAGGACACTATATATCGCAGGAATACGATCCCTTGTGATAATTTATAAAAGATGCACGTCTGCTTACCCGTTCAGGGAACACAGAACTGATGATATGTTGAGAGCAATTGGTGGACCAGTGGTAACCGCCACGAAATTCAAGTTGTTGGTATTTTGCTCAAACCCTATGAAGCAAAAATTCGAAAGCATGTGATATCCACCAACCCACAACGGGCCCACGTAGTAGATTTGCGATCCTTTCCATCCCATAGAGGGGAGGCCTGCACGCACAACGGACCAAATGGAAGTCCTAGTACGGGAAAACGGGTCCATCTATCCTATCCTATTTTATGTGTTAGTGACTCGTGACATCTTTTAGTCTATACCAATATTATAAAGATGAAAGATTTTTTTGTTTCTTTGTACCGAGTAGACTCCGAAACTACTGCACCGATTTTAAAAATTCTTTCACCTATGGAAAGCTACATTATTCCCAAATAACATAAGCTATAATTTAGACGGGAGCGAAGCCGCGGGGGTCAGCTAGTTACTTATAATTCCATGTATGTAATTTAATTTCAGCGTTCCTGGCTGCTGGTGATTTCAATGTGATCATCCTGGATTGGAGTGCTGGATCCAGCTGGGGACCCCGCGCTACTCAAGCTGGTATGTTACAACACCTTAAAATTATATCAAGTTAAATCAAGTAAAATAATGTCGTTGGCCCTTACATTGAGGCAAAGCTGGCTGCCAAAAAGTTGGGGATCCTTGTGATGGTGAGACGGTACTACGGAGTTACCGCGGCCCTGGCACAAGCAACTGAAGGAACACGGGTGGGTTTTAGTCAGTAAAAGTCTGACACGCCCTCCTGCTTCACCCAGAGCGGGAGACATCATTGGATGATTTCCCACACAAAAAAAAAAAACTCCTTATACCTTGCATTTGAGACCAGAATTCCTTACACAACAAATCATGTTTTCAAATTATGTAACTAATTATATGTAGTTTATGGTACAAGTCAGATCAATGACTTTTAGTTTTTCTTTTATGGCGGAGAATTTAACTTTTTTTATCACTTCGTTACTTAATACTTTGCAGGTCAAGCCGCAGGTCGTTTCCTCAACTGGCTGAACAACTTAACCGGTGCCAACCCGAACAACTACCACATCTGTGGCTTCAGTGTGGGAGGTCACGGCGCTGGTCATATGGCCAGAACTGTCAACGGGAACGTTGGATACGTTACTAGTAAGTTTTATATTATTTTTAAATAGCCGTATTGGTATAATATGGTCTTTTCGTTCCTAAGTCTTTCATTCTTCAAAAGACCATCTCAGACACAGGCCTTCATACAATTAGGTGCCAGAGATTTACCTAAAGCGCACCCGAGACGGTCAAGCCGTTTGATTCAAACACGTACATTCTGGAAGACAACACTATTCATTTATTCTTTTGAGTAAGCCCACACCATCGTTGACTCTGTCTCTGTCACCTCTGACCTAGACTAGGGTCAAGAGCTCCGGTTCACGGTCGCCACTCCAGAATCTTTCTCCCCTATCGGCCATCCGTTCTGCGAGCAATGTGACCTGCCCACTGCCACTTAAGTTTTGCAATTCTTCGGGCTACCTCGGTAACCATGGTTCTCTTGCCGATGTTTACATTCTTGATTCGATCACGCAAGGAAACATGGCCCGAGCATAGCCCTTGCATTGCCTTTTGGGTGATTGTAAGCTGTCTGATCAGACCCATTGTCGTGACCCACGACCACATCTCAGAGCCGTAGGTCATCACTGCCAAAGTGCCAACACACACTGGTTATCTCTGTTAAAGCTAATTTACAGAATCTTACTGGCTATTATTGTCCTAATTTTGCAATATTATCTTCCAGGCCTGGACCCAGCAGACCGTTGGGACAACAACCTGCTCTTCAGACCAAACGACGGAGCCTACACCGAGGTCATCCACACCAATGGTGGAGACAGTGGCTGGCTAAACCCTCTAGGAAATGTTGACTTCTATCCCAATGGGGGTAGGAACATGCCTGGATGTGCTACTTCTCTGTGCCACCACAACAGGTCGGTATCACAAGACCCGTATTAAACAACGTGATTTTTGTAAGACCGTCTAAAAAAAAACCAATCTGTAGGCACTATTTTTTACAAAGTCGTAGTCTCGAGTCAAAGAAGTCTCGTCTTTCCTATTTTTCTCTACGGAGCCGAGACGTGGGCATTGAGGCTGAAGGAAAGAAGGAAAATCGATGCACTGAAGATGTGGTGCTGGAGACGTCTGCTGCGGATACCGTGGACTGCTTACCGCACCAAAACATCGATCATAACTTCACATCAAAGAGAGATGGTCGTCTTCTGTTCAAATACGAATACTAAAGTTCTTTGGGCATATAACTCGCAATGAAGACTCAGTGGAGCATCTTGTAATCCAAGGCAGAATGGATAGCTCTCCGACCAGATAGGCAGATCTTATTAAAAACATCACCAATGCTATAATGACCGACTTTTCCCACATTACGTCCAATAGATCCGAATGGAGACGCATGGCAAGAGCCATCATGCATGAGGATCCACCTATGACCACGACCACAATGCCAAGTGTGCCTGACTAAGAAGAAGAAGATTTTGTGAAAAAACTCAGCTCTCTGATAACTAGCTTTGATAAGATAGGATCCTATGTTGTAGGATATTTTAAGCGCAGGACTACTCTCAAACGGTGAACGAAAACCTTGAGAGAGTGATGTGAACCAAAAAATTAAAGACACGTGGAAAATTCTCTAAGAAGAGGTCTGTGTGTAGTACGTACCAGTAGCAAGGCTTCTATTATTTTTAAGTGCAGGGCATGACAAATTGACAGTTACAAATGGTGTAAATTCGTTCAACACATCACAATACTTAAAAAAAAAAGTTATTTAAAAAAGTCCGACAGAACGTTTCCAGTTCACATTTTTAGTTCGCAGTCGGGTTCAATATTCCGATTAAGAATGTATTGTTTTGTTACGGTAGGTGGCGCATAGTGCATACGACCTCGGTAAAGAACAATGGCAGCTGCCCATACATAGTTTTAGCTGAGATTAAATTCCTACGTCATTAAATAAATAATATCTCGTTTAACTCAGGGTGATGTTCTGAATTAGTTTGTGCTAGAATTTTTGTTCGAGAATGATGAGAATAATAGATATTCAGTCATAAACTTTTGTAGGTTATGTCAGAGTAACTATTATTGATGTGTTTAATAGGTAATATTATTCAATTTCGTGGCAGTAAAAGGGGAATATCGAATTAGTATTTCCCTTACGTAGTTATTTCAGCATGAAATGTATAATATACTCTTTGAAAAGAGATATTTATTTAAACTAAGCGACTTTGACGTGTATCAAAAGGTCGTCGTCAACATCCAACCTAATTTTTTTTAGACTTGTATACTAGTCTTTTTGCCAATCATTAATTGTAAGTAATTTATTTATTTTTACTACACTACAATATTCTTACCTACCAGAAAGGAACATCTACACTTCACATGTACACACACTAAATAAACTGTATTGTTAACTCATTTACTGCAATAAATACAATAATGATATTATTACTTAATATAGTTACTACTTGTCACTTAGCAGATAAAATATATAATGACAACACTAAGCTGAAGAAATTAACTAAAAAGTCAAATAACTTTTAATTTAAGTATTATGATTTTTTGTTATCCGTTTTGAACAGGCCCAAATTATCCCTTAAAAAACGTGGACAATTAATAGAATGTCTTTCGTACATAACTCACTTTTAGACGCTCAAATTTAAGTCAGCTAAGATTTCGCCATTGTTCTTTACGGGAATATTTTCTTGTTTCATTCTTAGAGCGTGATTTTTCAGTAGTCGGCTTTTAGTTTTTGAACTTATTTTTCATGTTTCCTTTCTTCAGGGCTTATAACTACATGGCCGAATCTCTAAGGACCGGTGGCTTCACCGGGAGACGTTGTGAGAACCTCAACAACGCTTTGAACGGCAACTGCAATGCTGGCGGTACCCTCAGGATGGGAGGACCAAACCCTAAGACTGGGTAAGTGGCATCAACATCTAGACATGTCTGCTGTGCCTGCCTGTATTTTAAGAGAATCTAGAAGTCTAGACAAAGTAAGATTATTTTTACCGACTTAAAAAAAAAGAGGTTATCAATTCGATACGTATGAATGTAATATTGTTGGAACTGCACAATATTCACTTATGTAACTCTGTGTGGGCTTCTAAACACGTGTGAAAAATTTCATAAGTGTATTATGTTTTTATGTATGTATGTTTTTCCACGCATTTCGCCGAAACTACTTATCGGATTGGTAGTTATTATTTTTTTGTTGGTTTGAATATCTCTTAACTTAGGCAAAAGTACCAGTTTCATCAAAATCGGTCAAGTAGTTTTCAAGATATGGGGTATACACATAAACTCCTTAGCGAAAAACAGCACGAATGTGTAAACTGGGGCCCAAAATATTAAAAAAACTAATCTATAGTGTTTCCGTTTTTTGCCATTTGGCTAAAACGGAGCTCAGAAACATAGCAAAAAGCATTGATGTATTAAAAAGAGGGAGATACGGGACTGCTTACAGCGCTTGGTCCTACTAATCTAAGTGAATGCCCGCAGCGGGCACTCAGTCGCGCACGGCACATGGTTGATCCCACAGCTCAATAATTTCAGTTTATTTTATGTTTTTTTGCAATAAATACGCATCAAAATGACATCTTTTGTAGCTAAACAATGTTTAAATAATACCAAAAAGAAAATAAGTCACACGGGATCACTTACCACTCGTAAGTAAAGTCAAAAATGTTAATTTGTTGAAAATGACAATAATATTTAATGTTTGTTTCGCCATATTTGTGAGAGCAAGATAGATATTACAAAAATGTGTGAAAGACACGATACGCACATATTGCAATGTCATTTCATTCATATAGCATTCGAACAACATTCGGCGGCCAACGCGATTTCGCTTGCACTACAGCGCCGTCTCCTATCTCTGTCCTTGTCTATCGGTAAATGTAGGTTTGGGACTGGTGATACAACTAAACACAGATGTGTGAGTTTCGGTGCATGTAGTCGTGCGCCGAGCCCAGGTTTTCTGATCGCGAAGTTAGCGCGTAACGTATCTTCCTCTTTTTAATAGATCAATGGCAAAAGGCTTTTTCACAACAGTCTGAGAAAAATATGTAGATAAAATTTGAAAAACTTTTCAACGAGTAGAAACTCTGTTGTTTTATTTTATTGTTTCCCATTCCAGAAACTCTGGACTTTACCACTTGGTAACAAACAACAGACAACCTTTCTCCAGGGGATAAACAAAGAAAACATTACCTTCCTTTGCATCGCGCAGTCGGGTAACACATAAATTCACTTGCCTAGTCAGTAATGAATTACTAAATTAATAATAATTATTTCAAAACTGTTGTGTTATTGCCAGGATATTCATATTATTGACAGACAAAGACGGAAATATGTTTTGATAAATAACAGAGGTTTTAAAAATTACCAAGTACTTATCCTACTTGTGAAAGTTGGGTATCAATAGGGTAGTTGTCAAAAAAATATTTATCTAGTCCGTCAGATAATCTAAACATATTGGACTCGTATTTTCCTTTTGTCACGTAATCAAAAAAGTACGACGATATAATGCGTTGAAATGTCGTATTTTTGCAATATTTGTAAGTATGTGAGAACCATGTTCCTATTTCTCAAATTAAATAATTTACCTGTTTAATACTTTATACCTGTACGTAGTATAGTGTGTAGAGCTATTCTGGGTGCATCGCCCTCACATATATGAATTTATTAATGTCTGTACTTATGTAAATATTGTAAATCACTTTTTTTTTTTAAAGAGTGAGTATGGAGTTTCTTGTGCGTTCTTCTCCGTAACAAGCTACTTTCCGAATGCACGGTAGAATCAATTTTAATTACTTGTAAATTGTTATTTATTTGACGTTCAAAAGTGCCGTTTATTGGCCTATTTGAATAAATATATTTGACTTTGACTATATGACGTCACGGTATGCTATACTTTATACTGACAAAGTGACGTCAAAAGCCCCCACTGCTGAGTAAAAATACGGCTCTAATATTATTTAATAATCTCACTGACCGACCAAACAGATTTATATTTTTTTACAAAGAAAACATCCTTATTGTTTAGTGAAGCCCTGATTGAATTAGACCAATAAAGAATTAGTACTGGCATTCAATCCGGTTGGATGGCTTTGCCAAATTGAAGTCTTTGCTAGATTGAAAAGCTAGCCTCCGCTCAATCAATTAAAATTGCCACTTAAATTAGCAATATGTATAAATTCTTTCCTAACTATAGTTACTACATAGAATTATTTTAAGTGTTTCTAACCAATGATATACTAGTAAACAGATACGTTATACACTCACAAAACAACCGAAAAAAGTGTTCCGCGCAGCAGCGGCAGCACACATACACACTTTTCATTCATCTGACATTTCACTACAAGTCGAAAGGGATGGCTTGATAAAGCCAACAAGAAAAAAAGAGACAGCTAGTGTTTGTCACTTGCGTGTGAATGTAAAAAAACATCATTCTGACCACCAATGATTTTTTCTTTTTCTAACCTCCAAATATCAGAATATTAGGAAAAAAATTGAAATAAATTCGTAAATTGAGGTGTATTGCGTACTTACATATTGGTATGAGATCCCTTCTGTTTTATGTACTTTGGTATCATAATTGGTACACTTTCTAAATACACACGATGGCATTTTTTCATTATTTTTTTGTGTTTCAACAAAGCGTATCGCTCTTCGCCATGTGTGTCATAAAATAAAGACTATATGACCCAATTAGGACGTATTCGAGTCTTCACAATGCACGCATAAAATATCTGTTTAGTAGAATATCTTCGTTTCTAACTAATTTAAGTTAAATATACATATTTAACTCCTTTTGTCATAAAAATAAAATGTTCCTTTTTATTTCAGAAACTCCGGCCTTTACCATTTGATTACCAACCCCATCTGGCCTTTCTCTCGAGGATAAACTATTCAATAATTCAAGGTGCACTATTTCATCGCCATATTTATAAAATAAATTATTTTGTTTTCAAAACTAACTGTGTATATATTTATTACGTCACCCCCCACACACTGTTTTTCTCATGTTTTGTGCTTTATACATTGAAACACAAGTAAAATTTTACAATTTAAAAAACCCCCGACACATTTATCTTGCGAAAACACCCCGATTCAAACAGTAAAATGCCCATAACTTTTGAACGGCTGAACCGATGTTATTCAAACATAGCTAAGAACACTCTCGACAAAATTACCTTTCAAACAAAAAAAACTAAATCGAAATCGGTTCATCCGTTTATAATGCCACAGACAGACAGACAGACACACAGATACACAGCAACACACGTGAAACTTATAACACCCCTCTTTTTCCGGCGGGGGTTAAAAATCAACCTTACCTAAGCAATAGTTGGAGAGTTCGAGATATCTTCTAAAAATAAACAATGTTAAGTTTATAAATGCCTGAGCGAGGCTACGGAGAGCTTCCTGGAGAAGACCTGCAATGGTTGGCCAGATTATGACATCAAACCTTTGGATCCTTTGATCATCTCTGAGTTGAAAATCGTGGTCGACCAAGACATGGGACCTTTGAATTCAAGAACATCACTGGATTGAAGAAGCGTTTTGAGAGCAGTGGTGGCCCAGTGGCATCGGCCGCTACTTTCAAGTTGTAGGTCGTGGGTTCGAGCCCAGGCAGGAACCACTGCTCCGCTGCTTTCCACTTTGTGGAAATTATTTCTTCACCACTGCTCTCAAAACATCGTGAGGAAACCGGCATGTCCTAGAACCAAGAATTCGAAGACATGTGACATCCACCAACCCGCACTGGGCCCGCGTGGTGGATTACGGCCCATTCCCTCTCACAGAGAGGAGGCTTGTGTCCCAGCAGTGGGAACATGAGAAGGCTGATGATGTGATGATGTGAAGTTTATAAATAAATTAAATTAAAAATTTGACTGCAAAAGGCTGTATTTGACGAGGCAATCACAAAAGACGAGAAGTCACGCGACATCATATCGCCTGACTAGCGCAAAATACAACCTACCCTCGGCTACAGTTGATCGTAGCCTTGATCTTCACCCAATTATCATCATCATCTGCTTAGCGATTTTTCTAGTTTTTTAGGAACGGCTTCTGGTCTAACCGAAAGCAGCAAAACTTTTTTACAAAAAAATTTAACCGACTTCCGAATAAGTAGTGTTTTTATTTGGAAGTCGGTTATTTTTTGTTAAAACGTTAACGTTTACGTGGTTCCGTACCCAAAGGGTAAAAACGGGACCCTATTACTGAGACTCCGCGGTCCGTCTGTCTGTCTGTCTGTCTGTCTGTCACCAGGCTGTATCTCATGAACCGTGATAGCTAGACAGTTGAAATTTTCACAGATGATGTATTTCTGTTGCCGCTATAACAACAAATACTAAAAACAGAATAAAATAAATATTTAAGTGGGGCTCCCATACAATAAACGTGATTTTTTTTCCGTTTTTTGCGATAATGGTACGGATCCCTTCGTGCGCGAGTCCGACTCGCACTTGGCCAGTTTTTTTTTTCACTTTTCACTTCCAAACTTCCTATACTTCCAATTAAAAACTTCCATTTCGGAAGTCGGTGTTCCTGTTTTCGTTTCTTTGTTTTTTGACACCGATTGCCGAAATCGAAGTTATTTTTCGCTTTGTAGTGTTTTTATTTGGAAGTCGGTTGTACTTTTTTGTATTTTTTTTTTATTCTTCACTCTTTTGTTGTGGTATATAATTAACAAGTTCTATAGTTAGGTAGATACCTAACTATAAAGCCCAAAGTGATGGCAGAATAGATTATTCCAATAACATGAAACTTGAACATAACTGGTGGAATGAGAGTATACCAGGGTGAACTATACACATCTGCGTGCCCCTTTGGAGCGTACCAGCGTAATGTTATGTTATGAAATGGTGAAAACAATAAACAGAAATGCATCAGTGCCGAGAAATTTGCGTCATAATGAGAAGAACCAGCTTTCAAATAAAAAAGAATTATCAAAATAGGTTCACCAGGTAAAAAGTTCAGAGGTAACACACAAAAAAAATAGTCCTCTTTTTTAACCGACTTCAAAAACTGTGTTTTTATTTCATATAATTGTATTTTAAAATGTATTTTATTTTTTATGTTTTATTCAATCGAACTGTATGGATTAAGTTATCCATAATAAATGAATATTAATTTGAAAATAAAAATCTTTTTTGCAAAAAAAATACTACCGACTTCCAAATGAAAAACTACAAAGTGAAATATAACTTAACTTTTGGAAGTCGGTGTCTTTCGTAGGAACCATTTTTTTGCGATATGGACACCGACTTCCAAAAGTTAAGTTATTTTTCACTTTGTAGTTTTTCATTTGGAAGTCGGTAGTATTTTTTTGCAAAAAAGATTTTTATTTTTCTCTTTTTAGTTTTACCTACCTAATAGCAAGTTGTTTATTAAGGTCCCTATAAGTCCAGAATAGATTAACCGAATAACATGAAACTTGAACATAACCGGTGATATGAGAGATCTGCGTACCCCTTTAGAGCGTACTGGCGTGATGTTATGTTATGAAATGGTATAAACAACAAACAGACATGCGATTGCAGCAATCCCGAGAGTTTTGCGTTATTTATTGAAGAGTTCTGTTGTGTATCTCCGAAGTTCTTCATCAGACCTTCACCAAATTAAAATGGGACCAATTTCGAACAAAAAAAGAATTTTCAAAATCGGTCCACAATTGACGGAGATATCGGTGAACATACATAAAAAAAAAAAAAAAAAAAACATACAAGAAGTCGAACATAGAACCTCCTCCTTTTTGGTAAGTCGGTTAAAAAAGGAGGAGGTTCTCAATTCGTCGGTTTTTTTTTAAATGTATGTTCCCCGATTACTCAAAGACGCCTGGACCTTTTGTTTGAAATGGTCCAGTTAGTCCCATAGTCATCAAGTCATGATCTGATGATGGGATCTTGGAGATGTTCGCGACGATACGTCACCTTTAGATAGGTTGTCATATGTAAAATATAAATAGTATTGACAGACACACGTCTGCTCACCCCAGAGCGCCATCGCATACTAAGCGATGTCGGTAGGTGAAAAAACCTTTTATAGTAAAGCTCGTAACTAATTTTTGCTCATGTTTTTGAGACACTAAAATTATATTTTATGTGTCTATCAGTAGGTAATAGAATTATATAGTCTAATAACAATAAATTAGAAGCTTTAATATGCATACTGATTGTGTTATTACGGAAAGAAACAAGTATTTAACTCCGTAAAAAACAACCGTCCTCAACGAGCGTTTAGTTCACAATGACCTGTAAGAGGGCGGCACCTTATATTTATACTAAAACCAGTTTTTGTAGAATTTTGATAACTTTAAACTCATGTTTTGGGGGCTTTTACATAGTTTATAGTGTGAATATAGCGCTTATGTGTTAGAATTATACATAAGGTACCTTAGTTATATGATAAATGTATAGGTTTAAGGAAATAAAAATATTTTGTTTACTTATTTTAGACCCCCCGTTTTGAGCAGGGTATCAGGTGGTGCTATAGGTATTCTATTCACCAACCAATCAGATTGCTTCCTTACACATAATTGTTTTGTTAGGAAACACCACCTAGGTGTTCTAGATAGGATGGCTGGATACCATGACTGAGAAATTATACATAATAGCAGTACATGGCCAGTCATAGTGCATTTTCACTCTAAAAAGGGAAATATACATACATTTTACTCAAGTAAGTGTTTGGAAAATTCGATACAAGCCATTTAGCGCTTCTAGGTGACCTAGAATTTTGTCTAGGCCCTATAAATAGATAGCACCTGTGTAATTCTAGTACATAGACATCACTTGCTTGAAGTGATGTGTCTGTGTATGCCGGCATGGACGTTTCTATGCGTCTGCCGACGGGTCACTACGTCCAGGGACACTTGGTGCCTGGTCAGTTATAGATATGCTGTCTGAAGCATTACCTTCGTGGACCCACAGGCGGGCGTCTAGACTCAGTCATGACACAAAACTAGTATATAGGTGTATATAACGCACACAGACACATTAAAGCTGTGAGACGACGTAAAATTTAGTATTCGGCCGCTTCCCGGCACCTTAAGCTGCGGAAAGGCTGGTGGTACACCCATCAGGGTACCGCCGTCAGACAGCCTAGTTTTCCAGCTACCCAACCACACTTCCGGAAGGAGCTTAGCTCTGGTGGTTGAGGAGTTAAGCGACCTGATATGGTGCGAGGTTACATGGATTTGCTATGTAAACAAACTTGTAACAAACGATAACTCATCGGGGGTTGGACATGTAGCTACCGGACTTCTACCTTGGGATAGCCCATCACGAGGGCTACCCGGGTGTGAATGTAACTTGAAAATCCACCCAGCAGTCTGAGTAGGAATCGAGTTTATGTGCCAAGATCAGGGGCATAAGCTAACTTCTCGCACCATTTCGCGGCTGTACGCCTGAATGTTTTGAATATAACTGTAACACTTATGTGTGTCAACGGCCCAGTAGGAGGGCTCCAAGTCCCTCGCTGGTACCCTAGAGCTAACATGTCTAGTTTTAGGAGAAACTCGATTGTAAAGCTTCAAACTGGCGGGAATTCCCTTTCTTCGACATTCTCCTTACGAGAACTCCCTGATGGTAGGGGCTAGGGACCTGGATCAAAGACCGGAGGGAAGGTCTCCTCGAGACCTATCCAAAAGTACAAGTTTCACCAGAATCGGTCCAGTGGAAGGGTAGTTCCTGTCAGTTTCAAGCTACGAGTCTTAGCGTATATTTTTTGAAAAATAAAAGTTTTTGCGGTCGGAATGTTGTGGTCCTCGTCGCAGTCGAGTTCGCCTCTTTAATAGTGCGCAGGCGCGTGAACATTTCGTAGCCATTATTTCACTTAAAGTATTTCCACGCATCATTGCGCTTCGAGGACCATGAAGGAACATCGCTTCTGGCCATGAACAAATAGTTTTATTTAACCTGGACATCACGTTTTTCACCTCAACCTACTTGGCAGCCTTCAAGTGTCTCCAAGGTCCATAGTTACCAGATGACAACTGAACAATAGGTGCAAGGGGCGTCAACGCGTTCAAGCAGGAGCCTTACAACCTCCTGATTGCCTGTCGGTCTTGGACGATCACGTCTGTCCCGTACATTTGCTGGTCCTTCGAGCCGGATATTGGTAACCTACGGACCATTTGCTGGTCCTGTCGAGCCGTATATTGGTAACCTACGGACCATTTGCTGGTCCTTCGTACCGGATTCTTTGGTAAAATACCAGACCTGCGGACGCTGTGAAAATATAGGCCAACGAAGAGCCTTGTTCCCGAGAACAAAGAAAACTGATGTCCCGGACGCTGTGAAAATATAGGCCAAGGAAGAGCCTTGTTCCCGAGAACAAAGAAAACTGATGTCCCATTCCTGTGAAAAAAGAAACCTGATGCCCTGGGGACACGAACGCTGCCTTGAGAACAAACAAGCCTGATGTAAAGTGACCTTATATACTGAGGTTACATTCCTGTTTCTTGGGTAATGTCAAAACGTATCGTTCCTGTGAAAACTAGTACCTGAGAACAAAGAAAACTGACGCTCACGCCTGTGAACATTCGTGAGAACAAAGAAAACTGATGCTCAAATATCTCAGGGTACCCTCAATATAAATCTGGTAAGATTACACACCACACAAATGTGCCAACTGGGGTACTAAGCGTTGCGTTCGTGAGAAAAGTTCCAGGGAAATAAGAATACTGACGTTCCATCTCGTAAACCTTACAAGTGCCAGGGTTAAGATCATGTTTCTTTAACAGTCAAAAACATAGCGTACACTCTGGGACGATAGAAACCCGTTTCCTGGGTGAGATAACCCAGTTACTGGTCAGCAACCGTATTACTGGGTGATTAGCGTCGTCAAAAGGCGCAACGTACTATCGTCTCATAGTAGAAACTTCCAGAGCGACTACAGTCGTGAAGAGTGCACGAGTGGATTAGGCCCACGCGTGGACTACCTGGAAGACAACCATTTTGCTGGGACACAGCAGCCATTCCTGAGCTATTCCTGTGGTTCTACCGGCTTCCTGAGAAGCTAACCGTTCCCGTGTGATTACCGTCGCGAAAAGACGGTTTTTTGAGCTGTTTCTGTTGTGTAACCTGCTTACTGAGAATTCACAGTAATCGAAGATTACACAGAAACTGTATCCTGAAGGAATATAGCATAGCCTGAAGAGTTATCGCTAGGAAACTCATAATCGGAGTTTTCAAACAGCGTGTTGGGAGCTCGTTTAGGAGATAGAACGAACATACGACGTTCATAGAATTCCTGAAGGGTTACGGCTGAAGGATTATCGCTGAAGCGTTATCCAAGAAGAGGCTTACACACAGAAGCATATTGAATAGTCGTGTGGGCGACTTGTTCTATAAAATAGAACGAAAAAATAGTTGCTGAAATTTCCTGAAGCGTTATAGCTGAAGGCTTATTTTCGACTTAGAATTTGTTTAAAAACAAATAGTCGTTATCGAGATAGAAGCTCTCGATCGAAGTCTGGAGTTTCAAACCTGGATATCTGGAGTCTGAAGTGACTACTAACGTCAAGAGTTGGACCAACAGTTCAGTGATTGGTACCAGACCGGCTGCTCATCCTTGGAGGCTGCTGGACAAGTTGACACTTAGACAACAGTAAGTACAGTGAAAACATATGCTCATGTGCTTACCCATTTTGTGTTGAAAGTCTTATAGTGAACTTGTTTACGTATCAACATTGAAGTTTGAAGCTGATTTGGAACTTATAGTTTTGAAGACTGACTAGCGACTTATAGTTTGAAGAATAACCTGGAGTTAAGAGGGTCGGATATAACCCGGAGTTTAAACTAACCCGGAGTTTGGAGATACTTTTCGAAGTTTGAAAAAGGAAGCGAACCCTCTTCAAGCCGACGACTGAAATCGGACTTAACCCAGAGTTACCACTTAGCAGTTTTTAAGAAAAAATTAAGTTTGGACATAGCCGTTTTGAAGCTCGAAAATAGATGTCAACCAGTTCGTGTTGAAGTCTAGAGTTGGACTCAGCCGATTCAAACTGACATATTGAAGAAGTCTAGAATTGGACTCAGCCGTTTCGAGCCAACGTTTTGAAGACAAGTTGAAGATTGGACTTGTACTTGGCGTATTCAAACTGAAACTTTGAACCAATCAGGATGCCGACTACCAGATCCCAGGACAAGAGGCCTGAATCATGGACAGTCCCCATTGAGCGTCCAGGTGCGGGCGTACAACATCAGCTGCCCCCACGCTCACCGTCCACTACTGAAGGGACAGAAAAGTCCATACCAGTCAGAAGCCCACCAACGTCACAGATAGGTGACAACACGCCCACACATGAGGAGGAGGAACCACAGGAACCAAGCACACGCAGGAAGGCATCGAAATCAGAAGATTCTTCAGAAAAAACACTGAAGCCTTCTGGTAGAAAACAAAGGATCCGGGATAAGACCTTTGTTCAAGGAGAAGTAATGGCTACCCGGGGTGACGCCCGTATCGAACATACTGGACCGCCGTCAACTAGCAAGTCGACCCGGTCACGTAAGAAAATTTCAAGAGCTCGTGAAGACTTATTGAAAATAAAGTTGGAACTCGCTAAGTTAGCACTTCAAAAAGCAGAAGAAGAAGCTTCTGAGGATGAATATATGGATGACAGAAATTCTAATGAAGAGTATGTCCGTTCGTGGCTCGAAGAGGCGCCAGAGCCCACACCGTTGAGGGAGAATGACGTCGCCAAAGGGGACAATGACGATTGGACCCCGGCTGCGGCCGTCGACGCTATAGCGGACTCCCGGAAACATATCGACCATATAGAACATCCACAAGTGAAGTCTAACATCGAACCACCTAGGACAGAGCCGTCCAACGTGGAGCCGCCAAGGCAAATAGAAGCGAAAGAGTCACTCCGTCCTTTTCTAACGGAGCTGACATCCGCTATAGCGTCGCTAGCCGACAGAAAAATCGAACCATGGACGCCTAACCGATCGGCGTCGCAGGTTATCATGACTCTGCCGAATTTCGGTGGAGCTCATACAGAATGGCTATCTTTTCGAGCCATTTACGAGGCAACTCATGCCTACTTCAGCGACATAGAAAACACGGCAAGACTCAGAAGGAGCTTGCGTGGTCGCGCACTGGAGACAGTGAGCTCAGGCCTCATCGGGAACGCAAAGCCGGATGAGATCATGAGAGAATTGGAACTACAGTTTGGACGTCCTGACTCAATAGCTCAGGCCGAAACAGACCGACTTAGAGGGCTACCAAAATGCAGCGAGTCGCCCAAGGACATCTGCACCTTTGCAAGTCGAGTCAGAAGCGGAGTTGTCACTCTGCGAGCTCTCAAGAAGGGGCACTATCTGCTCAATGCCGAGCTGGTGCGCCAGCTAACTGAGAAGCTACCCAATTCTCTGCGTGTACAATGGTACAGAACGTACACGGAAAAGTACCAGTCGCTGCCGGATCTGTCACTCTTCAGCGACTTCATAACCGAGCAAGCTCACTTCTGCAGTGCATTCGCCCCGCCTGAGAACATCAAGGAAACGGATTCTCTAGCGGGAAAACGCGTCATACAACGGACGCATACAGCTACCGACAAGCCGGTAAACAAATGTCGAATTTGCGACAAAAGTGGTCACTACGCGTCTGACTGCCAAAGGTTCAGAGACGCAGCAAGTGACAAAAGATGGGAGCTAGCCAAGAATTACAACTTGTGCTATCGCTGCCTAAGACAACGTCGTGCTGGACACACTTGCAACAAGAAGCAGTGTGATCATAAGGGGTGTACAGCCACGCACCATCGACTTCTTCATAGGGGTAAGAAGCCTCAAACAGACAGGACAAGGAAGCCTGCTGTTCCAGAAGAGAAGAAGGAGTCTCAGGAGACGGTGGCCAGTTCGCGAACTGAATCGAGTCAAGCTTTCCTGAAGATGATACCGGTCCGGGTAATAGGACCGGCGGGAGAGGCAGACACATACGCACTCCTTGACGACGGATCCACCGTTTCGCTGATCGACGAAGCAATCGCTCAGCGAGTGGGAGCAGTGGGCCCAATCGACCCTCTGAAGATCGGTGCTATTGGAAACACCATGATCGACACTCCCTTATCGAGACGTATAACCGTCACTCTCACAAGTCGTATGAGAGATAGGGTGCCCTTCAAGGCGCGCACCATTTCGAAGCTCAACCTGTCACCACAGGCAGTCAGTCAAGAAGACGTAGCCCGCTGTAGGCACCTTCGAGACTTGACGTCGCAGCTTACGTATCCTGCTGGAGTGCCAAAGATACTCGTCGGCCAAGACAACTGGCATTTGTTGTTGGCCACTGAAGTCCGCAGAGGACCTAGAAGCCAACCCATCGCGTCGAAAACCATGATGGGCTGGACATTGCACGGCGCGCACACCAGAACACTGGGCCAGCAGGTGCACTATGTCAACGGGTGTCAGTCCGTTGACGCAAGGCAAGATGCGGAACTGAACGAGCAGCTCCGTGAATTCTTCGCTATCGAGTCGTTGGCTATCAATCCACGACAACCAGCTTCTGACCCCCAGAAGAGGGCAGAAGATATACTGAACCGTCACACAAGACAGTTAGGAAATGGGCACATAGAAACCGCTATGTTATGGCGGGACGAGAAAATAGAGATGCCCGATAGTTACGAGACAGCACTCAAAAGGCTAGTCTCCATAGAGAAGAAGCTGGATAAAAACCCCGCTCTTCGTGTGAAATACACACAACAGATGGACTCCCTGATGGAAAAGGGATATGCTGAGAAGGCTCCCAAGTCAAGCACGCCAGGAAAAACCTGGTACCTGCCTCATTTCGATGTCTTCAACCCCATGAAGCCAGAGAAAATTCGAATAGTACATGATGCCGCCGCAAAATCGAGAGGAAAGTCACTCAACGACTTCCTGCTAACTGGACCAGACTTGCTGCAGTCGCTGCCCGGCGTCATGATGAGATTTCGTAGACACTGCGTGGCCATCTCCGGATACATAGCCGAGATGTTCATGCAAGTAAAAGTACGAAGTGAAGACCGAGACTCACTTCGCTACCTATGGAGAGGCAACAGAAGAGATGGAGCCCCAGAAGAATATCGTATGACGTCCATCATTTTCGGCGCGGCAAGCTCGCCGTGCACCGCTATCTTTGCGAAAAATTGGAACGCAAGAAAGCACATCGAACAGCATCCAGTAGCAGTGAAAGCTATAGTAGAGAGCCATTATATGGACGATTATCTGGACAGCTATAAAACAGTCGAAGAAGCGACAGAAGTCGCGACAATGGTGAAGAAAATACACCAACAGGCGAAGTTTGACCTAACAAAATGGGTATCAAACAGTAAGCGCCTGATAGAAAATATCGATCCGTCACAAACCTGCACTGAGGTTGTGAACATCGGAGATACAGTAGGCGCAGAGAAAATACTCGGCCTGATTTGGAGACCTAGTGAAGATACGCTAGGTTTCAACCTAACGCTTGCAAGACTGCCGCCAGGAATTTTAGAAAAGGAGGCCCCTACAAAAAGAGAGGCTCTCAAAATTGTTATGTCGTTATACGACCCCCTAGGACTAGCCTCGCCTGTTACGATTCGAGCTAAACAAATATTGCAAGAAGCTTGGAGGCGAGGCGTCGATTGGGACCAGCTATTAGAGGCTGACCTGGCATCTCAGTGGAGAAGTTGGATCGAAAACCTGCGGCAGCTCAAGGGCATCAGCATACCAAGATGTTATCCTGGTTATAGTGATGCCACAGAAATACAAATACATGTATTTACCGACGCAAGCGAGTTGGCATATGCAGCAGCTGTGTATTGGCGAGCCACCACAGCAGTAGGCACACAGAAGGTGAGCCTAGTCATGGCCAAGGCGAGAGTAGCTCCATTAAAGCTACAATCGATACCGCGCCTCGAGCTGCAGGCAGCGGTGATGGGAACCCGTCTGGCTGCAGCTGTGAAACGTGAACACGACAACAATCCATCGTCGGTCACGTATTGGACAGACAGCAAAACAGTCTTGTCGTGGATAAGAAAAGGAGCACGAACCTATAAAGCCTTCGTAGCTCATCGCATAGCTGCCATAGAAGAAGGTAGCAAAGTGGAGGATTGGCGATGGATATCCACGAAGTTGAACATCGCCGATATAGCGACTCGTGACGTGCCGCCGAGGTTTGACTCACAACACGAGTGGTTCTGTGGCCCAAGTTTTTTGTATGAAGACCCTTCTTCATGGCCATCAGAAAAACCTCCAATCACAGAAGAGACAGGAGAGGAAAGAACGCTCACTGTCACAGAAAAAGAAAAATCTGTTTTGGAGAAAATAACAGACAGACATACATACACTTCGAAGCTCATAGAAGCTATACCTAATCCCGTCAACTTTTCGAGATGGGAGCGGCTATTACGTGCGACTGCTACCGTCCTACGTTTTATACATCTCTGTAAACAAAGGACAGAGAAAACGTTCTACAAAAGAACCCGGAAAAACGCTGAGGAGGACACGGACTGGCGAAAGAAAAAGAAGACAGCGACTGCAGCAACCAAGCCGTCATACATAGCGCCAGAAGTCCGAAAGCAGTACATAGATGCGAGCTTTCTTCAAAAAGCCGAGAAAATACTCGTACAAGTTGCACAGCAGCAATCGTTCGCTCAAGAAATAGCTAGATTGCATGCACATGAAATAGTGGACAAAAATAGTCCGCTACACGCGCTGCAAATAGAAGTAGTAGATGGCCTACTACGTATTAGAAGCCGTATAGCCGCCACTGACGAGGTCACAGAAGATGTAAGGCGACCGCCAATATTACATGGCGACCATCATATAACCCAGCTCTATATAGACTGGACACACCGCAGCTTACTACATAGTGGGACTGAACTCACAATAAATGAGGTACGGCAGCATTATTGGGTCGTAAGGATGCGTCCCACCACCAAGAAAGTACTGGCACAATGTCTTCAGTGCCGTATTCGTAAGGCACAAGCACCTGTGCCAGCGACCGGCGACCACCCACGAACGCGCCTGGCTCATCACCAAAGGCCGTTCACGTACACCGGGCTAGACTACTTCGGCCCGCTATCTGTCACCGTGGGTCGCCAGCATCACAAGAGATATGTAGCACTGTTTACATGCCTCACCACAAGAGCTGTCCACCTCGAGATCGCCGCCAGCCTCAGCGCAGACAGCGCAATATTAGCGCTGCGCCGTTTCGCCGCCCGCAGAGGATGTCCAACTGAGATCCACTCAGACAACGGCACCAACATGCACGGTGCCGATCGAGAGCTACGAGAGGCCTTCCGAGAGGAGGCCAGTCGCCGAGGCATCACTTGGCGCTTCATCACCCCATCAGCGCCCTTTATGGGAGGTGCATGGGAGCGTCTAGTTCGCTGCGTAAAAAACGCATTGTATACCGTACTCACAGAGAAACACCCACACGAAGAGGTGTTGTCCACACTGATTTGTGAGGCAGAGTACACGGTAAATAGCCGCCCGCTGACACATGTATCAGTCGACGGCGATGACGACGAGTCTATCACGCCGAACCACTTCCTACTTGGTGGGTCGGCTAGACTCCCAAACCCCGGCGTGTTCACCGAGCAAGACATCGACCACAAAAAGATGTGGCGTCGGTCACAAATCCTGGCCGACATGTTCTGGCGCCGGTGGGTGCGAGAATACCTGCCGGAGCTCCAAAACCGGCGGGAGCCCCACAGCCGCGGGCCTGGCCTGCTGGTGGGCGACCCCGTCCTTATCGCGGACGGGCAGCTGCCTCGCAACACGTGGCCGCGAGGCCGCATCGAGGCCATATACCCTGGCCCTGATGGAGAAGTCCGGACCGCTGAGGTGCGCACCACTGGCGGCACTCTAAAGCGTCCGGTGAAGAAGCTCATTCCTTTGCCAAAATGAGTGCAGCAGAGTTCCAGCGGCGAGAGCTGAGCGACGTGTCGCAGAGCGTCGAGGTCACGAGCGCTGCCGACGTGCGCCGCTCACAATGCTGATGCAGCGCCGCGCCAACGTAGCATCGAGTCGACGCGACACTGCACGGCGGGAGAGATGTTCGCGACGATACGTCACCTTTAGATAGGTTGTCATATGTAAAATATAAATAGTATTGACAGACACACGTCTGCTCACCCCAGAGCGCCATCGCATACTAAGCGATGTCGGTAGGTGAAAAAACCTTTTATAGTAAAGCTCGTAACTAATTTTTGCTCATGTTTTTGAGACACTAAAATTATATTTTATGTGTCTATCAGTAGGTAATAGAATTATATAGTCTAATAACAATAAATTAGAAGCTTTAATATGCATACTGATTGTGTTATTACGGAAAGAAACAAGTATTTAACTCCGTAAAAAACAACCGTCCTCAACGAGCGTTTAGTTCACAATGACCTGTAAGAGGGCGGCACCTTATATTTATACTAAAACCAGTTTTTGTAGAATTTTGATAACTTTAAACTCATGTTTTGGGGGCTTTTACATAGTTTATAGTGTGAATATAGCGCTTATGTGTTAGAATTATACATAAGGTACCTTAGTTATATGATAAATGTATAGGTTTAAGGAAATAAAAATATTTTGTTTACTTATTTTAGACCCCCCGTTTTGAGCAGGGTATCAGGTGGTGCTATAGGTATTCTATTCACCAACCAATCAGATTGCTTCCTTACACATAATTGTTTTGTTAGGAAACACCACCTAGGTGTTCTAGATAGGATGGCTGGATACCATGACTGAGAAATTATACATAATAGCAGTACATGGCCAGTCATAGTGCATTTTCACTCTAAAAAGGGAAATATACATACATTTTACTCAAGTAAGTGTTTGGAAAATTCGATACAAGCCATTTAGCGCTTCTAGGTGACCTAGAATTTTGTCTAGGCCCTATAAATAGATAGCACCTGTGTAATTCTAGTACATAGACATCACTTGCTTGAAGTGATGTGTCTGTGTATGCCGGCATGGACGTTTCTATGCGTCTGCCGACGGGTCACTACGTCCAGGGACACTTGGTGCCTGGTCAGTTATAGATATGCTGTCTGAAGCATTACCTTCGTGGACCCACAGGCGGGCGTCTAGACTCAGTCATGACACAAAACTAGTATATAGGTGTATATAACGCACACAGACACATTAAAGCTGTGAGACGACGTAAAATTTAGTATTCGGCCGCTTCCCGGCACCTTAAGCTGCGGAAAGGCTGGTGGTACACCCATCAGGGTACCGCCGTCAGACAGCCTAGTTTTCCAGCTACCCAACCACACTTCCGGAAGGAGCTTAGCTCTGGTGGTTGAGGAGTTAAGCGACCTGATATGGTGCGAGGTTACATGGATTTGCTATGTAAACAAACTTGTAACAAACGATAACTCATCGGGGGTTGGACATGTAGCTACCGGACTTCTACCTTGGGATAGCCCATCACGAGGGCTACCCGGGTGTGAATGTAACTTGAAAATCCACCCAGCAGTCTGAGTAGGAATCGAGTTTATGTGCCAAGATCAGGGGCATAAGCTAACTTCTCGCACCATTTCGCGGCTGTACGCCTGAATGTTTTGAATATAACTGTAACACTTATGTGTGTCAACGGCCCAGTAGGAGGGCTCCAAGTCCCTCGCTGGTACCCTAGAGCTAACATGTCTAGTTTTAGGAGAAACTCGATTGTAAAGCTTCAAACTGGCGGGAATTCCCTTTCTTCGACATTCTCCTTACGAGAACTCCCTGATGGTAGGGGCTAGGGACCTGGATTAAAGACCGGAGGGAAGGTCTCCTCGAGACCTATCCAAAAGTACAAGTTTCACCAGAATCGGTCCAGTGGAAGGGTAGTTCCTGTCAGTTTCAAGCTACGAGTCTTAGCGTATATTTTTTGAAAAATAAAAGTTTTTGCGGTCGGAATGTTGTGGTCCTCGTCGCAGTCGAGTTCGCCTCTTTAATAGTGCGCAGGCGCGTGAACATTTCGTAGCCATTATTTCACTTAAAGTATTTCCACGCATCATTGCGCTTCGAGGACCATGAAGGAACATCGCTTCTGGCCATGAACAAATAGTTTTATTTAACCTGGACATCACGTTTTTCACCTCAACCTACTTGGCAGCCTTCAAGTGTCTCCAAGGTCCATAGTTACCAGATGACAACTGAACAATAGGTGCAAGGGGCGTCAACGCGTTCAAGCAGGAGCCTTACAACCTCCTGATTGCCTGTCGGTCTTGGACGATCACGTCCGTCCCGTACAGGAGAAATCGAGGGAACTCCTCAAATATTATAGGCATATAGCGATTTTGGTATTTTTATCAACAATGCAATCATTTGCACTCAGAAAGTATCATTCGGTGAAGTGGAACTGGTGAAGAAGACCACAGATGGCCAATGGAACTCCTTAATGCTAAGTATGTCATGGCTATAACATATCTCGAATAATTAAGCGACTATGATGAAGCAAATACTTATAAATAAATAGTACTGATGAAAATGGTACCATCCAACTGATCTGATGATGAAGCCGGAAGGTAGGCACTGGAACTCCGAAATAAAACAATGTATCCTAGTCGTGTTTGGGCTTATTGGAATCGTCATGAGCTATACTTTGGCTATATGTATATGATTTTATGGCAATTGGAGGTACCTATCAAAACTAAAAAGAGATAAATAAATAAATATATGTCATATATATAAGTAATATATATGAAATAATATGTAATAATAAATAAATAAATATATGTCATATATATGTCGAAACACAGGGGAGGAGCTCGTGGCTACAAAATAACAGCCGCACTGGTCGATCATCAAGGTTAAGCAACGCTTGCCGAGGTCGGTCCGTAGATGGGGTACCATTTCAACATACCGAGTTTCCGCCGTGCCTCGGAAAGTACGTTAAGCCGTTGGTCGCGGCTGTCATTTGAAGATCTTTGACAGTCGTTACGGGTAATCAGAAGCTTGAGATCTGACACCAGTCTTGCCAAAGGGTATCGTGTTATCCAGTTACTGGGTTGTGGAGGTCAGATAGGCAGTCGCTCCATGTAAAACACTAGTACTCAGCTAAATCCGGTAAGACTGGAAGCCGACCCCAACAACAATTGGGAAAAGACTAGGCAGATGATGATGTCGAAACTCAGAAAAAAATAGGTACCAAAGACACCGACTTCGGAAAAGATAGTTATTTTTCGCTTTGCAGTTTTTTTTGGAAGTCGGTTTGTTTTTTTGTTAAAAAGTTTTTTGAAGTCCGTTTAATACAACAGTATTTTACAGGAAGCAGCTGCTAGTCTGATTGTCAACCTTTACTAATAGGAAAAACATTCGTATTGATGTTATTCGGTAACATTCGATATCAATCACACCTTCTTTAGTCAAATTCCTATGGATTGCAAAGCAATTTGATTGAATCAATAATAAATACTTTATCAAGGCTAGTGTATTGATAGCCACTGAATATTAAAAAAAGGGTAAATAAAAACAAAAAACCCGACTGCAAAGAAGTAAACAAGAAGAAAATCATGCTGTGCAGTCGGAGGACACATATTCGCGAGCTTGCTGACCAAAACTATAAATACGGGTTTTTTTGATTTTTTTAACTTTTTTTATTTACTACTTTTTAGTAATTTTTGTCATCGAATGTTTTTTAACATCTATGTAGTATATAATTTTTTAATCACCTCTAAAAACCCTTCATTTTGATACCCCACTCGATGGGAATAAAAAAAAAAAATTGCCACCCCTATAATATGGCGCCCGAAGTCCGCCATGTTTCTTTTTCTTAACGGCACGTATCTAAGAACACTTGGGTGGCCAAGAACTATCTAAGGATGTCTTACTTATAAAAATCCTTCCAGTGGTTTGAAAGATACGAGGTGATAAACAATATTACATACATACATACAAACCTTGCAGCCGGGTAAAAAACGGACCTTCGACAGTTACGTAAACGGAACAGAAAGTAGTAAACAGTTTTATCAAAAGGCGTGCCAATCTATTAATTATCTCATACGAAAGTTAATTTATAAAGATAATACTTAATTATATTAATCATTGAATTATTTATCTTTGCAGTAAATATATTTAGGTATGTTTTGATGACTAAGTTAGCAAAACATAGCTGACGTGGCAATGCTGCCAGTCTTTTGGGCACATTACCAGTGGACAACGATGTCAAAACATATACAAACAGTATGGAAACTACCTACAAACGCTCGAAACGACACACTTACACAAACGTAGGCACCGACGAGACCGTTCGTGCACTTTCGAGGTAATGTCAGTACTAAGCATAGACTAATATATAATAGATTAAGAGTACTAAGTGCCGCGTCGCGACGAGTGGTCACGTATGTTTGCGTTAGTGTGCCGTTTCGAGCGTTTGTAGGTAGTTTCCATACTATTTGTATATTTTTACTGTGACGATGTGGAGGAGTTTTTCAACGCCATATTTTAGTTTAGTATATTTTTAGGTTTAGTTAGTAGTTTTTGGTTTAAGTGTATATGTTTGTAGTCTTAGTTAATAAAGTATTTTATACGCTGTAGATACTTGTATCTGTGTAAATAAATTCTTTTCTAAGTTAGTAATTAAAAGAATGCTGAATGTTTCTATTTTCAAGAAAGGAAAGAATAAAAGACGTACAAAAGAAGAAAATCATGCTGTGCAGTCGGAGGATACATATTGTGAGCTGGCTGACCAAAACCAGATGTATACTCCGACTGCACAGCATGATCACAGTAAAAATATACAAACAGTATGGAAACTACCAACAAACAGCACTGCAGAAGTGCCCGAGTGGTCTCGTCGCGTATGTTTGTGTGAGTGTGCCGTTTCGAGCGTTTGTAGGTAGTTTCCATACTGTTTGTATATTTATTCTGTGGCATGATTTTCTTCTTGTTTACGTCTTTTTTGTTCGCTTCTTAAGCAGTCGGGTTTATTTTATTTTTTGAATTAACTTTTTTTATTTATAACTTACTAGCTGACCCGGCAAACTTTGTTTTGCCATAAAAAGACAAAACATTTATCTACCCTACCTACCCTACCTTACACTACCTACCCTACCCTACCCTACACTACCCTACACTACCCTACCCTACCCTACTTTTTTAATGATGAATACCTAATTAAACATGTAAGTGTTATATATTTTTGAAATCACCTCTTATTTTGATATTCCACACGATGGGTTTGGAAGAAAAAATAATTGTGCCCCCACAATATGGCGCCCAAAATCCGCCAATTTTATATTTTCCAATTTTAATGTAGTGGCACTCACAAGGTTTAGACAAATGGATTCACGTAAGAATCATCAAAATCAGCCAACGCGTTTGGTCTCTAGAACGCCACATAGGGAAAAACATACATACATACACTGATAAACACATTACCCTCCTTCGGCAGTCGGTTAAAAAGAGTTTACGACCAAGACACAAGAGTTTAATGAGGCCATAAAAAAAAGGAAAAACTGAATGCAGTTATGTGGTCTGTCCTAATGGAACCGTGTCATTTTCCGGGATACAAAGTAGCCTATGGCACTCAGTGATAGTGTAGTTAAAAATTGTTGAAGTCAGATGAGTAGTTCCAGAGCTTTACCACTTACTTCTTGAATCGATGTCCTATAACCCCAGAGGGCGTCCACAGATGTCGTCCATCGCGATCAGTCTTGAGCTTCACGCTTCACCTCGCTCCATATCATTCCGATGCTCGTCGCTTCTGCCAACGGTGCAACCCCAGGTTTGACGGGGACGGCCACGCTTTCTTTTCCCTTAGGGATTTCCAGTCCAAAGCTTGCTTGGATATGTGATCAGACCCCCCTAGCCAAGTTACAAACATTTCAAATCGAATCTCTTTCTACAATCATTAACGCCTTCTATTTGTATCGTCTGACCACGCAATTTTTTATTTTTTATTCGTTATAGGCTCGCGCTTGACCACTATCTCACCTGATGGTAAGCGATGATGTGGTCGACGGTGGAGCACGCTTGCCTAGAAGTAACCTATTCACTCTTGACTTAAAGACCCCTAGATTGTAGCTATCGGGAAACACAGACTCCGGCAGGGAATTCCACTCCTTAGCTTTACGCATAATAAAAGTATACGCAAAACGTTTAGTGCGTATGGGTGGAATGTCTACCATATACCGATGGCGCTTCGCCGTACGTCTGGTAGTCCGATGATGAAACGGGCTGGGTGGAATTAGATCATGCAATTCCATCGCACACTCCCCGAAATGTAACCGATAAAAAACCGACAAGCTGGCAACTCGGCGACGGTGTTCAAGGCTCTGGAGCTTTGACGTAACCAGTGCTTCATCGCCGATGAGCCTCTTGGCCCGCTCTTCGATCGACTCTAGTGCATCAAGCTGGTATTTGGCAGATCATAATTTAACGTTCAGATGTGTGTATCAATGTATGTCATTTCCACACATTGATTCGTTTTTAACCCCCGCCGGAAAAAGAGGGGTGTTATAAGTTTGACGTTTGTTGCTGTGTATCTGTGTGTCTGTGTATCTGTGTGTCTGTCTGTGGCACCATAGCGCCTCAACAGATGAACCGATTTTGATTTAGTTTTTTTCTACTAACGTTATCGATTGTAGATTATCAACTTGGCTACAGGAGCTGGACCCCTTCGAAGCGTGTGGCCAATCCATCTCCACTTGCGACGGTCGATCGGGCTCTCGTGGCATTTCTCCAACAGCTCTACGTTGGAGATGGTCTCGGGCCAGTAAATGCCGAGAATGAGACGGAGACAGCTTACCACCTACATACAAACTTACAATTTTTACGTCTTCAAAAATTTTTGGAAGATAATATTTGGATGACTAACCAAAGGGGAAAACGGTATTTTTAAGTTTATTACGTATTAACTGATTATTCAGATAGGTACCTAACTTTAAGTGTTTTTTTGTAATTTATTATTAGGTAGTTTTTAATAGGGCTGCACGTTTTATATTATTACTAGCACTCCGCCCGCGACTTTGTTCGCGTGATTTCGATTCTATCCTTCAGATGACTTTCTTATGTGCAGTTAGTAATGGCGACCAAAAATAAGCTATTGTTAAATTAATAAAAATGGTGTTTGAGGAGCTCGTGGCTAAATAATAACAGCTGCACGGGTCGCTCTTCAAGGTTAAGCAACGCTTGCCTAGGTCGGTCCGTGGATGGGTGACCATTTCAACTTAGCGAGTTTCCTCCGTGCCTCGGCAAGCACGTTAAGCCGTTGGTCCCGGCTGTCATTTGAAGATCTTTGACAGTCGTTACGGGTAGTCAGAAGCTTGAAATCTGACACCAGTCTAGCAGTCTTGACAAGGGCAAACAGTCGACCCAAATAACAATTGGAAAAGGCTAGGCAGACGATGATGATGGTGTTTCGTAGATATCTAGGGTTAATTGGTTTGGGATAATTCGTTATTTGGCATAAAGTATAATACAGATTATGTTACTCCCCTAAAAATTCAAACCCCCTTTTTGCCCTAATGAGGCTCGAGATTTTTACAACCGAAATATGTTATTCACTATTTTCTTCTCCATTATATTTTTGTTTAGGTACTAACATACCTAGTTGTGAAGTTTGCGCAGTAAGATTCCTCAAAAAAACTTTATCATCCCTTAACCTTATCTGGGGGCTAGTTTTAAATATCTTATTAAGTCATATTGATTATTTACTTTATCCCCAAGGAAATAGTTCTTTCAAAAAAAAAATATCCTCCTATTCACCCCTTAAAGGTTTTTGGAATTGCCGAGATTTCCTTCATAGTGCTCCCCTAGACCTTGCACCAGCTTTCAAATGAAAAATAATCATCAAAATCGGTTCACCTATACTTCATAAAAGATAGCTTGATCTTTGCGACAGATGTCAGTAAAAATAGCGCTTGACAGGCTAATGTAAGGCTAAAATAACGTATACGTCAGTTTGACATATGTCGCAGAGATCAAGCTATATTTTATGAAGTATAGTAAAAAGTTTTGGAGTGACACGAATTGATAACCTCCTCCTTTTTGGAAATTCGTTTAAAAAATAGACTATTCGAACTATTAATGCTACGCAGACGAATTCAGGGGCAAAAGCTAGATTTTAAACGAATTTCCAAAAAACTTTTTAACAAAAAATCAAACCGACTTCTAGAACAAAAAACTACAAAACAAAAAATAAAATCTAGAAGTCGGTTTGATTTTTTGTTAAAAAGTTTTATTTGTCTATTTTTAGTTTTGGTAAGTACCTCCAATTAACATGATTATCATTTATTGCCAAAGTAAATCTCATGGCGATTCCAATAAGCCCAAACACGACTAGGATACTTTGTTTTATTTGAGAGTTCCAGTGCCTACCTTCCGGCTTCATCATCAGATCAGTTCCATGGTGCCATTTTCATCAGTACCATTTATTTATAAGTATTTGTTTCATTATAGTCGGGATATCTTATGCCCGTGACATCTAAGCATTTAGGAGTTCCAGTGGCCATCTGTGGTCTTCTTCATCAGTTCCACTTCACCAAATGATACTTTTTGGGTGAAAATGATTGCATTGTTGATGAAAATACCAAAATCGCACTATGTTTGCCTATAATATTCGAGGAGTTCCCTCGATTTCTCTAGGATTCCATCATCAGATCCTGACCTGATGACTATGGGACCAACTAGGAAGTATACCCTTTCAAACAAAAGAAGAATTTTTGAAATCGGTCCAGGCGTCTTTGAGTAATCGGGGAAAAGACATTAAAAAAAAAGATTCCGACGAATTGAGAACCTCCTCCTTATTTTGAAGTCGGTTAAAAAGGAGGCGGTTGTATGTTCGACTTACATATTTATTTATTTGCCAATAATTTTAATACCCGTCGTACCTACTTACTTTCATCAGGGAACCCTAAAATTTTGCAGCAATGACGTTCGTTAAGTAATTTATCGGAAAGCAGATTCTGATAAGATTATGACATAAATTAAGCTGTATTTTCAACTCTAATACCAAAACCGGAAAGATGGTGTCACTGACGGTAGCTGTTTTAGTTTTAAGTGTAGCCTTTGCCGCTGGTAAGTACCACCACAACTGTTTTCACTAACATGTCAAAGTCAAAGTCAAATATATTTATTCAATTAGGCCAATAAACGGCACTTTTGAACGTCACATAAATTAAAATTAAAATTTACAAGTAATAAAAAAAAAAAAAAAGATTCTACCGTGCATTCGGACGAACGCACGGTACGGTGAGAAGAACGCACAAGAAACTCCATACTTACCCCTTTAAAAAAAAAAAATAGGTGTTTTACAATATTAACATCACATACATTAATATATGTGAGGACGATGCACCCAGAATAGCTCTACACACTATACTACGTACAGGTATAAAGTTAAAAAGCATTAACAGGAAAATTAATTAATTTGATAAGTAGGAACATGGTTCTCACATACTTACAAATATTACAAACATAGGTAAAATACCTAATTCAACAACAACGGAACAGTGTGTGAGTCAAAATCTAAAAAAAAAACATGCACTAGAAAACACATTAGAAGTGAACACCTAGGCTGAACCTTCCAGATGTCTCGACACTATTTGATTTAATTCATTAGCCATTTCTACTCTTCTACGAAATTCAATCAAATCTTTATTGTGGATCATAGGTAGGTATATAATTTATACAGGTTTTTAACCAACTTTCCAAAAAGAAGGAGTTACTATGTTTGACTTTATGCATTTTTTTTTTGTGTTTGTTCAACGATTTCTCCGTCAATTGTGACCGATTTTGAAAATTCTTTTGAAATAATTTAATTGTGATCAGCTATGTCCCGCCCTTTAGGCACACAATAGTTACATAGAAATTAAATTAAATTTACATTATGTGTTGCAATTTATTAAAATTTTACTTAAAATATTTTAAGTGAATTTTTTATAATTTGTAACAAATTTCACCTAAAATATATAAAAGATAAAATAAAACATATAAAATACGTCTAAAAATAAGACTTAGAGAAAGATAAGATATTATAAATTGCAAGTACGAGGAGCTCGTGGCTAAATAACAACAGCCGCACGGGTTGATCTTCAAGGTTAAGCAACGCTTGCCAAGGTCGGTCCGTGGATGGGTGACCATTTTCAACATACCGAGTTTCCTCCGTGCCTCGGAAAGCACGTTAAACCGTTGGTCCCGGCTGACATTTGAAGATCTTTGACAACCGTTACGGGTAGTCAGAAGCCTGAAATCTGACACCAATCTTGCCAAGAGAGGTATCGTGTTACCCGGTTACTGGGTTGTGGAGGTCAGATAGGCAGTCGCTCCATGTAAAATGAAGCTGAATCCGGTAAGACTGGAAGCCGACCCCAACAATAATTGGGAAAAAGGCTAGGCAGGATGATTATAAATTGTAAGTAAATTCGCAACATGTACAGTTAGTGTAACAAAAAGTTATTTTTCATTTTGGTATTTAAAAATTTAAATACCATTTTAGTATTAAAATTTTCAAAATGGTTTTTCTTCCAAATTAAACAAAAAGTTATTTTTCACTTTGTAGTTTTTTTAATTGGAAGTCGGTTGTATTTTTTTGGAAAATGTTTCTATTTTTCACTTTTCAGTTTAATTCTATAGTAAGATTCATTTGATACCCCACACGATAGGTATGCAAGAAAAATAATTTGAACCTCCACAATATGGCGCCCAAAATCCATAATTTTTATATTTTCCTATTTTAACCAGTGACACTCGCAGGATTAACACAAATCGATTGACGTTAGAATCATCAAAATCGGCCAACGCGTTTGGTCTCTAGAACGCCACATAGGAACAAACATACATACATAGACTGATAAAAACATTACCCTCCTTCGGCAAACGGTAAAAATTACAAAAATATTTAGGAATACCAAGCGCTGCCTAAAAGACACGTGCTTGATTACTAACATTTTGGCATTCCTACCATCGTCATCGCTAATACAATAACACCTCGTCACAGATAATATAATACTAGCATACAGATGCCTTATCCCATACAAAAAAACCGTGCCGACGTAACTAGCGTTTTTCATCTGATCAATTTTGTTATTTTTGTTAGTACATCAATCGCGTTCGATCCCGTTTCACGGCAATAGATGGTGTTAGCAGCGCCTTGCAAGTAAAAGGGTTTACTAGGTTCGTTTCTTTAAATACAGTGATGGTTCGTTTTATTGTATTTTTTTGCACGTTTTTACAGTTTTTTTTGCACCAAAATGTGTTAAAATGCAAATTTTAACAATCGAGTTTAATGTCTCAGAAATTTAAAAATGCGCCATCTATGGCATCAATTTTAAATGATCCGTTCAAATAATCTTTGAAATGTGAATGAAGAGCCCAATATTCCATAATTTTGTACTTAGGAGAGTTGATTAAACAAAAACATACAATGTTTATGTTCAATACCAGATAATGTTAATTTTACACACAATTCTGTTGAATTGTGTGTACATGTCGCGCCATCTAGTGAGATTTATTTGAACCAAATTTTCTTTCTTAGCAATGAGACCCCGTGACCTCGTCTAGCACTTCATGTTATGTTTATCCTACACGTTAGTCTAATCTAGCGATAAATAGAATGTGATCTTTCCAACGTACGCAGATTAGTAAATGTAGATAAGCCTGATTGATGGGGAATTTAATCACTATTGCTGAATGGTGTAGGTCACGTTGTATTACGTCATAGATGGAGATAAGAAACAAAACAAGCGGTAGATTAGCCCAAAATATCAAATCAACTGTACTTAATTAGAATGAGAGATAGAAACAAAATTAAAAGTGTTTATTTGAGACACGTGACGACATCACAATAATCCATACTAATATTATAAATGTGAAAGTAACTCTGTCTGTCTGTCTGTTACCTTTTCACGCTTAAACCGCTGCACCGATTTAGATGAAAGTTGGTATGAAGATAGTTTGAGACCTGGGAAAGGACATAGGCTATATAGGTAGGGTAGGGTAGGGAAGGGTAGGGTAGGGTAGGGTAGGGTAGGGTAGGGTAGGGTATGGTAGGGTAGTGTAGGGGGGTCCGTGGCTAACGCCCCCAGTGGTCGATGCACCTGTGGCCGACGCCCCCGATTTGATTAATTTATTTCAAAGCAGTTTTTGCAGGCACAAAAATGTTGTAGAAAAATAATAAATGTATATTGATTGTAAGTTCAAGTATAATATTAAATCATAATTATATTTATAACAAAGAAATATTGGATGTATCTTTGGAAAAATTAGTCATTTTTCATTATTTATTTATAAGATAAGATAATAATAATATATCTAGTAAAAAAATTGTATGTAAATCACAGTTTACATCACCTATTATCAAGAGAATCATTTAAATTAATTACAATAATCAGTCTCAAATGTAATAAATTATAATATAAATATAATAGTGATAAAGTGATAAAGATAAAATGTCTATATAGTAAGTTATTATAAATGTATTATTATAATTATATTATAACAACATTCACTAACATTTTATATGAAGTTTTTTTGATTTTTTGGGTGTTTGTACATAATAAATATGCTTTTAATGGAGAAAAAGGTGTGTCGGGATAAGTTTAAGTGGCAATCTATTCTCGCTGCTATTCGATAGATAACTTTTTTTTAGTGACACTCTTTTCTCATTTACTCTACTAAGCGAAAAAGCACAAAAAAATAATAATATAAAATTAATCGAATCGGGAGCGTCGGCCACAGGTGCATAGACCACTGGGGGCATAAGCCACGGACCCGTGTAGGGTCGGGTAGGTTAGGGTAGGGTAGGGTAGTGTAGGGTAGGGTAGATGAATGTTTGGTCTTTTTATGGCAAAGCAAAGTTTGCCGGGTCAGCTTGTAATATTATAAAGGTGAAAGTTTGTGAGTGTTTGTTACTTTTTCACGCTCAAACGGCTAGACGGATCTCCACGAAATTTGGCACAGAGATAGATTATAGTCTGGAATAGCACATATAATACTATTTATACCGGGAATATGTTCCTTAGGATAATTTTCAACATTCTCGCGGGGGAACCGCTGGCAGTAGCTAGTAATACATAAATTGTAGTGGTGTGTTTGTGCATATGTTGTAATATTTATCTTTAAGATGGTTTGTTTCACATCAGTGGTAAAATATACACTGACAAGCATAGGCCAGCGACTTCACACAAGTCGAAAATTATCCTACAGGAACTTACTACCGGGTTGAATAGCTGATTTTAAAATGTGAATAACGTCTAAACGTTAAAAATATAAACAGCTAGTCGTAATTTTTTTGTAAAAATATATGTTATATTAGACCATTTTCTTAATAATTTAATCTTAGAAAATTATGAGTTTTATTCGCTAATCATAGAGTAATTAATTTGTAATGTTATGTCTAACACGGAGATAAAAAGGACAATCGCACCAAAACATCCGAGCGTATTTTATTTAATGAAATTGTCGCCATCAAGAAAGACAATTTAAGTATCCACATTTTGATTTAAAGCTCTTTTTTTGGTCATAGTCATTGAGGGTTGCTGTTAGAGAAACCAATTATGGGTTAAGCTCGCCTTTGTACATAAGCTGTCCATTGTATTTGTATCTTTAATTTATGTTTTGTGTGCGATTTTGATAAAGAATAAAAAACTACTGAATTTTAGGTCGCGCGTGTGAAACGAGTGCGTGTTTTGTTCCCTCAAGGTTGTTGCCGACTGTCCTCGTCTTAAGTCCTCCATCCAAAAATATCCTACATCATTCATTCAAATTCATTCAGTCGTTGAGTCGTGAATGATTAACAAACATACACACACATTTATATTTACCGACTTCAAAAAATACGATAACTAACGTAAATTAAATTTGATAACACGTCGATACAGATAAATTTGGTTAGGTTTGAATAAGCTGATTGTACCAAATTGAGTTAGTATTCGTTTGCACATTAAATTTAATTATTTAAAGATTGGTATTCGAGCGGAATAGAAAATAAATATGATGTAAAACAAATACCGGTGGTATTAGTTTTTGGTATAAGAACGGAATAAATCAAGAAGATACGTCCTGAAGCAAATTTCAGCAGTTAGTAATGGCAACTTCAGACCAGAGTCGATGGGAAATTGTCCTGTAACCACGATCCTCACTAATGAGGGACCGATTGAAGAAGAAGAGTTACTCAGTAGCTCAGACCTAAGATCCACCTTTCTAGAACAACCTAACCTCACCACATTTTTTTCTGCAGCTCTCCCCGCTAACGACCCAGTACTCGGCAAGTTCTCCGAGGGTCTTCGCTACGACTATCTCGAAGATGACGCTGGTAACGCTCATTTGGTCGACAACTGGCTGAAACTGAGTGACTATGACAGGCTCGCCAGATATACTCCTGATCAATCCAACAGATACCATCTTTTCACCAGGTAATTCTACAGTACCCCTGATAAAATAAATATAGAGGTGATCGAATTGCAATGGCCCCGACTTACGTGTCGTAGGTCGTGGTTCGAACCCAGGCAGGCGCTTTACTTTGTGTAAATTATTTCATCACCACTGCTCTCAAAACGGTGAAGGAAAACATCGTGGGGAAACCGGCATGTCCCAGAACCAAAAATTCGAAGACATGTGACATCCACCAACCTGCACTCTGCTTTAGTGCTGTAAAACGGGTACTTTCTGAAGCATTCTCCTTAGTAACGGCTAGGTCAAAAGGTTTGAAAAAAAAGATTTATTCATGTATATTATATTTCTGAAACATATTGTTTTTTTCGTATTACTAAATATTTTTTCGTTTCTTTTGCATACTCCTTCAAAACGACTTGGATGTTGAAACATATTTTTACACAGAAACCTTGACGGTTAGAATTTCTTCTTAACCTACATAGGATATGTAAAACAAAAAATATTTTGCAATCAAAACTGTCCAAAAGGTGCCCAAATATTGTTTTTCTGGCACCATTGATATTGGCGTTAACATTGGATATATTCACCTTAAGGCCCCCAATTTCTTACATCCCATCCCCTCACAGGGAGTAGGTCTGTGTCCCAGCAGTGGGAAAATTAAAAGGCTGATGAAGATGATGAAGACACACTGAAAAATAATCTGTAAATTTTGGAACCTAATGTAACTTAAGTGAAACATAATTCGAAAGCGAACTCATTTGTTTTAAAAGTTTATCACCGCGGCTTCACAACGTTAAAGCGTTCGAATTTCGAGCGTAGTCTTTCGAGAATTATTTTATCTATAACAACGTAATGTTCCAAATATGAATTCAAAAAATATTGCATAAACACTTACTTTATATTCATGGATAGGTAAAATTAAAAAAAAACCATTACAGTTCAACATTTTCCTTCGATTTTCAAACAACTGCATCATAAAATAACTTTTTAATTTTTATAGCACACTTTTACTTTTTAATTTATTGGCGCTGGGCTCATTGACAGTCATGGTGCAATGAGAATCCAAATTACCCGCCATACTGCATATTTTTTCCTTTTCCACTTTTATTTTATTTAAACCGTATGAGTGAAGATAAAATAGTGTATGCAACGGCATATAATTAGGTATTAAAACACTCGCGTGTTAATATTATCACATTCAGCTTCGCCTCATGTGATAAACCCACGCTCGTGTTTTAATAACCCCTATTAAATGACCATTGCATAAACTACTATTATTTATTTGCTGTCTTTCTTTTGTTTCTTTGTTTATTTTGATTTTTCTCTTGTTTACGTTCTTGATTATACCATACGCAATCAACCGCTCACAAGTGAACATTTCAGTAGTATTAAGGATGATTTTCATATCGCAAATTTTTGCAACTAATGTGCGGTTGAACCTGGAACTTGTCCTGTGAAGGTAGATTAAACAATAATGTTTCTGGATTAATTCTTAAATGCTTTATTTTATGGAAAAAAACTCTGTGTAGGTTCTTCTATTTTCTGTAATCAACTGCAATCTTTGAGTTATCTGGTCGAACTATATACTGAATTGTAGCCTTCCTTCGCAGATCCAATCCCTCAATCAGCCAGCCCTTAGTCCTCAACAATGCCGGCACCGTGCAGAACTCCAACTTCAACCCGAACCGCCGCACCATCGTCCTCATGCACGGCTTCGCAGGATCAATCACCTCTTCTTTCAATACTGTTTTGTTACCAGGTAAGACTATCCCGGGTAAAATCATCATCTCCTTTGACGAGTTCGACTCCTCGTAAAGGTTTTATCAGATGTATCCTTTGCACACCAATTTGACACAACAGGCTCATAAATAAACGGATTAAAAAAAAGAAAAAAAACCAACTGCAAAGATGTAATACAACAAGAAAAGTCGTGCTGTTCAGTCGGAGGATACATATTCGCGAGCTGGCTGAACAAAACTATAAAATATCATCCGACTGCACAGCATGATTTTCTTCTTGTTTACATCTTTGCAGTCGGGTTTTTTGATTTTATTAACTTTTATTATTTACAACTATTTAGTTCTTCATACTTTTTTTTCCGAATGACTTTAAACTTATAAGTGGTATTTATGTTTTTACAATGCATGTCCTCGAAAAGAGCGGTTTTTCAAGCAGACAAACTGTGCGGAAAGTGTCACTTTTTTTCACTAGTGCTTTTTACTTTCCTGTATTTTTTTAATTTTTAACTCCAACGTTAGCCCGACCCATAGATTTTTTATTATTTGAGAAAAGTTGAAAAAATTAGTAATGTACAGATTATCATTCATATAAAGGGTAAAATAAAACTAATACTTTATTTTAGGCGTTTTTAATTACTCTAGATTTATATTTTGATCAATAAATTAATTTTAAATATTCATTAAATATGTTTGGCAGAACGTATATTTTGCTCGTGCCTTAATGCGTTACGATGTGACAGCTATTCGCACATGCGCAGTAGATATGCCCGAGAAACTATTAGTTAATCTGTGGATATGCTGAACGCGCTTGAATAAGCCCGCCATTTTATTAATTTCATTTTATTAATTTATTTATTTCCTCGCACAATGCATAGTGAAATGTTGTATGATACACGTACGTAAGATGATTTCCGACTTGTGTCGATTTATCCACTCACTCGCTTCGCTCGCTCGAGAATAAAAATGCCTCTCATCGGAAATAACCTACCTTCCGCACTTATAGCATAAATAACTGTTCTAATTACCTCTAAAAACCCTTGATTTTGATACCGCACAGGATTTTAATTTTCTACGTTTAAATATGTAAAACCCGTAAAACCCCGTGTACCCGTAAAATTATTATGACTAAATATACACTTTAAATATTTATGCAACTCCAAATGATGGCATAACAAATTAGACCAAATGACAGTTATGCTAACCTTTGCATTATGCCAAAGTATTATTATGCCGCAGTATTATTATGCTGATGAAAGTTATGCCAAACAACATTATGCCTAAAAAAATTATGCCTAGTGGTGAATTCCCGCCCGTTCTATGGTGTGTTATTATGATATGAATTTTGAAACCTTTTCATTATATTCCAGCTTTCTTGGCTGCCGGTGACGTGAATGTCATCATTCTGGATTGGAGTGCTGGCTCTGCCTGGGGACCTCGTGCCACTCAAGCTGGTAAGTCATGGCAAAGAAATTCTTAAAGTGATTCCATTTTTGAATTGGGCTGACATGCCTGCTGCATGAGATGAGCTATGGGTCTTGAAGATTACAGTAAATACTGGCCTACAATACAATGGCAGATATTCAGATTCGATTTTTTATATTAAACCAGCGTAAACTACAATGTTTGACTGCCTCGTCGTGAATTCAAATTCAAATTCCTTTATTGTTTGTCACAGGTGTAAAAGCAGTTATTATCATAATATATAATATAGACGCTGCAACATACCCACAGGGCGTACAATATTGAATAGTCATTTAGGATCTATTCTATCATTATTCATGATAAAGTACATTATCATTAGTTAATATTATTATACTATTCAAAGTGAAAGAATTAAAAATTTACTTTTATATTATTACTTATGTCAAAAAATATAGTAGCATTATATAATAATATGTCAAAACGTCATGTCAAGAATATAATTATGTCATAAATATGTTTGACATATTAATTAATGAGATATGAATGAGTTTTTGTTATGACTTTATTATTATTATTATTTATCGATAGGCTCGCGTTTGACCACTATCTCACCTGATGGTAAGTGATGATGTGGTCGACGGTGAAGCACGCTTGCCTAGAAGTAACCTATTCACTCTTGACTTAAAGACCCCAAGGTTGTGTCATGTCAAAATTGCATTATAATTCATTGTCACTCTTGTCAAAAATACATTGAAATTCATTAAATATCGTCGATATACATTATACAGTCCACAGTCAGATTTAAATTCAACAGTCACATACACTTTTTATAATTGTTTTAAGGTCAACATTTCATCTTTTAAAAATTCATTGATCGAGTAGTATGCTTTGCTTATTAAGAATACTTTGAGTTTATTTTTGAAAATATTCAGTCTTTCGATGTTTTTTATACAATTTGGTAATCTGTTATAAATTTTTGTCCCTATCCCAAATATACTTGTCTTGAATTTATCTGTTCTACATCTAATAACACTCAACATATTTTTATGTCGTGCACTTCTTAATGTTTCATAATTACTAATATCTCGTTTGAGTTAACAAAATTAATTTAGTCAACATTAACAAAAAATTAATTTTAATTACTTCGGGCGACGTGTAATGGCAACTTATCACCTTTCGATTCAAAATTCAATTAAATTTTAGTCGATAAAAGTTTCATTCCAAGGTAACTCAAAACACCTATTATGAGCTAATTTCACAAATTTTTGTCGACATCGAAACCGTGGGGCAATGTCACAATCATATTGTTACGAGTGTAATTCTAGAATCGTCCTCCTGCTCCAGGTCGCGTGCGCTATTGCTGAAGAATAATTGCCTGGGTTTGGGTTTCAGGCCAAACCTTATTAAATTGGGTTTGGCCGTCGTCGTAGCTCGGAGTTTATTATCTTCATAGGCTTAAACGAAATTTGCGATTTATTGGTGTACATGTACACCGATTACTTACAGTTCACCCTCTGCTAACTCTGCTGGGTACTAAAGGCGTATGTTCTATTTCCAGGTGAAGCCGCAGGTCGTTTCATCAACTGGCTGAACAACTTGACCGGCGCTAACCCCAACAACTACCATCTTTGTGGCTTCAGTGTGGGCGGTCACGGTGTTGGCAGTATGGCCAGGACTGTTAACGGAAATGTTGGTTACGTTACTGGTGAGATATGTTTAATAATATACTAGCGTCTTCCAGTGGAATCACCCGAGTAAAAGTTGGAAATTATCCTAAGGCAATTGACTTTTGGGATAAATCATGTTTTATGTCCTTGTACAGAGTCCAATCGATTCCTATGCCAAAATTATTTCTAGGCGAAAACGTAATAAACAGACAGAGTTTGAATTTAATATACCTACCTCCCTCAGTCTAAAAGTCTATTAGTTTTCGTATTGTTCTCAATAAACCCTTTCATATGATACCCATATCATGGCAGTGCACAAAAAATAACTAGTCCGCCATCTTGGGCCGTCCGCTATATTGGATTTAGAATGATGTCACTTAGCTAACCATGCATTGTCATCCAAACTAAACGTGTATGCAAAATTTCATCTTAATCGGTGGAGGATAAATGCTTTAAAATTCAGTTGCAAGATTTGACCCGAACACACTTACTTACATACATATATTGCAAGTTAATTAAAAGCTTGTACAAATTACAAGATTTCTCTTGAAATATCTGGGCCTGTTTACCAAGGATTTGAATACCAGTTTTACCAAGAAATCACTGGTTAGGTTTGTGGAGAACAAACAAGCAGTCACTCCTGTAAAGTACTGATATTGAGCAGCAACCGTTTTGGAGTAGTACCTGACCAATATGTTGTCTGTTTTTAGTTAGGAAAAGTTATTCTTTTGTAATTCAAAGGAGTAACATGGTCCGGGAGCTAAATTTTTACACCGATAAAATTCTCCATTTCAATGACATGAAAAATAAGAATCCATTGCGTTTAATCTGGCCACAAACTAAAACACCTATTCTCCCTCCAGGTTTGGACCCCGCAGACCGTTGGGACGCCGGCCTCGTCATCAGCGCCAGAGACGGACTCTACACCGAGGTCATCCATACGAATGGTGGCGACAGTGGATGGCTCAACCCCTTGGCTGCTGTCGACTTCTATCCCAATGGTGGCAGGACCATGCCTGGATGCTGGTCTTCTATTTGTCATCACAACAGGTGAACCACTTTTTTTTTTCCTTTATGATATTTTCTTTCTTTCTTTCTTTTCTTTGTTTCTATCTATTGTTTATATTCTATCTTTACATTCTTTACTTTGTTTCTTTCTTTCCTTTGTTCTCTTTCTTTGTTTTGTTTATCTTCTTTATTTTCGTTCTCTTCTTTGTTTCTTTCTTTTCTTTGTTTTCTTTCTTTATTTCCTTTTTTTCTATCTATTATTTATCTTCTTTTTTTTCTTTCTCTTCTTTCATTTCTTCGTTTTCTTTCTTTCTTTTCTATCTTTTCTTTCTTTTCCTTTTGCCTTTCCTTTCTTTTCTTTCTTTTATTACTTTTCTTTATTTTCTTTCTTTTCTTTCTTGTCTCACAACGTTGTGATTTTAAAGAAGATGGACAAAATCAATAAGAATATACTTAGATGGTCTGGTCACATGGTCGAGGTTACCAGTATAGAGGTATGCGGAACATTGTGTAAAATGCCACAACCTCCATTGAATAGAAAGAATCCTACGACGGGTTTTGTGTCTTTTGGGCAACAACCCTACGGTTGTTGTCGGACTTTTGTTCAAATCACGTTTTTCAAATCAAATCGCGACGAAAACTAGACTGCTAGGGCGATGCAGAATTTTGTGATTTTAGAGTGGGAATTCTAATGTGAGAGTACGAGTAGGAATTCTGTATCGCCAATCTGCAGGAATCTGGCGTCACAGATATGGCTACAGTAATGATGAGAAGGTGAATGAAAGGCGACTAACAAAATGTTTTAACGAGATGGAAATGAGCGCCAACCCATAGGACCAGAAGGAAATACACGGATCTTATGCATGACACAATAACAACAACAATAGCTTACGCACACATGGTGTGGGGGCAGAAAAGGTGATGGGGCAGAAAAGTTCTGGAGTGGCGACCGCGAACCGGAAGACGATGCGTTGGAAGGCCTCCTACCAGACGGACCGGTTGTGAGGATCCACTGGATGCGAGACGCACGAGACCGGTCAATGTGGCGACACTTGGGGGAGGCCTATGTCTAGCAGTAGACGTCTTTCTGCTGATATGATGATGATGACATGGTGTGCGCGCTACGTTTCAGAGGTTAATGGTGATATAAGTTTTTAAACTGTTGTGGTTACTACACTAACATTAACATTCGAAACGGGATATATACCATGTTTACTGTTTGTTGCGAGTTTTCGATACAAACAGTAAATATGGAAAATATCCCGTTTCGAATGTTAGTGTGGCAATGGAGTGGGCTATGCTCGGAATTTTCTTGCGTGATCACGTCAGAAATGATGATATCCGCAGGAGAACCAAAGTTACCGACATAGCCCGAAGAATTGCCAAACTTAAGGGGCAGTGGGCAGGGCACATTGCTCGCAGAACGGATGGCCGATGGGGCCGAAAAGTTCTGGAATGGCGACCGCGAACCGGAAGACGATACGTTGGAAGGCCTCCCACTAGGTGGAACGATGACCTGGTTAAGGTTGCGGGAAGGCGCTGGATGCGAGACGCATGGGATCGGTAAATGTGGCGACGCCTGGGGGACGCCTATGTCCAGCAGTGGACGTCTTTCGGCTGAAATGATGATGATGAATAATGAATGTTAGTGTTAATGGTGATGTTCTTCAGAAAGGCCAGGTGCGCAATACTCGTAACCGGCGTGTGTGTGCAAATAGATAGGTGTATGAACTTAAATTAAACTAAAGGTGTATGTAAAGATCCTAACAGATGGCGTTCTTTTGTTTCTGCCCATTAGAAAAAAGGCGTGAGCTTACGTATATATGTTTTATTTTATTTCTAATCCTCTTTTTCATTCTCCAGGGCTTACAACTACATGGCTGAGTCTTTAAGGACTGGTGGCTTCACGGGCAGACGCTGTGAGAACCTCAACAACGCCTTGAACGGCAACTGCAATGCTGGTGGTACCCTCAGGATGGGAGGACTTCAGCCTAAGACTGGGTATGTGACATCGACATAAGCGATTGACCTCAATTTAGCCTATCGCCGCTGCTGGGCATAGGTCTCTATCAAACTCTAAAATTCTCGATGGCAAATATAAAAAATAAGTTACATATTAGAAAAAAAGTTTTTCAAATATGTAAGTGAGTGATAAATCCCAAACAGGTTTGCAAAGTTATGCAAAGTTTTTTAAATTTGTCATTCCTGTAAGAATTAGAATTGGCGAATAGTGAATGGGCTCTGCCAACTGCTTGATTGCTATATTGAATGGCATACCGTCCCTTAAACTTTTTTGGCAACGATAATTTTTCTCAAAAATATCATTGCCCCATTTAATGGCAATTCTTATTTTTTGCCAAAAAAATAGACTAGACATACCAGACCTAAAAAAAAAAAAATACTTCAAAAAACCCGACTTCTTAAAAAGCGAACTAAAAAGACGTAAGCAAAAAGAAAATCATGTCAGGTTTTTTGATTTTTTGAATTAAATTTTTTATTTACAACTTTTTAGCTAACTTTTTTATCGAATTAGGTATATTTAAACATATAAGTGTTGTATATTTTTGAAATCGCCTTCTCAAACCCTTTATTTTGATATCCCACACGAAAGGTTTGGAAGAAAAAAAAATAAGACCCCACAATATGGCGCCCAAAATCCGCCATTTTCTATTTTCCAAAATTTAATGTAGCCAGTGACACTCGCAGGGTTAAGACGAATCGATTGACGTAAGAATCATCAAAATCGCGTTGGGTACCTACGCGTTTGTTCTCTAGAACGCCACATAGATACATACATACATACACTGATAAACTCATTACCCTCCTTCGGCAGTCGGTTAATTATACAAAACTAAATTTAATTGTTTTTTCGTTTTTCTATTGCAGAAGCACCGGTATCTACCATTTGACCACAAACCCTATCTGGCCGTTCTCTCAGGGATAAATGAAAAAAATAAAGGGCACACAGCCCTTTCCTAGTCGGCGTCTAAATAAAATATTTTGTTATTAAAACTGTTTTTGATTACTAGCCTAAATTCTATGTTCTGAGCACAGGGTCTCATTGCTAAGAAAGAATATTTGGTTCAAATAAATCTCACTAGATGACGCGACATGTACACACAATTCAATAGAATTGTGTTAAAAATTGTATGTTCTTGTTTAATTGACTCTCCTAAGTACAAAATTATGGAATATTGGGCTCTTAATTCACATTTCAAAGATTATTTGAACGGATCATTTAAAATTGATGCCATAGATGGCGCATTTTTAAATTTCTGAGGCATTCAACTCGATTGTTAAAATTAAATAAAAAATATAAATACATATTGGTGCAAAAAACTGTAACAACGTGCAAAAAATACTATAAAACGAATCTTCACTGTATTTAAAGAATAAAATATTCATGAACCTCGTAAACCCTTTTACTTGCAACACACAACTAACACCATCTATTGCCGTGAAACGGGATCAAACACGATTGATGTACTCACAAAAATAACAAGATTAAGCAGATGAAAAACGCTAGTTACGTCGGCACGGTTTTTTTGTATGGGATGAGGCATCTGTATGCTAGTATTATATTATCAGTGGTTCTGAGGTACCATAAAATGAGGTTAAATTGATTAATTTTGAAATTAAAATTAACATAACTATTTCAATTACTAAAATTCCATAGTTTGGGAGATAAAAAAAATGGGGTTACTTTGATACCCCATTGTTTTTTATTACAATATAAAGTAACCCCAATTTACAATACCACACACTCCACAAAAACAGACTAGATCTACCCTGCTCCCGCCTCAAATTACACTCTTATAGTCCGTGTGCTATGTCGATAAAAATATATAACAAATTACCGGTATACATAAAACAAGTAAGCAAAACCAATATTTTTATTAATAAATTTAAAAAATTCTTAATTAGTAAAAGCTATTACACAATTGACGAATATCTGACAGACAAATTAAAGTAAAAATAATGACAACTGTTAACTTGATAAATAAAATGACATTAATAAATAATTGACTCAAAATATAGTAAGGACATTTTAAATTTTATTATGAACTAGCTGTTACTCGCAGCTTCGCCCGCGTTAATATAGATATTGTCAATCAATTATTGTGGTTGTCTAGATTTAGGGTGAGAAATATCCAATGTTGCAGTTTTAGTTTTAATCAAAATCGGCCCCTTGACTCCTTTGATTGTTTTGTGCTATTCTCTAAAGTGATGATTTGGCCATCCACGCCCACTTGGAAAACTCAGCCTGTACAGGAAGCATTAACGTAAACACGATTAACTTATTTAATTGAAATCGTAGGTCAATACATCCACTAAACCTACAAAATCCATAGCCCAATATTTTTTTCTCTATAATTTACAATAGCCCTGCACCAACTGGGGATTGTCCTTGGATGCAGTTGCGTAGTGCATACAGGGATAATCGTCGGTTGGTGTCAAATTTCCTGATACATGCCTAACGGGGCCTCTATGAGTTGGCTTCGGCTCCTCGCATGCCTTTCAAAGGACTAAGGTCCCGAGATAAACAAAAAAATAATAATAATTAAATATAATATTTTATGAACCCAAAAACCTCTTCTCTCTTTTCTCTTATCAAAAAACAATACTGGGACTTGCGAATAATATAACAAAACAGAGTTTTGCTATTTTCTAATTAGTTTTGTATTATTTTATTAAAGTTTTTTTTTAATGACTAAAGCTTGCTCAAAAAGGTTACAAAACTTGTTCGGTTAATAAAAAAAGTTAAATAAAAAAAACAAAAACACGACTGCTTAAAACGCAAATTAAAAAGATGTAAACAAGAAGAAAATCATGCTGTGCAGTCGGAGGATACATGTTCGCGAGCTTGCTGACCAAATCAGATGTATCCTCCGACTGCACAGCAAGATGTTCTTCTTGTTTACGGCTTTTTAGTTTGCTTTATAAGCAGGCGGGTTTTTGTTTTTTTTTAATTTACAATAACTTTTTAGTTTTTTTTTTTTTAGAATTAGTTACATTTGAGTGTTATATTTTTTTGAAATCACCTCTTAAAACCTTTTATTTTGATACCCCACACGATGGGTGTGGAAGGAAAAATATTTGTTGAACGCCACATACGAACAAACATACATACATACATATACGATAAACACATTACCCTCCTTCGGAAGTCGGGTAAAAAGGAATGATGATATAAGCCGCAACCTCGACTAAGCTTCATTCAAAGTAACAATTATAGCTTTTTGTAATTGTCATTAACGTTCTCGACTTGAGTTTTTTTGAGGGGATTACAGGAAGTTGACTTCAATAGATTATAATATAACCCCTACTACTGTAAGCTCTGCTGATCCTCTCAGAACTTCACAGCATGATATAAGTGAGTGCCCTCACGTACTCGTAATAAAGTGGCATATAAAACGTCTTTTGAGTTGTACAGCTACACCAGTTTTATACAGGACGTTTCATTTTATAATGTAATGTTATTTTGGTAACTGCCTTATTGACTTGGCTTGTATTTTTACCACGGTATTGTTTTCAAACTCTTTGGATTGACTTTACTTACCTACGTCACCTAATAAGCACACACCCATCTCCATGATTGCACGAATTCTTATATCCTCGCATCCATACACACTTACTTAAGGTTGAACTAGTCGACGGCACGAACTATTTTGTGCGCGGGGTTAAAATGCATGCTGGCTTATCCGACAACACGTGCGAAAGAAATAGATGCTGTGATGAGCAGCGAGAAGCTAGTTGGTGTACAAATAAGCACTTTTGCAAGTTTGTAGCGAAATGGATGATGATTTAGGACGAAAACGAGCGCGCGATTTTTTATAAACAGACCTTGGGAGATATCATGAAAAAACTACTAAAAAGTATATTTTCAAAATAAAATTATTTGCATTGTTGAATTACTAATCCCTGTATGGAGGACGTTTTGCAATTTTCCTTCTTCTTATGCTATTTATTTCCGCCCAAAGATGCGTTAAAATTAGTGTTGAGATATGGAACTTTCGACGCTCATAACTTTCAAATATATATTTTTTTTTACATTTTTGTTTCGATATAGGACTAGATAATGATGAGACAAATTGATATCATGTTTTATTTTGAACGTACATCGTCAAACAGTGGAGTAATCGCTAGACTACGTTTGTATGGAAGAAATTTCGACTAGTGTAACCTTAAGGGCCGACCACCGCTTTAGTGCCGTAAAACGGTAAAATTTTGTAAAGCATACTCTGTAACGGCTAGATTAAAAGTATTGAAAAAAAAAAAAAAAAAAATTCATGTACATTATTTGTGAAACATGGTTTTTGTTATGCATACAGCTAAGGAGTGGAATTCCCTGCCAGAGTCTGTGTTTCCCAACAGCTACAATCTAGGGGTCTTTAAGTCAAGATTGAATAGGTTATTTCTAGGCAAGCGTGTTTCACCGTCGACCACATCATCGCTTACCATCAGGTGAGATTGTGGTCAATCGCGAGCCTATAGGATATAAAAAAACAGCTAGATTTGCTTTTAAAAAATAATTAACAACACGATATTTATTCGCTACTTTTGGATACTCCAACAAAAAAAAAACATGTTTTAAAAATATTTTGACAAAGAAATATGGATGGCTAGAATTTCTTCACAACTGAAACATCATATATTATGTAAATCAAAGAATATTTTGCAAATAAAACTGGCCAAAAGGAGGTTCAATATTGATAGACTCCGAGTGGGCGCACGGCCAGTACTGCGTTAAAATTGGGGAATATATACGCCTTAATGCACAAACAACTCCCCCACTCACTTACGCACCAACACCACATCACCTACTTATCCACACTCACACAGAAACACACCACCCACCATTTCACATTAATTCACGCTCACCCGCAATCTCACATACTTAATAATTTAAAAACTAAAATATTTTTTTACCCTTCTGAAGATAAATTGACATAGTCCACTCATACCTACATAATGATATTAATTGGAACATTGTGTACAGATTTCTGCAGAATCCAAATGTTGAATGTGGATGTTCTCTACCATATAAACCATTTTCCTGGGTAGAACAATGATAATTCTATTTAGTCCGTCAGCGAGATTATCTAAAAATATTTAACACGTATTTTTTGCTTTATTAAATAAATAAAAATTGACAAAGATAAAGCGCATCTAATTTCAGGAGTGGGGGCTTGTGACGTCACTTTGTTAGTATAGAGTGTGGCACACCGTAACGTCACATGATATTTCAACGCACTGTATCGTCGTAACTGTTTTACGTGGCAAAAGACAAAATATATATTTTTGTAAACTACCCTATTCAAAAATTTTAATTTTTAAGTACAATTATCAGTATTTTTGGCCATAAAAGATATTTATTATTATTTTTGATAAGAAGAAAAAGGAATCATACCAGTACCTACCTACCTTAGTATGTATTATTATTTCCAATGCAAAATCCACAAACGTTTTCAAAACATACTACAGAATTAGAAGTTGGTGAAATTTAAACAACATGCCCCTATGATTTGAGGGACATTAGTTTAAAAAAGAGAAATAAAAGTGTTTATTAGCAGGATATATGCAACAAGTAATCCTGTAAGAAATGTTATGAAAATTGGAGAAACTTCCTATAATTATATAGTATCTAGTAACAATTTTATGATAGTTTTTCGATTTGTTTATTTTTGAAACTATTTTAAAAGGAATAATTTTATACAGAGTAAAAAAAGCACCACCCTACACATGACAGGTGCATGAACCGCACCCTTTATAGTCCCGCTAAGTACGTGCGGGGAATATATACAGCGTGCTCCGAAGATATAAATGTTAAAATATACTTATAAAGTCGGTATAACTCATAGAGGCTGTACGAGATGAATTATTAGAAAGTTTTCGTAACCCGGGGTTTTATGGTCTCGCATCTTAGTACTGAAAAAGTAAGTACTTCAGAGTCTCAATTTTTTTTTTTATGATTTTCATAGTTCAAAATAAAAAAAAACATCAAAATTATTGTATTATTACTACAAAGGGTGACGGAAAGATAACATGTCAGGGTCAGAAAATAACTATAATTACTTTGAATGAAAACGGTATCAAATAGAAATAAAAAAGCTTATTCATAGGAATGATAAATTAAGAAACTTGTACATCTATACCAATATTATAAAGAGCAAATATTGTTTTATGTGTTTGTTTGTTTGTACCGAATAGGATCCGAAACTACTGGACCGATTTTAAAAATTCTTTCACCTATGGAAAGCTACATTATGCCCGAGTAACATAGGCTATAATTTTGACGGGAGCGAAGCCGCGGGGTTCAGCTAGTTATTAATATATCTACGTTTAGAAGCAAATAGTATTTTTATCACAATCATTAAAAATCCTTTGGGAAATCAGAATTAACAGTCAATAAAAAAAAACTGTATAACCGATATTATTAACTTAACATAATATTTGACAATACCAGTAATTATATGGACTTCAAAAGTATTCTGAGTATGAGTTTGTATTGGTGTTTCTTCTTAGCCCCCTTACGCACTAGCGGTTAACCGCGAGGGCGGCTAACCGCGCGGCTAGCCGGTTTTTCATTTTAATATGCAACTGCTTGGTAGCGTACGCAATTAAGAGGGGACTCTAGTGAGACTTTCTCCATACAAACACATTCTGCTGTTTTCTTCGTGGATAATGCCTCTAGAGCAATGATTTTTTTCCATAAAATCTAGGTCTAATTAATACGTGCCTGTATCATTTCCTTTTTTCCAAAACATAATCACAAAAAGAAATATGACAATCCAAAAATCCGAAAAAAATTCCCGTTTTTACCGCCATGTTCAGAAGACTTTCAGACAAAATTTATAAGTTTTCAACAAAAAAAGGAAATGATAGGAGCATAGATATACTTTTCCTCTAAATTATGATATAAGATTTTTTTAGATCAGACCAGTTTTCATGAAGAAAACAGCAGAATACGAAACGTCTTTTAGTCAAAGTCTTTGTAGGTAAAATCAGCCTGAGCTGCAGTTGTCCTTTCGCACTTTACGGGGTGAGGTTGGAGGTGACGCGACGGCAATAGTTTCTTCAAATACCTATTTTTCAAATTCCTGTTGACTAGAGTCCGCTCTTAACAGCCACGAAATTTCAATCGCGGCGGTTAACCGCGGCCAGCTTAATAGCTCAATAAACCAATCATCATCATAAACCAATTTAGAAAATAAATTAATATCATAAGACAGTAAACATTAAATTGATCAATTTTGAAATTAAAATTGACATAACTAGTTCATTTATATTTTGAAAAATACGAATAAAATGCAGTGTTGGCGACTTCACAAAAGAAATTATATTCCCTAAAACATTTTCTTTTACTTCCATAGTTTGGGAGGAAAAAAACCGAGCCTATGAACGCTAAAATGAAAATGGGGTTACTTTGATACCCCATAGTTTTTTATTACAATTCAAAATAACCCCAATATAAAACGTATTTTTAATGAATTCACACTGTACAATTCAAAATATTTTATCTGCAACAAGTAAACTTATTCTTGCGCTGAGGTTGATGCAAAACATGGCTGACATGTCAGTGTTGCAAATTTTAAAAAGAAAATTGATGTGCGTTCCGTTTTCACGGAGTTAGCTCTAAATAAAATTATCATCAAAGTTACCCCAGATCTCACTGTAACCCCGTTTAACCGGTATACCATTTTATTATTGGACATAGCCGATAGTAAACAAGCAAATCTAATTGGGTATCTCTTTTTTGCTTTTCACGTTACGTTATCAATTAGAAAACTGGGAAAAAGGTTGGTTTTTTGATATTCTTACATAATGTTTAATCATCTATATTTAATCAAGTAATAGAAAATACTAGGATCTAACGTTATTTGTATGGCAATCCAGCGATAAATCTTGACCAGCTTAAGGGGTTCAAGCTAAGTGAATAGCAGTGTACGAAATGTAACGGAAAGATTTATGTGTTAGCTTCTCACTGTAGGCGATATTTAAAACGTGTTTGAGGATCTATAGAAGTGTGTTAAGGCGCCGATTTCCTTGAGTAGCTGATTTTAAAATGAGAATCACGTCTAAACGGCTTGTCGTAATTTTTTGGTAAAATATATGTTATATTAGACCATTTTTTTAATATTTTCATCTGAACACATTTCGAGTTTTATTCGTATAACATAGTGTAATTAATTTGTAAAGTTACGTCTAAAACGGACAAAAACACGACAATCGCACCAAAACCGCTGGGCATCTCAAAGACAATTTAATAATCTACATTTTGATCTGAAGATTTTTTTTAAAATCATAGAATAAGGAAAGTACAAAAAACTACTAAATTTTGCGTCGCGCGGGTGTGAAACCTCAAGGTCGGTGGCGTTAGTCGTCGTCTTAAATAACTACACTACCAGTGGTCGTTGACATTGAATTGAATTGTAAATGCTTAAAATGAATTATTTTATTTTATCGTCATTAGATTATATTGATCAATTCAAAGCTCCAGAGCCTTGAACATCGTCGCCGAGTTGCCAGCTTGTCGGTTTTTTATCGGTTACATTTCGGGGAGTGTGCGTTAGAATTGCATGAACTAATTCCTCCTAGCCCGTTTCATCATCAGACTACCAGACGTACGGCGATGCGCCATCGGTACATGGTGGACATTCCACCCATACGCACAAAACGTTTTGGAAACTCTTTTATTATGCGTACAGCTAAGGAATGGAATTCCCTGCCGGAGTCTGTGTTTCCCGACAGCTACAATCTAGGAGTCTTTAAGTCAAGAGTGAATAGGTTATTTCTAGGCAAGCGTGTTTCATTGTCGACCACATCTTCACTTACCAACAGGTGAGATTGTGGTTAAGCGCGAGCCTACAGTATATAAAAAAAAAATGGGTAATCCCGTGGAGATGATAAGGAAAGTAGTTTGCGGCGTTTCTATATTTAATTTAAATTATAATTTTACCCTGTACTTATAATTACAGGATTGGTATAAAATTATTTTGAGCCCAGTAAGTAGCCACACCGATTGTGGGGTCAGTGGCGTGCACAAGATCTTCCAAAGTGCAGGAACTGGGCTCAAAATATTGAAAGAGTTTGCCGTTGAGTCGAGAAGAAGAAGATATAGATTCATAAGAAGATATCGATACCGAAACATTTATTTATTTATTTTATTTAAAGTTAATTAAAACGATACAAAGTTCAACTACATAATTACATTGATATAGAACAAAAAAAGTTAATAAAAAAATCAAAAAACCCGACTGCTTAAAAAGCGGACTAAAAAGACGTAAACAAGAAGAAAATCATGCTGTGCAGTCGGAGGATATATCTGGTTTTGGTCAACCAGCTCACGAATATGTATCCTCCGGCTGCACAGCATGATTTTGTTCTTGTTTACTTAACGTTTAAGCAGTCGGGTTTTTTGATTTTTAATTAACTTTTTTAGTGTTTTTTTTTTAGAATTATTTAAACATATAAGTGTTATATATTTTTGAAATCAACTCTTAAAACCCTTTATTTTGATACCCCACACGATGGGTTTGGAAGATAAAAAAATGTTCCCCCTCAAAATGGCGCGCAAAATCCGCCATTTTTTTTCCAATTTATATGTAGCCAGTGACACTCGCAGGGTTAAGACGAATTGATTGACGTAAGAATCATCAAAATCGGCCAACGCGTTTGGTCTCTAGAACGCCATATAGGAACAAACATACATACATAGACTAATAAACACATTACCCTCCTTCGGCAGTCGAGTAATAACAATGATGACAATTGTGTCACATATATTCAATTATTCATATAGCAATATAAAAGTTCACAATGTTGGGACCCATTAATATTAATGCTAATTTTTATCCGTGGTGCTAGGCAACTGGGCTTATCCCAGTTGTAAACGACCCTTTATGCCTATTGACCTTGTTTGTTCTGTCTCCTGATATGATATTGAGGGAAGTAGAAATTTGGGTTTTTTTTCCTACTCCTCCGTTATTCTTTTCTGATTAATTTCGTTCCGGGATCCAAGACAGTTAAATTCATTCTCCGGGACTTCGTCGAGCTTCATTGCCTCGGCGCTTTTCTGGTGGTCGCTACTTTTGATTCTGGCTTTCAGGAGTTGCAGTGGTTTGGGAATAGTGCGGTTGGATTGGTAAGCAATATTATAATCAATAATTCAAACATAATAATGTAATCAACATGGCATAGTGGAATGGCAATATATAATCTATATTTAGTCTTTTGACGTGTCGTTGTGACTTTGACATCTAATTTTAATGTATGTATTATTGGTGTGACAAATAAATATGGGTTTTACTTTTAATGTATCATTAAGATATTCATTAACAGAATAATACGCCTTGTAATTCAATAATTCAAAAAGCTTACGTTCAAACTCATTCATGTTACTGCTTGACACAATTTGATCAGCTAATTTGTTTATAAAGTTTTGGAGCCATTGCATAAATACTATTTATTAAATAATTTAAATAAAACAATACAATTATCATGGAGCAGCACCCTCGCATACTATCTCTCACAGAACATCAGACATACACGCATCAGTTTATAACATTCGTCCGCAAACACATCACATTCACGATTGGCAGTCAATAGGGCATTGAGCATCCTCAAAGCACTACACACTGGAGATTCGGCCCTGGCGACAGTTCTGGAGGGTGGTGGTGCGAACAGGTCGTGACGGTGACTCTGATGGTGCCCAACGTATTTGCTGGACACAATCGGCATAAAAGGAGCTCAGGGCAGTCAATCCGTCCGCTCAGGATCTTACATGCTACTGCGAGCTGATCATTGCCTCTCTTCAACTCCAACGAGTTAAAACCCTAGATTCCTAAATGATAACTCGTGAGGTACATGTAAGGGAAGAAATAGTTTTGGAATAGGAATCTTAGGATGGTTTTCTGTACTTTTCAACCGACTTTCTTAAAAGGAGGAGGTTCTATGTTCGACTTCATGTTTGTGTTTTTTTTTGTGAATATAGTTCACCGATATCTCCGTCAATTGTGGACCGATTTTGAAATGTTTTTTTTGTTTGAGAGTGTATGTTTCGAAATTGGTCCCATTTTCATTTGATGAAGGTCTGATCAAGAACCTCAGAGATATACAACATAACTCTTCAATTAATAACGGCAAAACTCTCGGGATTGCTGCAATCGCATGTCTGTTTATTGTTTATACCATTTGGTAACATAACATCACGCCAGTACGCTATAAAGGGGTACGCGATCTCTCATTTCACCGTTTATGTTCAAGTTTCATGTTATTCGGGTAATCTATTCTGGCGTTATAGGGATCTATTTAAACAACTTGCGTATCTATTAGGTAGGAAAAACTAAAAAGGGAAAAATTAAAAAAAACATTTTGCAATAAAATACTACAGCCCTTCCAAATGAAAAACTACAAAGTGAAAAATAACTTAATTTTTGGAAGTCGGGGTCCATATCGCAAAAAATGGTACCTACGAAAGACACCGACTTCCAAAAATTAAGTTATTTTTCACTTTGTAGTTTTTCATTAGTATTTTTTTGCAAAAAAGTTTATTTATTTTTTTCAAGCATCAACGTCTGCGTCGCGGATCATGGATTCGCCAAAACTAACAAGAAAAACCTTCTACTGCCTGAAGTACTAGAATATATTTTAAGTAAGTAACATCTTTGTCAGTTTCGATTTTCCTGCTTGATTTTGTATTCCCAAATAAATGATGCATACTAGATATTGTGTTACTGTCTGGATATGTTGCACTGGAGTAGTTAGCAACAGAGGGCGAGCTTTATTATTTTCGTCTCATAAGGCTTAACCACCTTTCCGATGGCTCGACGCGATTGGATTTATATCAAGCCGACAAGCGATTTTTACTTAGCGAAATTGTAACTATGTTCACGCGGACGCAATGCAATGCAATTCGATTTGCACTTGACATTTATTTGGTAAATACATGCGTGGTATCGCTAATCGAAGCAATTTAAATTGTGTCGCGCCATTAAGAAGGTCTCCTTAAGGTTACACTAGTCGATCATTCTTCCATACAAACGTAGTTTGGCGATTAATCCACGTACGTTCAAAGTTAAAAAATTATACCAATTTATCTCATCATTGTCAAGACCTGTATGGCAAAAAAGTAAAAAAAAAAAAAAAAATACATTCCAATAGTTCCATATCAATACTAATTTTAACGCATCTTTGGGCGGAAATAATTACCATAAGAAGAAAGATAATTGCAAAACGGCCTCCATACAGGGATAGAACAATGCAAATAGTTTTATTTTGAAAATATACATATAGTAGTTTTTTCATCATATCCTTATAACTCCCAAAGGTCTGTTTATAAAATTTCGCGCGCTCGTTTTCGTCCTAAATCATCATCCATTTCGATACAAACTTACAAAAGTGCTAATTCATACGCGAACTAGCTTCTTACTGCTCATCACAGCATCTATCTCTTTCGCACGTGTTGTTGGATGAGATAGCCTGCATTTTAACCTCTCGCACAAAATAGTTCGTGCCGTCGACTAGGGGAACCTTAAGATACACTCGCGACTTCACGATGGATTTTATACAACTAAGATTTAATACGAGCGCTAATCCTGACGACAAACTGTGACGCAGTTTGGTGGTTATAAATGAATGTGTGTGTGTGTGTGTTTTTAGAGTACCGTACCACAAAAAACAAAAAAGGAACCTTATCCGTCCTTGTCCGTCTGTCCGTGTGTCACCACCGATTTTCTCAGGAACTTTGCAAGTTGAAATTTATACCAGATACTGAGGTCTATAGTTTCTATTAAGTGTATAAAAATCAAGATCCTGAGTCAAAACTATAAAAAGATATGGGCAAATTTAGATTTGCCCGAAAACTTGTAACAAAATTTACCTTAATTTTTAACTTTAAATTTTTCGTAATTCTCCCTTTACTTCTGCTGTAAGACCTTTCTTTAACCAAAATTGACAATTCTAGGTCAACCGCAAGTGCCCTATAGGTTTTGTGTCGGAAACCTATATCGTAGTTCCCGTTGACCTAGTTACCTAATTATCTTGGTGAATGTAGCTGTTTGTACAGAACCCTCGGTGCGCGAGTCCGACTCGCACTTGACCGGTTTTTTTTAATTATAAAATTCATACATGTATGCGAGGTTGATTTGATTTGATTGCTCTTTAGTGTATAACCGGTTACCATTCCGACAAGATTCTAATTTTGGAAACCATCAATATCAATAGCTTTATCTGAAATTTATAAATAGCAGCCTGGAGTCTGGTTTTTAACATGGACAACAACAACAACAACATGGGATACAACACAACAAGTATCGCCGTTCACAACAGCGTGCTGGTGCCTACACTTATGTATGGAAGTGAAAGTTGGGTATGGCTAAAAAGACATGAAAGTAGGATCAATGCAGTAGAAATGCTCTCCTTGCGGAGTATGTGTGGAGTAACTTTAAATGATAGATTGAGGAATGAGGTAATAAGACAACGTTGTGGTTTAAAAGAAGATGTAGTGACAAAAATTTAAAAGAGTATGTTAAGATGGTTTGGCCATGTTGAGAGGATGAATGAAAGGCGACTAACGAAAGGTATTTACAAGGCAGACGTGAATGGAAACGCCGGGAGGGGACGCCCTAGAAAGACATATATACACCTTATAGGTGATGTTCTTCAGAAAGGCCAAGTGCGCAGTAGCCATAACCGGCGTGTGTGTATGACTAGATGTATGAATGTGTGTGAAGCAAAAGAAGTATGTAAGGATCATAGCAGGTGGCGTTCTGTAGTTTCTGCCTACCCCCATGGGAAAAAGGCGTGAGTTTATGCATGAATGTATGTACAATAAGTATTTTCGTCGCTCCGGGTATTGATAGGCAGGGCCAAGTCATTTCGTCGCTCCGGGTATTGATAGGCAGGGCCACGCAATTTCGTTACTCCGGGTATTGATAGGCAGGGCCAAGTAATGTCATCGTTCCGGGTATTGATAGACAGGGCCAAGTAATTTCGTCGCTCCGGGTATTGATAGACAGGGCCAATAATTTCGTCGCTCCGGGTATTGATAGGCAGGGCCAAGTAATTTCGTCATTCCGGGTATTGATGGGCAGGGCCAATAATTTCGTCACTCCGGGTATTGATAGGCAGGGGCAATAATTTCGTCACTCCGGGTATTGATAGGCAGGGCCAATAATTTCGTCGCTCCGGGTATTGATAGGCAGTGCCAAATAATTTCGTCACTCCGGGTATTGATAGGCAGGGGCAATAATTTCGTCACTCCGGGTATTGATAGGCAGGGCCAAGTAATTTCGTCGCTCCGGGTATTGATAGGCAGGGCCAAGTAATTTCGTCGCTCCGAGTATTGATAATATTTGCCGCCCTTGGCGCTATTTAAAATGGTGCCTTATTAAAAAAGGGTTGTCAAAAAAAGCCGCTTTTTTGACAACTTTGATCGAAATGAAAACGAAGTGAGCTCGAAAATTTCACATAAGAATTTTCGCAACTTCATGAATGTTAAGTTGTTTAACGGTGGGTTTACAACAATAATTAGTATTCGATAGCGAAGCGGGCTTGAACATTTGAACACCACACCACGAATAAGTTAGGTTTTCTGATGAAATGAAAAGTTCTATTAGTGCAGTTTGGCCGCCCCTCATTTATGCCACTCTGGGCATTTGCGCGGCTCGGCGCCCCCCCTAGACCCAGCCCTAATTATATAGGAATAATGGTACGCCTCTGATTAACCATTCCAGTCAGTACATTATTTAACCCAATAAAAAAAAACTGGGTTCTAAGAAAAACGTGGACGAACATAAATAGGTACAAACAAGCGTACAACTCCACAAGTCCATATTTATGTAAATATTGTACAATTCTAACATATATGCATATCGAATTGATAACCTCCTTTTTCTGATGTTAATAAGGTTTAAATTGTATGAAACAATAACTTGACTTAGCAAACGAATGTCAAAGTCATCATCATCATCAGCTTTTTAATGTCCCCACTGCTGGGACATAGGCCTCCTCTCTGTAAGAGAGGGAATGGGCCATGACCCACCACGCGGGCCCAGTGTGGGTTAGTGATTGTCACATGTCTTCGAATTTTTGGTTCTAGGACATGCCGGTTTTCTCACGATGTTTTCCTTCACCGTTTTTACAGCAGTGGTGACAAAATCATTTACAACATAAAAATATGAAATACAGGAGGAGTCGAAGGGGGCGTGTCGGTGTCCGCGCAACGTGGTCACAGTGACCATGTCCAAAATCATGTTTCAAAATATCACAGCGACTGTACACTTTTTGCAATAAATACATTGCTCCTTAACCGCTAGCTAAGTTTGTCGCTAAGTTACTGGACAAGCAATGTAAAAATCACAAAACGATAATTTATCAAGCGGATGCATCGCGTAGTACGGCCGCTGCTTCTTGCGACGAGTTAGTGATGTGCTTGTGCAGATGTTTTTGTGTGAGTAAGTTGTACGGTGCATGGTAAATACACGCTGTGTTTGGAGAGATAAGGTTTATAATTGATTGTGTAGTACGTTCTGATTTAAGAAATGCGGGTGTGTGCGTGACTGCGTGTCTATTGCTTTTTCTGAACTGCATGTGTAGTAGTTGCCGTGTGGTAGGGGCGAACTGGAGACACAGGTTTCCGATATATTTAGTCTACTGGGCATTATCTCCTTGTTTATTATATCTATGATTTACACAAAGTAATGCGCCTACCTGGGTTCGAACCCACGACCTACGACACGAAAGTCGGGGCCGTTACCACTGAGCCACCAATTTCAAAGTTCGATCTATGAATCTTGTCTTTAGTCTCTGGCAGCTATCTACTCCGTGCTTCAACAGAATAGTATAAACATAAGGGGTGTGTACCGCTGCGGAAAAAAGTCCATGAATAAAATTAGGGCTCCTCAAGAATTTATTGCACATATAAACGGAGAGTTCTGCAATATATCTGGTATTACATTTACATATTGTTGGGTTCTCTAGCTTTTATGTGTTTCGAAGTTAAATTGTTTCGGGATCAGTTGGATTGATAGTTAGGTTCTTGGTCTCGTTATTATTTCTGTGGAGGCCATATCGACATTTTCATTTCGGGCTTAATAATTAATAATGATGCATTATCGTAAAATGGTTTTCTTAAAGGGGAATGCCCATTTTGTAAGGGAACTTGGGCCCCTTTGAAAAAATGGTTGTATCTTGATGAATTTGGTTGTATATTGTAGAAAATACACGTTATATTCATAATTAGAAAATATTATTTATTCGTTTTTGCGGGGTTCTCGAGATATAACGATGTTTCTGTTCTTGAAATGAACCCTTATTAAAATGCAATAAAGTGCATACAAATATCCAAGTGAAGGCACCTGATCTTTTGTTGTCTGTACATAAAAAGCAAAATATAAATCCTATTTTTGAATATTATTGAAATCGCAGACACGATACCTCAAAAGGCGCCTGTGTTTGGGCAATCTCCTTTGCCAAATAATAATAGCCACTTTACTTATCTATTACCGTAGAAGTTTGAGAGTTGTTACGGATATTCAAGCCAGGAAATCTGACACCAGTTTTGCCAGGGGGTATCGAGGCACTCATTTACTAGGTTTTGGAGGCAGTAGCTCCATGTAAAATAGAATAACTAAGATGCATCCGCTTAAGACGACGACTAACGCCAACGACCTTGAGGGAACAAAACGCGCACTCGTTTCACACCCGCGCGACCCAAAATTTAGTAGTTTTTTGTACTTTCCTTATTATTCTATGAAATTAAAAAAAAGCTTCAGATCAAAATGTAGATAATTAAATTGTCTTTGAGATGGTGTCGATTTCATTAAAATACGCCCAGCGGTTTTGGTGCGATTGTCGTGTTTTTGTCCGTTTTAGACATAACTTTACAAATTAATTACACTATGTTATACAAATAAAACTCAAATTCTGCTTAGATGAAATTATTAAAAAAATGGTCTAATATAACTTTTTTTTTTCTAAAAAATCACGACTAGCCGTTTAGACGTGATTCTCATTTTAAAATCAGCTACTCAAGGGAATCGGCGCCTTAAACTGGAAGAGGACTCCAATATAATGTTTAATGTCCAGTGTAATGTTTTCTTCGTCTAAACTTTCTATAACATATATGGTGTACATAATAAAGAGTATTCTATTCTATACTCGAAAGTGTCGGATACCCACACTCTTTCTCTACTCTTTTCTGTTCTTCCCAATCCTACCTCTGCTTCGTATCTTAAAGGACGCTTTGAGTATCTTGTTTCCAGAGGCGTCTCTAGCCTATGTAGAGTGCGTGCACGATAAGTCTGCGCGCGACGGGTGGCGTGCTTAATGTTGCCAGCATAACTAATCTTTTTTCCTTTATTTAATCAATAGTCATTTTACATTACTCGAAACTTAAAGAAATTTAAGTTAAGCATAATTAATTACTAGCTTTTTCTACTTGCATAGAATATGATGAAAAAATTTCATGAAATTATTGTAAATCTTTTATACTTAGTAGTACCTACTGTTAAATTTGGACTAACAATGGTCCTGCATTGGCTTTTACCTACAATTTCAATTCTTTTTTAATTTCTTCTTCAACAATTTTTGAAGAAGCTGCAGCCACATAACCCTCTTGAGTTATTTGGGTAACGGTGCGTTCAGAAACGCCTAAAACAAAATAACAATGATGCATTATATTACATGATGCCGGTCCTGTCCCACTGGTATATTTGTGTACCACCCAAAAACCAATACTATCGGGCACCGGTAGTACGAAAATTTAGGGAAATTGTAGTATTGTGGTATCCCTCAAAGTTACCTGTCAAATAAGCAACGCGGGCTCTATCTTTGTAAAACGGTACCGAATGCCATTTATTGTCTTGTTCACTTCAAAAAACATCCCTGCCATCATTTTAAATTACTTTTAGCATAATCATGGCGATTATTTACTTCGGAAACGAATAAAAATACGGCAGACAACACACTCTCTTGACACCTGACATAAATGACATACGATTAGTTCCGATTTTGGCCGCGCGCAGACTTATCTTGCACGCACTCTAGCGCCCGTGTGCAATTATTACCCTAGCGCCCCCCAGGAAGCGCGCGGTCTAAATGGGTACATATAACAGCACATTACCACAAACTGTAAAATTTCCCCAATGGATAATAAACTCAATTGTTTGGATTAAATTGAAAATCTATTGAAGAATTTTGACTGTTTTAGATGACATGATGTGCAGTTGACTGTATTTAGAATAATACAGGGTGTTTAGCATAACAAGCCAAAACGTACCCATACCCACGAACCGAGGAAAAGTAGCACCAATCTTTCTTTTTCTGAAATGGCTTTCCTCCAATTAGTATCTTGTTATAATTTTTATTAACATTTATATACAATTGAAAATTCTAAAAACAAAAACAAACCTATATACAAATACAAAAGGGAGACGGAAAAGACCTCATTGTGCATCAAAAAATTCGTCCACATCGATGTCAATGGGAAACGTGCCCAGAAAGCTGGCAGCATTGCCACGTTGGATGGCAATGCTGATTCTCTGGCCGACGAAAAGGCCAGCCCTCTGGTCACGTGAAGAGTCGACGAGCTTTGTACCAATTTCTCGAAAAACTCGAGAAATATCTCTTGTATCTAGTTTAACTAAGTCATGTTAAACTTTGTCATAAAGTTCATTGAAGGAATCAATTATCATCCGAAAAAAAAAAAAAAACTCCTTCTTGTTTTCTTTGCTTATTTACTTTGATGCTGATGACCACAAAATCATTATATTTTTGTAGTACATTATACTTTAGTGTTTGTTGTTATAGCGGTAACAGAAATACATCATCTGTGGAAATTTCAACTGTCTAGCTATCACGGCGCATGAGATTCAGCCTGGTGACAGACAGACGGACCGTGGAGTCTTAGTAATAGGGTCTCCTTTTAACCCTTTGGGTACGGAACTCTAAAAAGGTTTTTTTGGGAATTGACAATGACTGCCTTGTTCAAAGTTGTACACATCCACGGTCAAAAGCAGTTTTTTTTTATATGACAACTCATTTTATCGCAAATGAGTTGTAACCAGCCAACCTGTATTAAGGTTACACTAGTCGAAAATTCTTCCATACAAACGTAGTCTAGAGATAACTCCACTGTTTGACGATTTACGTTCAAAATAAAAAATGATATCAATTTGTCTCATCATTATCTAGTCCTGTATGGACACAAAAATGTAAAAAAAAATATATTTGAAAGTTATGATCGACGAAAGTTCCATATTTCAACACTAATTTTAACGCATCTTTGGGCGGAAATAAATACCATAAGAAGAAGGAATTTGCAAAACGGCGTCCATAGAGGGATAAATTAGTAATTTATCAATGCAAATAATGTTATATTATAAATATACATTTAGTTGTTTTTTCATGATATCTAGACTCCCAAAGGTCTGTTTATAAAATTTCACGCTCTCGTTTTCGCCCTAAATTATCATCCATTTCACTATAAACTTGCAAAAGTGCTTATTCGTACGTGAACTAGCTTCTTACTGCTCATCACAGCATCTATCTCTTTCGCACGTGTTGTCGGATGAGATAGCATGCATTTTAACCCCTCGCACAAAATAGTTCGTGCCGTCGATTAGGGCATCCTTAACCCCTGAAAACCAAAAAACAAAATATCTTTTCTAAGGTGTTAAAAAACTTTGAACCAAACAGTTGACCGTTAAGTTAACCTCAACCAATAAATCTGTAAGATAAACTATTGCAGAAACAAGGCTTCTGACACCTGAAGGATTTACGAGGCTCGGATATCCGTGCGTTATCCCGGTAACCACTACTTACGGTATTTCCGGAAGGAAACGGATTTAGGGTCCGTGTTGAGATTTCAAGGGGTAAGATTTCCGTATGTAGGCGTAAGTAATATACTTTTTAGGGTTCCGTACCCAAAGGGTAAAAACGGGACCCTATTACTAAGACTCCGCGGTCCGTCTGTCTGTCTATCACCAGGCTATATCTCATGAACCGTGATAGCTAGACAGTTGAAATTTTCACAGATGATGTATTTCTGTTGCCGCTATAACAACAAATACTAAAAACAGAATAAAATAAATATTAATAAATAAATATGTGGGGCTCCCGTACAACAAACGTGATTTTTTTGCCGTTTTTTTGCGATGATGTCACGGCACCCTTCGTGCGCGAGTCCGACTCGCACTTGGCTAGTTTTTCTTTATTAAGATACAGTCAAAGAATAAGGGTTCAGAACTTTTAGTTAAATGTTTTTATTTTGCACTTATTGTATATTGAGGTTTGCTAAAATTAGGGTAATCCTCGGAGTTGCCACACTTGTTGAAATCACTCTATATCTCAGTACAAAAAGCAAAATACTTTATTTAAGCAAAATGTAGATAGTATATTATGTTTTTTTTTTTTCTCGTCTTTACTAACTTAATTTAAGTAATATTATTGTTAAGAGTTTAGCATAAGCATGTAATTATATTTTATATCATTTTGTAACAATTGAACACTTTTTGGGTACCGTACTCAAAGGGTAAAAACGGGACCCTATTATTAAGACTCCGCGGTCCGTCTGTCTGTCTGTCCGTCTGTCACCAGGCTGTATCTCATGAACCGTGATAGCTAGACAGGTGAAGTGTATTTCTGTTGCAGCTATAACAACAAATACTAAAAACGGAATAAAATAAATATTTAAGTGGGGTTTGTGGTTTTTTTTTATTTCATTTATGTTTTTTTTAATATTTAATTTCATACAACAAACGTGTTTTTTTGCCGTTTTTGCGATAATGGTACGGAACCCTTCGTGCGCGAGTCCGACTCGCACTTGGCCGGTTATTATTTTTTCCTTTCTATTTGTAAACCTGGCCGGTACTTTGGTTTTTAACCCCCGCCGGATTTTGTCGAAAGTGTTTTTAGCTATGTTTGAATAAAATCGGTTCAGCCGTGCAAAAGTTATGGGCGTTTTACTGTTTAAATCAGGGTGTTTTCGCAAGATAAATGTGTCGGGGGTTTCTAAAATTTTAAAATTTTTGTGTTATCTAGAAATTTATAAAAAGTATAAAACATTATCTTTAATATTTCCAGAGTATTTGCGAATTTTGGGGACCTCTATATTTTGGGACATCTATTCCACATAGGGGATAGTTGGCTAATCCATGTAAATTTCAGTAAGGATAGATGCCCCGTCGGTAAACTGGTCATTTCTACCGCAAAAACTTGATCGCATTTTGCCTTCCCATACAATCGCACAGATATATATGAGACACGGCTAACTTAGTGGTAGTTAGAGAAAAAAAAAAATTCATCATTTCATCAATTTATAAATTAAGCCCGAGACACTCTCTGAGAGAGAAATTTAAGGAGACTGATGTTATTTATTTATTTATTTATTAGGCTCACGAAAAAAATGTAACACTAAGAATATTACAGTAATTATTCACTTGAAACTATAGATAAGTGTCACAATTTTTTTACAGGTAAGCACCACATATGCTAAAGTATTGAACAACATTCAGAAACAACTTAATAACCTAACATAATTTAAAAAAACCGGTCAAGTGCGAGTCGGACTCGCGCACGAAGGGTTCCGTACTTGGTAAATTGCGGTTTACGATTTATGACGTATTAAAAAAAAACTACGTCCTAGATCTCGTTCAAACCAATTTTCGTTGGAAGTTGATCATTGTCTTATTTTAGAAGTTACAGGGGGGGGGGACACATTTTACCACTTTGGCAGAGTCTCTCGCGCAAACTATTCAGTTTAGCAACAAATGATATTAGAAACCTCAATATATTTTTTGAAGACCTATCCATAGATACACCACACGTGTGGGTCTGATGAAAAAAAAAATTTTAGTTTCAGTTTCAAGTATGGGAGCCCCCAAAATTTATTGTTTTTTTTTCTATTTTTGTATGAAAATCTTATTGCGGTTCACTGAATACATCTACTTACCAAGTTTCAATAGCATAGTTCTTATAGTTTCGGAGAAAAGTGGCTGTGACATACGGACGGACAGACAGACAGACAGACATGACGAATCTATAAGGATTCCGTTTTTTGCCATTTGGCTACGGAACCCTAAAAATGGGATAAAATGATATCTTACGACCATAAATTAGACTACATAACAACGTGTGTCAAATTTCGGAACTTGGTAAGTGAGTCCGCATGTACGTCTACTAAATCGCTGCAACTATTAATTAGTTTACACAGCTGAGGAATGGCCGAATTGTCACCGAGGACGGTTCTACGTGGTGGAGGGTAAAAAGGAGTGATAGGAGCACGGGGCTGTCTAGCTGGAGCTTGGAACCTGATCCTGCCTAATAACTGAGGTCTATTTTGTTACGCAAGATTTTAATTAAGACACTTGAATCTATGATATTTCTACGTTTCTCTAAAGAGTCTATCCTAAAATGCGATAACCTAGCCACGTACGATGGCTTCTTTTTGGCAATTCCGCAGGAATATGCCAAATGCCAGTAATGACTGTCTTCTTTCAGTATATTTATGAAAATCTCTTATATGCCCGTAAAATTATAAAATTGTTTAAAAAATACAGTGATATCCATAACATAAATACTAGGAACAAACACAAATTTGTAGAACCTACAACAAGGCTCAAGAAAATAGGTGGCTCGTTTAGATGTCAATGTGTACGCTTTTATAATAAGCTTCCAAGCCACGTACAAGATCTAAGTCTTAATAAATTCAAATCATTTATTAAACGTAACTTGTTCCAGAAAGATTTTTTTACCGTTAAAGATTACGTTGAGGACGGAAAGGCTTGGGATTGAGCTGCTCCAATGATTTTTTTTGCATCCTGAACTAAGTTTTATTTTTGGTTTTCTTGCAATGACAAGAAAATTTACTTTTTAAAGTATTATAATATTTAATTATTGTGAATCTGAAGACTCCTGGCTAAATATTAACAGCCGCACGGATCGATCTTCTAGGTTAAGCAACGCTTGACGAAGTTGGTCCGTGGATGGGTGACCATTTCAACATACCGAGTTTCCTCCGTGCCTCGGAAAGCACGTTAATCAGAATCAATCAGAATCAGAAGTCTCTTTATTTTTTATCATTTCGTGTTACAGTTGTGTCCCGCAAGCAGGGTGTGTGCTTATTTTTATTGTGTAGTACATCGTAAAAAATAAATATATCGAAACAAGAGCCTAAGCTTTTATTTCATTTGGCCACTGCCTATGCCAAAGCATTAAGCAGTAACCGTTTTATGTGCGATTTGTTCCGTGTCCTGGTCGCTTGCTGACTGGGACCCTCCGTAGCGCTTTATTAATGTAGTTTATTTCACCTACACGTTGGTCGTACAATAGCGGGTTATATCGCCCGTATCTTGCGTATGCTGACCCAGGGACTTCTAAGTCAGGGACTTGTAGCTCATTCATACGATCAACCATATCATGGTGTAAGTACGTCGCCCTCTCGGTCCACTTATCAACATCTATCAGTTTCCAGAGGATGTCAGACTCCAGTCGCCTCGGTATGCCCGCGGCTGCTTTAAGTGCCATCTTGTATTGTGGCTCAATTTTGTTTCGCAGGTATGGCGCTATACAGGGCCACAACTGAACTGTTCCATAGTCAAGGATAGGTAGGAGGCACGATTGTATCACTGCCATCTTCGTGTCGAGGCTTGCGCGTGATCGGTACCCGATGATAGGTGCTAACGCGGCGCGAGTGCGTCTCGCTTTTTTGATTACCAATTCAACATGCGGCTTCATTCGCATTTCTTGTCCAGTATAACGCCGAGGTATTTTACACTATTTTTGTATTCAAGCAGTCTGTCTCCGACTGCTATTTTCTTTTCATAGTTGTGCCTACGGCTGGTAAACATTATGCAATCTGTCTTTTCCACGTTGCACTTGAGCCCCCATCGTTTGTAGTAGGCTAGTATCTCTCTCGCTACCCAGGATGTTTTGTTAGTGGCGATATTCGGTTGTTTGGAGGTGTTCAGCACACAAAGGTCATCTGCATATTGGGACATCAGTAGACCGCTCATTCGACTGGTGTTGATGTCACTGACGTATAGGTTAAAAATTAGCGGCCCCAAGATCGAGCCTTGTGGGACGCCGTGTGGCACGGGTTTCTCGGCGCCGGTCGTGGTGCGAATCTTACCTCTGATTCTGCGCCCATCTACATAGTTCTCGATAAGTTTTATTATGTTGTTAGGGATGTCTGCAAGTTGTAGCTTTCGCACAAGACCTCTATGGTTTATGGAGTCAAACGCCTTACTAAGGTCCGTAGATATCATTGAGATGCTATGGCCGTCATTGAGGGCGTCTGTAATGTATTTGCCTGTCCTAAGTATCTGTGTAGCCGTCCCGCGTTGCCGAGTGAAGCCATGTTGATGCGGTGGGATGAGCTTGTTGCAATGTTTTGTTATTCTGTCGTGCATGATACGCTCGCACAGTTTGCCCATGATGTTAAGCAGAGTGATCGGCCGATATGAGGATGCAGATCTGTGGTCTTTACCGCTCTTGTGTAGAAAGATGCAATCGCCCAGTTTCCATCTTATTGGGTAGTATCCCGTCGTAAGGTTGTAGTTTATAACTCGCATAAGTGCCCGGAGGAAAGCTGGTCCAGCGAGTTTTAGTATTTCAGCCTTAATCCCGTCCGGACCAGGGGCTTTTTTGTTTTTAAAGAGAGCTAGTGCTTGCTTCATTTCTTTCCACGTAGCTTCTTCTATTGACTGAAACGGTGTAGTGAACTCTATCCCCTGGTCATGTTCGGCTATTGGTGCTTCGTGTACTATGGCTGCGTTTACGAGACTATCGATTATTTCCAGTTCCGAATTACAGCCCGTGATGACCGGTAGTTTAGCAATGGGGCGCTTCATAGCGCGTTGGATTCTCCACATCTTAGCTCTCGAGTCTTTCGGGTCGTCAATGATTCTAGTCCAGGTCATCTCCCGGTACTGTTCTAGGACGCGAGACGTGTGCCATTTGGCTTCCCAGTACGCACGCGCGTGATCTTGATTGTCAGGGTGTCTACGGTGTAATCTTTTGAGGCGATTTCTTTCTTTGATTTGATGTTGTATTTCTGTGGGTAGCATATTCCGGCGTTTGGTCTCTTGCAATGGGGCCAGCTCGTTCAAAGCAGTCACGACTGCTTCTTCCAGCATTTGAATGTACGACTCGCATTCGTCATGGGTGGTGATCCGACGACTGAAATTTATGTTTTGATTGACGGAACGGATAAATTCTTTCCGCGTTTCAGATGTCTGTGTGATGTTAGTTATTCTTCGTGATAGTTGGACGTCTACCGCAGTCTGGATATTCGTGACCATAGTCCATGGGATATGGTCCGACGTGATGGCGTCGACTCTGCGGCATGTCGTAGTGATTTCAAACCTCAAGTCACCTGTGACTATGGCCAAGTCGAGAATACCTTGGCCGGAGTAGCCCGGTCTTGACGGTAGGTTGGTATGGTGGAGTGTAAGCAGTCCGTCGTCTAACTGCCGACTTACCACCCCACCAGCTGTTGCGGTTCGGCGTTGGCCGAGCTGTACCATTTGTAGATTGAGGTCACCGATGATGATGTTGTCGTCTACGTCTAGTATTTGTTGGAGCTCATCGGTGACGGCTGCTGTTTGTTGTTGTGGGATGTAAATACCGCTGATAGTGACGGCTCGGTCGCGCGTGTGATCGATGACGAGTCGTACCGCCACTCCCTCAATGTCACGTTGTTCGTCATTGCTTTGCCCGGGTATGAGCTCCGTTTGTGCCCAGCGTAGACCGCGTTTTATGTACATTACAGTTCCGAGGTGGTTTTGGCGCTGGTCGGTAAGCTTGTCGTAATCGTTGAGGTTGTATTTATACTTCTCAAAGTCGACCCGACATTCGTTGAGCACTACAATGTGTGGATTATGTTTGTCGATCAGGAATTTCAACTCGTTATGTTTTCCTCGGTAACTTTGCACATTTGCGTGAAGGAACCGTAATGTTGTGGTACGCTTCTTGTCATTATTGCTGAGCATTAGTGAGCAGTTGAGCAAACATCTGCAGCATGTTGTTTTGCTGCTCCATTATTTTTTGGATCATCGACAGTAAGTTATCAGTATTATCCAGCCCTTTTATAGTGGTGGCTGTTTGTGTTTGCAACGCCATTGTGGCGCTTCGGTTCGATACCTTTTGTGCAAAAGTGACTCCGGGCTGCACTGTGTTCAAAGGTTTGGTTGCCGTCTCAGTTTGTGTTTGTCTGAAGACTTTTGACTGTTCACGCTGTTGTTTGTTGAAGGCCTCTCTGCGTTCCTTCTGTCGTTTGATCTCTTCCCGAAAAATTGGGCATTTTGCCTGTCTTGCTGTATGGCCCGTTTGACTGCAGTTAGAACATGCTTCATAGCTGTTAAGCCGTTGGTCCCGGCTGTCATTTGAAGATCTTTGACAGTCGTTACGGGTAGTCAGAAGCTTGAGATCTGACACCAGTCTTGCCAAGGGGTATGGTGTTACCCAGTTACTGGGTTGTGGAGGTCAGATAGGCAGTCGCTCCATGTAAAACACTGGTATTCAGCTAAATCCGGTAAGACTGGAAGCCGACCCCGACAACAATTGAGAAAAGGCTAGGCAGATGATGATGAATGTGAAGACTATGTGGATCACTCCTTTGTTTTTTTATTGCTTTTTTTTAAGTTATCTCAATTTTTAATCATGGTCTGGCAGTTTGAGTAGTTTATGCGGCCTACCCGAATGTCATTTCCTTGGTATTGTTCGTAGAATCGTTGAGTTCCTTAAATTTTGAGTTGAGCTGCTCGGTTATTGATAAATGCGTGCACTGACTGGACAGGTCCACTCAATCTGGCTGAGTCCTCAAAAGACCATTTCAGACATCAGTCTTCGCATGATTTAACCAAGATTTTCTCACGAATTTAAAAGAGACTGTGACCTCTGAGTTTGTTTCGGCCTTTCTTCTCAGAGTAGTCAGCTCAAAGAAATATGATCGACATTTAAAAGTGTTTGTACAAACCAACTTACAGAAATAAAATCATTTATCATTTATCAAACATTTGAACTCACATACACAAAACACCCGGATCAAGCGCAACTAGGTAGGTCATACAAATATTTGTTTCGTGCGGGCATCGAACCTGCGATACCCAGCACAGCAGCCGATTGCTCAACCACTACGCCAACCGTCAATTATTATAATAGCTTGTGATTCATTCGCGAAACTAGAACAATAACAATCGGTGCAACTATACCACTGGGACAACAGTCCTGGTTTAAACCTATACCAAAAAAAAGGTCTTTCAAAAATTATAACGCTAACGCAAATTGCCGTATAACATTGTTTTGACATTGAAAGAAAATTGTCAATGAATATCATTAAGAAAAAGTCATGCCAAAAAAACCTTAGATAAAGTACCTGTAGATGGAGCCATGGCGTGGCCGCACATGAAACAACAATAACAACAACACTTTGGCTTTTACAGCCTAGAACACTTCAACCCACCATCGCACTGACACTTATTATCTATAAATAACCTAATTCCTTGTCTCAATAAACACTTAATCCCGCGAAATCACAAAAAAAAAAACACGACCGAGTTAGTTTGTCAAACCTGCCATGATATTAGCGTTTGACAAACAACAAAAGCCGGCCATGGTGACAAAGACAAAAAATAATCTTTTGTCCTTATTATTTACTTGAGGCTGCCAATTAGAGATCTCGCCGGCTAAATCTATAGGTACTTTATCTAAGCAAAAAGCTATATTTCTAGAAAAGTTTGTTGTGTCTGTGGTTTTTCAACGATCGATTTCAACGATTGTATCAATCGTCATAAGAAAGTACTTAATTTCAATATACGTAAATATTAATTTTCATTGACGTCGGATTTTAAGTTAAACAGTATTAAAAGGTTAAAATACTCAACCTATTAATACCGTCAATAGTCAAAATACAAACATAAGAATAGTGTAAAACTATTATCGTAAAATCACGTACGGTTTTTCACAAAAGAAAAAATGGTGTGTTGTGTTTTTTTTTTTACTCGAAATACCTGTACAAATTAAAATACATAGGAACTAGTAGAATGCTAAAAAAATCTGGAGATAAACTAAAAAATCATTTGTCAATCACTGACCTTATCAACTTTTCCTTGCTGGACAATATACGGAATGCCCGGAACAGGTCCAAAGATAGACGGCATCATAGCTGGAGCTATAATCACTTTGACCGGCTGGTGACAGGACTTCTCACTCTCACCAGAACAGTTACAACAGCAGTGACACTTCTTTACACTATTTTTGTTACACTCACTATTTTTCTCGTCAACAATTACACTTTCTTCACTTTGACCACTTTGTCCACGTTTCATTTCACTGTCATCGTTTGCCTCGTCTTTTTTGTAAAGTTTCGGTTTTTTATTTTCCCCGGGCAATTCGAGCAATGGCTGGCGTCTTTTTAAATCTTTTGGTGTTTCTAGTAAGTAGTTCTTTGGTTTGTCACTGGTGTCTATATTCTGGTTATTGTTGATAATGCCCGTTGTGAATGGATGGACTAGCAAAGTCTTCGGGGTTTTCTGAAAGGTCTTTGAGTTTGAGGCCCCTGGTAGGGCCTCAATGGGTCTTTTTGAATCCAATTTGATTTTTTATCAAGTCTTTACACAAGAAAATTGTCAATGTTCATGGTTTTCTAGTTTTTTGTCCTATTTGCGATTTGGTATTAATTATAAGTTAGTTGCGGTCCAAAAAAAAAAACAGTTTTTTTTTATTGATTATTTAATTAGTTCGTTTAAAGATATACAATCTTTGGAAGTAGAGATCTAATTAAATAAATTTTTCCACTGATTTAATGCTATACTATTCCTGAGAAATAAACTACTTTTTAATAACGGACAAAAATATCCTATAAAAAAAAACATTCCAGGAATGTCATGAAAGTCTTCGTAATTTTTAACTTTTTAAAGTCTTATTTAAACTAATAAACTATTTATCAATAAAAAATTAATTAAATAATTGTATGAGAGGCTGTTTTATTATTAAGTATTAAGTTTGTCAAAATAAACCACAAAATTCAAATTTATTATTTTAAATTTTATTCACTTATTAATCTCCCTAATATGTCTTGTTATATTACTTTTTAAATAATCGATAGAAAAACGAAAGCGATATTATTTTATTGTTGTTTGTTTTTTATTTAAGTTGTTTTAATTAACATTATTTAGTTTATTTAAAATCAATCACTTTTCTAATCACTCGAAAATATAACTTATGTCCAAATCGTAAGTTGTATTTTTGTAACAAAATCCAATGTACACAGTTCAATTAAATTGAAAACAAACAAATTCACTCAGTGTTTACACCAAAAAACTGTTTATTAAAACATAACAAAATTCACAAAGCTGACGTTTTGTTTATTCAAAGGTCACTAACCTATCAACCTTGAAAAATCACGTGAAGCTTGTTTGTAAACAAACAAAACAAACATTGAAAAAAAAAACAATTGAAAACACACATAAAAAGTACAGAAAAGTTCAAAATTCAATTCAATAGCACACCATTCTGTCTTTTCACTGAGAAAACTTAACAATTTCAAGAAAAAATGAGAAAAATATTTAAGGAAAATTCGGGAAAATTGCCGACACGGCTCTCTCTCGTGAAACCGCAGTTGATACTGAAGTTTTCGGGATAGATTTAGGGAAGGCGTGGCTTATACTGGGAGGGACTACAAACCACGCCTCCAGACTCTAAAATCTAAATTATTTCATCGTCTAGACCGAACAATATGGCGGGTTAAGAAACTTATCAATAGTAATATCACGCCTTACCTAATTTCATGAAGGGGTAGGCAGATGTGTATGGTGCAGCCACATCTATTTATATACAATAATAAATCTGTAGAAAAGTCGTTTTTGTACATTGAAAATATTTGACACAACAGAACCCATTTCCAGCATTTTTGGATTTTTTGTCTGTTCGTCGGTTCGTCTGTATATTTGTACACGCATCTCGTAAAATGTGCGTAACCAATGTAGGTAACTTTAATACATAAAAATTGTGTGTAATTTAAAGTATTACTTAGTTTTTAGGGATCCGTACCCAAAGGGTAAAAACGGGACCCTATTACTAGGACTCCGCGGTCCGTCTGTCTTTCTGTCTGTCTGTCACCAGGCTGTATCTCACGAACCGTAATAGCTAGACAGTTGAAATTTACAGATGATGTATTTCTGTTGCCGCTATAACAACAAATACTAAAAACAGAATAAAATAAATATTTAAGTGGGGCTGCCATACAACAAACGTGATTTTTTTGCCGTTTTTTGCGATAATGGTACGGAACCCTTCGTGCGCGAGTCCGACTCGCACTTGGGCGGTTTTTATTTCATCGCAATCGGTTCACTTTATTAAAAGTAATATGAATTTAAATTGTTCAAGAAGTAAAATTATCACAAATACTCGGACAGTTGAACTCCATATTCGATAGATGGCGTTGTGCATTAGAAGTAATTTACTGAATGGCGGTGTAAGATTCTCTGCGAAAGTATGACCCTAGAAAAAAAATTTGGTTGCTAAGTAGGGTAGGCAGGAAGATAAGAAGGGTAGATATGGGTCGTACTTGCAAAATCGAGTACCAGAAGAGCTTTCAAGTACGTCTACTTTACGAAACCAGGTCCTCAAACCAGGGCTCGGGATACTTTCAAGTATTTTCTATCTGGATAGGAAATTGACCCGTAATGTTAATGAATAAGGAGCACAATCGCGTTTTCAAATAAATATCTACTTACAGACGATTGAACTTCCTACTTCTATGCCAAGCCCCGTTGGAATAAAAAATACTTGCATAGGAAATTTAAATGTGACTTGCTATTTATTAATAGCAAGTCACATTTAAATTTCCTCCTTATTAGGAGCACAATCGCCTTTACAAATAAATACCTACTTACAGACGATTAAAGTTTCTACTTCTATTCCATCCAAGAACCATGTTGGAAGAAAAATACTTGCATAGGAAATTGAACCCTAACGTCTTATTAATAAGGAGCACAATCGCGCTTACAAATAAATACTTGCAAAGACAAACCATTAAAGTAAAAATACTTGCATACGAAATTGTGCCGTAAATCCTTAAAAATAAGGAGCATGATCGCGCGACGGCCAAAGCCACGTCACGAATCAGCGAGACTCGGGCGAGCGTCGAGCCCCGACGGGGCGAGTCCGAGTAGCCGTATAAAATTCTTTGAAGTCTTGCAAGTATTTCGGGTCGGTACCTGGTGTACGTACTTGGAAGCAAATACCTGGTGTAAAAACCTGGTCGCGTAAATACGTACCTTCCCTAAAGAAGGGTAGGTATGAAGGTATGTAGGGTAGGGTAGGCAGTTGACGGGAGTGATGCCGTGGGCAAAGATAATTTTATTATGATCGTAAACGAAGCAAAAGGACAAAAGCAGTATGTAAGGATAATAGCAGCTGGCGTTCCGAATTTTTTAACCGACTTACCAAAAACGAGGAGGTTCCATGTTCGACTTTATGAATGTTTTTTACCCGACTGCAGAAGGAGGGTAATGTGTTTAACAGTCTATGTATGTATGTAAGTATGTATGTATGTTTGTATGTAAGTATGTATGTATGTATGTTTGTTCCTATATGGCGTTCCAGAGACCAAACGCGTTGGCCGATTTTGATGATACATACGTCGATCGATTCGTCTTAACCCTGCGATTGTCATAGACTACATTAAAATTGGACAATAGAAAAATGGCGGATTTTGGGTGCCAAATTGTGGGGGCCCAAATTTTTTTTCTTCCAAACCCATCGTGTGGGGTATCAAAATAAAGGGTTTTAAGAGGTGATTTCAAAAATATATAATACTTATACCTATGTTTAAATGTATCAAATTCGAAAAAAAACTAACTAAAAAGTTATAAATAAAAAAACTTAATTCAAAAAATCAAAAAAACCCGACTGCTTCAAAAGCGAACTAAAAAGTCTTAAACAAGGAAAAAATCATGCTGTACAGGCGGAGGACACACCAGATTTTGGTTAGCCAGCCCGCGAATATGTATCCTCCGACTGCACAGCATGATTTTTTCCTTGTTTAAGACTTTTTAGTTCGCTTTTGAAGCAGTGGGTTTTTTTTTTTTGTTGTATGTTCACCGATATCTCCGTTAATTGTTCCCATATAGGTATACATCTCATGATTCCAGCCTTGGTAATACTTTCTCTTGATTATAATCTCCTGATACTTAAGTTAGTCTTTACCGGTAATGATTCCAGCCCCGCAAGTATTAAGACTTCATCATGATTCTGGCCTCCTGGTAGTTTGGGTATAAATGCTTATAATAATGTTCAACTTCTAACTAAAAAAGCAAAAGAGGAAGTTATGTTTCTATCATGTTATTAAACTCTCTACCGATTTTGTTTCTGACGTTACTTTGCCTCTACAAAAGGATTCAAAATCAAAATCAAAATCAATAATTTTTATTTCACATAGGCCTACATGGGCACTTACAAAACGTCGACAATGTGCACGGTTCGGGTTGGTCGATTCCTATGGAGAAGAACCGGCAAGAAACTCCATGGTTACTCTTTTAAAAAATTGTTTGGTTTTACAATATTTCCATGTTACAGCAGTACTTAGATGGGGGGACAACGCAGGCCCGATAATAAGTCGTAAGAAACTAAAACAAGAAATGATTATATAATAAATAAACAAAAGATTAAAAAAAGTAAAACGAGATAAAATGTTAACAATCTAGAAATCTAGAAGGCCTACAATGTTCACACATTTACAAACCAATCGGTAAAATAATCTATACAAAGTATAACAAGACTAAATTTAACATGTGGCACAAACGTTGTTATCAGTGCTGTAACTATTCTTAGCAAAGGGCTATAAAGATAATTGAAAACCATTGTAAAAAGTCTTATTAAATGAAGAAAAATTAGATTGAGAATAGTTAGAGACATCCACATATTTGTGCCGTTTATGAGTTACCAGGGAAGCCGCATGTGCAGAAGGAGCTAAAACCAAATATTTTTATCTTCAACGTAGTCCTTGATTTTATAATATGCTTTTTTAATAAGGACACGTTTGATGTGATTTTTGAACTTTCCATCGGTCAGTTCTATAACTGACTTTGGCAACTTGTTATAAAAGCGTATACTGTTGTGATTCGTCCGAAACACCACTCAAAAATATTTAATAATAATGAAATTCCTGTTTCGACCGGAGCGGGCGAAAATCATCGGCCGAAACGCCTACTAAGCCATTTAGTTTTGGAAGTCGGCAAAAAAATGGTAGGTACCAACGAAAGACACCGACTTTTTTTTTTTTTATTGATATAGTTTCTGGCTGGTGTACAGTTCATTTTTTGAGATTGTATAAGTTTGCTTTCTTGCGTCGTGAACAAGGAATAAAAAATGCTAAACCACTTGGAATCTGCCACATTGCTGACAGAAACTACGAAGACGGGTCAATAATCAGTTAGTTCAAATACACCCCTATTTTTTATGCTTTTGAAGTCGGACCTCCCTTTTATTTTTCTTAATTTCATTTTCTTTCTCTCAAATACTTCCCCTTGTCTCATTAATATTCATAATAGAACTCCTTAAAATCAACAGAAAGAAAATGTTAAGGTGAGTATATACTAGAGCATTTTCGCGAGCATTTCAATGTAATGTAACGTTATTATAAATGGTACAATATAGGCAAATGCTCAGATTCCTAAAGCACTTCCATGCAATGTTACATTCTTGTGAATGTTCGGCACTGCGTTCGATGCTATGCACGGCGAGTGAGCTTCATTCATTCGTTTATTATTTAATGAACGAATGAATGAAGCTGAATTATTTAATTGACCTCACTCCACGTCACTCGCGCTAGTGCCTTTGCTCTCCACATGTACGTGGAGTACTGCTCTCATCTCTGTGACGGATCCGCCAAGTACCAGATGAATGCACTTGAGTCGATCGAAAAACGGGCCAAGAGGCTCATCGGCAACGAAGTACTGGTCGAATCTAGGCTCCAGAACCTCGAACATCGGCGCCGAGTTGCCAGCCTGTCGGTTTTTTATCGGTTACGTTTACATCGGTTACATCGCGGGTGTGCGTTGGAATTGCATGAACTAGCCCGTTCCATCATCGGACTACAAGACGTACGGCGATGCATCATCGGTACATGGTGGATTTCCCACCCATACGCATCAAACGTTTTGGGAATACTTTTATTATGCATACAGCAAAGGAGTGGAATGGCCTGCCGGAGTCTGTATTTCCTGATAGCTAGAACAGTCTAGTCAAGAGTGAATAGGTTTCTTCTAGGCAAGCGTGCTTCATCGTCGACCACATCATCGCTCACCATCAGATGAGATAGTGGCCAAACGCTAGCCTATCAACAATAAAAAAAACCCCAACAGCGCTCGTGCTTTTGCTAAACGCAAACAAAACATCTAGCGTCATGTTCGAGTCGTTCGATTAAATTTTAAAACAGTGAATGCTCGATGTTCTGTTACATACTCACCTTAACGTTGCGAATTCCTAAACAATACGCTTTTGATTTTTAATGTTCTGGGAAAAGGAAAAATCCACAGAGCAAAGAACCACCGAGACGGCACCGACTAGAAATGGCATTAGTAAGATTGCCAACCGTACTCTAATATAGAGTATTGTACTCAATTTCACTTAGACATTCAGACTGATTTTTACCCGACTGCCGAAGGAGGGCAATGTGTTTATCAGTCTATTTATGTATGAATGTTTGTTCCTATGTAGCGTTCTAGAGACCAAAGGCGTTGGCCGATTTTGATGATTCTTACATCAATCGTCTTAACCTTGTGAGTGTCACTGGTTACATTAATATTGGAAAATAGAAAAATAGCGGCTTTTGGGCGCCATATTGTGGAAGCCCAATTTTTGGGGCTCTCATCTGGTATTAGGCAACCAGCTCGCGAATATGTATATATCCTCCGACAGCACAGCATGATTTTCTTTTTGTTTATGTCTTTTTAGTTTGCTTCTTTAGCAGTCGGGTTTTCATATACAAAAGCAATAATAGGGTACGCTAAAATACTCCTTTCTGATTTTAAATTCAATTGAATGAATTCCTGTAATTTCACTAAGAGAGTTTTTTTTTTATCTTTTCGGTCATAATTTCAAACCGATGAGAAAAGCATAACAGTTCTAGCAATCGTACAATTATTTTTTAAACAACAAAAAAATTCTTAGAGTGACACAAAACGGTCTGTTTTAAATAAAATATCACTGGCACTGGAAGTTGAAGCCTCTCCAATATCTCCACCAACTGCTTTTAGCCTTGGTTTGCCCTATGGTCCAAAAGTCGCTAGAACGCGATGAATTATTTTTTGCCGCCAACTAATTTTTTCTTTGTCGCTAACCACTCATGAAATCCGCTAGAAGTAGCGACAAAGTCACTGAAACGGCTAGGGACCATAAGTTTCCGGGACCTTAGGGGCCCGAGAATCTCAATATATCTCGAAAAGCTTAGTAATATTTTACGAAATATAGTTTGGCAGTATTAATTTCTAGTAAATGGATGTAAATACTGCAACCGAACTAGGCAATGCCTGTATTTCGATTTTCAGTTCCTTTTCCCTCGATATTTTAACAGTAAATGCCAACAAAGCAAATATATTTGGTTGTACTTATAATATATTTTGAATGACTTCTATCTAACTTCAATGTTGCATTATTTAAGACTAGCTGTTACCCGCAGCTTCGCCCGCGTCAATATAGATTTTTTATTTTGTCAATCAATTGTGGTTGTCGACATACAGGGTGAAAAATATCCAATGTTGCAGTTTTAGTTTTAATCAGCATCTATGTAATTTAGTTAAAAGCACTCTTTGTAAACAAGCATATTACAAATTAGATGATTATATTCAAGATAAGAATGCTTGGAAACATGCTGGTCCTGCTCCATAGGGCAATCTTTGGTGTAGACAAAATCAAATTTGTTATTTTATATTCCTATTCATAGTTATTTATTCATTGTTTTTTTTTTTTGAAATTGAATCACACACTGTTCCGTTGTTGTTGAATTAGGTATTTTACCTATGTTTGTAATATTTGTAAGTATGTGAGAACCATGTTCCTACTTATCAAATTAATTAATTTTCCTATTAATGCTTTTTAATACTTTATACCTGTACGTAGTATAGTGTGTAGAGCTATTCTGGGTGCATCGTCCTCACATATATTAATTTATTAATGTATGTACTTATGTAAATATTGTAAACCACATTTTTTTTTCAAAAAGAACAAGTATGGAGATTCTTGTGCGTTCTTCTCCATAACAATCTACTTTCCGAATGCACGGTAGAATAATTTTTTATTACTTGTAAATTTTAATTTATTTGACGTTCAAAAGTGCCGTTTATTGGCGTAATTGAATAAATATATTTGACTTTGACTTAATATGTAGTTGGCCGTAGGTAAAGCATGGCTTTTCCAAATGCGTCTCTGCTACCCTTGAGCTTTGTTAATAGTAATAGCAAAACTAAGTTTGATTGAAAACTGCAGTCTTTTGAATTGAAATTGATATTTCAGTGGGAATTATTGGGATTCGACGTATGAACGCACTTTCTCATACCTGTTAATATATTGACACCTATTATATTTTTGGCCAATTGTTTAATACGAAGCCTCATCCCATTACATAATCCAAATAAATATGTAGATCTCAATCGTTTGTTATCAAAAACATGCCTGCAAAGTTTCAACCAAATCGGAAACCACAATTAAAAGTTTCATACCAAGTTCAGCTTTTCCCATTTTATCATCATCGTCATATCAGCCGGAAGACATCCACTGCTGGACATAAGCTTCCCCTAAGCGTCGCCACATTGACCCCTTTCCCATTTAGCCCCTTAAATTTGAATATACAAAAATCCTTTCTTAACAAACGTTTACTATCTTTATACTATAGGTCTACCAGAATCTCATGGCATTTTTTTTTTTTTTTAAATTGTGATTTTCATATGGCAATGTCAATTGTCACCTGTCAAATCAAAGTACTTGATGTGTCAACCGCTGCTGAAATTTTTTGATATTATCTTGACAATTTGTTATTTTTGTGAAAAAAAAATGTCGAAAAACCCACTTTGATCTCAAGCGAAACATATTGTTTTCAATGTGTATCATAAAATAAGGGAAGAAGAAGGCGTAAATCAAACTCAATCTTTGATTTTAAAGTGCGTCGTAGAGTGGACCGGTAAGTTGGACTGACTTGTTTTGATACTTTTAGTTTATTTTATATTTTTCTTACTTAATTTTTATTTCTTTCCATTACTATTATATGGTAAATCGTAGGTCAGGGCACATCGAATGATGGCCGGAAGGAAATGGCAACAGTAATGTAACTGTTACTAATTCTTCGACAAGATATTGATTTTAACGGAGATTGAGAATCTTTGACGTAAGAAAAATATTAAGTAATAATCTGCGCCCTGCAGTGGGACGTGTGTAGAGACGGGGGTTTTTTTCGAGTGAAGTTCAGTGGCTGTTAATATTATTTGCAAATTGATTCCTAGTGGATAAGTGGATATTGGTGTAGTTTTGTGTCTCAACTGTCTACGCAACTGGACAATTTGTAAAATCATTGACAGAAGCGATCTCGGGATAGTGGAGCGGAGTATTTTATTGTAGTATTGACTGCCTCTGCAAAGCTTACTGGGAAGACTGACTTGCTGCCAAATACTCCAAAAAACATTAGAATCTGTTACATCCGCATTCTAATGCAAACTAAAGAATAAATATAAAATCCAAAGACGTGGCTAAAAGGTCCTAGCAACCAGGCCATAAAACTTACATAAAAAAAGTATGTATATATAGACTGATGATGATGAATGACGTAACATGATACATTTTATTATTTTTTACAGACTTTATACATAAAGAGATTGGTTTTGAATATGTTAAATGCCAATGAAAAAGAACCATTTTGATGGAGAGAGATGACATAAAATTACAAAGATACAAGTTTTTGAAATGCCAGTGGAGTTCATGGAATCGTATTCTAGTTTCTAGTTCTGAATGAGGTTTTAAGTTATTAGTATGATTTAAATGATATATAATAAATTAGTACATAAATTAATATTCAATTGATTTATTTTTCCTATGTTAAGAACCCGATGTATAACAACATTATTCATACACATACCTATAATACTCACAGTAGATCTTTGTGTCTTTGAATTGGTTGCAAGACCCCGCGCAGTAGCTATTTTTGTATCAATGTTGAAGGTGAAGATAGCATTGTATAACTGTCTCTTTCACTCGCTTACGGATGTCACATCGTCCTATCTCGCTTACTCTATGCAGTATACTCGATGACAAACTGTTTCTTACTCAATGGTTGACAAGACCAAGTTCAAAGACACAAAGATCTGCTATGACTACTATAATATAGGTACCTCATGTTTATTAATACTAAAGACATAAATAAAATTTAAACAGTATCAAGATCGTTTAATCCAATTGCCCCAGTATTGCACACAACAAATTTTTATTTCCACAATTTGCCATGAGATTCCGGTAGACCTATACCACCAACCTCTCTCCCATCTACCTCTATCTCATCTATCATCTACCTCTTTATACTGCCAAAATTCAGCTTCATGAAGAAAATTTGTAAATCTTTTCTTTACAACCCCAACCCCCTTTTAGGGGTAATTAAAACAAAAAATACACTTTAATTATTTGTTACGGCAGAATTTCCGCAAAGATTTAAGCGAATCGATCCCCATAATAAGAAATTTCATACAAAACTAACCTCTTCCATTCCTACGCCTTCGATTTTTATACACAGAGAAGAAGCCTATGTCCTTTTCACGGTCTCAAACTATCACCATACCAAATTTCATCTAAAACGGTTCATAATTCTAAAAAGTTGCATGATAAGAAGTTACATACAAAATTAACTCTCTTCCCAATTCTCCCCCTTCGTGTTTTATGCAAAAAGATGTACCGTATGTTCTTCTCATGTTCTCATACTATCTCCATACCAAATTTCATCTAAATCTGTTCATAATAAGAAGGAGTTGCGTGATAACAAGTTACATACAGAATTAATCCTATCCCGTTTCCTCCCCTTCGTGTTTTATGAAAAAAAAGTAGCCTATGTCCTTGCCCGGGTCTCAAACTATCTCCATACCAACTTTCATCTAAATCGGTTCACCGGTTAAAGCCATAATAATAAGTTTCATAGAAAAGTACCCCACCCCCTTTTTCTCCCCCTTCATGATTTATGAAAAAAAGGCCTAGTAGGCTATGTCCTTTCCCGGGTCTCAAACTATGTCCATACCAACTTTCATCTAAGTTGGTTCAGCGGTTTAAGCGTGAAAAGGTAACAGACAGACAGACAGAGTTAATTTGGCATTTATAATGTTAGTATGGATTATATTGCCTATATAATTAATAAGTAAAAGATCTATACGTGAGTGAAGTGTTTATGAGTGTGTGTGGACTAGAAGGTGACTTATGTGGAGTACTAGTGATGTGGGTGCGTGTGAGTTTTTGTTTATGAGGGTGATATCACATGAAAATATGTTGTGATTATATAATCACAACATATTTTTTAAATTAATTTAAACTTATGTGCTGTTGGTAAACTGACCGTGATCTACGTCGATCTATGGGTACAACAGTTTTCAAAAGCAAAGTTAAGTTTGTACGGAATCCTCGGTGTGCAAGTCGGATTCTTGCTTGGCTTGTAGTTTTTGTCTGTATTCCTTGTGCGACTAACAAATAAAATTAGGTATTTGTTTTGCTCTTCCTTTCTAGCAGGGCTAAGATCAGATGGATGATATTATGTTCAGTAGCTGAACAAGGTTTCAATCTGTCCCTAAATACACTAAAAAAATATTGGGAACAACAAAACTAATTTTGTATTATTTTATGAAAGGTAAGGGTTTCTAATACATGAAGTTTACTTAAATTTGAACTATCAAACCTTGTGTTGGTTATAACCGACATTTTTTTTAAAATTTAAGCAAACTTTAGTTTAGAAAATAAACTTTAATAAAATAATAAAAAACTAATTTATAAATAACAAAAATCTGTTTTGTTATTAAGAAAAGAGCAAGTCCCTATTTACTTTCAGTGCAGTTGTTGAACAAGGTAATCAACTTTAGACTGACCCTAATAAAGATGCATGAGCTATACGCTTCACAAATCCGGGGTTTATTCGTCCCCACAAATTGACCAAATACCCAATTCAATATAATGGAATCGTCAAACTTGAACCAAGGGTCAAATTGGTCCCATATAGTTTAATTTTATTGCGCCTAAAGGCCAACGCAGACCGGGATGGGATGGCAAGGGATTTTGCCGTCAGTCAGCGCACACTATTTTATTTGTATTTATTTTATTCCAAACAATTTATACACTGTGTCGAAAAAACATAATTGGCAACAAGCACCACTTCACGATACAAACTAACATTGAAAGAATCACAAGACAATGAGCCAAAATTTTACATCAAACAATATTACACTTATATTTCAAACTTCAAATTGTCAGACAAGTATTCAATGATGTCAAATCGATATTCATATTATACAGATAATATGTCAAATAAAAATATCAAACTATACCGCGGTATTCCAGCGCCTTTGCACGGCATGCCACGGCCTGCCGCGATACGACAAAGCATGCCTCAGCAGCTCCTGCTGGAGCCCGTGGCGGTTCTTTCAATGCCGTCCAATGAAATCCCTTTCGATGCCACGGCATAATTTTAAAGCATAGCAATTTATATCATATTTCTATACCGATACATTTGAATGTCCACTGGTAAAAATTGAAATCGTCCAGCAGCCGAATTGCACAAGCGAATTCGGCAAGGCGAAGGGTTTGACCGCTATCAAATTGACCAATCACATGCGAGATGAATGACGTGATGTGGATTTCCATCTGTGTGATTGGTGCCTTACGCCGTAAGGCTGCCGGTCTCCGTTGGACTTAAATGGACACAAGAAGGGTTAGAGGGGTTAGGGTTACAACTGAGCGCAAAACTCATAACATTGCTAATAAGTCAATTAATGTCGAAGTCGGCGGTGTGTGAAGTTATACAGGTATGCGGAACAGGTTGGAAAGTCCCGAAACCTCTATTGAAAGCGAGGATCCTCCGATCAGGCTGGTGTTGTGTCTGGTCCGGGCAACTGCCCAACGGTTATTGTCGGACTGTTGTATGTGTTCAAATCGCGCGAAAACGAAAAACTTTACTTGCTTTACGGATTTGTATGACGTCATGTCATTAGTTCGTATGTAGTATATATTACCACAGCGTGGAGGGCCATTCCTGCGCTTCAAGGATGTTCAGAATAGACACATCTTCTTCTGAGCGTGTCGATGGCAAATAAAAAAAGTTAAATATTGTATTTGGCCCAGAATTCAGCCACGGCAACACCATTCGGTGACGCAGTCATAAGATCTTCGCAAGTACAGGTGACGGGGTATGCTGCGTACTCCTTGAGATGGGCCATGGTCTACGGAGAGATTCTGCATAAGCACTGAAGACTCACCATCAGACCATCAGAGAACCCCCACCTGTGGAGGTTGTCTTTGCTGCGGCCAACCTGAGTGAGGAGAACACAATAGACACATGAAGAGAGGCGACATTGACCCCACACTTTGGGCGAATCAGACACATAATCGGCCCGAGTGGAGACGTCGTGTGCAGAGGCAGGTGCATGACTTTGAGGATAGAAGGAGGTCGGAATTCTACCAGAAATGCGACGACCTCAAACTAGACCACCTACAGCTACTATTTATCACGTCGTCAATCATCATCGCTTTGTGCTCGGAGTTATTCGGCTGGTCGATATGCAAGTTACATGAGAGCACATAACAGAGCAGCAGATCTGAGCTCTCAACCACATTGAGTAGGCAATTTATGCGGTCGCTGTGACCGAAACCGGACACATCGCACCTCCGCTTATCTACTCTACCCTACCTACTCTACCCTACCTACTCTACCCTACCTACTCTACCCTACCCTTTCTACCCTACCCTACCTGCCCTACCCTACACTACAAATAGGGTAACTGTTAGAAAAGGTTTTAGCAAACTCCAAACTCTATAGTACTGGCTTTATATGTTTTCTATTTAATTTGATGTGTCATTTTGATGTGTTTACTTTCTGACAATATATTATTATAAATACCTCAACATGGTAGCAGAGCATGGTTTAAACAAAGACCTTATACGTACTTCTTACTACTAGACTGTGCACCAAAAATTTTTGTTTAGCTAAAATGAAATCTATTATCATATTAGGTTAGCTATTTCCTTATAAGCGGTAGCTAACCAAAAGCGGTCCTGGCGAGAGGGTTCCCGCTGGTAGTGTGTCCTTGTCTGACATCTTGCTAGCTCAACTACTCATTGGATTTGGTAGAAATGGTAGAAAATTTTATTGTTTTCATTTTTATGTTATACCAAACCGAACGAATAAAAAAAAATATTTAAATACGTTTCAAAGTCTATGAAACTTTGAAACGTATTTAAATATTTTTACAGTTCCTATAATTAATCAATTCTTTGTATTTAAAAAAAAACATTAATACTTAGTAAGGGTAGTACTTTTAAATGTTTGGGCCTGGTAATACTAAATGTAAGACCACCAGGTTGGAGTTTTTGGCCGGATGTTTTCGAGTGAAGTTCAGCGGCTGTTAATATTATTTGCAAATTAATTCCTAGTGGATATTGTGACATAAAATTGGTGTAGTTTTGTGTCTCAACTGTCTACGCAACTGGACAATATGTGAAATCATTGACAGAAGCGATCTCAGGATAGTGGAGCGGAGAATTTTATTGTAGTATTGATTACCTCCGCAAAGCTTACTGGGAAGGTTGAGGCGGTATGGTCCAAGACCTTTAGCCTGCCCGAAAAGGGCGAACAAAAAAAAAAAAAAAAGACCACCAGGTTTGCGGCGTTTTAGGCGGGTTTTGTTCGAGTAAAATTCAGCGGCTGTTAGTATTATTCGCAAATTGATTCCTAGTGGAATAAAATTGGTGTAGTTTTGTTTCTCAACTGTCTACTCAACTGGACAATATGTGAAATCATTGAGATCCTTTGGCGTATTTCAAAGCATCCAGCCTCTTACGAAACCAATGAAAAAACATGGGATGTTGAAATTCTGTACGCTCGTCACCGACTCGGTAAGTGACGTAGATTCCAAAAAATATACACTCTTTTTTTTTTTCAATGAATTTGGTAGGTTTAGGTAGCGTTTTTAGGTAGCATAAATACATATATTGGGATACTTACACTATTGTTTTTACAATCAATTTGTCCCGTTTTACGTTTGGTCATGGTCACCTCATTAGAAAGAGACACACTACCAATGGGAGCCCTCTCGCTCGGACCGGTTTTTGCGCCATAGTGCACAGTCTAGTAGTAAGAAGTATAAGGTCTTTGGGTTTAAATAGTAACGAAAAATATATTAAAAATATTTCGTGATATTTGAAATGAGCAAAGAATAATATTTTATGTGATTGTGTAAAATAATTATTTAATAAAAATTAGCAACGATTTTCAAACCAAATTCGAACAACATCTGTAAAATTGATATTGGTCGTTTGGAAGGTAAAGAAAATTGGTCAACATGGCGCTGCAAGGTACTGTTATTGCTTCGAGGAACGCCTGGCGGATTAGATGCTATCGACGGCTATCTAAAGCCTCCTACGCAACTTGGTGCATCAGCTACATCGGCAGACCAGGCTAGTTATCAAAAAGCTCTACAAGACTATAATGAAAAAGATAGTGCCGCAATGCTCATGTTAATGGCAAATATGTCAGATGTCACTTTGCAAAAGGTAATGAGACTTACAAGTGCGAAACAGATTTGGGATGAATTACATACCCTTTTCGACGGCACATCTGAAGATAAAAGCTATAACCTTTGTTACAGCTTCTTTAGTTATCGTAAAGATCCCAGACATGACATGTCCATGAATATATCCACATTGAAAAACATATGGCATGAATTAAAGGTTGAGCTACGTAAGGACGAAACTAAATTTGATCTTCCTGAGATTCTACTCATATGCAAGATTTTAGAAAAGTTACCAGACGATAGTTACTTCCCATTCAAGTCAAGTTGGATGCTCATGTCAAAAAAGGACCGTAACATTGAAAATTTGACAGCGCAAATTTGCAGTTACGAAAGATCTCTGACTAATAAAGAAGAAGATTCTGAGGCTCAAGCGCTAGTTATACAGAAGTCTTTCCGCAAACGAAGAAGAAATGCGGGTATTGTAAACTTATTGGGCATAACGTCAAACAATGTCGAAAATGGATTGCTGATGGAAAACCTTCCAAAGAACAACAACAATCTACTAAACAAGCTAACAAAATCAACTTAAACCTGACTCTTATGCAAGTTGAGACCAATGAAGCAGTGACCAACTTTGAAGATCTAAACAATTGGTATGTCGATAATGGCGCAACAAGCCATGTCACCTGTCAACCTGACATATTCTCCACTTTTCAACACTTCACTAAGAATCAGACGGTTACCATTGCAAATGGATCTACAACTGAAGCTATTGGAAAAGGAACAGTCGAATTGATTGCTGATGTTTATGATCGACAAGAGCATATCACATTATGCGATGTTTGGTACGTTCCCGCAATAAGACGCAACCTGTTCTCTGTACTCGCTGCTCAAGACAAGCTACAAAATAGTGTATTCACATCTAAGAGAGAATCCTGTCAGCTGATGAACAATGGAAAAGTGAACTTGATTGGCACACGTGTCAAGAATGGAGGTCTCTATAAGCTGGAAGTTCAGACTATTAGAAATCCAACCCCAGAAGTGAGCAGTTTGTCAACAGAAGACACTTTGCAACTTTATCATGAAAGATTCGCTCATCAGAACAAAAGACTCATTAAACAATTGATTGAAAAGGAACTTGGTATCAAAGTCAAACTCGATTCTGAATTATGCACAGGATGTGTATATGGAAAGACACACAGACATAAATTTGGAAGAAGAAAAAGAGCTAAAGAACCAGGAGAGACGATACACACAGATGTATGTGGTCCTTTTCCAAATTCATTCATGAAGTTTCGGTATTTCGTATTGTTTAAAGATGACTACAGTAATTTTCGTCATGTTTACTTCATCAAGCATAAGTCTGAAGTCAAAGACAAGCTCGTGCAGATGATCAATGAAACGAAGACAGCTGGTCATATTATTAAAACAATAATCAGCGACAATGGAGGAGAATTAAAAAACGAAGCCATTGAGAAGATACTCCACTCGCATGGTATACAGCACCGGTTTACAATGCCATATACACCAGAGCAAAACGGGTCCAGTGAACGAGAAAATCGAACCCTCGTAGAAGCCGCTCGCACTATGATATTAAATTCCTAAATTCTCTTGATCAGTTTTAAAAAGGTTTCATTACTCAAGAATTGATTATTACTGATTGTGATATTATTTATAGAAATATAGAAAATGGTGGGGACTTTTGACAGGTCGACTCATTATTATAAATAGTGTTTATTCGTAAGTTGACTAGCACTTTGTTGTGAAATATGGACTACACAAGCTTCACGTAAGTTATTTGATATTATAACTTAATTATTGCTAATGGTTGTGTTTAAACGCTATCTGTATCTTATTATGGCCTTTATTCCTAATGATGTTAAATTTATTTATTTAAGGGCTAGTCATGTTATTTGCCCTTGTTGTTTTGATTATGTAACTTTGTGAAATGTTACAAGATTTACATATAATAGTAATTATAGAATTAGATCTATATTGTTATAAATAATATTTATATTACGATTGTAAATTATATCTAAAAATACTTTTACAACCATAGTTGCTTCCGTGGAGTTTCTTGCCCTTCTTCTTCACGAGAACTAGGTCTAGCGAATGGGCGGTAAGCTCTCTGAGCCTCAATATGAATTAATTGACAAGCCTAATTGAAATAAATACCTGGTCTTGTCTTTTTGTGTTTTTCTTCATGAAACCTTTCCCTTATACACCACATACATAGGAACTCTGATACACAGTAAATAACCATCTTGACATATATCAATACTTTTATATGGAGTTCCTTCATTTTTCTAACATCAGAAGTGGGATTCAGCTCTAGCTTACACAAGATTTGTAATAAATTTAATTTTGTCATTTTCATAAACAACGTGTCGACGAGTCACCGACTCCACTCGCACCAAGACGATGTCCTCGCGATGCCGCCCCAGCCAACGGCACTGCGAGCTGCCTAGCTTGCGGATCTAGAAGCTGTAGGACATGGATCAGCTGCAAACTATGGTCAGAGCATCGGATTTTTACTATGGACATCTACCTGACAGCTGCAACACGAAACGGCTAACGGTGGTAAGGCCTTCAGAGGCTTAGTTTTTATTTACTGTTGGATATCGTTGGTGTTATAAAGATATTTTATTTATCAGAAATTTGTCTAGAATGTTTTTATGGAAACTTTTATCGTAGGGTATTTTTGCAAAAATGTACCCGACTTTTTACCAATATTCTCACATTTACAAGAAACTATACTCTGTTTTTCTCTTGGCTATTTTTGAGTAAAACTAAAAAGGAATCGTATTTATGGCAAAACTCTTGAGCAGTTGTTTTCATGAAAAGTCTGTATTAATTAATTAAATAAATATTCTTGTCATCAGAAATATTAAAATGAACAATCCAATTAATAAAGTAATTAGTTTTAGGGCTATTAAAAATCGAGATTTTCATATAAACAAATCGTGATCTAATGGTATACAGAGGTAGTATTACAATAATTATTGCAAACTAAGCAAAAGTGCTAAAAAATTTGCATAGCTGGCTAATTAGTCGCCACCAAATTGTGTGTGGGTACCTACATAATTTTTTTTGTTTGGAACTTAAAGATTAACTGACAAGAACACCAGTATGTGAAAGTCTAGGGATTTGTTTGTCTGTGACCACACAGCTAACATAGTTCGGTTCTATCGGGACAGCTACATAAGTAACTTCTTAAAAGTACATTTTTGAATAAAAAAAAAAACCATGTGGATGTAACTTACGGAGTAGTTTGTTTAAAAAGTGAGATGGCAGGAGAAAGACAGAGTGGGTATAATAATGAAAGCCTGTACCATCAGCATGGTATAGTAGAAAAAATATTTTTTCGTTAGTGGTACCTGTAGAGATTATTTTTGATATTATTGAAAAGTAATTATAAAAAGAGTATCCAGTGTTCACAAATATGTGATTTGAAAAGTTCAGTAAAGAAAAATGTCATAATTAATAGTTGGTACTTTTTTGTAACCGGAGATATTGATTTGAGTTAGTTAGTTAAATAAAATTCAGTCAAAACAAGTCGAGACGGGCCTCTGAATCTTTATGATCAAGCAACGATCTGCGACCTCTGAGTTTGACAGTCGAAACAAGTCGAGACGGGCCTCTGAATCTTTATGATCAAGCAACGATCTGCGACCTCTGAGTTTGACAAACTTAGTTGGCCAAATAAAATACAGTCAAAACAAGTCGAGACGGGCCTCTGAATCTTAATGATCAAGCAACGATCTGCGACCTCTGAGTTTGATAGTCAAAACAAGTCGAGACGGGCCTCTGAATCCATATGATCAAGCAACGATCTGCGACCTCTGAGTTTGCCAGAGTTAGTTGGTTAAATAAATATATACCCTCTGTTGATCTGATTTTGGGCGGAAGAAAATATCTACGTTCAGTACAATATGCGGCAATATTGTCAGATTGGCCGAGCGATGTATTGTTGGTTGGTGTAATAATATATAGTTTACTTTTGTATAAATAAAAAGAAATTCCGATAAAATTTGTTTCCGCTGGTCGTTCATTTGTATGGTGCAAGTCTATCCCACTAACAGCGGATGGAGGGGACTTGACACGCCTAGGCTATTGGCAAAACAAAACTAAATAATAATTGTAGAAAAAGGAGTACGAAATTTTACGTATATACGTATATTACAGTTATAACTATACTTAGGAATAGGTATAAATTAATTATTTACACAAATATTCATTGTTTATAATGTGTGTTTAAAAGTGATATAAACTTTTAATATAACAGAACAGTTTTTTTTCTGAGCCTCAATATGAATTAATTGACAAGCCTAGTTGAAATAAATACCTGGTCTTGTCTATTATGATTGTAAAATATATCTAAAAATACTTTTACAACCATAGTTGCTTAAGCTGCTTAAGAGCCATCCTAATCTCGTACAGGCTGATGTCCGGAATGTCTTCGGTATAGTGACGGGTCAATCTAGCTCCAGGGTCTTTTACTAGATTCGCGACGGGTTTACTGGTTGACGTGTACAACTGCCCATAGAATCTCTCGTTCTCCCTCAGAAGCTCCGGTTTGGCGGATACGATCCGGCCATCGTCGGTCTTCAGTTTCGTGAACTGGCTCTGCCCAATGGACAGATCTCTTGCAAAGACCTTGGAGCCCTTATTCCGCTCAATCGCGTCTTTAATACGCTCGGTATTAAAGCGGTGGAGGTCCCTTTTCAAGGACTTTGAGATCCGTCTATTAAGCTGCCGGTATTTCAACGCATCGTCTGAAGACTGCAGGATCATCTCACGCCTCTCCTTATGAGCTTGAGAGTAGGATCAGAGAGCTTTTTGTTTATGTCTGTACGACGGGTCTTCAAAAACTTAGACCCGACCGTATGGACAGCTTCCACGAACCCATCGCAGTATTCGTCAACGGAGCTCCCTAGGCACTCGAAACTATTATTGAAATAGCCTTAGTGTAACAAACAGGGACATAGTTAATGGTATTGATACCCTACTTAAGTTAAGATTAGGCAAATTGATACTATGTGCATTGCCCTATTCTGACAAATTACTTGTTCAGGAAAATGAATACATATCTAGTTTAAATAACTTGATGCATATTTTATCTTGTCGTCATAGTGACCGTTTATTGTTTTTTGACACCAACAATTTTGTTAGTGATTTTGTTTTGATTCGGGAACATATGTTTCTTCCCAAAAATAGCCGACATTTATTAGCTACATTGTTAGCTTTTAATATACACGCAGTTATTGATAATTTAACTGAAACTAGGTTTAGTGATTTAACAGTATTATCCAGTTTTTCTGATAATACTACTGTAGACCCTTTAAACTATTAGAGCCGACAAAAGAGAAGACGAATAGTAATATTTTACTATATCATCAAACTATAAATCGCTTCTCCGGCAAAATTTTAGACGTGGAATTGTTAGTAGATAAATACCACATGGATATCCTATGTTTTTGTGAAACTTGGTTAAAACCAGATAGGATGTTGTTTAATGTAAATATTTTTTCAGTTGCCAGCGCGTACAACAGATCCACAGTGGGTGGTGGTACCTTGATACTTTGTAACAGTCATCTCAAATATAAGGAAAGGAAGGATATCACTGCTTACTCTGTTGATCGCTTATGTGAGGTAGCATGTGCAGAGGTCGAGGGGCATACTATCTTGTGTGTTTACAGACCACCAGCATCAAACTTGTCATTGTTTTTAATTTCAATGGAAGAACTATTATGTAAACTTTTCAGAGATCATAAATTAGTCTTTGTTTGTGGTGATTTAAATATAGATCTGTTAGTCAATTCACCTGAAAAATGTAAGCTCATTTCATTGTTCAAATCATTCAACTTAAAATATTTATTTAATGAACCAACAAGAATAACAGCAACTTCAGCTTCGTGCATAGACAATGTATTCACTAATTGTAAAGTAAAAGATTCGTTTGTAATTAGTGGCGTTAGGTCAGACCATACTGGTCAACTAGTATCTTTTGAGTCGGATATAAAATTAAACCTAGTTAAATCAATTCGATTAAGACCTCTTACTAAAAATAAATTAAATTCTTTTAATAATAACGTTTTTAGTAACCTTTGTAACGCCAGTTTTGATTCAAAGACCCCAATATAAATTACGGCACGTTGTTTTCTACAATTTGCCATGAATTCAATAAAACGTGTCCTGTAAAAACAGTTAAAGTCAACAATTCCAAATCAAAATTTAGTGAATGGGCCACTGTGGGCATAAGAAAAAGCCGAGATATCTTATATAATTTATATTACGAAAAATCTTTGACTTCCGATAAAGTTTTTCACACTTATGTTAGAAACTATTCCAAAATATTTAAAAGAGTCTGCGCTCAAGCAAAATCTCAAATAATAATTAACAAAATTGGTGTTTCAAATAATAAAATAAAAACTGTGTGGCAATTAATAAATAGAGAAACTGGAAAGACACAACAACGCGATCAGAATGAGTTGTCTTTGAAAATAAATAATCAAACCATTTCTGATAAGCAAGAAGTCGCTGAGACATTAGAAAAGTTCTTTACCAACATTCCGTTAGAGGTTACGAAGTCTCTTCCCTCCTCATCTAAATTAGCTGAAGCTCTTCTTAAAGAAAACTTTACCAAAGACATACCGACCTTTAAATTTAAACCAATATGTATTGATACAATTAAAAACGTGTTCAAAAGTCTCAATATAAAAAATACTGAAGACTTATGGGGGATATCCGTTAGGGTTCTTGAAGATATTATTGACTCAATTGCTCCTGTCCTAACAGGCATATTCAATCAATGTTTGGACAGCGGCACGTTTCCTGACTTAATGAAACACAGCAAAGTAGTACCAATTTTCAAATCAGGTTGTAAGAGTGATCCCTCTAATTATAGACCTATATCCGTGCTTCCAGCATTGAGTAAAATCTATGAAAAAATCATGCTGGATCAGATGTTGTCTCACTTCAATTCAAATGGGATCCTGCATAGTCAGCAGTTTGGTTTCACGAAAGGTAGGTCGACTACGGACGCGGGAGTAAAACTCATCAGTCACATTTTGGAATCTTGGGAGAAGTCCCAGGATGCCATTGGCATTTTCTGTGATCTCTCAAAAGCGTTCGACTGCGTCGACCACAACACACTGATCTGTAAATTATACCACTACGGAATTCGAGGACAAGCTGCTGATCTTGTGCTTTCATATTTATCAAACAGACAGCAAAAAGTGAATGTTAATGGGGTGACGTCCTCCGGGTCTCTAGTCAAGATGGGCGTGCCCCAAGGTTCAATTCTCGGCCCTTTCCTTTTTCTTGTTTACATTAATGATCTCCCTTTTATGATGGCCAAATTATCGGATATAATTCTATTTGCTGATGATACTTCGCTAATTTTTAAAATAGATAGGAAAGATACGGATGTCTTACATGTCAACGAAAGTCTTATTATTCTCACAAAATGGTTCGCAGCTAATAATCTTTTACTGAATGCGACAAAAACTAAATGTCTTAAGTTCTCTTTACCAAATGTACCACAACGAGACCTGAATTTGAATCTTGACGGCAAAAGTCTTGAAGTTATAGCTGAAACTGTATTCTTAGGGATTACTATCGATTCAAAACTGCAGTGGGGCGCGCACATTAGAACTCTTTCGGGTAGGTTAAGTTCAGCTGCATATGCAGTAAGGAAAATAAGGCAGTTAACCGATGTAGCCACAGCTAGGTTAGTATATTATGCTTGTTTCCACAGTATTATGTCTTATGGCATTCTGCTGTGGGGATCAGCAGCAGATGTTGACTCAATTTTCATCTTACAAAAGAGGGCAATCCGCGCGATCTATAAAATGGGTCCTCGCGAGTCCCTTAGAGAAAAATTTAAAGAAATCGATATACTGACTCTACCATCACTCTATATTTTGGAATGTATTTTGTATGTCCGCAAAAATCGAGGGCTTTTCAAAACTAGAAGCGACTTACATAATTTAAATACACGCAGTAAGCACGAAATTGTAATACCCAAATTCAGATTAACAAAAACTAGCAAGTCTTTTTATATAAACAGTATACGCTTTTATAACAAGTTGCCAAAGTCAGTTATAGAACTGACCGATGGAAAGTTCAAAAACTACATCAAACGTGTCCTTGTTAAAAAAGCATATTATAAAATCAAGGACTACGTTGAAGATAAAAATTTTGGCTTTAGCTCCTTCTGCGCATGCGGCTTCCCTGGTAACTCATAAACGGCACAAATATGTGGTTGTCTCTAACTATTCTCAATCTCATTAATTCTTTGTTTTTTTTCTTTCTTTTGATTATTCTTTTTACAATAGTTTTCAATCATCTTCATAGCCCTTTGCTAAGAATAGTTACAGCACTGATAACAATATTTGTGCCACATGTTAGATTTAGTCTTTTTTTTATTTTACTTTTGTATAGATTCCTTTACCGATTATTTTGTAAATGTGTGAACATTGTAGGCCTTCTAGATGCTTGTTAACTTTTTAACTCGTTTTATTTTCTTTTGTTTAAATAATATGTAATCTTTTTTTTTTGTTTTCTTACGACTTATTGTCGGGCCTACGTTGTCCCCACATATCTAAGTACTAATGCTGTAACAAGGAAATATTGTAAAACCAAACCATTTTTTTAAAAGAGTAACCATGGAGTTTCTTGCCGGTTCTTCTCCATAGGAAACGACCAACCCGAACCGTGCACATTGTCGACGTTTTATAAGTGCCCATGTAGGCCTATATGAAATAAAAAAATTGATTTTTGATTTTTTGATTTTTTTTATTCGGAGTTCGAGCTGAAAGCTCTCGGGGTTTTGGATCCGGATCTGCGCTGGACGGAGCGTAGACTTCATCAGCTTAGACCTTTCAAGCTTGATATTAATGTTCAATATGCCTCTTACCATGCGGTGATCGTTCCCGGTTTTCACCGAATTGATCTCAGAGACATCATTAAACATTTGCTTCTTGGTTAACATGATAAAGTCGATCTCGTTTGTAGTTGCACCATCGGGGCTTCGCAAAGTCCACTTCCTATGCTCACGCTTTCTGAATAAGGAGTTCATCATGTAGAGGCCCTCCTTCTCCATAAAACTGGCCTGTAGGTGACCCCGGTGGTTCCGACGTCCAACTCCAAATTGCCCCACTTGCACAGCTCATCCTCGTCTCGTTTTCCCAGTTTCGCGTTGAAGTCCTCCATGACAACGGTGAAGTGAGTTTTGAAACCATGCATGGCTATAGAGATATCCTCATATATGGTCTCTACCTTGTCGTCGGGGTGTGCCGAGGTCGGTGCGTAGACCTGTATGACCTTCAGCGAATATCTCAAGGATATTCTGAGTATAAGGTACGCCATCCTGGTCGACACACTCTCGATCTTCACCACGTTGTTCACAAGGGACTTGTGGACGATAAACCCGAAACTACCCTGGGACTGCCGGTCACTCTATCGGAAATAAAGCAGGTTACCGGATTTGAGGATTTTCGAGTCCTCCCCCTCTCTTCGGACTTCAGATAACCCTATAATACTCCATCGCAACCTGCTCAATTCTTCCTCGAGTTCGGCTATCATCTCGTCGGTCCGGAGTGTTCGCGTGTTGTATGTTGCCACGGCCAGTCGTCGGTGTTTATTGGAGTAGCCGTGTTCACTCCGGGGATTATTCGCACCACTTGCCACGCCATCGCCTCGACCGCTACCGTAGTCGAGGGTAGACGGGCTGCCGGGTACTCGGGGCCGTTTTTCTTTTGTGCTATTCATTTGGTTTGGGGGGGTTTGCCTTAATCGCCACGCTTGGCAGGCGGGTTGGCGATCGCAGTTTGTTGTTAAAGAGCACAGAGAACGCTGCTGCCCATTCCCTGATGTATCCCTTAGTCACCTCTTACGACACCCACGGGAAGATATGGGATGGTGTGATTCTTTACGTCCGACACCGTACGGAGCATGCCATGTATAAAATAGATAAAAGTATCCTATGTATTATTCCTAAGTATAATCTATCTCTGTGCCAAATTTCATCCAGATCCGTTCAGTAGTTTTCGCGTGAAAGAGTAACAAACACACACACTCACAAACTTTCGCCTTTATAATATTATATAGTGTGATGTGATATAGTGTGATGATTAGTATGATATAAGTTTGAAATCGCCAACCTGCATTAAGCAAGCGTGGGGATCAATGCTCGTGCCTTCTCTGTATGAGAAGAGGCTTTTTGCCTTTCAGTGGGACGGTAGCAAAGGTGGCAAATAAAAAAACAAAACTTCTTGATGCCTGATATAATTAAAAACTAAAAAATACAATCAAAATCCATTACACGTAAGCCTAGCCATAAATAAAATGGTGTCGATAACTGTGCCTTCTCGTTTGCAAATTCAGGAAAAGAGTAACGTGCTAGAGAGAAAGTGTGTCAATCAGCTTTGTTTAGCCACTATTTTCTTTTATACCACGGGGTTTATTTATTTGTTTTGGTTTCTTCGAAAGAGCTTGAATAATTTTCACTTTCGCTGAAATTATATGAATTGCTTGAAGATTTAGTGAAGCTTGATGAACCATCAGCTCTGGTCTGATTAGTTTCTTCCTTGCTTTTTTGTTGCTTCTTTTGTTCTAGCTTTTCAGTTTTATTATTTTCTTTTATAGTTGAGCCATCAGCATTCTTGCGTTCAGAAGAGAAAGAGCTATTTTCTGCTCTACCTTGAGATACACCTGACTGTTGACTTGATGAAGAAGCAGAGCTGCCATCTGGGTTATTTTGTTGGCTTGCAGAAGAATTTTCGCCTCCTTCTCCATACCTAGATATCTGATGTGAAGAATTTTTATTGTTGTAGGAACCATCACTGTTTTGAGTGCCACCATTTGATCCTAAGTTGGCACCATTATTCGATCCAGATCCTCCATTAGAGCTTTGATCGCCTTGATTGCTAGACCCACCGGAATTGCTTTGGCCGTTGTTTAAAGAATGTTCATTTTTGTCGGAACCATCACTGTTTTGAGTGCCACCATTTGATCCTAAGTTGGCATCATTGTTCGATCCAGACCCTCCATTAGAGCTTTGATCGCCTTGATTGCTAGACCCACCGGAATTGCTTTGGCCGTTGTTTGATCCGCTAGAGTTAGATTGAAAAGACGTAGAGTTGTCACTGTTGGATCCACTTACGATAATTTGTTGCTGTACAGTGTTGGTTGTCACATTCGAGTCAGATCCTCCATTTTCAGAGCCACTTTGACCATTTTGACTTGAACCAGATTGTCCAGAGCCAGAGCAGCCACTGTTGGACCCACTTGCGAGAGAGCTCTCTTCTGTTTTGTCTTGAGATACACCTGACTGTTGACTTGACGAAGAAGAAGAGCTGCCATCTGGGTTATTTTGTTGGCTTTCAGAAGAATTTTCGCCTCCCTCTCCATACCCAGATTTCTGATGTGAAGAATTTTTATTTTTGTAGGAACCATCACTGTTTTGAGTGCCACCATTTGATCCTAAGTTGGCACCATTATTCGATCCAGATCCTCCATTAGAGCTTTGATCGCCTTGATTGCTAGACCCACCGGAATTGCTTTGGCCGTTGTTTAATCCGCTAGAGTTAGATTGAGAAGACGTAGAGTTGTCACTGTTGGATCCACTTACAATAATTTGTTGCTGTACAGTGTTGGTTGACACATTCGAGTCAGATCGTCCATTTTCAGAGCCACTTTGACCATTTTGACTTGAACCAGATTGTCCAGAGCCAGAGCAGCCACTGTTGGACCCACTTGCGAGAGAGCTCTCTTCTGTTTTGTCTTGAGATACACCTGACTGTTGACTTGATGAAGAAGAAGAGCTGCCATCTGGGTTATTTTGTTGGCTTTCAGAAGAATTTTCGCCTCCCTCTCCATACCCAGATTTCTGATGTGAAGAATTTTTATTTTTGTAGGAACCATCACTGTTTTGAGTGCCACCATTTGATCCTAAGTTGGCACCATTATTCGATCCAGATCCTCCATTAGAGCTTTGATCGCCTTGATTGCTAGACCCACCGGAATTGCTTTGGCCGTTGTTTAAAGAATGTTCATTTTTGTCGGAACCATCACTGTTTTGAGTGCCACCATTTGATCCTAAGTTGGCACCATTATTCGATCCAGATCCTCCGTTAGAGCTTTGATCGCCTTGATTGCTAGACCCACCGGAATTGCCTTGGCCGTTGTTTGATCCGCTAGAGTTAGATTGAGAAGACGTAGAGTTGTCACTGTTGGATCCACTTACAATAATTTGTTGCTGTACTGTGTTGGTTGACACATTCGAGTCAGATCCTCCATTTTCAGAGCCACTTTGACCATTTTGACTTGAACCAGATTGTCCAGAGCCAGAGCAGCCACTGTTGGACCCACTTGCGAGAGAGCTCTCTTCTGTTTTGTCTTGAGATACACCTGACTGTTGACTTGATGAAGAAGAAGAGCTGCCATCTGGGTTATTTTGTTGGCTTTCAGAAGAATTTTCGCCTCCCTCTCCATACCCAGATTTCTGATGTGAAGAATTTTTATTTTTGTAGGAACCATCACTGTTTTGAGTGCCACCATTTGATCCTAAGTTGGCACCATTATTCGATCCAGATCCTCCATTAGAGCTTTGATCGCCTTGATTGCTAGACCCACCGGAATTGCTTTGGCCGTTGTTTAATCCGCTAGAGTTAGATTGAGAAGACGTAGAGTTGTCACTGTTGGATCCACTTACAATAATTTGTTGCTGTACAGTGTTGGTTGACACATTCGAGTCAGATCGTCCATTTTCAGAGCCACTTTGACCATTTTGACTTGAACCAGATTGTCCAGAGCCAGAGCGGCCACTTTTGGACCCACTTACGAGAGAGCTCTCTTCTGTTTTGTCTTGAGATACACCTGACTGTTGACTTGATGAAGAAGAAGAGCTGCCATCTGGGTTATTTTGTTGGCTTTCAGAAGAATTTTCGCCGCCCTCTCCATACCCAGATTTCTGATGTGAAGAATTTTTATTTTTGTAGGAACCATCACTGTTTTGAGTGCCACCATTTGATCCTAATTTGGCACCATTATTCGATCCAGATCCTCCGTTAGAGCTTTGATCGCCTTGATTGCTAGACCCACCGGAATTGCCTTGGCCGTTGTTTGATCCGCTAGAGTTAGATTGAGAAGACGTAGAGTTGTCACTGTTGGATCCACTTACAATAATTTGTTGCTGTACAGTGTTGGTTGACACATTTGAGTCAGATTCTCCATTTTCAGAGCCAGATCCTCCAATTTTAGTGCCTTCCTTTTTAGGCACTATAGACTCGTTGGTACTTTCTTCTTCGTTGGAACTTATAGATTGAGACTGAGTACTTTCTTCGGTAGAACCACGATTTTGGGTATCTTTACCAGATTTATTAATACCTCTTCCAGAGTTCTTGTCATTTTCTTTGTTTTTATCATCACCACAATTGCCACCATCAGCTCCTTCTTTTTTACCATTGAGTGATTTTGTAATAGGTCTGTTGGCAGCTTCATCGTCATCGTCATTTCTTGTTTTGCCATTTATGTCATCATCGTCATCATCTCCCGTTCTTTTACCTCTGACTGGTTTCTTAATAGGTTCTCTATCATTCACATCCTCATCATCGAATTCGTCGCTATTGTCGTCATCGTCAGCATCATCACTACCAACACCACCACCATTCAATGTCTTGAAGTACTTGCGGTTTTTTTTATTGTTCCCAGCGTATTTAGCCGATTTTTTTTTATTATATCCATCAATACCAGTTTCCTCATTTTTATTTGTGTTTTCTTGCTTTTTAGATTTCTCTATGTTGTTTTTGTTTTTATTTGGTGATGTTTTTGTGGTGGTTGTTGTTTTGCTTTTTTTGACATTTATTCGGTTTTGTGCTCCCGTCTCTCCATTTGTGCCTAAATCTTTTTGGATTTGGCTCTTTCCATCTTTAATATTATAATTGATTTTCCACTCATTATATCTGTTATCTTTTTTGATATTTTTGATGTCATGTTGTTCAGGTTTTCCCTTCTTGATGTGTTTTTGAGTCTTCTTGAGTTTTCCTGATCCTGAAGATTGTTGTTTATTATTGTCTGCCGACGTTTTAGATCTGTTTCTAATCCTAGTGGGTTTAATTTTATTACTATCAGAATGTGTTTTTGGTTTTTTATTCTTTATAATCTTTTCGACAGTGGTCGTTATAATTGTAACATCACCATTACTTTCATCGTTAAAGATTTCTTGTTTTTCAGAGTTACCTTGACTGGTGTTGTCAGAGGTTTCTTCGTTATTTGAAGTTTCTGATCCATTCTCCCTTGTGTAACCGCCAGCTTCGTTGTTTTCAGTTGTTTTACCATTGTTTATGGTCTCATCTGATTGTGTATCATTAGGTCCATCTTTATAATCTTTTTCGGTTTTTGTGTTGTCATCGTCAACCTCATCTTCGCTACCGTTGTTGAATTGATCATCAGTGCAAGAGTTAAATCCTGATAGCGATGGCTTTTTGTAACTAATTGAAATTTCTTTTGTGATTGTCTCTTCGGATCCCAAATCTGCGAAAGAGTATATATTCAGTAAATTTATGTATCTAGTAACTTTTTTTTGTTCAATATTGACAATAGTTTATTCGAGCTCTCAACCAAAATCAAAATACATGGTGAATAGCCCGAAACAAATATTAATTCTAATAATTTTTTGTTTTTTTGTTCGGAGGGTCTATAGACAAAGGGACAATCTGACAGCAATAGTGATTTAAAACAATTTAAAATTAATAATACTAATTATATTGACCTGGTGATATTTCGGTAGTGTTGTATGTATGGGATTGCCAAGGGCTATCGTGCGCTATAGCGCCAAGCTAAAAGCCAAAATTGGCCAAAATTGGCATTTCGGTAATCGTCTTCGTTTTTTTTTTCTACGTGTCGTCTCGCGGTTTAACCAAGTTATTGACTTCTGCTTAACCGGGCGATCCTGTGGAGACTAAGCTATGTAGCCTCCAGCCAGGCATAAATTTCTAAACCTAAGTGACTACGCTGGAGGCTACCCCAGGTGGGGTCGAACCTCGGCTCAGGGCGTCGCTGGGGGTACTACTATGGCTGGATCTTGACACGTGATTTTACCATCCGTTCGGCAACTACCTACGTAGAGAAGAACGGACAAGAAACTTGTTTTATATCTAACAATTTATCTAATGCTGAGCTTCGTGGGCTGGCAGGAATTTATTGAAAAGATACGCGACGGGCCTCGGCGGCGAGGATGGAACGAATCAATTTGTATGCTATATTTTGTTTTTGCTGGAGCAGAGTGGAGGGGTCATGGGGGTCAGAGATATGCCTCAGTTGGCGAAATTGTAGCTATTGAAAGGGTAAGGGGTTACGTCTTACTTGCGTACCCATTGACCGTTTCTGAAAACTAGGCTATATAGCTCCTCGGTTATAGTTGGCAATCACCTTCGGTGTTGAATAACATTTTATCTAGACCCTTAGAGCTGTTGTATCTGGTGGGCAACTGATGATTGTTGTCCAGCTGTTGTATATGTTCAAATCGCACGGATGCATTTGATAGCGTGAGCTAATTGTAATTTTCGGAATTCGTATGTAGGGGTACATCTCTATCGGTTCGTCCCGATATTTTTGTCGCTTCACTGATTAATTTAAGTACTGTTAATTTTAAACTTACCAATTCCATAGGTGCGAGCATAATCATTCTTGCCAAGAGCCAGTATTTCTGAAAAAGAAGAACATTTGCTTTAAGATAAAAATAAAAAGAAAGAGTTATTTTTCGCCAAGGATAACGATAATTATAAAAAGATTATTGTGAATCCACCATTTATAATTAATATTTAATTATTTAATTTGTTGACTCACCCTTAACGACGTATTGTCCAACTGTAAAAGATAAGTAAAAGTTTAAAATATGGTGAGAATAAAAAAATAACTATATAAAAGGTTTAAAGGCTATAAAAATCTATACCTATAGACCAGGGTAGAAGCCTTTCAAAATAATAAAAAGTGAAAAAAAAATAGTAGGTTGAAACCCATTGGGAAAGAAGAAGAATATTATAAAAAATAAAGGAAAAAATTTTTCTGGCAATCGTCTAGGATGTATATTTTTTTTACACCATCAGAAAGTAGAGATTTCAACGAACAAAGAGCCTACCGAATTTTTAAAAAAGCAGATATTTTGACAGTGACAGTAGTTTTTTCGATATAGGTCAAAATAAGGTGAAAAATAAATATTTTAAATAAAAAAAATACAGTGTGTTTGGGACATAAAAAGGTAAGTTTTTACCAAACTATGTGAAAAACAATAAAAAAAAAAATAAAAGAGAAAAATTAAAAACCAAAATCTTGGTTATTTGAATTTTTCACATACATTTTGAGGTTATGTGAAAAAAGTGTCAATCCAACAGTAGTAGATCTTTTTATTATCTACAACTTTGACATTTAACTTTTTTCCATAGCACTTGTAGTTTTGCCGGAAATCGAGATAAACCGTTTTCACCCTTAAAAACTCACCCCCTTCCTCTTCCCGACCTCAGATCGCCCGTAAATTATGTTTCCTTTAATTTTTGGTATATTATCTTCCTTTTCCAATGGGTTTCATCCTACTATATTTTTTTCTTGTCAAAAATTATCGACTCTGGTCTATTACAAAAGATCTCGCTCTTTTCTTTATTTTATATATAGCTGTGCGCTGTGGTTTCACTCCCCGCGAGCTATTACTTCGTTTTCGCTTCGTTCTTACTGGCTTATTTCTTTTTTCTCAATTTCTTAGAGTTGTAGCGTAATATTGAGTGGACTTTAACAATTAAATTGTGCTACCAAATCCAAAAAATATTTTTTTAATCCAACTGCTAGTACCATAGATTGGCACGTTCAAAAACAAACTCTTCAGCTTTATTATATTAGCAGAGATGGACAAGCATAATCAGTCCGCACTGCTGGGATATAGGCCTCCTCTCATAAAGAGGGAGTTGGCTATAATCCACCACGCGGGCCCAGTGCGGATTGGTAGATGCCCCATGTCTTCGTATTTTTGGTTCGAGGACATTTGTCCTCACGATGTATTCCTTCTCCGTTTTGAGAGCAGTGGTGATGAAATAAATTACACAAAGTATAGCGCCTGTTCCTGAGTTAGGGCCGTAACCACCGGGCCACCACTGCTCCAAGATAGATAAAGTAAAAATTAGACTTACGGTTGTTATGGTAATTATTTGCGATGATTCCGATTATGATTGTCACTGTAAAGAAGATATCAATGAATTAAAAACAAGGTTGTACTTGAAAAATTGCATTGTCATGAGAAAAACGTGTTTGGATAATGCGAGCTAAATCTGGTGAAATGAAACAAGCTTTTTTAGCTGGTATATTTTTTGAGGGTTTGCGGCCATTCTGCAGCAAAATATTGCCCCCTTTTTGCGCAGAGTGGAAATGGTATTCTGGCTGTTGTTGCTGATAAGTTTGACTGCCCTATTCTTAAGCATCAGATCAGGAAATTCTTAAACATCAGATTAGGAATTTTAATTCATCTGATTGAATTTTATTATGTTTTTTTGTGACATTTTTGACTGTAATATGGTTGAATTGAATGATTAATTATTAACTATACTATTATACTGGCGCATAGTTTAATACATTGTCACAAGAAACAAACGTGTTTGACAAATTTCAGCTCAAATGAACACCGGGCAGTAGGTCAAAAGACATGTTTTGATCACACACAGACACCGGAACAACATTTTTTTTTTCTTGGCTAGGATTTATATAAACTCAGAAGAAAGAAAATATTCTGCTGTTTCCTCCATTTTGTTGAATTGAGCGAACGAAAATGTACTAAATAGCTGACTTAATATGTTTCTTGTTGACTGGTGATAAAACATCTATAATGCCTGTTAAAGTCCTTACTCCTAATGCAGAGCAAAAGGCCTCTTGTCATACTGTGACAACTCGCTTGCTCAAAGCGAATTGAAATTTCAAACTTATATTGGCAATATAAAATATTTTGGAAGTACTTACGTTGTGCATAAACTTGATTTACTTTTTCTCTCGACCAATCAGATTTGCCTATGGAACAAAAATAAGATTTTAAATATTTGTTATTTTATAAAAAAATGTATATATATATTTATGCATAAAATTATAATCTTTATAAGAAAAATCATTACATGTAAAGCAAGATTTAACAAAGTGACATTCCAATGATTATCTAAAAATTTAAAATGTATAAGTATTGGCATTATTATCATCAACATCATTTCAGACAAAAGACGTCCGCTGCTGGACATAGGCCTCCGCCAAGCGTCACCACACTGATCGGTCCTATGAGTCTCGCATCCACCGGACTCCCGCAGCCTTGACCAGGTCGTCACAACACTTCCTACAGTTTATACGACGGTACTGTTTAATCAGCTTTTTTCGAACAACTCAATATAGGGCTACCAAAGTGGCAAGTGAGTAAGACGCTACTTTTTTGTGAGCCATCAAATTGGCATGAACGTTTGAGGTCTTCCAACACAACGTATTCTGGTTCGCGGTCGCCAGTTTGGCATTTCTTCGGCATATGTCGGTGACCTTGGTTCTCTTGTGGATGTCTTCATTTCAGATTCGATCACGCAAGGAAACTCCGAGCTCTCTCCGTTGCCCTTTGGGTGACTAGCGGGCTGCTAGTTATTTGAGGCTTAAGTTGTCTATATTGCCCATAAGAAGTTACTTCACTTATATGTCGCTTCACGAACAGTTTTGGCAAAAAGAAATTACAACATACAAAAATATTCTAAAAGTGTTTGGTGATAGCTTAAAAATTAACACTTCCAGAACGTAAACATACACAGAGCGCGCGCAACTAGAAGTTGTATGTTTAATGTCATGTACTAAAGTGCGTTCGCATTAATATAACAACATATAAAAAAAGGATGTTTTCAGGGTAGAAAAATAATAATTCTATTTAGTCCGCCAGTGTGATTATTAAATAATATTGGACCCGTATTTTTAGGGTTGTTGGGTACGGCAAAGGGTAAAAACGGGACCCTATTACTAAGACTCCGCGGTCCGTCTGTCTATCTGTCAGTCTGTCTGTCACCAGGCTGTATCTCATGAACCGTGATGGCAAGACAGTTGAAATTTTCACAAAGATGTATTTTTGTTGCCGCAACAACAAAAAATACTAAAAACAGAATAAAATAAATATTTAAGTGCGGCTTCCATACAACAAACGTGATTTTTTTGCCGTTTTGCGCGAGTCTGACTCGCACTTGGCCGGTTTTTCTTTATCAAACAAATAATAATTGATATAAATAAAGCGCATCAAAATTCAGTAGTGGGGGCTTGTGACGTCACTTTATCAATACAAAGTGTAGCACACCGTGACGAGTTATATTCACCGTGATTCTTCAACGCACTGTTTAGTTGTAAAAAAAATAGTTTATCTAACTGACGGACATTTTTTTTTTTGTCGACTACCCTATACTTACTCTGGAACAGCTTGGCGATCCTCTGAAAAGCGATAGCTATTTGCTTTTCATAACCTGAAACAAAAAAAGCATATTTATGCATATTATTAACAGCCATTTAACGTTCCAGAACACAGACCTCCTCTTTATGAGAGGGAATGAGTCTTAATCTACCACGTGGGCTAAATGCAGATCTAGCAAAGATGTCACATGACTTAGAAATTTTAGTTCCCGGGCGTGGGGACATATATTAAGGAACGCCCCCACTGGGAGCATTCTTTCGTGAGCATTTGTAAACAAGCAATCGTAGGCGAGCAAAAAATGCTTCCCAGCGAGCCCAGCATTCACTTTCGAGCAATATGAACGTTCGAGTCGAACATTCCCTTGCGAGTTTGAATACGATCTTAAATTTCATTCATTCGATATTAAAATTGACCAAGAAGTTCACAAATACTTAAGATCAAGGAATTGTTCCTTGCTTACAAGTGGCCAGTAATATTCCTACTTAAATACTCATTCATTTCATTATCTGAGTACTCGCTTTCGAGTGTTTTATTTGCGTGAACATTCGAATGCGAGCCGTTTCCGTGAAAATCGTTTCGACGTCGAATGCTCATTACACGTGAATGCTCTCAGTGAGGACGCTCCTTTATACATCACGATGTGTGCCTTCACCGTTTCCACGGACCATTAATTAATTGGAATAAGGACAGGAAGATGATGATCTTATCAAACTAATATTATAAAAGCGAAAGTTTGGGTGAATGGATGGATTTTTGTTACTTAATCACACCAGAACGGCTGAACGGATATGGATAAAATTGGCACAGAGATACGGCTACTTTTTGCCCGGTATAATATTCCCTTGGGATGATAAAAAAGCTAGTGTAGAATAATTTTCTTACCTTCCAAGCTATCAATACCGCCCTTGGTTTGCAGCAGTCCGTAGATTTCTTTCAGAGAGGCTTGGAGCTGATAGCTCTGAATGACTTCAGCAGCGTTGCTATATTCACCATCGTATGCTGTCACGCCCCATTTTTTACCCCAGTTGCCGTTGGAACAAATGAGTGCTGGAAATTAAAGCAAGTTTTTATTAATGTTTCTAAAATAAACTTTTATATCATTTTTTTTTTGTATCTAGCTTTTTTCTTATTCTTCTCAGAAAACCCTTCGATTTGGTATCAATATCATGGCAGTGCAAAAAAAATAACTAGTCCGCCATCTTAAGCCGTCCGCCAAATTGAATTTGGAATGACGTCACAGCTAACCATGCATTGTCGTCTAAACTAAACGGGTATGCAAAAATTAATCTTAATTGGAGGAGGATAACTGCTTTAAAATTCAGTTGCAAGGTTTGACCCGAACACACTTGCATAACCATACAAACATTGCAAGTTAACTGAAAACTTGTAAAATTGCGTTGTCCCAAGAAACAAACGAGAGTGCAAAATTTCAGTTCAATCGAACACTGAGAAGTGTTAACGAGAAAAGTGCTCTGAACGCTGACAGTATTGCCACGTTGAATGGCACTGCTTATTCTGGTTTGGCTGAAGATAAGCCCACGTCTCTTGCCACGTGAGGAGTTGTCTAACTATTTGCTGGCGTCCCAAAAAAACGTCTATGAGCACTCGGACCCCATAAGCTTAATGTTTCCATTAACTTTTGACAAATTTAAAAAAAAGTATTAACTCTCTATTACTTGTTGTTTTTGTTTATCATATACTTTATTGTTCACCTCATAATAAGTACAGAACCAACATTTATAAAAAAAAGTGTACAATATGCTTAACGCACAGGGAAATCTCTTACAGACAATCTTTTGATGGACTGAACATGAGGAGATGGATGCAAGGCAGTTCAGTGTACAAAATATCATAAATTCATTTACCTTGTTGGTTACCAAGTACGCAATCCCCGATCCTAGTGGCGGCTATTACGACTGAAAAGAAAATAAAAATTATAAGAATAAAATAATAAACATGTATCTTGAATTGGCACGCGAGGTTGTCGACAATGTCGCAATTGATAAACGTAAAAAATTATAGTATTTCCCTATCAAAACACAAATGTCAAAGCCCCTAATTTCGGAATTTCTTTCATTGTTGAAGGCTACAGTATTGCAGCTTAGACGCACGAGTTTTATTGGATAGGCTTCAGAAGTGAGACCTTGATGTAAAGTTAGTTCTAAGCTAGAATACAAAAAAATATACTCACATTTGTGGAGATAGGTGCCAACTGAAACAGAAAATAAACAAAATTAGTAGAGTAATGGAAAAACACCGCTAAGGCACAAAAACTAAACTCCGAATTAGTTGCTAACATGCAAAGATCTTATACGTATTTCTTACTACAAGTATAAGGTCTTTGCTAATATGAATAACACGGGACGGCTAAAATTATCCCTGTCTCTGAAGACTACGTCATTTATTGCCAAACCGAAATAAATTCCTTGTTTTGAACAAGATGCTAACATGCAAAGACCTTATACGTATTTGTAGTAAGAAGTATAAGGTCTTTGCTCATATGAATAACACGGGACTGCTAAAATTATCCCTGTCTCTGAAGACTATGTCATTTATTGCCAAACTGAAATAAATTCTTTGTTTTGAACAAGATGCTAGCATGCAAAGACCCTATACGTATTTGTAGTAAGAAGTATAAGGTCTTTGCTAATATGAATAACACGGGACTGCTAAAATTATCCCTGTCTCTGAAGACTACGTCATTTATTGCCAAACTGAAATAAATTCTTTGTTTTGAACAAGATGCCAACATGCAAAGACCTTATACGTATTTCTTACTACAAGTATAATGTCTTTGCTAATATGAATAACATGGGACTGCTAAAATTATCCCTGTCTCTGAAGACTACGTCATTTATTGCCAAACCGAAATAAATTCCTTGTTTTGAACAAGATGCTAACATGCAAAGACCTTATACGTATTTGTAGTAAGAAGTATAAGGTCTTTGCTCATATGAATAACACGGGACTGCTAAAATTATCCCTGTCTCTGAAGACTATGTCATTTATTGCCAAACTGAAATAAATTCTTTGTTTTGAACAAGATGCTAGCATGCAAAACCCCTATAAGTATTTGTAGTAAGAAGTATAAGGTCTTTGCTCATATGAATAACACGGGACTGCTAAAATTATCCCTGTATCTGAAGACTACGTCATTTATTGCCAAACTGAAATAAATTCTTTGTTTTGAACAAGATGCTAGCATGCAAAGACCCTATACGTATTTGTAGTAAGAAGTATAAGGTCTTTGCTAATATGAATAACACGGGACTGCTAAAATTAGCCCTGTCTCTGAAGACTACGTCATTTATTGCCAAACTGAAATAAATTCTTTGTTTTGAACAAGATGCCAACATGCAAAGACCTTATACGTATTTCTTACTACAAGTATAATGTCTTTGCTAATATGAATAACATGGGACTGCTAAAATTATCCCTGTCTCTGAAGACTACGTCGTTTATTGCCAAACTGAAATAAATTCTTTGTTTTGAACAAGATGCTAACATGCAAAGACCTTATACGTATTTGTAGTAAGAAGTATAAGGTATTTGCTAACATGAGATTAAATAAAATAAAATTGACGATATTGTATGACAAACTCTCAAGTTTACCTCATGTTAGCAGCTAACTCTTGAGTTAAGTTTTTCATGCAAATGGGCCTTAGGATTTTTAAACATAACAATTTGGGGCGTTTTTATATGGAATATGTTGATAGTAGCAAAATACTTCTTATTGTTTGCTGATTATGAATGCATCAAAAAACTAAAAACTGCCAATTGTAATATAGTGGCAGAATATACTACGGGTACAAGTTAACACGGGACTGCTAAAATTATCCCTGTCTCTTATGACTACGTCATTTATTTCCAAACCGAAATATTTTTTTTGTGTTTTGATCAAGAAATATAGCTATAGAACTCACGGCCATCGATATATAGGTTGAGGAAACCAGACGCTCCATAGGAGTAGGCGATCATGATTTCCAAGACGTCATTGTAGCTCTTGATTTGCTCTGAAAATAAAATAAAACATTATTAATTTGTTTCAATTAAAGCAAAAAGCAGGCTCGAAGAACGGATAGCCGATGGGGCCGAAAAGTTCTGGAATGGTGACTGGGAACCGGAAAACGATGCGTTGGATGGCCTCCCACTAGGTGGACTGATGACCTGGTTAAGGTTGCGGGAATGCGCTTGATACGAGACGCACGGGATCGGTCAATGTGGTGACGTAAATAATTAATTTAATAATTCTCTATACTAAAGAAAACCCAATCCTATTCGAGTCAGACAGGTGAAGATGCCACCCCCAAGAAAACAATTTTGCCGCCACTCATGTAGTTTTTATGGATATTAAGAAGCCAGAAATCTGACACCAGTCTTGCCAAGGCATACTGTTATGGTCTTGTGGAGGTCAGATAGGCAAACCTTCTTTGTAAAATACTAATGTCGAGCTGGATCAGATAATACAAGATTGACCTTTACATCATCAGCCTTTTTAATGTTTCCACTGCTGGGACACAGGCCTCCTCTGTGTGAGAAGGAATGGGCCGTAATCCATCACGCGGGCAAAATGCGGGTTGGTGGATGTCACATGTATTCGAAAAGATTCATTAATTGAAAAGCAGAAAATAAGAGAAGCTGCCTCCAGACAGACTGGGAAGTTAATGCTTGAATGAATATGTTTAATAATGAATATTAATGCAAATTGTATCCGTGTTGCTAAGCAACTGGGCTAATCCCCGTTGTAAACGACCCTTTGTTCCTATTGGCCTTGTTTGTTCTGTCTCCTACTTGATATGGAGGGAAGTGGATTTTTTTATTTTTTTCCTACTTCTTCATTATTCTTTTCTGATTAATTTCGTTGCGGGATCCAAAACAGTTAAATTCATTCTCCGGATTTTGTCGAGCTTCATTGCCTCAGCGCTTTTCTGGTGGACGCCACTGTTGATTCTGGCTATCAGGAATTGCAGTGGTTCGGGAATAGTGTGGCGGGATTGTCCCCACAGCAAAAAAAGACAGACTGGGAAGGTGACCCCAACAAAATCTGGACCAACCGCTTAACGTGCTTTTCGACGGAGGACTCTCGTATGTATCTAATGGATGGTCACCCATCGACGCACCGGCCTCAGTCAACATTGCTTAACCTAAAAGTTAACTTTAGAAATTTATTTGTACTTACTTCTACCGGAAATCCATTTGAAAGTTTGGTACGCCGTAGAGCTTCGGTCTAAAAAGAAAAAAAAAAGAAAATGAATATGTTTCAATTATTCTCCTTTTAAATCTCTGTATTAAATGAATTTAAGGATGAAAAACTTGAAAAAATAAAAATGCTAAAGTAAAAATCAAACTCAAATTATAAAAGTAAGCTTTTTTTTATATTCCTTTCTGCAAACCCTTGCATTTGATACTATTATGATGCATTTCATTTTACAATAGTAGAAGGACCAATTATTTTGTATGCACCTCATACAAAATAATTGGTCCGTCAGCGTTTGGAGTTCGCAATATTGGATTTAGAATAATAAATAAAAGTTTGTAAAAATATATATCCTACGTAAAAACCACTTACCGGAAATTCCTCCAGCGAGGAATCCTGTAAAACAAAAACAGGCATTAAAATCATATTTTCAAGTCATCAAGTAATTTAAAATTGTACATTATGTGGAACTATTGAAAGGCTTGAGACAAAGTGTTAGTTACCAGCGATGACGATTGTTGATATGTCAAAATGTAAGTACGTTTGTCCAGCGCCGCCGTCACCGGGACGTCAACGAGGACGTGATGACGGCCCGATGTAGTGACAATACATTTACTTAAAGGAGCGTCCTCACTGGGAGCATTCGTGCGTGAGCATTTGTAAACAAGCAATCGTAGGCGAGCAACAAATGCTTCCCAGCGAGCCCAGCATTCACTTTCGAGCAATACTATGAACGTTGGAGTCGAACATTCTCTTGCAAGCTTGGAGCATTCGAATACGATCTTAAATGTCATTCATTCGATAATATAATTAGAAATTAGAATTGACCAAGAAGTTCATAAACACATAAGATCAAGGAACTGTTCCTTGCTTACAAGTGGCCTGTAATATTCTTACATATATACTCATTCATTTCATTATCTGAGTACTCGCTTTCGAGCGTTTTATTTGCGTGAACATTCGAATGCGAGCCGTTCCCGCGATAATCGAGAGCAGAAGTTCGCGCTTGCGTGTAAGCTTTGTAGCGCTTGGCTCAACGTCCACACCACTCGCATATTCGACGTCGAATGCTCATTACAAGTGAATGCTCTCAGTGAGGACGCTCCTATAGCCGATTGTCCGTCGTCCGAGTGAGTGAGTATCGATGTGACCGCTAGAACTCAGCCCAGGATTGTGACAGGCCGATGTACTGCACAATACAAAATACGTTTGAACTTGTCCACCACACCCGAGCCGTGACGTCGCCCCGCGTCGTTTTTTGTTTTCAAGATATAGGTGCTTTGTATATCACCGAGATCGTTGCGGTGGACAAACGATCGCCATCACTTCACCGTGATCTCGGGCATAAAAAACTCGTTCTCGTTGACGTCCTGGTGACCGGACTAAAGGATTGATGACATGACTTTTTGGTCTCTTGGAAATCTCATAAATATTTGACATTTTACCAATCGATGATAGATGCCACCGAAGCATACCACGTTTGAATTTGCCGCTAGGGGCGCTGGTGTAGAGTGAGGTTTTCAAAATGTCCATTTTTTGCCTTTTAGCGCGAGTTTATATTTTTTTTATTGTTGTAAATATGTTCCAAATATGATAGATTAATATTGGTATGGAATTTACCAACCACATTTGCTTTAATAGAGTTTTATGTTTCGGAAAATGTTATTCACATCTTTTTTCGAAAAAAATGGCTGTGCAAAACTGCCGCATACTCAATGTTATATTTAATCGCACTTCTACGGCATTAGAAATGATTTTAATACAAACTTTGCTTCCGTGCGCTTAATAACAATGTTTACAATATTTATTTATTTATTGTTATGGCACTCCAACGAATTGTTCACAATAACATTGACAATAGAATAATCACAATTGACCAATAGACTATAGCGAACTTTTCACTTATAGGTGTGCACAGCACTAGGACTACATATATTTGAGAACCTTAACCGCCAGTGGCGCCAACTGGTGAGTACAAAACGGAAGCCCTTCTTGCCTCGGCTTCGGGTCCGTTCTGTTTGAAAACTGATATGGCTACAAAGACAGACATGTAGACTGATGGAAAACAAGTTAAGAAGAAGACGCGTTTCGCTAAGCCCAAATTAATTTGGAACAATTTGAAGAAAGATAATGATGAATTAATAGATTCAAAGGCAATAATTACCACAACTGTCGAAGAGGTGTCCAGCTACCTGTAAAGAAACAAACTAAATTAAATTTCGTTACCTAAACCAAGGTATTTGTATGTAACTTTTTTGCTATTGGATAGTAGTATTATGGTATATTCATGTTTGCTTAATGTAATACGTATTAGCTATAGTGAACAAACATGTTTCTTTTTTAATATTTTGATCAGAGACGTAGTTACGGAATTAGAACGAGAAGTCCGACGTCGCATCTGAAGTCTCGCTCATACAACTGCTATAAAAAACAGCATTTTCGTAGAGAGACATATATATTTCTTTAAATAATTATTCCTTTATTAAAGTAACAAATATATTTACATATAAAATATTGAATATTCTAAAAAAAACAAACCCATATACCAATACAAAGGGGAGAGCGAAAAGGGCTCATTGAGCATCAAAAAATTCGTCCACATCGATGTCAATGGGAAACGTGCCCAGAATGTGTCTTTAAATATAACGACATATATTTAAAGACACGTTCTGGGCACGTTTTTCGATCAATATAAAAAAAAACTAAAATAGAAATAATACTAATAGTGAAAACAGACGCTGTAAAATACTGGTACTAAGCTGCATCCAGTTAGTCTGGAAGCTACCCCCATCGGGAAAAGACAGGGCATATTGATTGCCTATCTGATGGGAAGTGGTCACCGCATTCTAGCTGCACCACCAGAGGCATTCAAGATGCAGTATCATTACAGAGACAATCCTGTTCATTTGTCTTCTAGGCAACTGGGCTTATCCCAGTTGTAAACGACCTTTTGTGCCTATTGGCCTTTTTTGTTCTGTCTCCTGCTTGATATGGAGGGAAGTGGAAATTTATATTTTTTCCTCCGTTATTATTTTCTGATTAATTTCGTTGCGGGATCCAAGACAGTTAAATTCATTCTCCGGGACTTCGTCAAGCTTCATTGCCTCGGCGCTTTTCTGGTGGTCGCCACTGTTGATTCTGGCTTTCAGGAGTTGCAGTGGTTCGGGAATAGTGCGGTGGGACTGTCCCAATAAAAAAAAAACAATCCTGCTCAGCTTTTTACTGTACCTGGCACCAAAACCTTTTAGAGAGGTTACACCAAGTATGTGTTTGTAGGCTATGCGGAACAGGGTGTAAAGTCTAGCAAAGCTCCTTTGAAAACGGAGGATTCTCCGACAAGATGGGGCTTGTGCAAATGCCCGACGACGGTTGCTATATATCGGACTGTTGTATAATAATTCAAATTGGTCCGAAAACTTTAATTGTTAGTGCAATGCAGGGTAGTTGGCATGTGGTGTCACAAATATCAGTACATGACGTCAGAGGGATGACCTTAGACTCTTAGAGAAAGATTATTTTTAATGTGCGTAAGGGATACATGTATCTTACTTGTATACATCTGTCCCCTTTTCACAATCGAACCATAATAGTTTAGACACGTCATGGTACGGGGGCAGGTCATTATTTCGTATGTTCGAGATAGTGAAGCGGCGCAAGGATCTCTCTCTTTTTAACTGTATCCCTCGCATGCATCTCGTTTTTTTGTATCAAAAATACAAAGCCCTGCTAACCCTTTTCACAAAACCTGGCTAAGAAAATGAAGTGATCGTACTGGTGGATATATATTCCTCGCGCACCGGTTCGTTACCTCGCAAATCGGCGATCTATCGAAACACTTATGACACGATATCTTCCGGAAAAAACCCCGATTCAAAGAGTAAAATGCGCATAACTTTCGAGTGGCTGAACCGATTTTCATCAAACATAGCTAAGAACACTTTTGACAAAATCATCTTTCAAACAAATAAACCTAAAACAAAATCAGTTCATCCATTTAGGAAGTAAGATGCCACTGACAGATACATCTCAAACTTATTTTATAACACGTCTCTTTTTCCGACGGGTGTAAAAAATAAACATTCGTGTTAATTTACTTACCCCTCCATCAGTATTAGTGGTACCACCGCTGGTTTTGGTAGCACCATTCAAGACTTGCCCCAGACGCCAGGGTAGATACCTAAGAGTCCTAATTGTCCTTCCATCAGTGCCAGAGTCAGAGTCACTGTCCTTTTTGTGGTATGGCGAGGCAGATACTATCGCCAACTGTAAAGTTGTTGAAAATGCCAATATTAGTAACACACATAGATATAATTCAATATTCTTAAGATGTATAAGAATGGATTTGAGAGTTTTTGGCGGGATTTTTTCGAGTGAAGTTCAGCGGCTGTTAATATTATTTGCAAATTGATTCCTAGTGGATATTGTGATATAAAATTGGTGTAGTTTTGTGTCTCAACTGTCTACGCAACTGGACAATATGTGAAATCATTGACAGAAGCGATCTCAGAATACTGGAGCGGAGAATTTTATTGTAGTATTGACTACCTCCGCAAAGCTTACTGGGAAGGCTGACTCGATACAATTTGCTGCCAAATACTCCAAAAACCATTAGAATCTGTTACACCCGTATTCTAATGCATACTAAAGAATGTTAAAATTGCACTGAAGACGAGGCGGTATGGTCCAAGACCTTAGCCTGCCCGAAAGGGCGAACAAAAAGAAAAAAAAAAAAAAAAACAATATTCTTAAATAATACTATCAAAAGACATACCTATATACAAAGACATGGGGTAAGGGGCTCATTGTGCATAAAAAAAATTCGTCCACATCGACTTCGCTGGGCAAAGAGCCCAGAACGCTGCAGGCATTGCTTTGTTGAATAACAATTCTGATTCTCTGGCCGCAAAAAAGCCCAGCCCTCTGGTCACGTAAATCGGGATCGGTTAGTAGACTCTACTAACCGATCCCGAAATAATATATATCGTACTTGATTTACCATAATAACAGAAACTATAATAAGACAAAGAATGGGTTTTCTTCCTGTGACCCAAGGGCTAACTTTTTATCAGAGGATAAGCATTACTATACAACGAGACAAAGCCGCTGGTGTTTGGCCCAGTCGCCCCAGTCGACAGCGATACGGCAAAATTTCAGTGAACACCTTTTAATTTGTTTTTGGGTTAGCTAGGTGACTAGAATATTGTACAAATAATGAACTAGAGACATTACAAAATGTCATCATCATCATCTGCCTAGCCTTTTCCCAATTGTTGTTGGAGTCGGCTTCCAGTCTTACCGGATTTAGCTGAGTACCAGTGTTTTACATGGAGCGACTGTCTATCTGACCTCCACAACCCAGTAACTGGGTAGCACGGTGGCCCCTTGGCAAGACTGGTGTCAGATCTCAAGCTTCTGACTACCCGTAACGACTGTCAAAGATCTTCAAATGACAGCCGGGACCAACGGCTTAACGTGCTTTCCGAGGCACGGAGGAAACTCGGTATGTTAAAATGGTCACCCATCCACGGACCGACCTCGGCAAGCGTTGCTTAACCTTGAAGATCGACCCGTGCGGCTGTTATTAATTAGCCACGAGCTACATTACAAAATGAATTCAAGTATATTTTGGCAAGCATAAGGGTTGTAAGTTAGAATAATGTGGGTAGCTTAGGTAGCACAAGTTGGATCCAAAATTGTCAATAGGGATTATTTACTTGCGTAATGAAATATATCTAATTATAAATGTTAAGTAAATTATTATTATTAATTCATTTATTTTTAGACAAATCATTACACTCAAGAACATTAAATTTAATAAAAATGAAATATAAAAAGGCCAAAAAAAAAACAATTCCGAATTTGCAATTTCAAAAACAAGAATGCGCTTCTACAATCTCACTGAGCCCAAAAACAGGAAGACGGTGATTTTTAAATCATGAATTAAAGTTCGAAGAGAGAAAACAAAAAGAACTTACCAGTACGAGGGCCACAAGAAGCTTGACAGATCCCATAGTAAAGTTTAAATAATAAACTTAAGGCAGTATGACCATAAAAGGCCAAACACCTACTATGAATTAACCAAAAAAATTTGGCTATATATACCAAAAACTTATTTGCTTACGACCAAAAATTTTCATATTGACACAGTTGTATTAAATTGTTTAAGTGTATGATTGGTTTAAATGTTAATATTTGAAGACATAAATCATAATTTTCAGTTGAGTAAATAATAAAACTTTAATTGTTATTGAATTTTTGTAAAGATTTTTGCCAATGCGCAATTTGAATTTTCGCTAGTCTGCTCGTTTGTGAAGTGGTCACAAGTGCTACCGCTGAGCATGAGGTCCTACGTTCGCTTCCTGGGCCGGTCAAAGTATTATTGGATTTTTCTTTATGGAATTTCTCAGTAGCTGACCGGAGTCTAGATTTGTACCCGGTTTATATTCATTTAGACTTCATGCAGAAAAGTTTCAAAGGCGGACTTATTAGGCATTCTCTACCAGTCAACCAAAGGTGGTGATTGATTGTGTACCTGATACGAGCATTAGAGCTCTGTTTGGACCCTTCGGGTAAGGTACCCTAAAAATTATACTACAGTCATTAAAAAACTCGCTGTCTAACTCAGCCTGCGTCTCCAGTTTCTTCCTCGTAAACACGAAATGGATTTTAAAATTAACATGTTATGGTGGCCCAGTGGCCAAGACCTCGTCTCTCGTGCTTAACGTCATCATATCATCATCATCATATCAGCCGAAAGACGTCCACTGCTGGACATAGGCCTCCCCCAAGCGTCGCCACATTGACCGGTCCCGTGCGTCCCGCATCCAGCGAATCCCCGCAACCTTCACCAGGTCATCGGTCCACCTGGTTGGAGGCCTTCCAACGCATCGTCTTCCGGTTCGCGGTCGCCACTCCAGAACTTTTCTGCCCCATCGGCCATCCGTTCTGCGAGCAATGCAGACACGCAAAGGGCAATGGAGAGGGCTATGCTCGGAGTATCCTTGCGTGATCGAATCAGAAATGTAGAGATCCGCAAGAGAACCAGGGTTACCGACATAGCCCGAAGAATTGCCAAATTTGGCAGTGGGCAGGGGTGCTTAACGTAGTTAGTTCAAATCCGGGCAAGTACCAATGTGACTTTTTCGATTCGTATGTACTTTCTAAGTTTATTGAAGACATCGCTGGCAACGGTGAAGGAAAACGTCGTGATGGAATCTGAACTTATCATCAATCATCAATATTCCTTTAATAAATCTGTAGAAATGTCGTTTTTATACAACGAAAATATTTACAAAAAACCGGCCAAGTGCGAGTCGGACTCGCGAACAAAGGGTTCCGTACTTGGTAAATTGCGGTTTACGATTTATGACGTATTAAAAAAAAAACTACTTACTAGATCTCGTTCAAACCAATTTTCGGTGGTAGTTTACATGGTAATGTACATCATATATTTTTTTTAGTTTTATCATTCTCTTATTTTAGAAGTTACAGGGGAGTACACATTTTGCCACTTTGGAAGTGTCTCTCGCGCAAACTATTCAGTTTAGAAAAAAATTATATTAAAAACCTCAATATCATTTTTGAAGACCTATCCATCAAACACGCATGGGTTTGATGGAAAAAAAATAATTTAGTTTCAGTTTCAAGTATGGGGACCCCCAAAATTTATTGTTTTTTTTTTTATTTTTGTGTGAAAATCTTAATGCGGTTCACAGAATACATCAACTCACCAAGTTTCAACAGCATAGTTCGTATAGTTTCGGAAAAAAGTGTGAAAGCTGTGACATACGGACGGACAGACAGACAGACATGACGAATCTATAAGGGTTCCGTATTTTGTCATTTGGCTACGGAACCCTAAAAATACAGCGTACGGGGACAACGGGAAGTAATTTTAATTATTTTATTTTAATTTAAATTAAATTTATTGCATCCATAATGTACACATAGGTGGTAAATATAAGTTACAGAAACAATTATGGACCCTTTCGGGCACAGCAACATTCTAGATACAGTCAGTGTCTAGGAGAGAGGAATAGCGATTAATATTATTACAAATAAAAATATTTTCCTTATCTATTAACATTTAAGTGATCTATTCCCTTTCTATTTGTTTTTATTTTGTTTAATGTACTATATATATACTATATACGTAAATCTTTTTATTTTCATGACAAATTAAATATTAATCTTAAATATTAATTATTCGTTTAATTTTTTATATTACAATAAGTATATTTGATTTAGATAGTTTGTATTGAATAAAATTAATACATAATAAAATTTAAAATGTCCATATTATATTTTAAGTCAATTATTTATTTGAACCAACTTTTTTTTATTAACATATATACAATTGAAATTTCTAAAAACAAAAACAAACCTATATAAAAATACAAAAGGGAGACGGAAAAGACCTTATTGTGCATCAAAAAATTCGTCCACATCGATGTCAATGGGAAACGAGCCCAGAACGCTGGCAGCATTGCCACGTTGGATGGCAATGCTGATTCTCTGGCCGAAGAAAAGGCCAGATTATTTATTAATTCTTAATTCTTTATTGTACACCAAAAACAACATTACATACAGTGTGATAATAAAGTACATGTACAAAGGCGAGCTTAACTCAATGTTGAGTTCTCTTACAGCAAACACTAGGGTGACTGGGAAAGATGACATCATAGAGGCATCATGATCATTAATGTCATTTTACAGTTTTCTAGTTAACAGTTGTCATTATTTTTACTTAAATTTTTCTGTTAATTCCCTTTGGCCCCATTAACGGGGACATGGCCTACGCGGGCAACGGGAATACACCAGAAATAGGCAGGGTGTTAAAGGATAACTAACAGAACCCATTGACAGCATTTTTGGATTTTTTGTCTGTTTAGTTGTGCTGAGGAGCTCGTGGCTAAATAATGACATCTCATCAGCGATGAGGCGCTGGTCAAGTCAAAGCTCCAGAGTCTTGAACATCGTCGCCGAGTTGCCAGCCTGTCGGTTTTTTATCGGTTACATTTCGGGGAGTGTGCGATGGAATTGCACGATATAATTCCGCCTAGCCCGTTTCATCATCAGACTACCAGACGTACGGCCATGCGCCATTGATACATGGTAGACATCCCACCCATACGCACAAAACGTTTTGGGAACACTTTTATTATGCGTACAGCTAAGGAGTGGAATTCCCTGCCGGAGTCTGTGTTTCCCGATAGCTACAATCTAGGGGTCTTTAAGTCAAGAGTGAATAGGTTATTTCTAGGCAAGCGTCGACTTACCATCAGGTGAGATTGTGGTCAATCGCAAGCCTATAGGTTATATAAAAAAAATAACAGCCGCACTGGTCGATCATCAAGGTTAAGGAACGCTTGACGAGGTCGGTCCGTTGATGGGTGACCATTTCAACATACCGAGTTTCCTCCGTGCCTCCGCAAGCACGTTAAATCGTTGGTCCCGGCTGTCATTTCAAGATCTTTGACAGTCGTTACGGGTAGTCAGAAGCTTGAGATCTGACATGTCTTGCCAAGGAGTACCGTGTTACCCAGTTACTGAGTTGTGTAGGTCAGATAGGCAGTCGCTTCATGTAAAACACTGGTACTTAGCTATATTCGGTGAGACTGGAAGCCGACCCCAATATAGTTGGAAAAAGGCTAGGCAGATTGATTGTCTGTTTAGTTGTGCACGCATCCCGTATTATGTACGAAACTAGTGTAGATAACTTTTATACATAAAACTAGCACTTCACCCTCGACTTCGTTCGCGTGATCCGTATTTTATCCTACAGATGGCTTTTTAGTTTTACCCCCTTATAGGATGAATTTCCAAAAATGCCTTCTTAGTGCTTCTCTACATAATAAAAAGTCGCCCTGTACAGTAAAATTCTTCAAAAATCTTTAACACCTCCTAAATCGTCTTTCAGGGGAAGTTTTGAAACAAATAAGGAAAACCTTTACTATTTACTTGGGTTAGTATTTATGCCAGTTTTCAAATATGTAAGCCCCCACTTTTTCACCTCCTTACGGGTAGAATTGCCAAAAAACAAATAAAAAACATGAACTCTTTTTATCAACCAAAAGCCTAATTTCACGTTTCACTTAAAAGCGCAGAAATTTCACACAAACTTTCAACCTCCTTTTTACTTCCTTAGGGGTGGATTTTTCAAAAACCAATAAACACATGAATTCTTTTTATCAACCAAGAGTATAAATATAAAAGTTCAGGTGTCGAACTTACAAACTGTAGAAAATTTATACAATCTTACAACCCCCTTTTACCCCCTTATATATAGAATAAGAAGAAGAAGAAGATACAATAAAGTATATAATAATAATAGCTTGTGTGCAACTTAGTTTTTGTGTCACCGCAATCGGTTCACTCCATCAAAAGATAAATAAATTGAAAGTGTTCAGAATCAGAATCAGAATTTTATTTGTAAAGAGTTTTTTTTTCAAGAAGTAAAACATCACAACACACGCAATTCAGATACTCCGACAGTTGAACTCCATATTCGATAGATGGCGTTGTGCATTAGACGTCATTTTCTGAATGGCGGTGTTAAGAGCGGAATCTAGTCAACAGGAATTTGAAAAATAGGTATTTGAAGAAACTATTGCCGTTGCATCACCTCCAACCTCACCCCATAAAGTGCGAAAGGGACAACTGCAGCTCAGGCTGATTTTACCTACAAAACTTTGACTAAAAGACGTTTTTTTTTTTTTTTTTTTTGTTATAGTTTCGCGTTTGACCACTATCTCACCTGATGTTAAGTGATGATGTGGTCGAAGGTGAAGCATGCTTGCCTAGAAGTAACCTATTCACTCTTGACTTGGTTGTTGGACCCTAGGTTGTAGCTATCTGGAAACAAAGACGCCGGCAGGGAATTCCACTCCTTAGCTGTACGCACAATGAAAGTATTTTCAAAACGCTTTGTGCGTATGGGTGGAATATCCACCATGTACCGATGGCGTTTCGTATTCTGCTGTTTTCTTCATGAAAACTGGTCTGATCTAAAAAATTCTGATATCAAAATTTAGAGGAAAAGTATATCTATGCTCCTATCATTTCCTTTTTTGTTAAAAACTTATAAATTTTGTCTGAAAGTCTTCTGAACATGGCGGTAAAAACGGGCATTTTTTTCGGATTTTTGTATTGTCATATTTCTTTTTGTGATTATGTTTTGGAAAAAAGGAAATGATACAGGCACGTATTAATTAGACCTAGATTTTATGGAAAAAAATCATTGCTCTAGAGGCATTATCCACGAAGACAACAGCAGAATGTGTTTGTATGGAGAAAGTCTCACTAGAGTCCCTTCTTAAGATTCTACGCGGAAGAACGACCTTAGAAAAAAAATTTGGTAGGTAGGGTAGGCAGTTGACGGGGGCGAAGCTGCGGGGTCAGCTTGTAGTTAATATAAGTCTGAAACGGCAAATCACCGTTACCAGACAATGGTGTATGCCTACTTCTAAATCCAATTAATTAACTATTCAATATTTACACAACTGTGCATATAAGATTTTGCTGTCTGAAAATCATAATTGACGTCATGTTTTTGAAATTCTAACCTTTCATTTTACAGCTACAGATCAAGGCTGTTTGAAGTTTGATACAACTAGAAGAACAAACTTAAGATTCTATTCTTAATACACTTTTGAGGCCTTTGTATAGGTAAGTATAGTTTAGTCACCATATGCTTTAGTCCATCTCGTTCATCTTTGGTGGCAAAACACCATTACCCTTCTGCTTACCCCTTTGAAGGGGTATACGAGCATGATGTTAATAATCTAGTAACTAACAAAACTGTTCTTCCTTGCACATGTGAAATAACGCAGTATTCTGCCTTCAACAACACAATATTGAAGCGTAAAGAACAGGCAACTCAAACAATGCTTGTAAATCGTGGCTTTTATTAGGGATCATTATAAAAATGCTTCGTTTCTTCTTTCTAGCACTATATAATATGTTATCGACCAAGTGTTTTTTTTTTTTTTTAATACGGCAACATGAAAAATGCCCAATATGAAAAATGCCCAATATACTAGGCAATATGAAAAATGCCCAATATGAGTAGGCAATATGAAAATGCCCAATATGAGTAGGCAATATGAAAATGCCCAATATGAGTAGGCAATATGAAAAATGCCCAATATGAGTAGGCAATATGAAAAATGCCCAATATGAGTAGGCAATATGAAAAATGCCCAATATGAGTAGGCAATAAGATAAAAACTATTGAAATAATTAAATTGACCGGGCTTTCTGAATAATGTCCATCACTTATTGGGCTGGGTAATAAAAAAAATATTAAATGATTTTCATGTTGTCATTGGTTTTAATTTAGAATAAGTAAGTACGATTACTATTTAAGCAACAAAGTCAACGGAGCGCGGGGCTCTTATTTCTGTGTGCAGGGTCTAAAGTAACCTAACATGTGTAAATGAATAAATAAATATGAAGGAGATGACCTATCCGAGTCAGGGTACTCTATGCTCACAGGCTCGCTTCGTTTGCTCTTTGACTAATTCACTGACCATAATTATCGAAATGCCCAACCGTTACGTAGCAATATTCAAAATGACCAGACAATGTGATAAATTTGGAAGTTTAAATCAGTATACCCATGACGCGTCGTTCGCACACCATGTGTGCGTAAGCTATTGTTTTTCTATTGTATCTGTAATTAGAAGCTCAATGGGCATTGTACATATTGCCCTGATTAATCACTTGGTCCATGACGTCTATACCACTTTAGGTGGGGTCGGCTCTCAAATCTTTTTGGCGCCAGAAGAATCTGTACCGGGTTGTTGGGTCGGGCAGTTCTTTCTCCAATAAGAGTCATCCTAGTCAACTGTGCAAGTTACTGCCATATCTTTTATTGGAATCAAATATAACAGCTGACAATGTTAGGCCCTATTAATATTAATGATAATTTTTATCCGTGGGGCAACTAGACTTATCTCAGTTGTAAGCGACCCTTTGTGCCTATTGGCCTTGTTTGTTCTGCCTTCTGCTTGATATGGAGGGAAGTGGAAATTATATGTTTTCCTACTCCTCCGTTATTCTTTTCTGATTAATTTCATTGCGGGATCCAAGAGGGTTTAATTCAATCTCCGGGACTTCGTCGAGCTTCATTGCCTCGGTGTTTTTCTAGAGGTCACCACTGTTGATTCCAGCTTTCAGGATTTACAGTGATTTGGGAATAGTGCAGTGGGATTGTAACCGTGACTAAGATCTTCGTGACTCGCTGGTCTGGAGATGAGCAGGCATATATAGAGAGCAGTCCACAGCTCATCTTCAATGTAGGCAGGGCAAAATGCAATAAAGATACAAGGGCTTCGTCACAGAATGTCCCTTTCGCAAGATGTCCCCTAGTCGCAAATTTTCCCGTTCGCGAAACGTCCCTTTCGCATAACGTCCCTTTCGCAAATATCTCTTTCGCATAACGTCCCTTTCGCAAAATATCCCTTTCGCAAAATGTCGCTTTTGCTTATTGTTGCTTTTACCTAAACTCAAAATGGAACCTTCGATCCTACGTTACAACTCGCTCTTGACCGGAATTCAAGTCACGTGTCCGTCTGACGTAATATATTTAAATAAGACACATGTTTTAAGTGTTATTCAATTAATAATTAATATTATAATAACAAAGCCTCAAGCTTGGGTACATAGGTTTAACATTATTGATTTACAAATTCTTTTGTTTTTTTATTTAAATTTATAAGCGTCATACGTACTGAAAAATATGATACAGTTGGGTCACAACTTATTACAATTAAATAAATCGATATTTTTTTGAATGTTTTCAACAACCGAACTGCGTAGGTAATTATAAGTTTCTGTTATTTTAAACCAACTGCCCAAAAAGATGATGGTTCTAAATTCGGATGTTTAATATTTTTATATTTTTTTTGTATTTTCGGGCATAACTTTGTCGTATATAGATGCATTTTTGGGGGGTATGTGGAACAGGGTGTAAAGTCCCACAAACCACCATAGAAAAGGGAGGATCCTCCGACCAGACGGGTGTTGTGTCTGGTCCGGGCAACTGCCCAACGGTTATTGTCGGACCGTTGTATGTGTTCTAATCGCGCCGAAAACTTTTCTTGCGCGATGCAGGATTTGTGTGACGTCATGTCATTAGTTCGTAAGTGGCGGCGTTGGTGCCGCTACAGATTTTCAAAATTATTTGTTTTGTTTGAATTTGTATACTCTCGAAGAGGTTCCATTACCACAGAATCAGAATCTAATGATGTGATACCATGGAAATTGAGGTAACTCCTCATTATAGGTAGACATATAGCGATTTTGGTATTTTCAATGACAAGCAAATGACAAACAAGCAAACAAGCAAAACAAGCAAAATACAAGCAAATGACAAGCATTTGCACTCAGAAATAATCATTCGGTGAAGTAGAACTGATGAAGAAGACCACAAATGGCCACTCAAACTCCTTATTAAGTAAGTCAGTAAAAAAATAAACTGATTTCCAAAACAAAACACTACAAAGCGAAAAATAACTTTCGTTTCGGAAGTCGGTGTCAAAAACGAAAAAATATAGGTACCAAAGACACCAACTTCCGACAAGAAAGTTATCTTTCGCTTTGTAGTTTTTTTTGTTTTGGAAGTCGGTTTAATTCTTTTGTTAATAAGTTTTTCCTAATCCAAATAAAACTAAAGTTCCTTTTTCTGCCTTAGTCCCATGTAATTTAATTAATTTTAATTTTCAAACTATTTATTTAAAATTCTTACATAAAAAATAAAGTTCAATCTTTTTGACGCAAGATTATGAGCACTATCAATTCAGGTTTAAAGTTACTCGCTCACAGTTTGTCTGGTAGTGGACCTACACGTAGTTTCCCCCATTCTAGACTTTTCAACTGGATCTACATGATGTTACTTGGGATCAATCCGGACAACACGTTTTCTTCTGCCTGTCTGTCAACCGTTACGATATCATCCACACCCACAATCAGCAAGCTTGCTGAAGTCGGATCGTTAATGTGCGTTAAGCTGTTGATCCCGGCTGTCATTTGTACATCTTTGAAAGTCGTTACGGATACTCATCATATCATCATCATATCACCCGAAAGATGTCCAATGCCGGACATAGGCCTTCCCAAGCGTTGCCACTTTGACCGGTCCCGTGCGTCTTGCAACCAGTGGATCCCTGCAACCTTCACCAGGTCATCGGTCCACCTGGTGGGAGGCCTTCCAACGCAACATCTTCCGGTCCGTAATCGCCACTCCAGAACCTTTCTGCCCCATCGCCCATCCATTCTGCGAGCAATGTGCCCTGCCCACTGCCACTTAAGTTTAGCAATTCTTCGGGCTATGTCGGTAACCCTACGGATACTCAGAAGCCAGAAAATCTGACACCAGTCTTGCCAAGAGGTATCGTGTTACCCAGTTACTGAGTTGTGGAGGTCAGATAGGCAGTCGCGCCATGTAAAACACTGGTACTCAGCTTAATCCAGTTAGACTGGCAGTTGACCCTAATAGTTTCGGGAAAAGGCTAGACAGATTTATTGCATTTGCAGTTTACAAACACATCTATGAAACTCTGTCGACGGAGCGTCAAAGTCGCTGCATGCAGGCTTCATGACGCCTGCCGTACTGCATCGCTTTCTCTATTCTCTTCATTTAAAAAAAAAAAATAGTTGCTCCACACTAGGAATTTCTTCCTGTATCGTGGGTGCGTTTACAATCATATAAACTCACATACACAACACCCAGAGCCGGAACAACTATCTGTAGGTCATACAATTATTTGTTCCGTGCGGGAATCGAACCCGCGACAAGTAGCGCAGCAGTCAATCGCTCAACCACTGCGCCGTGCGCCCATCTCATACATCACTGGGGCGTATATCGCGTGAACGCACGTCTTATTTTTTTGTAAAAATAAGCCTAAGTCATGAAGCCTGCATGCTGCGAGGCGAGCGTGACGTTGCCGCTCCGTCGACAGAGTTTCACAGTTTGATATTTAAGCTGCAAGCAGCCGTACGCCAAGCGTATAATGATGCATAAGCGTCTTTGAAACTACGCGTCCATGGACAGTAGGCCTTAGATGTGCCAAAACCATCATGGTTCCACGGAGAGCGAGAGACGGAGCTAAACATGATTAATAGCGCTTTTTTCAGCGGAATCAATGGCGTTGATACTTTATAGCCCATGTTGTCCCCTTGGACAACACACCCAAGGCACATAAAGTTGTAGACAGGCAAGTGTGGTCTAAGATATAAGAAATACGAGTATATACCCTCATATGTTATTTAATGATGATAAGGATTATGGTAGTTAATAATTATATACAATGAAACATCGCAAATAAGTTGACTAGCTAAATCACGTACCGATAAAGAGATAAAGATATTTTTATGTCTGAGTATATGGTACATTAAGATCTTAATTTTAAACAGTTTCAGTTAACTACTGTTGCCGGTGAAGAAATATTAAAATTAACTAACAAAATCAAAGTGTCCAAGTTCTAGACCGCAACTATATAATTCTAGTAAGTAGTGTGGGAATATAGCCTCTTCTTAGCGTTTCGATGACAAATGGAAACGCTAAGAAAATACTATATTCCCCCATTGCGCGTCAATAAGCAGATACAATAGAAACGACAATAGCTTACACATACATGGCGTGCGCACGACGTTTGAGGCGTACACTATTATAAATTAGTTTAGATAAAATAGTAAATTTTTATACAATGTTATAATAATTATGAATGAAATGTCAAAATTTAATAATCATATAATGTCAAATGCTAAAAAAATAAAAATATCAAGTTAACAAGTGTAAATAAGTATTCATAAAATGTAATGTCAAAATTTATAATTTGAAAATTCAATAAATGAATAGAAATAATTGTCTTAAAGCCAGGCGAATATTGTTTTCCTAAATTTATAAGTAGGCAACACTCTGATGCGTGGGGGTAAATTGTTAAATATTTTGATTGCCTTGCAATTGGAATTCCTGCTATACAATTGTAGTCTCTGGCTAGGTGCTAGTAATTTATTTGGACTTCTGCTTTACACTCTTTTAGAAATGTGTTCATACAATGGGTACATGTGCGAATACCTTATAATAAACATACAACCCTCAAAAATATATAGGCAAGGAAGTGGAAGAAATTTTAGTGCTTTGAATAATGGCTTACAATGATCTAAATATTCTGCTCCATACACAGCTCTGACACATTTTTTTTGTGCAATTAATGCACTGTTCACATCTACTGAATTCCCCATATCACGAGTCCGTAACACAGCACTGATGCAACATAGCCATGATACGCACTTAGGGCTTTTGCTTTACCAGCTATTCGTCTCAGTTTTCGAAGAGCAAACACAAATTTGTCGAGACGAATGCAGACTTTTTTTACTTCTTTCCAATTTAATTTTTCATCAATAACTATTCCCAAGAATAAGGTTGAAGGTAAATTAAATTATTGTACTGTATTTGAGGTGGTTTTACTAAAGAATTGTATGTTTGAAATTGTACTAACTTTGTTTTTTCAATATTTATACGTAAATTATTAGATTCCAGCCATTTTATTTACCGATGTTAATAATAAAATGTGTAAAATAAACCTTTATTTAATATGGAATCCGACTATATAATTGATGAAAGTATATCAATAACGCTTACACACCTGTTATAATATTAAGTATAAATTTCTTAAACCGGCTCTTGCACTAGCGGATTTCAAATAAAAATCTAGGAAATAATGCTTGAAAATTGATTTATTCATCTGAAAAAGTAACTATGATGGTCTGTCCCTTGCGTTTTGTCGTCGCCATGGAAGGACTGGAACTGAAAAAAAAAAACAATAAGATTGGTAATACTTTTGGTTATGAATTTATTTAAAAAAAAAGGCTATCACCCCATGATTGTCCTTTTTACCCGACTGCCGAAGGAGGGTAATGTGTTTATCAGTCTATGTATGTATGTATGTTTGTTCCTTTATGGCGTTCCAACTACGACCAAATACGTTGGCCAATTTTGATGATTCGTACGTCAATCGACTCGTCTTAACCCTGCGACTGTCACTGGCTACATTCAAATTGGACAATAGAAAAATGGCGGATTTTGGGCGCCATACTGAGGGGGCCCAAATTTTTTTTCATCCAAACCCATCTTGTGGAGTATCAAAATAAAGGGTTTTAAGAGGTGATTTCAAAAAATATATAATATTTATATGTTTAAATGCACCTATTTCAAAAAAAAAAACTAACTAAAAAGTTATAAATAAAAAAAGTTAAATCAAAAAACCCCGAATGCTTCAAAAGCGAACTAAAAAGACGTAAACAAGGACAAAATCATGCTGTGCGGTCGGAGGATACATCTGGTTTTGGTCAGCCAGCTCGCTATTACTCGCGAACATGTATCCTACGACTGCACAGCATGATTTTTTTCTTGTTTACGTCTTTTTATTCACTAAGCAGTCGGGTATTTTTTTTTTCTTTTACGAATTTCGGTAGATATGTAAACTTAAAACTTTGGAATAACTGTGTTTTTGTGTGACAGACTGGTGTACTGGCGATGCATTTCGGCACACGTCACATTAGCATATCAATGATGAGAGCATGCAGAAGCGTCGGTCACTGCAAACGCCTTCAACATCAGACTCTTAATGTTCCCACTCCTACACACATGTTGCTGGACATAGGCTTTAAGCGTCGCCACACTGATCGGTCCTGTGCGTTTTGCATCTACCGGCCTCCCGCAATCTTGACCAGGTTGTTGCTCCACCTATAGGGAGGCCTATCTACGCTGCGTCTTCCGGTGCACGGTCGCCACTCGAGGACGTTCAATCTTTAAGGGGGTGAAAAGGGTGCAATTCGTTTGTATGAAAAATTTAATACTTTGGGGATAAAGTAAATAATCACAAGTAAAATTTAAAAAACCCCCGACACATTCATCTTGCGAAAACACCCCGATTCAAACAGTAAAACGCCCATAACTATTTAACGGCTGAACCGATTTTATTCTAAGATAGCTAAGAACACTCTCGGTAAAATCACTTTTCAAACAAAAAAAACTAAATCTAAATCGGTTCATCCGTTTAAGCGCTATGATGCCACAGACAGACACACAGATACACAGCAACACACGTGAAACTTATAACACCCCTCTTTTTCCGGCGGGGGTTAAAAATTGTAATAAAACATAAGTGAAAAATAAAAAGAGAAGAAACAAGTTAATAAAATGTTTGATTGATGAAAACTCGACCCTAAACGGGGCAAAAAGGGGTTTTTAAGTTTTAAGGGCCTAAAAAACTAAAATTTATTATTCTTTACGTCAAATAACGAATTGTCCAAAACCAATACACCCTAGATGTCTACGATACCCCATTTTTTATAGACTTAACAATAGCTTAGTTTTGGTCCCCTTCACTACACATAAAAAAGTCATTTGTAGAATAAAATACGAAATCACGCGAACGAAGTCATGGGAGGAGTGCTAGTAAATAAATATAAATAATTTAAAAAATACATGGTACATGTTCCCACTGCTGGAACACAGGCCTCCTCTCTATGAGAGGGAATGGGTCGTAATCCACCAAGCGGGCCCAGTGCGGATTGGTGCATGTCACATGTATTCGAATTTTTGTTTCTAAAATGTTTCCTCACGATGTTTTCCTTCACCGCTTTGAGAGCAGTGATGGTGAAATGATTTTCACAAACTAAAGCGCCTGCCTGGGTTTGAATGCATGACCTACAACTTATAAGTCGCGGCCGATACCACTAAGCCACCACTGCACTTTGTACAATAAATGTATATAATTTATAAAAATATAAATTATTTTCCTAAATTCAATTCTGTATTAATAAAACAGTATAACTTACCTAATACTTAACCAATAATAAAAGCTCTCCTATTTGATCTATGCTATGCCCGACAGGGTCAATCAACTATGTATATAGTTGATTGACCCTGTCGGTATGGTACGCAATATAGAATCGAGAATTGAATTTAAATGAAACGATATTTTCAAAAATTATCGTCTCGTTTCGTCCGGCTTAAAATACGTTATATATGTAGCGACCTTAAGAAGACGCAAATGCGGAGGGCAATTTTCGGATGCCAGCCACTAGACGTTCGAATCTACTCCGTGCATATTCCAGTACCCTGAAAAAAGGGATATCCGAGCAATTTGGTAACTTTAAATAAGGCTCGGCGCAAACGGCCACCGACCACTGCCACCGGTGGCCAGCGACAGCGACTTGACACACTTTTTCATACATTGTATAGACGCACCGCACACATTTAAGACGGTGGCAGCCATTCGCTACAGCAGTGTCCGCGTCTCGCCACTTGTGGCCGAAAACCGTGCCAACGTTAGGCGTCCCACGCATCGCACGC